>JAUPFV010000001.1:357780048-358980048 GCA_036936605.1 Limnanthes douglasii subsp. nivea
ACATACCTAGTCTTTAAACGTGGATAACTTATGTAATGTTAGGTATGATTATGTTTGAAAATAATAAAATAATTGTTTTATCAAACTTTTTTTTTTATTTTCGGAATTTTATTTTACTATGGTATTAAAATGGGTAATCAAATGAATATGTTTCCATACTAGAGAATGGATTAATTTAAGTTTATAATGAGTGAAAATTGACTACTAATTTTATCGTGATCCTGAATTTGTGTATATTATCAAGTTCATCGATTTTAATGGAAAAAACTAATATTTGTGGTTCATTTTGATGTAAAGTTATTTCAAATCTCGATGATTATAAAAAATTGTGAATTGGTGGAGTGTCGCAAGTAATAATGAAGATATATTTTTTTAATATCCCAATTAATCTCATAGTGATGAAATTTTGAAGTGTATCTAAAACTTCTACTTAAACTAAAGCTGGAACTAAATTTTTTAGTCAATTTCAACAAATTGTGAAAAAATAATGTGAAAAAAATAATGTTAAGGATCTAAAGGGTATAAGGAAGAGGTAAAAAATATTACAAAATATATCATCATCACGTATACATTATGCTAACAGTGCAAAAAATATTGGCACATTCAACGAAAATATATGGTGGAAGTACCAATGTATTTATTATAAAATTATAAAATATAAAATGTGACTTTAAAGATCTAGTAATAAGAGAGTTTGAGAGGATTGTGGATTATAATATTAAAATTACAATGATGATAGTGTAGAAAATGAGAATATGTAATTCGATAATCTATTAACTTTTCAGTGAAAAATATTGCAATTTATGTGTATTACGTAGATAGTAGATGTAATATACACCTCAGACACCTTACATAGAACATGATATACACCCTAGACACCTTAAATAGAACATAATATACGTCATGAATTTTATATATATATATATATATATATATATATATATATTCTCAAATTGAGTATTAATATTGTCCGCATGATAATGAAGAGTAATTATAAAATTTTATTTTATAATGATACATTTTAAATCCTTACCAAATGATATTGAAAATTTTAAAATTGATATATGAAAAGAATACCTCTTCTGACGAAGTAAGCGGCAACAATGAGTTTTGTGAGTAAAAATGATAGTGAAGTCTGACACAAAAAATTGGGGTATTTGCACTTAAGTAAAAATTAAATTGATAAGATATAAAATAATACTTCAAAACTATAAACTTGTGAAATCGGGAGTAGTATACGAGATTTAATTTATGTAAAAGAATTTAAAACTCTAACATATAATTTTTTAAATTGGTATAATATGATATTGTTGCCCTTGTGTGAGTTTTCATTCCATGGTTACTGATAGGGTAAAAATTTAATTAGCTTATTACTTAAGTTTTCAAATTTTATATGGAGGCATACATAACATCTTTCTTAATTAAGGAAAACACATTTAGTATTCGTTCGACTCGTTACCATCGAACCATTATAACTCATAAGTGTCATCAATTACAAGTATTTTGAATACTAATATCTTTATGATAGTTTAATAAATTTATTCTTCTTAAGTACTAATATGTTTATGGTCATTTATGTACTTTAGCTGTTTCATAACTCATTTACTCTTTATATCTTAATATTCGGTTAAATACTTCTTTGGAGTTATGATTTTTTGACTGAGCGGGCTTCAATTTCTCAATGAGCCGTATTTTATGGGCCAATCAATTTTTTGGTTAATATGACTGGAAGAGTCATTGACTGTGTTGGTGCTAGAGTGTATACAACCAGTAAGGAGCCTACAAAATAATCAGTTACCAATGAAACAATTGTTGGAGAGTATGCAACTCAAACTGCTCATATTCAGGTGAAACAATTTGCTCACTCGGTTTTTTTTATAGCTAATAAGATATAGTTCTATATCGATCTATCTATCATTGATTTGGCAAGAAAGCTGATGAGCCTTGGATTTGAAGTCAGTATTTTCACTTATCATTTTTATTTGTATCGTCTTTACAATCATGGATGAAATCTTTGATTGTATTAGAAATATGTTATCTTACATAATCAAGAGAGAGTTTACAAGTGAAGTTTCAAACCAAGGTTTATGCTGATAAGATAATAGAGGTTGAAAGGCCAGCTAAAATCGCTTTGTAGAAAAAACTCGAGTTTGAGTTGGTGAAGGTGCGTGAAGCGAATATTCAGTTGAGTAATAAAATATCTAACTACTCCATTGTTTTAGTGCAGGATAAGCAAATTGTTATGAGTCTAAATGCTCAACTGGATGAATATAAAGAAAAGTTAAAGATCACATAGATAAAGTTGGCGACATAATAGGTTAGTCGAACCACATATCTGTTGGAGTTTAAGAGTAAACTAGTTGGTCTGATTTCTTAAATAGATGTCATGAAGAAGAGTACACACATTTTTATTAAGGATAATTTTGAGTTAAGCACCATACTCGATATCGAAAGGTCTTCTTCGAATGACATTGCTACCAAGTTTGAAGCCACTTTATCGGATCATGTAAAGTTGCGATGATACTTGACATTCACAAATGGTATCCGAAAATTAATTTGGATTCCTTTTGGAGTGGGTTATTCCGAAAAAATAAATTCCACACCTATCTGTGAACTTCGTCTCCGGATGGAACCCCAACTGATGGATCTATAAATAAGGGGTTTAATATGTCTGAACTTCTTACAAAGGGTAAAGATAAAAAAAAACTTCTTAGATGCATATGTTGTTGTCCGTTCCAGTTCAACATTCACCTGCAAAACAAAGAATCAGATCAAACATCGTATGATGTTGGCATGATGCCGACAACTCCATGGTATGATACCTTTTTTTGAAATATCACTAATAAACACAACATTCCTTTCAGAAGTCAAACAGATATCGGTGAGTCAAATAAAAAATCGTATGGAAAAGCAGGATGCCCAGAAGCCGTAAGCATAAAAAGATAAGAATGAGCCAAACCCCAGATCTATTGACAGAAGCAAGAGATGAAAAGAGGAGCATGCCTAAACGGATCAACCAACACACGATAATGTGAAGATAGAAAAAAATTCGGACCGTAAGCCTCCTATTTTCAAAAGGATAAAAGTATCCCTCCACCGGCAATAATTGCTCAGAATCAATAATTGTCTGAGATTAACCCAATGGTCTAGCTGAAGCAGCAGTAGGTTCTCCAACAACTCAACGAGATATACTTTAAACATGATACCAGAACAACTATCAGGCCTTAACGTCCCAATTTTGGCCTATATATTATATTCGTAATACTATTCAGTCATACTTTTAGCTTACCCAAAATATGCAACCACGATATCCAACAACTTGGGCAGCAATCAACGACAATAATCCATATGAGCCTACTTCCGCTTACATGATACAACAAGCATCACAAAGATGGTATCATGCCATGAAACCATCGCCAAAACACTATGCCAATGGAAAATACGCGGTAACTCATTATACCAACAATGTTTCGAGTGGTAAAGGAAACGTGTTCGGTTAACATCACTCTATCAAAAGGCAGGTGAACATAAATAAATACAACATATTTTATGATAACTATGATGAGAATACATATAACACGTCCCATCTGGCGCCCAAAATGGAACAAAGACTGCTAATGCGTTTATTTAATATCCACAAGATATAAAGTGATCTAGAATACATTGTAGAGAATTTTATGAATAAAATAATGACATACCTCGTAACGCATGATAGCATGAGGTGTAAAGTATTCATCATAACCCTAAAAGACAAAGCTCTAACATGGTTCATTAGTCTACTAATAGGTCGTATTAGAAGTTTGAACATGCTACACAGAAATTTTTAAAACCACCACATATGATTTAGTCCTACAAAATAAGATGCATATATATCATGTATTGCAAGAAAAGACCCAATACATGCTATGGAGCATTTACATAACGTTTTTTAGAAACCAAAGATGAGCTTCAAAATTTCCTTGAGAACATAACTTATCTTGCATACTGAAACTAAATATTACCATGAACTTTGTCCAAGGCCATCTTAAAAAGGAAGACCATGTTTTTAGCGACTATTGGCGCACAGGGTGATTTTCCCCGAAGCGGGTAGCCGAGTTGGTTGAGTAAGGTATGCTTGTGACCAAAGGTCATGAGTTTGAGCCCCTCTACATATGCTTTCTTGGTTGAGCCTGTCACCTTGTGTGGTTTACGTTCTGGCGTTGGTTTATAGGTTGATGAGTCCGAATTTTGCCTGCTCCCCGGACAGGGACAGATCGGTCCAAGGCCTCCGGACCGGACATATCAGTTCGAATAAAAGCTCTATGGGACTATTCGAACTATGACAAAAGTACTAAAAAAACCTAAACACTTCTTGACTAAGCAACTTGCTCTCCTACTTAGAGCTCATGGGTCTTTGAACATGACCCGGGTCCATTGAGCATGACCCGAAAGCCCATAAGGGCCCAAATTTAAGGGTATAAATACCCAACCACCTGCATTAAGTGTGGGTAATGAAAATTAACTGCAACAAGCCAGCTTAATTCTCCCTCTACTCTCTACTCTAAACACAAAACACCCATATACTTCTTTAAAACATCAAACAAATTACAAGCCTACCCTCAGGCGATAATTATCCTCACCAAATTGGCGACCACAGTGGGAGAAGAGGGTGCCCGAATCAAGCATTCAAAACCAGCAAAGAAAGTCTGTCCGAATGAATTCGGACGATCCAGAAGTACCACCAGCTCTGCTCAAAGTGGTGGGTGAGAACGATGAGTACACTATCAAAGAGCGTGATAGGCTAAAGGGTGAAATAGAAGCTCTAAGGGCAGAAAAGGCTAAGATGGGCTTGAAAGAAAAATTCAAAGCATCAGTTGCTCATCATACCGATAACCCTAGGGAGCATGAGCCTTCAAAGACTCATGTGAGTACCAAAAAGACTCATGCCAGCTCCAAAAAGTCTCACCGGTCTAAGCCAGTGGAGAGTTCTGACTCAAGCTCAAAATCTTCTGACAACTCTTCGGATGATGAGGGAGTTGAAGAATCCTTATCCTCTAGCAGCAATGAGGGTCGAACTAAAAAGAAGCAAAAACAGACCAAGAAATATTCAAGAAAAGGGATAGACATGGAAAGATGAAGAGGAATATTGGTAAAGGATCATCTCATAGCCGGAGGCATGTGGACCGGATGCTGATGAATCCTTTCGCTTTTCACGATGAACCAGTTATCTTTGCAACTCCTAATGAGGATACTGTGTTCAGTCGTGGTAGAAATTGGAGGCAATCTCCATTGTCTTCCAAAATTCTGTCCGGAAACCTCCCTAAGAGGTTTGACAGCACTAAAATGGAAAAGTACGATGACAGTACTGATCCGGACAACCATTTGGAACAGTTTAAAAACTTCATGATGAACTTTGACGATGATGATAAGCTGTTTTGTAGAGCCTTCTCCCAATCATTTACGGGGAGTGCTCTAAAATGGTACAACAGCCTGCCTCAGGGTTGTATTAAGAATTTCGATACTTTTTGGGTGGCCTTTTGAAGGCAGTTCGTAGGGAGTAAAGAGCTAAAGGGCAATGGAGATACAATAATCCATTGTGCCCAGGAACCAAATGAGTCCTTAAAAGAATATATAAGTCATTTTGTGAATACCAAGAACGGGCTGGCTGATTGCTTCGAACAAGTAGCAATAGCATCCCTAAGACAGGGCTTGAACCCTGACAATTTGGCTGATTCAGTGACCAGAAAGAAGGCCATGACATGGGGAGTGTTGCTGAATCAGGTTGGAAAACAGATCAATATCGATGAAACGAAGAAAACCAGGGTGCACAGGCAGGTGAGGTCTACCCCGGTGACACCAAATCCCAATCGGAATCAGTCTGGAAACAAGGCAAAGGAGACCGGACAGGGGCATGGTAGGGCCAAAGCTCAGTCTCAGCCAGCTGCTCCTGCTCAGAGTCAGCAATCCAGAAACAAGAGAGGGCCATGGGTCCAACCGGAGTGGTTCGCAGAATTAAAAGAAAGTGTGGCCACCATTTATGATAAAACAAAGGAAGAGGTGCACTATAGAAGGCCAACCACACTGCAATCTCCTAGGGAGCATCGCAATAACTCTTTCTGCCAGTATCACAATGATACTGGCCATACCACTGATGATTGTATAGCTTTGAAGCAAGAGGTTCAGAACTTGATCGAAAGAGGAAAACTGGGGGCCTATGTCAAAAGAAGAGGAGGTAACAGGCCTGACAATACTCACCGGGTTGGTCCAAGTAATGCTGCTCCGGAGGGAGCCATGGTTATAATTGAAAGGTTTGATGTGGAATCTGAGTACTTGGATTCTGATCCAACTCGAAACAGGGTGGGTACAATTGAGGAATGTTCTAGGACGGTCTCCGGACTCATTAAATTTTTTGAGTCACTTACAATTTTCGGAGGGGATACTATGACAGCTCCTACTGCTTCTTCGAGGAAGAGGCACGTTCATACTTTAGCCACCCAGCTAGAAGGAGACATGACTTCCTATCAGTCTCCGAATCCATTCCCCTTCATTGTTTTTGATGAAGATGATTTAAGAGATATAGCTGGCCCTCATGAGGATGCTGTTGTCATAGGAGCATCCATTGGGGGCAATGACATAAGACGAATTCTGGTGGATAGTGGAAGCTCAGCCAATATCTTTTTCTTAAATACGTACAAGAGAATGAAAAATCCAGCTGTAATTCAGAGTTCGGACAGATCAATTGTGGGCTTTACTGGCAGCTCAGCAGATGTGATCGGAGAGTTCGAAGAGGAAGTTCTATCGGGCAAGGGCCCTTTCAAGAAAGTGGTCAGAATACTTTTTATCGTGGTGGATTGTCCCACTTGATATAATGCCATTCTAGGGAGGTCTTGGCTCTCTAGGATGCATGTAGTGGCTTCGACAGTCCACCAATGCTTGAAATATGTTGTTCAGGGACAGATGGGATTTGTCTGGAGCAGTCAAAAGGTTGCAAGGGAATGTTATGCCACAGCTCTAGCTCCCCGGACACTGGGGGCAGTTCGTATCAATGAGCAATAGCAATTTGAGGGGCTTTCTAGGGGAGAGGGTAAAATCGATGACCCCAGAGAGACCCCTGGAGTGTTGATTCCGGTCGAAGAGGTAGAGACACATTATTTAGAAGAAGGAAAAAATGTCAAGATAGGGTCTAAGATGCCACCCGTTTTGAAAAATGAAATGTTAAAGTTTTTGAACAACCATCAGCACGTTTTTGCTTGGTGCAATGCTGATGTCACTGGGGTTCCAGCAAAAGTAATATCACATCACCTATCCGTCCGGAGAGACATAGCACCAGTGGTTCAAAAAAGAAGAGCTTTTTCAAAGGAGAAGGCTGATGTCATTATGCAAGAGGTTGACAGGCTCACAAAGATGGGGCACATCAAGGAGTCTCAGTATCCTTTGTGGACTGCCAATCCGGTTTTGGTAAAGAAGAAAAATGGCAAGTGGCGCATGTGCATTGACTTCACAGATCTCAATAGAGCTTGCCCAATAGATTTGTATCCGGTCCCCCGGATTGATCAGTTAGTAGACTCCACCTCTGGGAACAAGCTACTGTCCTTTATGGATGCCTTCTCCGGATACAATCAGATTCAAGTAGATCCGAAGGATCAAGAGCATACCACATTTGACACTGACAGAGGTCTTCATTGCTGTAAGGTAATGCCGTTTGGGTTGAAAAATGCTGGGGCTACTTATCAGAGATTAGTAAACAAAGCTTTTGCTGATCAGATTGGAAGAAATATGGAAGTATACATTGATGACATGATGGTGAAGAGTGTGGATGATCAATTGCACTTGATTGATCTCCAAGAAACTTTTGCCAACTTGGTAAAAGTGAATTTAAAATTAAACCCAGAAAAAATGTGTGTTCGGAGTGCAGTCCGGAAAGTTTCTAGGCTATATTATAAGTGAGCATGGGATACAACCCGATCCGGACCAGCTTAATGCTTTATTTCAAATGGAGCCTCCTCGAACTATTAAAGAAGTACAGCGACTAACGGGGAGATTAGCTGCCTTAAACAGATTTATCTCAAGGTCTTCGGACAGGTGCGCCCCGTTTTTTCGAACTTTGAAAGGTGCCAAGGGATTCGATTGGACCCCACAATGTGATGAAGCTTTCAATGAGATCAAGAAGCACCTGTCCTGCCCCAAAACTTTGTTTAAACCAGTTGAAGGGGAGACACTCTTCGTATATTTGGAAGTTTCAAGTTGTGCCATCAGTGCTGTGTTGGTAAGAGAAGTGGATTGTCATCCCCATTCAGTGTATTACATCAGCAAAAGTTTGATAGATGCAGAAAGGCGCTACTTGAAACTCGAAAAATTAGCATTAGCCTTGGTAATTGCTGCCAGAAAGATGAGGCCTTATTTCCAGGCTCATCCCATCATCGTCCGAACTTCCTTTCCCTTAAAGAATGTCCTCCAAAAGGCAGACATTTCAAGCAGGATGACTAAGTGGTCAGTAGAATTGGGGGACTTCGACATAGATTTTGCCCCTCGAACAGCAGTCAAAGCCCAAGCTGTAGCTGATTTCCTAGTTGAATTTCACTCCGACAGGGATTCGGAGCAAACTACTGACATGAAAGTTAAAAAGGTTTGGGTTATCCGGACAGATGGTGGATCTAGCACCATGGGATGTGGTGCAGGGGTATGTTTGACTTCTCCATATGGTGACAAAATGTACCAAGCTATATGTTTTGCTTTCAGGGCTTCCAATAATGAGTCTGAGTATGAAGCAGCTATAGCTGGATTAAAGTTAGCCTACATTTGTAAGACTAAAAGGGTCAAGCTACTGAGTGACTCTCAGCTTCTTATTCACCATGCCCAAGGTCAATCTGAGGCTAAAAAGGAGCAGCTTGTGAAATATTTACTACTCCTTAAAAATGAAGCACTCAAGTTTAAAAGTGTTGTTTATGAGCACATACCCCGGACAGAAAATGAGCTAGCAGACTCATTAGCAACAATAGCATACACGGAGTCGTATCCATGGATCCATGTGCTGGAGAGCCCCTCAATTCAGCTTAATATGGGTAAGGAAGAGGAAATTTTTGAAGTACAATTGAAACACCCTCAGGACTGGAGGTTTCCTCTCCTGCAATACCTCTCTGATGGTGTCGTCCCTCCGAATAAGTTACTACCTAGAGCATTGAAACAGAAGGCTTGTGGTTTCATCATATTGAGAGACGGTTTGTATAAAATGTCTTACAATAAACCTCTCATGCGTTGTTTGGGGAATGAAGAGTCTCAAGTAGTCCTCTCTGAATTGCATGATGGTGAGGGATCAGCCCATTGTGGATTCAGGGCTTTAACAAGAAGAGTTTTTGATGCAGACAGTTCGGTGAATTGAAAGTTCGGAACTCCAGTGTCAGATTTTGACCCACAGCACCTTGTTTCGAAGGAAACGACGTCACGAACGCAAGTCACGAGCTTCGCTCATGAGCTATGGGATTTTTTGGGCATTCGGGCTCATCTATCCTCTTTTTTCGCAATTTTAATACTTTAGGCTATTTTTGTAATTTTCATATTTTTAGTTTTAGGGTTTTGCTTGAACTCTATATAAACCTATCTTTTATTCATTGTTCTGAGAATTGTTTTTGATTAATAAAAAAATTAGGGTTTTATCCCTTTAGGTTTCTCTGTGTTTCACTCTATATCATAGTGGTATCAGACACAGGCAGTCCTCCGAGATGGTACGAGGAAGAACTAGCAGTCGCGGTGGCGCTAGAGTGACTAGAGATACAAGTGATGTAGATGATCGTGAAGTTGCTGACCTACGCCGTCAGGTAGCCGATCTTACCCGTCAGATGGCTGATCTTAACGCCAGGCAACAAGGCACAGAGGTTGAGGGTATGGAAAACCCTTTTAGGGAGGGGATCGACCATAATACTTCTCACCCCCGCCGCTGGGAGCTTGGATTCAAGATAGATGTCCTGGACTTTGATGGCAGCCTTAAGGCAGAGACACTTATTGATTGGTTATCCCAGATTGAAGAAGTCCTGGACTTCAAGGAAGTTCCGGAGGAGAGAAGGGTCGCATTAGTCACCATCCACCTACGCGGTAGGGCACAGGCTTGGTGGCAGCAGGTGAAACAGAACCGTGCGCGTGCAGGCAAGGATAAAGTCCAGAGTTGGGAGAAATTCAAAAGAAAAATCCGCAAGGCTTTCCTTCCCTACAACTTCGAGCGGGAACTCTACCAGCGACTTCAGAATCTTCGTCAGGGACCCAGATCTGTGGATGAATATACCGAAGAATTCTATCAGCTGCTGGCTCGCACAGATGTAAACGAGTCGTCGCACCAGCGGGTCTCCCGCTATATTGGCGGGTTACGCCTTCAGCTTCAAGATGTGCTAAATATGTTCGATCCATCCTCTGTTTCCGAAGCCCATCGGCGTGCCCTCCACGCAGAAAAGCAGTCGACTCGCCGGACCCAGACTGACGTAAGGACCGGTGCTCCTTCAGGGATTTCGGCGTCCAAACCAGTTCTCCGCCCAACACCTGATCCGATCCCTCCTGGGCACCGCCCAACACCTGATCAGATCCCTCCTGGGCGCGGTGCACCAAGCCGTTCTTCAAGCAATTTACGGTGCTATGGCTGTGGCGAATTAGGGCATCGTCAGGTAGAGTGTCCAAATGCTGCGGGTGCTAGGGGTCTCTTCTCTCAGGAGGCGTTTGAACCGAATCCTATTGTTCTTGATGGCCCTCCGAAATTTGATACCTACAATGATGATTTGCCTGAGGATGCAGAAGAAATTGTGACTGGCGATGTTGGAGCAGTGTTGATGCTGCGCCGTACTTTCATGTCTCCTCGCGTTCCTGAGCAGAGCGACTGGCTGAGGAGTAACGTGTTCCAGTCGACGTGTACGATCGGCGGGAAAGTGTGCACCTTCATCATTGATGCTGGCAGCTGCGAGAATGTCGTCTACGAAGCAGCGGTTTCGAAGCTAGGGTTGAGGGCAGAATCGCATCCCAAGCCGTACAAGCTCGCCTGGTTAAGTAAAGGTACGGATATCACCGTCTTCAAGCGCGTGCCTGTTTCTTTTTCTGTGGGGCAAACATACCATGATGAAGCCTTTTGTGATATTGTCCCTATGGATTCTTGTCATCTACTGCTTGGCCGTCCTTAGCAGTACGATCTGTCTGTTATACATGATGGGCGTGCAAATACCTACTCATTCCTCTTTCAAGGAAAAAAGATCTTTCTTATGCCAGCAAAGCCTCGACCCCTGAGCATTCACTCTACTCCTTCCACATCGACTTTGCTGTCCCGTGCTTCTTTTCAGACAGCCATGGAAGAGGCTGGCGTGGTTTTCCTATTGTTCTGTGACCCTGTTGTGCTTAATTCCAAGGCGGACCATAGTCCTGTCATTCAGTCTCTTTTGCAGGAGTTTGCAGATGTGTTTCCAGCGGATTTTCCACCCGAGTTACCTCCTCTGAGAGATATTCAACATCAGATCGACCTGGTCCCTGGTGCTGCTCTCCCAAATCGACCCCACTACCGAATGAGCCCGAAGGAGCATGAAGAATTACGATGATAGGTGGAGGATTTGTTGGAGAAGGGACATATTCGGGAAAGTCTCAGCCCTTGTGTAGTTCCGGCATTATTGACACCGAAGAAGGATGATTCTTGGCGTATGTGTGTGGACAGCCGAGCTATTAACAAGATCACTGTTCACTACAAGTTTCCTATACCTCGCCTGGATGACCTGTTAGACCAGTTGGGTGGTGCTTCTGTGTTCAGCAAGCTTGATTTGAAGAGTGGATACCATCAGATTCGGATTCGTCCTGGTGATGAGTGGAAGACGGCGTTTAAGACGCGTGAGGGCTTGTTTGAGTGGATGGTGATGTCGTTTGGCCTGTCCAACGCGCCTAGCACGTTCATGCGTATCATGAATCAGGCATTGAGGCCTTTCATCGGTAAATTTGTTGTTGTTTACTTCGATGATATTCTGATCTATAGTTCTAACCATTCTGTGCATCTATCCCATTTACGTGAGGTGTTATTGGTGTTGCGTCGAGATAAGTTATATGCTGCTACTGCCAAATGTTCTCTTATGTCCCCAGCTGTTCAATTTTTGGGTTATATTGTCTCTGTTGACGGGTTACGAGCTGATCCGAGCAAAGTTGCTGTTGTGGACCAGTGGCCTCGACCTACTTCCATTACTGAGGTTCGTAGTTTTTATGGTTTAGCATCGTTTTATCGGCGTTTTATTCCCCATTTCAGCAGTATTATGGCCCCGATTACGGATTGCATGAAGGGCACAAAATTTACTTGGTCCGAAGATGCTGATGCAGCATTCGTAGAAGTTAAACGGCGTCTCACCACAGCGCCTATTTTGGTGCTGCCCGACTTTTCACAGCCATTCGAGGTTCATTGTGATGCATCTAAATTTGGTATTGGGGCAGTTCTCTCTCAATCAGGGCGTCCTGTGGCTTTCTTCAGTGAGAAATTGGCAAATGCCAAACTGCGATTTAGTACTTATGATATTGAATTTTATGCGATAGTTCAGGCTATCAAACATTGGTGTCATTACTTGTTTCAGCATGAATTTGTGTTATATACTGATCATGACTCTTTGAAGTATCTTGGTAGTCAAGACAAAGTATCTCATAGACATGCTGCTTGGATAGCTTATTTGCAGCAGTTCACTTTTGTCATCAAGCACAAAGCTGGTATTACGAATCGGGTTGCTGATGCTTTGAGCCGACGTCACATTCTGTTGACTGAGATGCGTGTTCAGGTTCCTGGCTTTGATTCTTTTGTTGACCTTTATGTTATTGACTCATTCTTTTCTCGGGTTATGGAACTGATTCAGCAGGGCGAACATTCTGATTTTTTATTGGAAGATGGCTTTCTTTTTCGTGGCGTACAGCTGTGTATCCCTGACTGTAATTTGCGTCCTCAGCTGATCCAGGAGCTGCATATGAAGGTCATGTGGGCCGTGATTGAACATACCAGTTGCCGTCGTCATCCTATTTTTGGCCATCGATGCGGAAGGAAGTTGGTCGTTTTGTCGCCCGTTGTCGAATTTGTCAGTTGGCCAAGGGAACATCCACAAATGCAGGTCTTTATTTACCCCTGCCGATTCCTGCTCAGCCCTGGACCGACATCAGTATTGATTTTGTTCTTGGTTTACCCCGGACTCAGCGTGGATTCGATTCTATTTTTGTGCTTTTCTTTCGGGAGATTTATCGTATTCATGGCCTTCCCAGTACCATTGTTTCTGACCGTGACACCCGGTTTGTGAGTCATTTTTGGCGCAGCTTATGGCGTATGGTGAATACACAGCTCAACTTCAATAGTTCTTACCACCCTCAGACGGATGGTCAGACAGAGGTGGTTAACCAATATCTCGGTAGCCTGTTGCGCAGTCTGGTAGGATATCATCCGAAGGCTTGGGATCAACGCTTACCGCAGGCGGAGTTTGCCCATAACCATGCCCTTAACAGATCCACGGGTTTTTGTCCTTTTCAGGTGATGTGTGGTATTGTGCCTAGGGGTCTAGTAGACTTGTTAGCACTGCCTAGCAAGATTCGTCCTCATACAACTGCTGAGGAACTTGTCTCACAGATTCGCCAAACCCACCAGCAGACTCATGATCAGTTGGTCTTGAGCACCGCCAAATATAAGTCTCAGGCAGATTCTCATCGTCGTCCTGTTCAGTTCGAAGTTGGTGACTATGTATGGGCAGTTTTAACAAAGAATCGGTATCATGCTGGTGAATACAACAAACTAGCCGCCCGGAAGATTGGTCCAGTAGAGATTGTGGAGCGGATCAATCCGAATGCTTATCGACTACGTTTGCCTAGCCATGTCCGCACGACTGATGTTTTCAATGTTAAGCATCTGATTCCTTATGCAGGTGACTCTTCTGATGGGGAGACCGGTTCAGATTCGAGGGCGAATCTTCTCTACCCCGGCGGGAATGATGCAGACAGTTCGGAACTCCGGTGTCAGATTTTGACCCACAGCACCTTGTTTCGAAGGAAACGACGTCACGAACCCAAGTCACGAGCTTTGCTGGTGAGCTATGGGCTTTTTTGGGCATTCGGGCTCATCTATCCTCTTTTTTCGCAATTTTAATACTTTAAGCTATTTTTGTAATTTTCATATTTTTAGTTTTAGGGTTTTGCTTGAACTCTATATAAACCTATCTTCTATTCATTGTTCTGAGAATTGTTTTTGATTAATAAAAAAAATAGGGTTTTATCCCTTTAGGCTTCTCTGCGTTTCACTCTATATCAGTTTTACTGTCCGGTTACTATTGGCCATCTATCATGAAAGATGCTAAGGAATTGGTAAGAAGGTGTGACCCATGCCAGAGGTACAACAATGAAATTCATATCCCAGCCATTCCTTTAGAGTCAATTTATGAGCCTATTCCTTTTGCTCGATGGGGGTTGGATTTAGTAGGGCCTCTCCCTGTGGCGTCCGGAGGACGCAAAACTATAATTGTTGTCATAGATTACTTTTCGAAGTGGATTGAAGCAGCCCCTCTAGCAGGAACAACATCAAAAGCTGTCATAAAATTCATTTTGTCCAACATCTGTTGCAGATTTGGTGTCCCACAAAAGATAACAACAGACAACGGGCCACAATTCGACAATAAGGAAATTGAGAGTTTTTGTGCCTCAAGGGGCATACAACATTGTTTCTCTTCACCTTTCCACCCACAAGAAAATGGACAAGTCGAAGTGGCTAACAGAACTATACTGTCCGGTTTGAAGAAGAATTTGGAAGGAGATGCTGGGAAGTGGCCTAGTTATTTACAAGAGGTCTTGTGGGCCTACTGAACAACACCTGGGGCTGCAACAAAAGAGTCACCCTTTGCTTTGGTCTATGGGATGGATGCAGTAGCTCCCATAGAAGCAACTCTCCCATCATTTCGTGTTCACAACTTCTCCGAATGCGCTAAAGAGGTGGCAATCAGAGGTCAGCTCGATCTGGTAGAAGAAAGACGAGTTAAAGCTCACCTTAGAGTTGCACACTATCAGGGTTTGATGAGAAGCATGTTTGCTTCCAAAGTTAAAAGAAGAGATTTCCAACCGGGGGACAAGGTATTAAGAAAAGTCTTCTTACACATTAAAGAAAAGTTGTTTGGGAAAATTGGCTCCAACTTGGGAAGGACCTTATATGGTTGTTGAAAGGCTTAAACCTGGAACATACTGGCTAGAAGACAAGGATGGAAGAGTTTTGACTCACCCTTGGAATATCGAACATCTCCGGATGTACTTGGAGTAGTATCTGTGTAAATATTTACTTGTTTAAACATCCATGTAAATATTTGGGGGCATACTCTTTCCTCCCTGGTGGCACGGGGAGGTTTTAATGAGGTGTCCAAGCTTTTGAATAAAATTTGATGCCTTCTTAAAAATTTTCCGAAGTGTTTCAAGTTTTGTCCTTTGTCACACTATCCGGATTGAAATAAAAGAGTGATGACCACTTAAATATTCGTCATCGGAGAACTTAAACACTCTCACTATGAAATAACTAAGGGCTATTTAAACTCTAGTCGGAGAACTTAAACACTCTCACTATGAAATAACTAAAGGTTGTTTAAACTCTATTGAAACGAACAATGAAAGAAGATGAGAATTGCACAAAACAAAAATATTCATTAAAATAACTTAAAGTGCCTTGGCCTTCCAAGGACTTTTGAATTGTCAAAATGGAACAAAAAACATGTCCGGTCAGATACCGGACACAATTACAAAAAAGAATGCCTTGGCCTTCCAAGGACTTTAGTCTGAATAAAAAGTAAAAAAAAGTAGTTCATAAATTAAGGCTGAGCCTTTGAAGATGGCTGAGCTTCATTTGCCTTCTTCTTTCCCTTAGGATCATCTTGATCTTCGTCTAGACTCTCCCCGGTACGTTCTTCGTCATCAGATGAGGAAGCACTAGAATAACCTTTCAAGTCTCCATCAGCCATTGTATGATACGGGAGGTCGTCAGACTCAACATGAAGCCATAAATCCCCTAGGTTCCTCTTCGGAAACTTCTCGTGAAAGAGTAAAACCATGTCAGACCTCACCTTGGCATACATTTCCTCCTGGGTGTCGATCACGTTGTTGGCATAAACGTCGATCTTGGCCTAAATCTTAGCCTCCTGCTCCCTTAGCAAAGTAGTTTTCTCCTCGGCAGCCTTGGACACTGTATTTTCAAGAGCAATTTTGTCATTTGTCAAGTTGGTGATGATTTGATCTTTGGCCTTGGATTCCCCCTTTGAGGTGGCAAGATCTTTCTCCAGTCCGGACAGCTTTTCCCGGAGCTCTGTAATGGTGTCCTCTAAAGTGGTGACTTTTGTGTTGCTTGCCTCTTGGCTTCTCTTCAACTCCACATTTTCTTCCTTTAGAATGGCAGCATTGGAGGTGGCAGTGCGAAGGTCATCGGACAGCCTCTCTTTGCCAGACTTAAGATCTTTGATGATGTTTGCCTGATTTCGGACTTGTTTCTCCAACACAAGTACAGGCTGGACATTTCTTAACAAAGAGTGGGCTATATCATCCCTTTCACTAGAAACGATAAAGGTCTTACCATTGAAAGTGACCGTGTTTGAGGTGCTTGAAGGGAGGTAAGGTCCAGCAAAATCGTCTCTGGGAAGATTGATGAAGTACTCACCAAGCCCTCCCAGACCGGTGATGTCGACCCCGTCAATATTAAGATATCCCCCCTCGAGCTCATCGGTATGGAAGTCACCTGGTATGTCTTCCGCATGCGTTGGGTCAGCTTGAAAAGAAGGCTCCGGAGCCCGGAGAGAAAGCTCGTCACCTTTGGAGGTCTTTTTCTTCTTGGCCTCTCTGTCATTGCTTTCTCCTCCCCGTTTACGATCTCTTTTGGAAGCTCTTGGAGGATTCGGGGAGGGCACTTCTTGCCTTTCAGTCTCCTGCTCCACCACTTCCAGGAGAGCAGCATCAATTTGGCTGTGGACTGGCCCCTCCGGGTTTATTGCAGCATCCTCCTTTGCATCAGTAGGGTTAACACTACCCGCCACTTTATTGCCTTTCTTTTTACCCTTCATCTTGCTTGGGGCTTTGGCCCGGCCTGGCAAGTAGAGTGTCTCATCTGGTTCATGGGTCCTTTAAAGCACAACATCCGGAGGAGGCTGAGTGGTGAGCTCTTCCCAAGACAAGTCTCTCCGACCTGTGGTGTTCCACAAGTGAGACCTTGACAAGTTGCCTCTGGTAAAAGCAGCATGGAACCGGTTCCCCCACCTCTCAGCAGCCCAAGCATTGATCTTGGTGCAAGTAGCCTGCCCGGCTTTCAGATAATCACTGAATTCCTTGGGCAGTTCTGTTGAGGCAAAAGTAAGACCAATTAGTTTAAACTAACTTAAAAAAAAAAACAAAAGTGTAAAGCGGGAAACTTACGATCACTCCTCCACCTGCTTCTGAGAAGACTTGGATTCACTCCGGACTTGATTTTCCTTCCATTTTCCCAAGCCCTACTTACAAATAGAAATTGAGTCCTCCAGTTCCTCTCCGCCTCTAGCAGGTCATCCACAGCTTTGAGATTGTCCCCCATATTGAAGTGGTAGAAAGGGATGTTGGGGTTTCTACAAAGACCGGCCACATCGACAAACTCCTCCATAGGCAGAGGGATCCCGGAGAGCCTCGAAGCCATGATGCTGGCCATGAGGGTGTACCAGGCATTAGGGCTCAGTTGGCTCGGCCAGAGCTTTATGAGATGGAAGTATCTCACAATTTCAGGGTCTAGGGGGAGTCTAAGTCCCCAATTGAGCAGCTCCGTGAAGATGACAACTTCACTCAGTTTGCAGTCCATTGGAGTCTCCGGGTGTATGGGGATCCTGATCTTCACATTCTCCGGTATTCCCCACTTCGTACGCATCCGACCTAGCTCAGTTGTATGGATAAATGCGTAGTTAATTTTCTGCAGGGCAAGGAGGTACTTGACGTTGACCTTGTGAAAACAAGGCCCTACCCTTCCTTTAAGACTCTCCGGCAGGTCCGGATGCTTCAAACACAACTTCTCTTTGCCTTTGTCTTTTTTAGCAATAGCAGCACTGCTGGTCTGACCGGAGGGCTCAGACTCAAATGGAGCCTCTTCGACAGAGTCCTCCATTATTTCCTCCATAGTTGTTGAAGGGTTTTCAGTAGCAGTGGCACGGGGAGGATTCAGATCTGGCTCAGCTTGGTCTCCGGACTGCTGGGCTTCAGTGTTCCCTTGGCTTCTGGCCTCCGACTGGGGCTCTGCGGCAGAGGTCTCTCTTCGAAGAACCGGGCTGCTACCCTCTGGACCAGACAGTCTGTCCCTAGGAGCTCTAATAGGCATCTCTGACCCAGTGTTGCTGTCTTTTGCCCCCGACTTTGAGGGAGTGTTCTTAGAGGCTTGCCCCTTGACCAACCGGCTCTTTCTCCGGTAAACTAGCTTTTGAGGGGAATGCTCCGTATCTGACCTCGTTGTTATAAAGGGTGAGGGTTTTTTAAAACTGGTGACAGTTACCCCTGTCTCGACAGTGGCTTCTGATTCTTGAACCGAAGAACAGAGACGATGGGGGAGAGATTAATGTGGAATAACTTTCTCGTCTTGATGCCTTTAGAAGAAGAAGAGCCTTGATCTGACTCCGTGGCAGAAGTAATTGGTCTATCAACAGGCGAAGTGGGTAACCCTGCCGCTATTCGTCTTTCCCTTTCGACCTTTTGTGCCTTATCTAATTCAGAAAGGTTGAGCCACCCGCCTTTGATCAGAGCGTTCCTCGCTGTAAACATAAGCTATTGAGCAAGTTTTTGCTTTAGAGAGAGAAAGCTTTGAGAAGTTATGCAGAGTAAATATGAAAGAGATGGTAAAACAGTAGAAAGTGTGTTTGAATTTATAGTAAATCTGAAAAAGGAAGTTGATTCCTAGGAGAATTCGAAAAGATTGGTAATGATTAAAGACGGCGCTGATGTCACCACCTTTAATTAAAAGGTTGCTTTTCGAAGAAGGTGGGTTCGAAATTCAAGGTGAAAAAACGGCTGAAGCAACTAATCAGAGAGCGACACGTGTCCCACAAACTCTGGCAAAAAACCATTTGGATTCATGAAGCTTTATCGGTCCGGATGAGACCATAAGGCA
The DNA here is from genome assembly GCA_036936605.1 of Limnanthes douglasii subsp. nivea. Classification (NCBI taxonomy): domain Eukaryota; kingdom Viridiplantae; phylum Streptophyta; class Magnoliopsida; order Brassicales; family Limnanthaceae; genus Limnanthes; species Limnanthes douglasii. The sequence goes on from JAUPFV010000001.1 coordinate 357,799,130, forward strand.
AACAGACCTGTCCGGATTAAAACTACCCCTAAGGTCGGACTGTTTTTCAGGTTTTTGACAAGAATATTTGATCAAACACCTAAAAAAGGGGCTCCTGATGAGTCCGAATTCTGCCTGCTCCTCGGACACGGACAGATCGGTCCAAGGCCTCCGGACCGGACAGATCACTTCGAATAAAAGCTCTATGGGACTGTTCGAACTATGAAAAAAGTACTAAAAAACCTAAACACTTCTTGACTAAGCAACTTGCTCTCCTACTTAGAGCTCATGGGTCTTTGAACATGACCCGGGTCCATTGAGCATGACCCAAAAGCCCATAAGAGCCCAAATTTAAGGGTATAAATACCCAAACCACCTGCATTAAGTGTGGGTAATGAAAATTAACTGCAACCAGTCAGCTTAATTCTCCATCTACTCTCTACTCTAAACACAAAACACCCACATACTTCTTTAAAACATCAAACAAATTACAAGCCTACCCTCAGGCGATAATTATCCTCACCATAGGTTATTGCGTCAGACTGATGGTTTACCCTGTGCGCATTCATTGAGTAGCGGATGCGGGTTCTCTCTGGAAAAAAATGAAAAAAATGAAAAAATGAAAAAAATGAAAAAAATGAAAAAGATAAAGATTGGAAAAATATACAATCACCCTAACCTCTATCCATAACACCATCCGCTAGCACGAATCAATGAGCCACTGTCTATAAAAAAAAGGTTAATTTGAAACCTCATCATAACACTTCCTAAATAAACCATTACAAAGAATCATCAAGGCCAAAATAATCTAACCAAGGAATATGGTATTAAAGAAGGTTAAAAAATAAAACACCAATATATAAAACAACCATGATAGTAGCTGAAGGTTCTTACGCCCTCCCCGTGTCTATTTACTGAGTTTTTTAATAAAAGACTAAATTATATACTTAGATACAAAAAAGAAACATATTGATTTCATCGGCCTAGCGAAGACAAAGACAAATTCAAGTATTGGAAATTACATTGCAACATAGGACACTATGCAAAGGATTTTTGTGCGTTATGGAACCAAGTTAAAACATGGTTAATAAGGGAAAGCTATCAAAGTTTACTAAGATGAAGATCATAAACATGTACAAACGAGTCGAGAAGCTAAGGATGCTTGAAAATAATTTCATAATTGAAGAGTCAAAATACTACTTGGATCATGACCTCAATTAACAATCTATCTATTTTATTGTTGTCAGAGCCCTTATTTATGGAATCATCGTTTCTTAAGGAGGAGATATAACATGATTTAGAATTATACAACCAAAGACATACACACAGCATTTATACCAAAACTTGTATCCAATCCTAACATCATCTGCTGATGATCTCAGAAGAATAATAGAACTTCATGGTGATGCGGTACTTATCAATGTCTAATTGACATATGTAAAGATGAAAAAAGTGATGATCGATACGATAAGTTCAACTAATATTTTTTTCAAGCACATACAAAATGTGAGGTGTACCAATATTGGTCCCTTCATAACAAATCTTAACATGCTCGGATGTACAAGTACTGTGAGAATTAGACATAGATGTGGTCTTAGGAGAACAAGAATTCAAGAAGATGATTCTGATATGGATAAAATCCTAATCAAACACCATAATCATTTATAGAGGAAGAGAGATAACAGATAGAGAGAAAAATGAGGATAATATCAAATGTTTTGTATTCTCATAGTGATATCTTTACATATTGAGTTCGACTCCTATTTATAGAAGTTGTACAATAGTTTCATTGTTACATTTATTATTTATATCCGTTACAAAATATAAATATAAATAATAAATGTAACGTCTAATTTAAAATAAAAATATATTACATATTTATTAGATATTGAAACGTGATAATATGCCATTCTAATTCCACGTTTATTATAATTAATACCTGAATATTATATCATTATCAGATTCGTTTCCTTTTGGATAATAGTAGAGGCTCCAACACCATACAATGTAATTGTAGGATGATCCAGGTTGGATCAAATATATGTGATCTTCTCTATAATCCGTTAATATCTTAAGTACTTATCAAAAAAAATGTGTGAGTCTTCCAAGGAAATCAAAAGGCCTCTAAAGAGTGTTACACAACAAATTTAGCTCGCAAAAAACAATTGCAATAGTAATTAGTGGAGGACTCAATTATTCTTGTTGATATGGGTGCTCTCTATGACTCCCACCACTAAACAGATAATGGAAAATAAATATAAAATGTATGAATGAAAGGCGAAAAAATCTCGAATTGGGAAAATATATCACTATGACAATCATGTATAAATTATTAGACATTTTACTTAATAATCTTGACTTGTTTTCCTAGAAGACTCGTGATGTTACAGGAGTCTTGAGTGAAATGGTATTCTATAAGTTATCAATCAATTAAAACTTTGGCCTATCAAACAAAAAATGTGATATTTCTCCCAAAGAAAGACGGGGCAACCATGAAGTTTAATGAAAAAAAATACAATAAGGTAATATATTTTTGGGGTTTCTATAATCACCCAAAAAAGTTGTAATATGGTTTATGTTTTAGTTTTTACTCAGTATGAGAAGTGGGTAGTTAGTAAAATGAATTCTCATGCCACTTAAGAGGAATAAGGGATGAAGCAATAACGTCCTAAGGTGCATAAGATGAGTTCTCAATATGGAAAATGGATGGAAAATGGAGACCGAGAGTATGATAGAGAATTTGATAAGAGTTCTAGTTTAACTGAGAAAAAAAACCTAAGAAATCACATATTATAGGCTCATGTTTCTTTTGCAAGAGGACGAGACATTTCAAAAAAGGCAGTCAAAAGTACCATGCTTAAATAAAAGCTAACAATAAGCTTACAAATTTGATATGTTTAGGAATAAGTATAGTGTCAGTTACATGAAATACATGGTGGGTTGACATGGTAATGATCATCCTTGTTTGTATTTTTATGAAGGATGCGGTAAAGATTTGAAACCTCGGTGATGATAAAAGTTACATCCATCAAGTAAATGGTAGTTCGTGCTTAGTTTATGTAATTTGTGACTTTCAGTTGTTATTTTCTAGTGAAAAGTTATTGTATGTGAAAGATGTTAGTAGGAAGTTTATTTTTTCATATCAAGACGTTTTGAAAGATGTATGCGAATAATCAAATTCATATTTCTTTACATGATAATGTTATATGCACTAGATATTTAACAACGAGTAATAAGTTGTATTTATTAAATACTAGTAAGCATAAAAAAGAAACAGTGAACATAGAGGTATCTGATAAACTAAACTATAAAGATGAAATTCAGGTAGTCATTGATACAAGCACTTAGGTAATATCTTTAAGGAAAAACGGGTAAGCTTGTTGTTGATAATTTTATTAAGTTCACTTGACTACTTAGAATTCGGTTCTTGCATCAAATGTATCAAGGGAAAAAACCCATGGTAAAAACGTTTAGGTGCATACAAATCAAAAGAAATCTTGGAGTTGATATATACTAATGACTATGGATTGTTCTGAAATATATCATGAAATATACAATGGTATTTTATCTTATTATTAGATGACTTTTCTTGATACAAGTATATATACTTTATTCAAGAGATGTTAGAAATCCCATGACAAGTTCAAAGATTTTAAGACCAAAATTTTAAAAACTTTGTAAAAGTATTAAGTGTGTTAGATCTGACTATTATAGTGAATATTAAGCAGATACGTCGATTTGGATAAAAAATGTTATGAATCATTTACAAAACGCATAAAATAGTGTAATTTAGTTCCCCATTATAATATATCGGGTTCGTACAACATATAAAAAATTATATATGGGAAACAAAACCATATGTTTAAGGATATTGTGAAAAGTATGATCTGTCATTCAACTCTACCATTATCACTTTAGGGCAAGACCATCTAATTTGCATAATACATTCTCACTATTGTTCCCCTAAATACAATCATAAAGACTGATGATGATCTTTGGAGTGGGCGCAAGCCTAGCTGAAAGCATCTACATATTTGACGATGTTCATTTGAAGAAAAACCTCGTCGACTGCATCTAAAAAAATAAGACACCAAGAGGGTCAACTGTTATATAATAGGATATTTTAAACTTTTGAAGTACTTTAAATTTTTTAATTCCTCCACTATATGTATGTTTTAAATAAGAACGTTAAGATTCTTTAAGAATGTTGAGTTTGAGAGGAATGACTTAAGAGAAAATATTCATTTTAGGAAAGAATCCATATACATTCATAAAGGTTCTAACAAAGATAAGTAGGTCATGAAGTCCACATATTGGTCCAAATGAAGGTTATTGGTGGATTGATGCTCATATATCAGACGATTTGGTTTTAGTACCAGTCACTGAACTCTCGTTAGAATATTGAGTCACTAAAGATTATATTTATCTTCCACATATGAAAGAAATTGTTCAAAGAATTTCAAAGTCTACCTCCTGAAGAAGTGGAAACATAAGAAATTGTGCTCTTAATAAATTCCACTAGAGATAAGAATATCATTATATATTTGGAACATATAGTGTATCCTTAAAAACATAAAGATTCGTGTGGTGAAACTATAAAAAAATTGTCGTGTTTTCATAAATCGATGAAAAGTTGTGATTCTCAGTTTGGATAAACACTATGAAGGAAGAGTATAAGCCACTGCAAGATAATGTGATTTGGGATCTTGTCCCATTACCATAAGAACTGAAGTTGTTTGATCGTAAGTGAATTTACAAAACCAAACGGGATTCCTAAGATAATGTGGAGAGAAATAAAATGCTCGTTGTATAAAACTTGTATAGTTATCGTGAAATCATTGACTTTAAATAGACCTTCTCTCTGGTATCATTAAAGAACTCTTTTATGAAAATCGTGAAATTAATTGCACACTTTGAGCTATAGCTTCATCAAACGGATGTTAAGATCGATTTTCTTAATGGAAATATTAAGTAAACGATCGATATGGTGTAACTTGATTGTTTTATGATAGAAGATTTTAATTCCATTATATGTATAATTGAGAAATCAATATATGAGATCAAATATGCTTATCAACAGTGGTACCACAAGTTCATTGAAGTAATATTCTTCTTTGGTTTTGAGATGAACTCGGTTGAGGACTGTGAGTATTCAAATGTTCACTATACGAATTTTTTCTCCACATGTAGTTTGCAAAACAATTCCAACTTCTCCTTCATTTGATCTAGACGCTTCGTATCCTTGTACTACCCATTATGATTCTTTTAATGAGATTTCTTCTAATGTTTCTTCTTCATCGATTAATCTTTCTTTCTGAAACTCATTATTAAAATCTGTAACTACTTATACTTTAATAATTGTACATGTTTCATACTCACTTTCATGCTTTTCTAATGTTCATACTTTAATGATTTGACAATTGTCATTAATTACCAAAGAAATCAACAAATATCTTGACAATGGGTGATTAAACCTCTTATATTGTCATTATTATATACACTTGGAGGTGTATGCAATCTATCTATATGCAGTGATGATTCGTCTACCATTTGTATATCTGAATCATTCATATTATGCTTTTTAAATGATTGTGAAAGCCTTGACATATGATCTCCGCTAAAAATAATACAGAATATTTGTTTTTAGTTTTATGTTTGTAAGAACTATTTCTTTTATCTAATTTTAAACACCTTATTTTTATAAATTTAACCAAATCTCCATTATGAATTAATCTCTAAATTTTATATAATAATTGAAAATAATTCTCATTCATATGACCATGATTATAATAAGAGCATCAACGGTTTCTCGATCTTTTATTACTTAGAATAAGGATCACCGAAGAGGTTGGTAACTGAATTTATCTCTTGTTTTCCTATATTGAAATGCTTCTTTATTTTCCTTCCTTAAATATTTCTGTATTACCAATTCTTGTCGTTATTATTATTATTATTATATTTGTTTTACTTTATTTTCCTCATTCTGAATTATGTTATCATTAAAAAAACAAATCAACTTGATCTTCATTATCTTACGATATCACTTTCTATGTTAAAATTGTAAGACTATAGATATTGGTTCCATCATTACTATTCTTTGTTCATTTCTTTTCTTTGTTCATTTATTTGAACTTGCAACAAATTGAATTTACATTTCACTTATCTCATATCATTCATGTGTACCTCTACAGTGTACAAATCAAAAGTAAATGAAATATTATCTTTATTTCCAATCAATTATTTTTCAGACCATATTAAACCAACGATATTACCTTAAACTGGATATATTATTACAATTTGTGTTATCCTTACTAATGTATTACCTTGTATAATTTTTTTTCCATAGCCTAGTGAAGCAAAATTGGAATTTTATGTAACCACATGTGAAAATCCATGAATTAACTGTTCGCGAGAATGATATATATCTCCTTTTGAGTTTTGACTTAGCATTGGTATGGGTTGATATTTTACAAGACTTACCATAGAATTCGCCAAATTTTATGAGATAAATACTTGTAAAAGTTAATATCAAAGATAAAAAAGACTAAATTATTTATAATTTGAAAAATAAAAATGATGTTATAATTTTCTCTTACTAGAAATCTATTAGTCTCCAAATGAATGATTACATCCCTCTAGGGGTTGATCGGGCCTAAAATGAAGAGATAAATGTTTGAGTGCGAAAATTCAAAGTATTAAAATACAAAACAAGAGTTAAAACTACTTATCCTAAAAGAAACAATATTCGAATCTATATGACTCTCCTCAACCACTTAGGTATCTGTTACAAAGTACAACATTGATAAAACCATGAGTGATGGCTAATTATCGTAACATACTAACTCACAAAACTCCATAAGATCGAGGTTAGAAAACCTTCATGAAAAGCCAAAACAAGGTTTGGTTTAGTTACCAACTGTTTTTGTTGGCAGTCGCATAGCCCACCACATGCATCTTAATCACTTCAGCTTCATGACATTGCCACTCAACCTTTAAGAAAGCACGAAAAATCTTCAATAAATTTTGATTGTGTATCTCTCCCACACTAAGTGTTATGGCACACACGTCGTGTTATTTCTTCAATTGAACCAGCAACCTTTATGTTAATTAAAGAATTTTTAGATTCTGTCCGTTATCTTTGGTATCTTAAAGCTATGTTACCAAGTTATTGTTATATTTTTGTTGAACAGTAAGTAATGTTGTCAAACTATGACTAACCTTATGTTGAACATCGAAATGTTCATCTACATTAACTTAATTTTCTTTGACATGTAGACATCCATCCACGAGTTTAATCATAACAGTAAGAAAAGGATCTAAGATCTGATAAATCGTCTCTCGCACGTATCAACATGCTCTTTAACGATAAAAAAATGTTAAATATTATTTGTAGACAAGATGCATACTAATTATTATATAAATAAATATATAAAATTCAAAATTTTGTACATCAACATAAAATATAACATAAACAATCGATCGACATCCACAACTCGACTCAATAATAATAATCAGTATTATTTATGGTAGCGATCTAGTACCCGTCAAAATGAGGCAATTCATTCATAGTTTTATATTAGAATGTGTTAATTATAAAATATTATGTATAGGGTATTATACGGATAATCATCTAACATCAAAATTATCTATCAATAACCACCTAAGGTTCGATAAATTACGGATAACTATATGTTGTTAAATTAGTATTTACAGATAACCCGCCTAATGGTCTCAAATACCCCCTAACTATTTGTCTTTCTCTTATTTTTTTTTTCAAATGTTATATATTTTAAACCATAGCTCCAAAAGATATAAAAATATTATTAATTTTATTTTGTAAGACGAACAAAACTGGATCCATGAAGGATATTTTTTGATTTTTTTTTACGAAAAGGAAATTGATGTTTAGTTGCAGAAATATGTGTAAATTGGTTATAAAAAACAACTAAATATAGTTATAAAATTATGTGTAATTTGGTTGAAAAACAGTTTTTGTTTAGTCGCGAAATTACCTATAATTTGGTTGTGAATTTTCTTATTTATTTGTAGAAATACGTGCAAATGTCTTGCGGAAATAAGAAGAATATAGTTGCGAAAATAAGATATTAGTTTCTACATAAGTCCCATTGTGCGAAAAAAACAGATTAATAACTTGCATTGTGAAAAATAAGTGTTAATTGAATGTGAAACAATTAACATTTTAATAGTTGCGAACATATGTGCATATTATTGTGATTGATTAGCTTTAAAAAAATTAAAAAATTACGTGCAATTGTATTGCATAAATAAATAAAAAATAAATTAGTATGAAAATAAGTTTTTAATTTCTAAATAGTCGTGATTGTGAAAGAAAAAAATACGATTTGTGCGTGTGAAAATAAGTGTTGATTAAGTGTGAAACAATTATTTTTTTCTAGTTGTGAAAATATGTGCAATCTTTGTGGTGAAAATGTGTTTTAAAGAAAAACTAAAGTTGTGAAATTATGTACATTTGGATTGCGAAATTAGTTTGAGAAAAGAAACATTGTCGAGTTGCAAAATTACGTCTAATTTAATTGCAAGAAATTACAATAGTTTAGTTACGGAGTTATAAAAAAAAATATGTGTGAGTTTAGTTTTAAAAATAAATCTACAAAATATCATCCACACATGTTCGTGTTAAAATTAACCAGAATCAATAGCATTATGAGTTTAATTTATCTCCCGAGTTTAATTTATCTCCCATATATATTAATTTGTATTAAATATTATGATAAAAATATAATAAAAATAATTTGCTCGACAAAAAGTTTACTCTAGAATTATGTAATTTTTGTCTCCAAAACAGAAATCAGACACAATATTACATGAAAAATCTTGCAAACAATACAAACAAGTCTTCTGTTTTCAAAATGATATATATTTTATACCATAAGTTAAATAATATAATAGTTAATTTATGGAAAAAATATTGTATTTTTATACCGTTTAAGTTAGGTAATTCATTACTTAATTGTAAAAGTTGTATTCTACCGTATCATTTTTCATAAAACAAATTTCCAATAGCTAATTTATTATATCATAAATTAAACAATAACAAAAATATATTGAACTCGTAAGATAATAAAAAAAGAACTTCATTATTTATATTCACATAAGAAAATATAATCCCGAACGCTCAAAAAAAAACCAAAAGTAGGTAAGCTCGTACTCTATCTACAATCCAACAGCCTTCGAAACGGTTTCCTTAAAGAGAATCTAAAATACCTTGTCTCTTCATTAAAGTCCATCAAAATCCGGGGACTTGTTTGCTAATTTAATCCCTCTGGTTTCTTCCTCTCTTCACCTCACGGTAAAAACTCAACTCTTACCGCACGGTAAAACACCTTAATTATCAAACTTGATTCACCAAATCGTTACCTTCCACAAACGTCCCGTGAAAACCGTACGGAACTCTTGAAGGTAACTTAACGGTGGCTTCTAACTCTAAACTAACGGCGTTAACGATATGGAGCTCCGATTTCCAACTCTTCTCATTGTGAACAAACGAAATAATATAACCATTATCCGTTTCACTATCCGAACCGTTAGGTAAAAAAAATGGTTCCCCACCGTATTTTTCACCACCGTAAATATACTTTTTAATCTCACCGCTTACAAGATCAACTTTAGCGAAACCGGAAACTTTCGGCCATGGATCGGCAATCGCTAAATAAACGAACCGGGTTTTTCTACCGAGCTTATTCCGGTTTACCATACCCGCTTCTAGATTAATATCTTCCAACTCATTTACCGGTCGCCGTATAGAGTGACCCGTTTTCAAATTAAGTCGGATTTCGGATAAAGTGCTTTTCAACTTCTCATCACTCTCGTTAAAAATCGAATCAGCCGGAGTCATACACGAACCGATCACGACAACCTCGTCAGTCTCCGGCTCCTCCCACGCGTTCCACAAATGGAAACAAAACGTCTCCGGCGAATCAATCCAAATAACATCCGACCCGGATTTTGAATCTTTTGAAAGAACACCGAACCGGGATGTTTTATTACCGTCGTACATAACGGGGGACCCACCCGATATCATTTCACCGAGTTTAAACACAACTTGTTGGTCGGGAATCACGACGTAATTCTCCGTTATAGCGAAATCGTGAATCATCGTCGGACCCGCTAGTGGGATTTCGACGTCCGATGATTTTTCGCCGGAGGGAGAGAATCTTAAGTATTTTAAGTAGGGTTTTTTTATAACGTCGTAACTTAATGCAAAAAGTTCTTTAGTGACCGGGTCTATTTTCGGGTGTGCAATCATCGACGTTAGTAGCTGTTCATCGAAATCGTACCTCCCTTCGGTTTCTAAATCACCGTCGTTCGTAATACGTACCTGATAGGGAAGATCATCTTCGGACATAGCTAATAACCGGTTGTTGAAATAAACCAGACCGGCGTTTGCTACTCCAACGCCGCTACCGTGATCAACCAGACCAAATAGTCCTCGAGCGTAAAATAGCATCAGCTTACCGATGCCGGAGTGACCGTGAAGCTCACCGATTGCTTTCGGGAAAACCGAACGGCCGATTTCTTTCTCTTGGATCATCCTTTCCGTTTCCGTCAAGCGGCAAGCGTAACTGGCTTTTCCGTCGGATATTTTCACCGCGTGAACCATTCCGTCTCCGTCGAACAAGTGATGCCCTGCTACAGGCTCGAACTGTGGGTTCGCACCGTTACGGACGTAAACACCGTTAATGCATGGAGGGATTAAACCGGTGACAGGTAAATCTTTTACCACTGGCTGTTCAGGTACCGGAGCGAAATTCCCGGCGATTTGAACAGTTGGGTCGGCGGTTTTCGGAAGTGGTTTATTTTTTTCGCGGGAAAGTAAAGCGTTTTCTGCCATGTCTAAAGCCATAGCAGCTGTTCTTTGGAAAAAGTTCCAATTAGATGGATAAGTTTTTGAATTCGAAGATTCCATATCAGGCTTCCTAGTTTTCCCAAATAGTATTTCTGAGACATCGTAAACAGAGTGTCCCAAAACAGATTGAATTTGAGCTTTGTTATTGCTCTGTTTTTTATCAAAAGAAACGTTTTCTCGAATTCGAAAAGGAGATAGAGAGTGAGAGACTTTGATCATCGAGTGACTAACATTCGTGTTATTAGGGGCTGCTAAAAGTGAAGAAGCCATGTTTATGTTTCAGAGAGAGACAGTGCGTGGTATTAGGGTTTAGGGTTTCGATGACAAAGGTGGTTTCTCTGTTTCAGAGAGAGAAAATGTGCGGAAGGAGTGTTATCTCTGTTCTAGAGAGAGAAGGGAGAGGTGTGAGGATATAGAGGGATAGAGACAAAGGTATAAATAGAGAGAAACCGAGTAACGGAGCTACAGGGGAGGTCCACCTCAGACATGAAAGAGAAGACCACGTGTAGGTTTTTGTAGAAAAGGGTTTGCTATTTAGACAACTTTTATGGCAAGAACAGGGGGTCGTCCCATAAGTTTTTTATGTTTTGATTGTGTTTCTTATTTGAGGTCTAGAGAGTAAATGTTAATATCGAAATCAGATATATGATCTTTTTTATTTATTAAATTAGAGTTTGGAAGAATAACTGACGGTCTAGCGTTTATCGATTTTCGGTTTTGAATATTAATGGCATAAATTTATGACTGATTTAATTTGGATATTAATTAATAAATTTAGAAAAAAAAAATACATTCTATTATTGTTGAGATTTTTTTCCCACACGCATATTTATATATTTTTAAATTTACTAACAACTTAGATTTTTTTTTTTTTTTTTAAGTTTTGGTATTTCCACCGGCTTCCTTTCAAGATTGATCGAATTTTCTACCGTTCTCGTGTCGAACACTTAAAGGTGATAGAGTCTTAATAACAGTATAATCATGAGTTATCCAGCAAGTCCAAAAATACCCATCTGATACGATGGAAGGAGTGAAACAATCAAAATCATCCACCAGATCCACCTAAGGGTCAACCGAGTTACTAAAACACTCAAACGAGTCCATAAGTAGATGGGTTGATTCTCTAGAAGACCGATCCAGGATCCCAACTAAGTACACAAAGCTATCATTCAACATTATGAAACCAATTTATTGGCCGTAAAGTGATAAAATAATATGGTTCCTACATCATCCACTGCAAGAAAAAGTCAAATAAGAGCCTCAAATACTACACATATAAGTTTGTCCAAACCAGCACAACTTGGAGAACTATTACAACTTTTTGGCTTTCTTAGACTATACGCATGAGATGTTATCGGGGGTCCTAGTGGAGATTATAATGAAGAAAAAGGCTTTGAACTTTTATAATTTACTGGCAATATGCAAAATCATATAAAAAGTAACGAGATCCTGCGTGTGAGGATCGCGGAGTCCCCAATGTTGTATAGCATTTCACTAAACACTTTCTCACTTTTGACAACAAGATGTAAAATCTCATTGATGAAGGCACGTTGGTGGAATTTTTCAAAAACAAAAGTGTTAAAGCTAAATTGAATCCTGTTATAGTCGAGTCTGAAAGGGTATATAGTAGAAACTCGATAAATTAATACTCGATTATTTAATAAACTCTCTAAGATAATATTTTTGGTCGGTCCCGACTCGGGGATAGAGTGCTAAATTAATAATTCGCTAAAATTATAAGATAATATATTTTTGATAATTTTTTAGACCCCATATAAAATATAAATTAATAATTCCTTATATATAACATATTACATGAATGATTTATGAAGTTTTCTTGAAAAATGACTCAATTGTCTTTTGTTTTTTGTTGAAATCAATTTCCCCTTGAATCCCGTCTCTAATTTCCTTAGCATGGTAAGAACTTCTAGTGTTGTTTTCTCATAGCTCAACAAGAAATTGTTTAATGTGATTGTCGCTTTAATAGCTTCGTTTTACGAAGGGGGTTTCATTGTAGAACTTTCATCATCTTCTTCATCGATATCATCTTTATTAATTGCAATAACGCTTCCAATAATTTCTTCATCAGTCAGCAACTGTGCAACTACATTTTCTTTTGGGTGATTCAAAACATATTCGACATCCATTGAATAAGAAGATGATTGATTATCTTGTATCGTAACATACCTAGCAGAAGGTGTTCTACTATAGGACATAGCTTAAGCCAGATTTATCAAAATATAAGCACGCATATATGAATGGTTGATAGATATGTTATAAAAATATAGTCTCACTAGAGCCTTCTTATGTTGTACACACCAAACGAATAAGAATTTTTTGATAAGATTTATGATGGAGATGAAAATACTCAATACGGCTACAAAATGTTGCATAAGTGAGTCCTCTAAAAGGGTACTTCTGGCCAACCATCATGACATATACAAAAACCTAGATCATACATTACGATATATACCAGCTCTTTCCCAACTCCATCCATATCTCAGTACCTCTTAAAAAAAATTCATAAGTAATACTATTTTATATATGTGGGCTTGACAATTTATGGCTCTTGCCAAAGTTCATATAAGGTGGGAAGTACTTCGTGATGGTAGTGGATTATTTTTTGAAGTGAGTGGAAAAATATTCTCTAGCAAAAATTAGGGTAAAATAAGTTGAAGATAAATATTTACTTCAAATATAGATTTATGATAACGGAAAATGGTATGTAATTCAAAAACACTAGTCTAGCTTCTTTTGATCGAATCAAAGAATAAAAAACACTTCATTCACAGTTACACCCATAGGAAATAATTATACAAGTCTTAAAAAATGTAGCTAAAAAGTGGTTAGACTTCCTCTAGAAGGTTATAAGTTCCTACTAAAAAACTCCTCAAACATCCACAACCAAAACGAATTTCATTGTCGTTTATTGGATGGAAGTTTTAGTGGCAACATAAATGGATTTATTTTTGTTAAATATATCAAACTACTATGAATGAGAAAATACCAGAAGCATAAAATCTGAGCTTAAATTAATCAAATAAAAGGGAATGAAAGCTCACTTACACACGGCGCACTACAAAACTTTAATGATAAGTAAATATGACTCCAAGGTACATTCCATGAGCTTTAAAGTATGTGAAAATATGCCCATATGTGTGTTTCTCCATACTAAATATAAGATACTCTGTAACCTCGGTTTGAACCGGTGACCTTACATGATAGTAGCTAAGGCCAAATATAAGAACTATAGCGTACTTGATTAAAATCAACAACCTTTTCAAACATAAATTTTATTTTTATTAAATATTTACAAAAAATTTACTTTTGTGATGCATTTCATCTTACAAAAAATTTTAGCACCTTAATTGTGTGTTTGGATAATTATTTTTAAGTATAGTTCCAAACACTTTAGGGAGACCACATACTCTCGCAACTAAATTAGTGTTTGAGTAATTCTCTAAACATAATTTTAAACACTTCAGACTATAAGCTCCCACAACCACTTTCTGCATGCAAAAGTGATCACTCTAATTGTGTTAACTGAGTCACGAAAATATATTATTCTTCATTTTTTTCATCCAAGGGTAACTTAAGTTTTAAATAAATTAAAACAACCAAAGAACAAAAAAATCTTAACCCAAAAACTAGTAATATATTATACTTCCTCATTTATTAAGAGTAACTTCTGTTTTTAATAAATTAAAATTATCAAAACTCGAAAAGTCTTCATCTACACCAATTGTTAATAGATTTCGCTTTATATCTTGAGTTCTTAATAAATCAAGACTCTCGAAGCTCACAAGGTATCCATTCGAAGAAATTTCCAATACATTTACTTTTCTATATTATGTTTTTAATAAATTAAGATTATCAAAGCTCAAAAAGTCTTCATCCAAATAATTTGGCAATACAATTTTTTTTCTAACACATTAAGACTGATGATTCTCAAATCCTTCCTCTGGATCCATCGGTAATACATTGCTCATTTTAGCTCTAGTTTTTTAATCATGAAGACCGTCGAAGCTAAAACATTCTCAATTCAAAGAAATTATCAATATATTACTTTATATCTCTTCCAATGAATTAGAAGCTACCCGAAGCGACTCCTAGTATCGAGAGTAATCCTAAGGCTTCAAAGGTCTAAACAATGGGAAAATATTAACAAAATTCTACCGAAGACGTCCATCATTTAAGAGAAATCCTAAGGATCCAAGGTTTCAAGCTTATGAAAATAGGAAAAGTAGAAGAATCAATATCTCGATTGAGAATCCTACTTGTATTACCTAAACGAAGCTCACTTTTAATATAGTTTAGCATAAACATCTAAAAGAAAACTTATAAGCTTTTTAAAAGTAAAAAACTCAAAAAATATATATAATAATATTATATATATATATATATATATATATCAAAATATCAAATACATTCAGGTACTTGTGTTAAAAGAAAAGTATTTCCTTGTGGCAAGACTCGTATAACGGTAAAAACAAAATAAAAAGACAAATCAAACTACTTTTGATGTTTTACTTCAGTAATGGGAAAATTAATCTTGTGGATTTTGACGTCAATGGTAAGAAAAAACTAATCTACAACCGCTATCTATGATGGAAAAAATGAACCATCAACAACATCGACCTTATCTTAGATGACGGTAGTATCCCATTCTTATATTTTATTTTTGCTTTTGACTTATTTTTTGGTGTCGTTAGCTTTGTCTTATAAGTATTTGGAACACCTTCATGCATTTACGCATGCGGAATATTGGATAAAAAAAAGAAAATTCCAAAATTTGGAAGTCCTGATGAAAGCTAAACATCGAATTGACTTCAATCAATTGACTCGTATCTGAGTCGGCCTTATACCTAATAAACTCAATCTATACTAGACCAGCCTCATCAATTCAATACTCAGACACCAACAGTTCTTAAAACTTTTGAAGAGATACATCAACTCGTCACAAAAATTTAACATAACAACGAGCGTTTTCACCAAGGGTCAATGTATAGATGTCCCATGAGCTCTTCAGACTTCTCACAAACTTTTAATTTTTTTTTGTCTGTGCATCAAATTTTGCTAGTAAAAAAATATTTACGAAAACATTCTTCATTCACTTGGTTTAAACAATCAAATTATTTTTAGTTTTGATAACACACGCTTCACATACGGGCTGATCTCAAGCAGCTTCCCTATAATCCCTAGAATATTTTTCATGTCTAGAACCATTGGAGCCAAATTATTTAATGTTTGACGTAACACTGCAAAGACGTAGAGAACCATCTTTAAAAATCGTACAAAGCCAAATCTAAATTCAACAAGGAACAAATAAATAAGATGTGCTTAAGTCAATCGAGCTCCATCTTACTTCTTGATAGCTCTACTAAGAGAAGTTTAGTAGGTTGAGATTAGTATGTAGGGAAAAGGCTCTCATACTATAATGGATGCTTAATTTTGCATATGAGCTTCTCCAAATCGATCATCCTTGTCGGGACTATAAGATCTGCAACTTCAAGTATTTCCAATAGCTCGATGTTCGGGTCTATAAGGGAAGTATAAACAAGAAAATCATAAAAAGAAAGTTGGTAAAATAAAAAGAACATCCCTTGGTTTGACTAGCATAATCATCTATGGTGTTTTATGGTACCCGATTGGCCCAACTTTTTTCCTTCCTCAGTTTTGGCCCTCCAACAAAATCTCTTCGAATGCTTCCTCTCTGTAACTGATGCTCTTTGGGTCATCCAAAATTTATATGGTGGGTCACATGATCTTTTTAGATTTCTTCAGAGTAATTATATCTTCATAGCTATTTTAAGTAACCAAAATATCTTCTACTTTGTCCTTTCAATTTTGAGCAAGAAAAGGCATCTTTTTTGCTGCCTTGAACCTTCTATCTTGCATAGAAGTTCCATTTCAAAAATCCATAAGAGAGGGAGTTGTATATAGCTTACTACCTCCACTCCCGAAGATGATGGCCACAACCAAAACTTTAGATGAGGAAGACACATCAAAAGTTATATTTGCTTCCGGTTCTGCAAACTTGGTCGCAAAATCTCTAAAGAAGAAATGCTCACCATGAACTATATTTTCTTGCGCATGTTCAACATTGGTTGATGTATTTTACCCCTCGTTAGCAAATCTGGCCGACATTATTGAAGCTTTTATAAATGTTCGTAAAAGAACTTCCCATCTTAGCAACATGTGGAGCTTCTTTACCCAACTCTTATCAGACAAATTGATAAGGGTGGTGTGATTGAACCTCACAACAAGAATGCGGTTATTGAATTGCCAAATTCATTTTGTAAAACTATAACAAGTATATCATACAATATATAATCAACATCAAGTCTCACATATCATGCAGAACACAACCAAAGTAAAAGGTAAAAATAGAGGTGTGAGTTCTTACTTTAAATTTACTTTTACCGATGTACCAATAATTGAGGCTCAAACTTGTCAATTCTCATAGATGAAGATGAAGACTATCTTTCAAATCTTATCGGATTCATAAAAATTTAAGACGACCTTGTGTTTGGTATGCAATGTCAAGTAATATTAGGAAATTTTACTTGCCATCCTCATACTCGTCAATATTAAGAATTCACTATATTTGATGTTATGAAGATCCTCTACCATTTGGAAAACATTTTCTTAGGCACTAAGCTAAAATAATTATGGGAGCAACAAAAAAGCGAATGTCGATATAAAAAATAATGGTGAACTAGTACTAATTCATCAGTTGTAACATTCGCATAAGTTTCCTCATCCTTCAAAATATCGTACAATCTCATATTTGTCTTAGTTTTTGCAAGGCTTCAGGAATTTGTCTTAGTTTTTGTAAGGCTTCGGGTTTTTTATCCGTGCAATTTTCATAGTTCATCTGATTCACCATAGCTGGGACAGAAACCCTAGTAGTAACAATACATGAGTTGTTAGTCACAAATGGATGAAACGGAAACAAAACCCTAAAGGGTTGGGCCTCGATGATGGTAGTCTTGTAATTTTTTACATCTTGCTCCACCCTCTTTCTCATAGAGAAATTAGAGAAGGACCACTAATATCTTAGTTATGATTGTCATAACTTTCATTGTCGGTGTCGCGAAACTGTCTACCAATAGTTTTGGAACTTTTATGCTTCTGAAAAATTAGAAAATTATAAAGGCCGAATCTTTAAAAGAGAAGAATATTAAACGAAAAATGATAAAAAAATATTCGGGTGAGAGAAAAATGCAAATATTTGAGTAAAATTGTCTTGAAAGATGAGCACTCTTGTTTGGAAAAAGGTAATGGCATTTCAGATGTTGATTTAATTAACTAGAGAATGACATCGGTGTATCTTGTGTATGTGTGGTTGAGATGCGCTCGTCTCAAATTTTTATGATCACTGAAGTTGAAGCGACAATTTCATGCGTCGGTAGGTTAATAATGTCTGCTTACACCCATGACACATGTTCAAAAACTCTTTAACTCTTCAACATGTGACAGTCCTAGTCCTAGATTTCATCATTATCTTTATATCTCAAATATTTAACAGGTTTATGTCACCTCATACATCAAAGTTTTGGTCACCTGAATGTTTCCATAATTATTCAGTAGCACTGTAAACTTTAAAAGTTCGGCAAGTTATATGTTTCATATGGCTAGTTATACTCTAATCCTCATATAGCTCGCGCGCTTGTATATTTGAATCGTACATAAGAGAAACAAACAACTCTTATTCTTAAGGGTATAATGCCCTATTTAAGTCCTTATTAATACTTCAAAATGACTAAGGGTCTATTGTTGTATCACCATAAGCATAATGAAGCTACTTTCGAAGCAAATTTTTTAACTTCTTAAATATTCAAACCCGATTTTAAATCCTTCCTACGAGATAACTAACTATCAAGAAATAAAAATAGAGGAAACACTACTCATGCATGTACTAATTTTATTTCGATAGAATAAATATACTTTTCTTAATGAAGGTTTTTTTTTCAGACAAAGACTTTCACGAGCCCATCCATAATCGACGGTATAGCTCAGCTCCGCACACAATCGATTTGGCAGAAACAATTCTTACCAAGCATTTAGCTTAGACAATGTGAGATGATAAACTTCAAGCATATATATGAACACCTCATACTCGATAATAGTCCGACCAATAAAGGAATACTCAAAACTATAGTCTTCATTTGATTCTCTCGCAAGGACTGTGAGGGTTACTAATAAGCTATTAATCGCACAATCTTAGCATATTAGGTCACGTCTACAATTGTTTTAGATCTAACTAGGCTTAATAAGTCTTAATTGAATTGTTAGCGTAAAGACTTTATAACCAAAGTTCTATATTTTAAGACCTTAGATCGTGCATAGCTTAACATGAAGCTTATAATTTAGACCCGAAGTCTATAAGAGCTCGTGGTCCAAATCATTACCTATAATATAACTAATACCTTAATTGTTGAAGACCCTCAATTTTCAAACCAAACCTTTTATCTCAAAGCAAATTTTTTTTTTCTACTCGAACATTTCTTATACTTTCTCAATCAATGCCACTTCTCTCCTATTTTTCACCACTTTAATCACATTCACCATTCTTTTTTTAATTATTTCATTTTACTTTCATCACTTATGTCTATTAATTAACAAATTTTTAACAAATTTTAAATTAAATTTAACTAACTCCCGTACTTATCTCATAATAATTTTACATCAACACTAATGTCTAACATAATTTCGATGATGTTCATCACTTTATTACCATTTTATTATACTTAAATAACACATCAATAAACAAATCATCGTATCTCTCTCTTTATATGGTGCTCCCTTTCGATATAGCTTCTCCTCTCTTTGTGGAAAGATGATTTCTTTCATTTCTCATCATAGCGGTGTTGTAGTTTTTTTTTCTCCAACTATATACTGTACGTCCTTTTTTTCTTACTTTATCATTGAGTATATTTTTTATAATTTAGAGATGATAGTTTTATCTTCTTTTTTCTGTGCGTAAATGATGTTATCTCTCAATTATTTTTAATAATGTCGTTTTTTTTCGTTCTTTATGTTTTTTCTCATGTATTTCGATCTTTTTTTTGGTTTCAAATGTATTTTATGACTGAAGTCCCAAGTCGTTTTGTTCGTTTATGAGTTTATTTCAATGAATTGGTTTTGTTTTTGGTGCTTCCAACGTTCCGATTTGTCGGTGATGAATTTTTTGTGGATTTACAGATTGAATCTTGTTTTGTTTAGACTTATGGTTCATTTGATATTTGAGTCATGTTGGGTTCGGTTGTGTTTAATTTTCAAACTTTCTCTCTTATAGGTTCCAGGATTTCCTATCTCACAGATGTTTTGGCTACTTTTTATAGCTTCACATTTTCATCATCATGGAGAAGCCTTTCTCGTTAGATTCACAAATCTAGCTATCGTTTTTCTAGTAGATGGTCGTTGGTTGTTGTTCCAATGCAATGGAGTCTCTTGTATTTTCTAGTCTAATGTATAGTCTAATGTATTCTGTTATAATTATTTGTATTTGAAAAATATTCCAATATAGTCTCTTGTATTTTCAAGTGGAATGTATTCCGTTATAATTATTTATATTCCAAAAATATTTTATTTTCCATTGTTATTACAATAATGTTTCCAATTATATTTTAGTATATGTATTTTGGAATATACACATAATTTTGTAATATTATTTATTACATATTTTATCATTCTAAAAACCAAAAATAAAAATCATTCATTTATTATTTTTAAATATGAATAGTATAAGTATAAAAATAAAAATAAAATAAAAATAAAAATAAAAAATAAAAATAAAAATAAAAATAATTTAGATGGGCATCTAAAAATACCACAAAAGACTTTTAAAATAAATTATGAATTAAAAGAAAATATACAACTATAGTGTACCCCCTTTTGCCCATTCTATATTGCAGGGAATGGTTGTCATGGTGTTGACACGCGTAATTTCGTTCAGTTCATTGTATAAAGTTCATGTTCTCTTTTGTAAAATGTTAAACTATGCTCTAAAGTAACATATACTATAGTCTATAGTTATCAATAATATAATATTGAAATTAAAGATCGTTTGGGGTGGCATTTCAAAAAATATCATTAAATAATTCCAAAATAAATTTTAAATTTTAAAAGATATACAGCCATAAGTTCGCGAAGGTCGTATAGAATCAATACACATTTTTTAATAGCATGGAAACGTCGCGACGGTGTCGACACGTGTCATTTGGTTCAGTTCATTGTATATAGTTTATCTTTTCTCTGCCGTAAAACGTGAAACTGTTCTAAATTTACATAATTTATTTAATAAATATTATGAATGGTTATCCTCATTGATGGGACCGAATTGTAAAATTAAATTTATTTTATTAAATTTATTTATTTTTTATTTTCAATCCGTAGAATATATCTGTTCCGTACAAGTTATTATTTATAAACCAAAAATCACACACCATTAACAAAATAACAAATATTGTATTTTGTGTGATTTGATCAATTCTGAAATTATCAAAAATAATAATTTTGGAGGTTTTGATCTTGGATCTTTTTTTAAAAAATTTGGAAGAAAATATTATGCCTTCGTCTTTTGGTTTGTAATTTTTGGTGACAATTGACAATTGACAATGAATTGCATATCTCATTTTGGTATGATCATTGGCTCATCTCCACCCCTTTCGTAACACATTATAGTAAAAGTATCATCAAAGATTCTAGATTCGGTAAAAACCTTAAGGTCTCTGATATCATCAACAATGGTCACTGAAACTGACCATCTAATATCAGATCGGCTAGAGCAAGGAATCACATAAATCCTCAAGAGATTAACAATCTCATTGTCACTTTACCTCCTCTTAATATCAACTTGAACGATGTTCTCTGCCTCCTCTTAATATCAACTTCAACGATGTTCCCTACTGGACTGCGAAGACTGGAAATCCCAACTTCACAATCAAAGACACTTATAGTGTCATTCGTACGCCCACCCCAATCGTGAAGTGGACCAAGTTAGTATGAAATAAGTTTAATATTCCTCTTCATTCCTTTATTCTTTGCCTTGCCATCATGGGCAAGATTTCTACGCAAAACAAGCTTCTGAGTTGGTGTCTAAACACCCACCAGACTGCATTTTATGCAACTCGGACTTTAAACTATTTCTCATATCCTCTATGATTGTAGCTTCACTAAGAGTCTTTGGAACCATGCTTTTTTAAATTTCGGGTTTCCGACTCTCGCCACTAGCTGATAATCTTGGGTTTGTAAGGAGTCAAATTTGTCTTCTTCTCGAAACTGATATCTTTAGCGTTCTTACTTTGGCGCGGTCATTTACCACGTTTGGAAGGAGAGGAATGGAAGAATTTTTAGTTCCCCTTCTGTCACTACCTTTACGGTTTCTTACCGAAGCTTCTCTGATCTTTGGTTCAGATTCCATGGTACCAAGAATAGTTGGTTTGTACAATTTCCTTAATTTTTATTTTTTGTATTTGCTTGTTTTTTTCGAGATCCTTTATCTCTCCTTGCTGGCCTTGTTAGTTTCCCACTTCTGTTGACGTTTTTTTTGGATCGGTTGTTTGATGATCTCCATAGACCTGTTATTTACCCTATACTAGGGTTGTTTTACTCTATTGCCCACACTCTCACGTTATTTAATTTTTCTACTTTTCTATGATTTAGAGTCTTATTCCCTTATTTAGGTCAGCTCTTCTTTAGTATCTCTTGTATTTCTTCCAAGTATGCTCTAGGTATCTGTACGAACTATTTTTTTGAATAACTAAAGTTTAAAATATAATAACATACATGTTGTTTCTTTAAAATAAAAATAAACTATATATGTATATAAATACTAAAATTAAATATATTAATAAAATCTAAAAAAAATAAGTAAATAATATATTTTTTAAATTAAAAAGTTATATAAAAAAATGATATATTAAAATTAGTTGATAATAAATTTAAATCTTAATAAATTTATGAGGGTAGGTGTATTTTGGTTCGTCGCCCACAATCAAACTGTGAGGATTTTCGTGTGAAGCGATCGAGACTCTACGGTTTGTATTAGAGTGGTTTGGTGAATGGATCGTGTTTTTGGTTGGTCCGTATTTCTCTCTTTTTATCTATGAATTTCATCGACTTCCTCAAAGGTATGAAGATATTATTGTGGATTTAGTGAAAAAGTGTTTTTATCTCGGTTGATTTGTTCTCTTCACTGGTAGCATGGTTATGTTAGATTTTGATCTTTCGGCACGATTTTGTTACGTATTCATCTGATTCTCTTTTTTAATATGTCGACATCATGTCATTCACTAAAATTTGAATTCCTACGTGATTCTCATTCTTCTCCGACCCGTCAAAGGACGGCGTTCTTGTCCATCAAGTCAAATATCGACATCCTTTTTGTATTTCTTCGGCGGTTAGAGTTTCTATTGTTTTAGACATTCTTTTTCATGGTGTTACGGATCTCTCTTGTATTTTCGCATAGCCAAATGGACTTTGTAACGCTTTTATTATTTTAAATTTAATATTTTATTTTCACCAAAAAATATAGTTATAAATTTTTAATTTTTAATTTTTAATTTGTTATTAATTATAAAATTATAAATATTAAAAAAATAAAAAAAATAAAATTCAACTATAACAAAAAAAGATGTATTACTAAATACTCAAAACGAAATTTAATTATCAATCGTTATGAAAATAGAAATTATTAAGAATATCTCGATTACCAACTGTTTTACTTTAAATAATTTTAGATATAAATAAATTTTTATTACAATCGTGCACATCATATTTTTTAGTTTTGTTCTTTTATAATTCAAAATATTCAAAGTCTAAACAGCAGTTTGGAAGAAATATTTTAAAGTATTATTGGTTTTCAAAACGAATAAAAATTAGATTTATGTATAATGTTTTTTTTTCAAACCATTTGATCATTGGTTCATACCTCATATTTTTAATTCTTATTTTACGATTCATATTTTTAATCACTTGTTTTGCAATTTAGATTTATCTATTGTTTTTGTATGTCACTTGTAGGCAAAAATAATTTTTATTTTGTCAACTTTAACTATTCTTTCACAATTCACATTTGTAGCTAGTGTTTCGCATTTTACATTTACCCATGTTCGCAATTCACACTTAAAAAAATAAAAAAAACCCACTGTTTTGTAGTTGACATTTCTTTTAACTCATTTTTTGTAATTCACATTTATCCAAATTTCTAATTCTGACTTAGATTTTTTTGTTACAAATTTAATCATTCTTTCGATATTCAAGCTTAATTTAACCTTAATTTTGTAATTTACATTTTTCCATGTTCGCAATTCGCACTTAGACAAAAATAAAATAAAATTTGGCATTATTTCGCAATTCCCATTTATCCATGTTGACAATTCACAATTAGAAAAAAAAAATCAAAACAAATGTAGCCTTGGTCTCATAATCCATGATTCCTTTAACCCTGATTCGCATTTATTCATAATTCACACTTCATTTTTGTTTTGAGTTCACGATTTGCGATTCATTTTAAACCTTAGTTTGCACTTCGTTTCAAACCTAACTTTGCAATTCACATTTAGATTGTCTTAAATGAAAAATAACATATTTTTTAACATTCACCCACTGATTCAACCAAAAATCCAAAAAACAAATTAACCAAAAAACCAATTGATGGAAACTAACACCATTTGTGTGAATTTTACGGGAAACAAAATAAGAAAAAAATGTAATAGACGTAAATCGATTCAGTTAGTTCACAATTCACTTTTAAACTGTCTATAATGTAAAATAATATATTTCTAAATTTTCAACCACTGATTCAGCCAAAACCTCAAACTTAAACTAAAGAATAAGTTATTCATAACATCAATTGATGAAAACAAACATCATTCGTAAGGAATTTATGAAAACAAAAGAAAGAAAAGTGCGTATGACTATTTTTGAAAACTCAAAACGCACACTGAAATAAAAAGTGTTTTGATCAATGGTTAAAGTTTTCTCATCTTTACAAATTCAGCACACAATACTGAAACCTAGTGTTATATACAAAAAATAGAATTGTATTCAAGCAATGAACCTTCTATTCATATGATTTCGGCCCATAAATGTTTAAAGCACCTAAACTCTAACAAGTACCGTACATGCACTTAGGTTCTAACAGAAAAATATTTTCACATAATTTCTGGTATAGCTCATTTCCTTAAGGGCTGACTAATGTTTATGCATTTAAGTCGTGGCAGAGGTTGTGCCTTAGTTAATTTCAGCCTATATACAATGATCTGCCTAGGCTTATATTGACTTTAGTATATATTTTATGATATTCCCATAACACTTTAACAAATATATTTAATAAATCCCCTTCCCAAACTTGAAAAAGTATCATGCACCACGTGAACTTTAAAAGTGCATGTGCTCTTTATTGACTATATTGGATGAAAGGAAGCTTGTTATCTATGTGCTTAATTTACTTATAGAATTTAAGATTCTTTATCTAGTAACGAGTAATGGTATTTTCATAAAACAGTATGATTCAGAGTGAAACGCAAGAGAAGCCATAAAGGGATAAAACCCTAATTTTTTATTAATCAGAAAAACAACTCCCTCAACAATGAATAGAAGATAGGTTTATATAGAGCTCAAGCAAAACCCTAAAACTAAAAATATGAAAATTACAAAAATAGCCTAAAGTATTAAAATTGCAAAAAAAGAGGATAGATGAGCCCGAATGCCCAAAAAAGCCCATAGCTCACGAGCACAGCTGGTGACTTGCGTTCGTGACGTCGTTTCCTTCGAAACAAGGTGCTGTGGGTCAAAATCTGACACCGGAGCTCCAAACTGTCAATTCACCGGACTGTCTGCATCACAGTATCACTTCTTACTTAATAAATTTATCTCATTTAATAATCCTTTTAACCATATAAATCCATAATTTCTTCAATAGCAGTCATATATTCAGCTTCCACTGATGACAATGAAAAATCTCGTGAACAGAATAAATCTAACTAACCACTTTTATAAATAAAGTAAACATATAACTTGAGGTCTACTTTCTAGTGTCAACACAACATTTTGAAGATAAGATTTCTAACTAAACACTCCATCTATGATTATAACTCAATCTAATGTTATCCGAACACTTAAATTAACTTATGAGCCACCTAAAGGCCTTTCAGTGAGGCTTCCCTAGATCTACCATAAAAAAATTCAAAATATTGATTTAGTATGTAAGATCAAGTCTTGTGCATATTATTGCGTCCATAATTCTTTTAGTTATATTAGCATAGGGTATCCATTGTATAAAATTATTATCTTTTAGTTGGTTGGTACTTGAGTAATACCCGATAAATAATTGAAACCAATAAGAGTCTCGATGACTTCGGTTTCAGACATGCCAAACTTTTTGAGATCTTTTTATATGTATTATTGAGATAAGAATATATAATCTCTTGATTTGATCCTCTTGATATTTATTCTAAGTATCCTCTTAGCCTCTCCCATATTCTTCATTTGAAAGTTTACTTTCAGTGAAGTCTTCATATTTTCATTCCTCTTTTTATCATTTCTAGCTATCAATATGTCTCTCCATGTGTTTTTTATCATTACAATAGACACAATTGTCATAATAGCTTCTCACATAATTTGTTGACTGCAAGGAAGAGTCAAATCTCTAATTCCATTTTAGTAGTGATTATTTCAACCCATAATGATATCTTCAAACAAACACGCATCACATTCATCTCATTTTTTAAAACTTTAGGGTTGACTAATATACAGTTTCTTAACCAATTTTTCTTGTAAGAAGGAAATAATAACACCCATGTGATCTAACTTAACAGCATATTCTGCAGCAATTGATAACAAAATCCTTAAAGAGGTTTGTTTCACAACTAATGTGAAATTTTCATTGAAATTAACACTCTCATTTTGCATAAAGTCCTCAACTGTCATGATAACTTTGAACTTAGATAATTCAACTCCGAGAATATCTTGTTTCGTTTTTAATATATATTCTTTACAATAATCTAGGATTTTTTTTCAAATAATTCACTTCTTATCTCACTATCTCATGCCACTTCAACTTATTATTCTCTTCTTAGAATCATAATAATTTTCAACTTCTAATATGGTTACATTTGTTTTTTGGAGCTAATGAAGTCAATTTAGAACAAGGATTACTAGTCTTGTAGCTTAGTTCTTGTGTAAAAATGGTAGCTTATATATAGAAGTGATAAAAAATTGAGAGATGAATACAAACATATAATATAATTTTTTAGTCAAAGATGTATGTGAATGAATACAGATATCCACGTGTACAATCATGCAAGCATCCCGAGCTTATCTTGTGAAGTTTTATTTATAAATTATGTTACATATGTAACGGGTACACCATATTACACCTCTATCCAGATGTCGCGAAGATATAGAATTTATCTTTTCACAGGCGTGCATTCGTTATGTGACATATGAATAATATTTTTGTCACTTGATACATTTATGTAACATTGCAAATAAAACCATGGTTATATCAATGACCCATTGTTTTTTTACATGTATTGATACTAACTATTTATTGAATGTCTTTACCTTATGTCCTTTGTATGATCGATATGCAACCATCACGTAATTGATATTATGTTATTTACCTTACCATTATTTGCATGCTAGTAGTATTAATATATACGTGTATATTTACTCTATATTAGAGTAAAACTCGTGTAAATTGAGACATATTATGGGGTTGGCCAATACCTTTTTAGATAAACAATGTTTACTATAATTCGTCAACAATATTGTATAAAATATATTTTAAATACCTGTTATGTGATCGCTCAGTACAACAAGTCATTTAGCTGGGACGCCTTTCCGACCGGATCGAGGTAGCCCTATATGCCACATACATTTACATATTTTATTTTCGTATCTACTTTAATAGAATGAAGAACACTGTCATTTGGTAATTATTACGTATTTTCACACAATGTCATTTAATGTTTCACCTTATTTAGGGTGATTAGGTTCAAACATAAAATTCGATGCTTGGTATGGAGAACCAAATGCTAAGACCGTACACAGTGGTATTTAGACTCCTCCGTTATGCAACATAATTCTCATATTCGATGCTTGGTATGGAGAACCATATGCTAAGACCGTACACAGTGGTATTTAGACTCCTCCATTATGCAACATAATGCTCATATTCGGTCAAAGCACGGTTAATGCATGAACACATCATCCGATTAAGTGAAAAAATGTTAGAATATAAAAGTCATACAACATAGTGTACAGACATAGCAACCGAAATGCACGATAGATGTTGGACGTATTAACCCATGTAATACTAGTGCGGTACTGAGACGCTCAAGTCCTCTGACCCAAGTCGATGCAAAGGTTATAAAGTTGTTGTTCAGTTAAACATTTAATATCAATAATATTAATACCATACAGAATATGATTCCATCGAATTTATTTAACAACAAGGCGTTTAATATTATTCTACTCATATATAAAAATATAAAGAGAGTGCACAAGCATTAAAAAACGTACAATAATATAACCTAAAACACATAAGAAACTAATTCACAAAGACTTACTTTTTTATAGTGAAATACATTGTATAACAACATATACCTCTGATACAATGTACAATTTGAGATGATTCACATTCCAGGGGTAGGGAGAAGATGCCACTCTACGTCGACCAACTTGTAATTCAAAGGCTTCACCTTAGCTATCACAATGTAGGGTCATTTCCAACTCGGCCCTATCTTGTCGATATCTTTATCTTTCATGTGAGGAAAATACTTACCAAATACTCTGTCTCATGTTTGAAAATCACGAAAGCATATTTTAGAAGCATACTTGTTGTGTATGATCATTTGCTAATGCTTCATCCAAAGTTATGTTTCGATCTGCTTTTCCTCAACGAGGTCTAACTTAACATTATGAATTCCATGTTGTTACGCTCATCTTATTGTCTATACGTGAAGAGAGATATAAAAATTTGACTGTTATGATGTTGTGCTTCTCAGTGTGGTGATGTACAACCATATTATTTCTTGGAAGAATTTGGCCTAAATTTTTGTAGAATTTTGAATGCGCAAGTTAGGACTGTTACGATAGCTAGGTTAGTTACTTCAACATACATTTTTACCTGAGGGTTTGAAGATTTTTTTTAATATCGTACAACTGTGTACACATCTAATCTAATTATAGGCTAATAGTACTATAACAACAACATTTTCATGTGAATATTTTATACCCGAAGTGGACATGTTTTTTGTGGAGTTCTTCGAGTACAAACACAGTTTGATCAAAGCTTAAACATCATAGAAGGGTCAGAAAGAAAAAATGTCAGTATAGAACATTGTCAAGTAAAGTGTAGAAAATGCATCATATTTTGAAATATTGTTTTTCAATTTTGTCTATTAAAAAATGTTCTTTACATGAGGTATGCTTGGATGAGAGTTCACCAAATATATTACTAATCAGCAATCACGGTCTTGGAGGTTATTTTGTAGATCTTAGTCCTTGTCAGCCTATAGATAACCGATGTTTCCTGGATAATGACCCATAGTTACGATTCGATGCTTTCCCTAAAAGTTAGTATATCAGCTACTTCATTTTGACCCGTATTACTTGTTCATACTAAACTTATTCAAGTTTATATGCCTCGACCCATAAAATAATTAGTTAGAGGATGAGATTATTTTTTAGGCTTTGTCTTTACTTAGAGCATGATTTATCGTGTCCTGCAAATATGGGCAAGTCGAAGCCCAACTTAGACTTCTTCATACTTGGTGTCATTGTTCAAGGTGGGGAATCCAAATCAGATATACCGATGAAGAAACTTCCTTGTAGGGACAATAAGTTATATACTGTCATATTTTCATGGTTATTTAAGGATTCGTCCACCTAGGCCGTCCATAATGGCTTATGAGTGGATTCTAACGAGGCAGGCCGCTCATCTTTGAATTCAGTTAAAAAAATATGTTAAAGCCTTAGATTTGATAGATGTTTGCGGCTCAAAGTTAATGTTAATATCTATCAAATCAACATATATCCATATTCGTATGCCTTATATGTTACCTTTTTGGGAAGATACTTTTCAAGAGGAAAGTTTTCCAGACAATGATGACGTGGCCTTAGAAAGACAACCTTATTTTTTTGACCTCCATTACTAAAGTTAGGGCGAGTTTCTCAAACTATAAATATATAGTTTTGGTGGCAATAAGTGATTTGATGACATAATAAATTTCAAGATAAAGATAAACATTGTCACATAAGTTTGGTTGCATGAGGACCTCATGGGAAGGAAAATGATCTTTGATATTGCGGAATACCTTATCGTATTTAGGTATCCAATTAAACTATCAAACTCCCTTGAGTACTTTGAAGAACATGGATTACTTTTCAAATGGCCGAGAAATGAACCGATTAAGGGAATACAACTTGTCAGTGAGAATATTTATTTTCTTGATTGATTGTTCTTGCTTCATTCATGTTAGATTTTCTAGTTAAATTGGATCCACCTTGATCCTTTTTTGCTGACTAAATAGCCTAAGAATTTTCTAGAGAAGACCGATAATGTATATTTATTTAGATTTAGTTTGAGATTGATAAATCAAAGATTGTTAAAGGTCTCTTTGAGGTCGACAAGGTGCTTCAAATCTTCTTGGCTAGTGACTAGCATGTCATCTTTATATTCTTCAATGTTCCACCCTCTATGGCTGGAAAATGATTTATTGACCATACACTATTTCACTGAACCTGATTTGTTTGAACTGTAAGGCATTAATTTATAGTAGTGGATACCTTACTTATTCATGAAGTTCATGTTCTCCTTATCATAAAGGTATATGCAAATTTAATTGTTGCCCGAATAGGCATCTATGAAAGACAACATCTTATTTTCGCATGTGGCATCCAAAATTTAGTCAATTCTTAGAACCAAGAATGGATCCTTTAGCTATACTTGGTTGAGTTTAGTGTATTATACACATCCTCTAATCTAAAAGTTTATTTTTAATGAACTCACGTTCCAGACATGGTATAACGCTTCCGTGACATGTCCTATTTGACTTAATTATTGGCATCCATAATAATTCTCTCGAATTTCCAGTGCAAGAACGATATGAGACTTTTGTTGATTGGGCAACGTGTATTGCTGATTGATAAAATTTGGAAGGTTATCATAGTCGAGACTTTTGTAAAGTCCTGCGCCAACCAAATAAAGATACCCAAGATATTGAGTAATAATTTCAACAATTGAGATCGCAAGGATTCTAAGAGGCCATGCCTTATTCCAGAACGTATGTTCGAAGATAAGTTTGAATTTTTCCATTGTTTCTCAAGGAACGATTATTTTGGAGGCGTCTATCGGGTCGTCTTGATAGTCTAGAAAGATAGACCCACTTTAATTGTTATTCTTTTAGAGTGAAGAAAGTGGTATAACACTTTTTACGACGCGGTGATTGTCACAAATCACGCTAAGTTTTCCGTGAACAATATAACATATGTATTGGTGTATAGTAGATATAATAGTATACATTTTATTGAGCTATGGACGGTTGATGATAGAGTTATAGAACGATGATCATTTACTACCATGAAAATGTTTTGGATTTTTATTTTGTAAACCCTCTCTCCAATAGCGACTTCAAGTGTTACTTCACCGAGCATTAGAATCTTAGCTTTATTGATATCTGTAAATTTCTTTTGGTGTAGTTGCTCAAACTTGATTTTTTTATAAGTGTTACTTTACGTATATTAATAGCCAGTTCAAAATCTGTTTTCCATCTTTAAATATATAATTAAACTACTAGTAGATTATAGTGTTTTGTACCTTCTTATTATATTTTGTTTTTCTTTTCACAAGAGCATCCAAAATCTTAAACACTCAAATTCTATGGATGTAAGGATCATACAAGCGATCCAATATAGTATTTAAAATTTATCATCGATATATTTGATCATAATTCGACTTTCACTTTTGCCTTTCCTTTCAGGGTTGGATACAAATTTTTAGTAAAATTAGATTATCATGTAAAATAATTTGAATGTTGTAAACAAAAACTCAAGATTGATGTGCTATATTCAAGTGATCCAACCAAATTAGGTTTCAGTTTATTATTTTCATCGTCACAATTTTATTTCTTGTAAACTTGATGCTAAATAATATTTTGAAACATTAATTTTTTTAAAAAGAAAACATAAACAACTTATATTAAAGCGAAGACATTTTTCTAATATTTTTAAACCATCGTGTATTATATTTTTTTATATCTTGACATCCGAACTCTTTTAGCAAATATATTAAAGTTTATTTAATCAAAATTTAAATTAAATCATAATACTTTATTTAGGATTATTATTGTTTGCTAAAAAAAATCATGAAATCGATGGATTAATTCTACCTTTTTATATATGTTATTTTTCCATTCCATAGCAATGTAAGATATTAAACATTGCCCCCAAGGGGTAGTCGAGTTGGTTGAATAAGACATGCTTCTAACCAAAGGTCATGAGTTCGAGTCCCTCTACCTACGCTTTCTCGGTTGAGCCTGTCATCTTGTATGGTTGGCGTTGGTTTGCAAGCTTCAGACTAAGAGTTTACCTTGTGCGTACTCATTGCTCATTGAGCTCTGAATAGCGACTACGAGTTCCCTCCGGTAAAAAGAATTTTTTTTATTAAACATTTGTATTAACTTTTCTTTTTTTTTGGTGAAAAAAGACTTTAAATAAAATGAAAAGGTTCATACAATTTTCCTAGGGTATACCCTGAGGTAATACGATAACAAAGGAGGTAATAAAGTCAAGATGCCGTAAAGTAGAAGAAGACATAATCAACTGAAATAACAAGCTCTGATGATGAGGTGAGAGATAAGTGACTCCAAGCAATCAGGAATCCAAGCTCCTAGCTCCACTCTACACAGGAAGGACATCATGCTGAATGACTAGGAAGCTCTGAGAGGACTCCAAGTGCGTTGCATCCTGAATCCTGGCTCCAGTCCGTCTGAGGATACCTGTAACCATAATATAAATGTTAGTTAGTTAAGAATAAATTACATATGCCAGCCAATCTTGGTACTATGGAATCTATATCGGAGGTCCGATATGATATGGTAAGATATCGAGGAAGCCATGGCCGGAGTGGATCCAAATATTCTTGAATTCTGCTCTTTCCAAACGTGGTAAATGACCGCGTTGAAACAAGTTCTCCAAATACATTAGTTTTGAGAATTTGACCATTTTGACGCCTCAACAATCCAAGATTTCCAGCATACGAGGTGGAAAGGGAATCCAAGCTTATTACTAGTGTAAGCCCAGATACTCTGAGTGAAACTATATTCAAAGAGAAGATGAGATGTAGATTCCAGATCAAAGTTGCTGAGGGGACACCCAGTTGGGGTATTAAAACCCCAACTGAGGAGCTTGTCTCTGGTGGCTAGCTTGCCCTTAATGGCTAGCCAAGAAATAAAAGAGTGTCGAGAGATGTTGAATTTATTCCATACTAACCCCGCACATCCCACTTCTGGGACATGCATACGAATAGCATTGTACGTATCATTTATAGTGAACGAGGTACATCCCTCCTTTGCCGCCCAATAAAGGACGTCCCTTGAGAGAGGATTAGGTTGGGGAAGAGAGAGAATGAGCTTATGGATTTCTTCAAGATGGATCCGACTTCGAGCTCGTGCCAATCTCAGGTTTGCTGGCCAGTTCCATTCTCTGTTACGGATAATGTCAGAAATTGATAGATTGTTTCCCATTCGGGAATCACTGATGATGTCAGGGCCGTAATGAGATGCTACGGAAGAGGAAAGGATCCAAAGATTATGCCAGAAATAAGTATTCACTCTGTTTCCTATAGCTACCCTGAACAAGTTACGAGCCACAGGGCGGAGGCGAAGTATTTTCCTCCAGATGCAAGAGGCTGATGAGCCAATAGGAATATCCCAGAAACTATTATTTTTAATCTTTTCTGATTTAATCCAAGCACTCAAGATTGATTAGTTTTTATTACTAACTATAGACCAAAGGTGCTTCAGGACGGCCGCCTGATTCTAGGTTTTTAAATCTAGAATCCCAAGGCCGCCCTCTTTATAAGGAGTGGAGATAGTGGTGCAGGCAACTTTAGCCCCATAGATTTTCATAGCAGATCCAGACCAGAGGAAACGACAGAGATATTGGTTTAATTCTTTAATAATTCTAGCGGGGAGGATGAAGATGGAAGACCAATATACCTGACCCGCAAATAAGACAGATTTGATTAGTCGGAGTCTACCCGCATAGGGGAGATGCTTGGCAGTCCAAGAATCAATGCGAGAGGTAATTATGTGTAACAGGGGACGACAGTCCGAATGAGAGAGTCTACCAGTGATGAGAGGGACTCCTAGATACTTTACTGGGAGGGACCCTTCAGGGAAATTCATGATATGCAATAGAGCCAAACGAAGTTGATGGTCAATACCAGAGAAAAAGATTTGACTTTTTGTAGGATTGACTTTTAGGCCAGAGAGGAAATATAAGTCATCCAGAGCTTTCTTGATGAGGTTGAGGGATTGAGAGTCGCCATGACAGAAAATCATTAGATCATCTGCAAAGGAAAGGTTAATAATTTTCTGCTTGTGGCATTTCCAGTGAAACTGGAAGTTCTGGTCCATATTTTGCTCTTTAAGGATGCCGGACAGCACTTGCATAACAAGCACGAACAAAAGAGGGGAGAGAGGATCACCTTGTCTGAGACCCTTTTTGCCTTTGAAGTTACCATGAAGGTCGCCATTAATAATTAAAGAGTAAGGGGGAGATGAAAAGCACTTAACAATCCAAGTTATCATTTTCTCAGGAAAATGCATCGCAACTAAAATGTCAAGAATGAGGTGCCATCGAACATTATCGAAGGCCTTCATAATATCCATTTTAAGGGCAACCCTTTTGCCTCTACCATTCTTATTATATCCCTTAAGGAGTTCTTGGGATAATAGAATATTCTTAGTTATATTCCTAGCTGAAACGAAAGTCGATTGGGAGGGATCGATGAGGTAGGGAAAATAGATTTTGATTCTATTGGCCAGGATTTTGGCGATGATTTTGTATACGACATTACAAAGGGCGATTGGTCTAAAGTCTGCTGGAACAGAAGGAGATTCTTTTTTGGGGATAAGAGCAATATAGGTGGCATTCCAAGAATCATTTAGGGTTCCAGAGTGAAAGAACGCTTGGACACCTTTACAGATGTCCGGGCCCACAATATTCCAATTAGACTTGAAAAAAATAGAATTAAAACCATCAGGGCCAGCACCCTTGTCGCTATCAATATTGTGAAGAGCAGATTTAATTTCAACACAAGAGATCTCATGGATCATAAACTCCTTATCAATAGAGTTAACTTTGGAGGAAATCAGAGAGGAAACTTTATCAAACCCGGGGTAGTAGGCAGATTGTTTGGAGCCGAGAGAATTCTCAAAAAACTTTACAAAAAATTTAGATACACTAGCTGGGGAAGAGACAGTTTCTCCAAGCTCATTAGAAATCGAGATAATTTTATTTCGAAAAGGCGGGCTTTAATGTTTTTGTGAAAGAATTTTGAATTCATGTCTCCCAACTTAATCCAAGTTTTTTTAGATTTTTGCTTTAAAAAATATTCTTCTGCACGACTCAGAAAGATGTAGGACTCAGAAGCCTCAATTTCCTCAGAAATTAGATCAGAGTTTAGGGGATCTGAGGCAAGCTTAGACTAAGCCTCGAACAGGGATTTTTGAGCAGCAGAGGTTCGGGTGGAAATGTCACTAAACTCCTTGCGGTTAAGCAAAACTCACTTAGACTACAAACGAACCAGTTTGTCGGAGACCAGCCTCATCCCATTAGAATCTATAAGGCGATTCCAAGTGTTAAGGACAATGTTCTTGAACTGAGGATGGGCTTGCCACATATTGATTAAACGGAAAGGTTTTTTCTGTCTTGGGCGAGGAAGTCCAAGATTTAGGGTAACAGTAGTGTGGTCAGACGTACAAAGATATCCGAAGTGGACCTTGGACATAGGGAAGAGGTCATCCGAGTCAGAGTTAACCAGAACTCGGTTTATTTTGGAAAGGATGAGGTGAGCTGGTTGCTTATTGATCAAAGTGAACTGAAAACCAGTAGATCGGAGGTCACGGAGTTCACATTAGTAGCAGAATTATTGAAGTCATCAATAGCAGAGGTCCAAGAATCAGAGGAGCTAAGACGCTCATCCAGGTGACGAATCGCATTATAATCTCCAAGGGAAACCCAGGGGATATGAATTAGGAAACTTAAGTGCCTTTACATGTGATGTTTTAGAAGCTAATACATTTATTTTTATAAATTACTTCTAATACATTTATGCTTTGATCAAATCAGTTGATCAAGACCAACAATGTAGGCAAGGGAAGTCGGCAAAATGGATCCGTAACTTCGGGAAAATGATACCTCCAATGATTACTTCTACTAACAATCTAGTACCTCGCGAAAACTCGTTTTAAAATTCATCTATGATTGAGAAAAAGTTATTGCGTAATCTACTCTACTAAAATCATTAAATAAAGTAGGTATAATAAAAACTTACAAATTTTTAATAATATTTTAAGCGTTTATTTTGATTAAAAAGTAATAATTTAAAACAAAATTTGTTTTGTTTTTGTTTTTATCCATATTTTATTATATTTCATTCCCTCAAAATTTATAAAATTAAATATCTTATTAATATTTATTATATGTTTTTTAGTATGAATATAAAATTTTGAAATCTCAAAACAAACAAACCTGAGTATTGATAGTATTTGTACAGTAGCCTAGCACGAAAGCCAGACCATTTACTTTTTAATGGGCCGGTCCGTCTCTATCAATATCCACACTTGTCCCTCCTTAGATTTTGTCCCCATTCCTATATTTAACGCGACATCTATTTTTTATATCAAACACGTTTAATTTTCATTTACTTATTGGTGTAGTTTATAATTCTTTTCTTCGTAGCTAAAACAAAAATGGATCTAACCATTTCGTAGTAAAGTATTCGAAAACAAAACTCATTCCAAAAAGTAAAATTTGGCTACTTATGAAATTGTTTCGAAATAATTTTTTTTTGCAGTATTGTTATGTTTTAGAACAATCAATAACATTTCATTTCTAATAAGAGCAGAAGTTTGCATAAATTTATTCGAAAGTCATTTGTTCTGGTCGAAATCTGTATGATGATAGTATTGTATTTGCAAAAGAAAATAAATCATACAGTTTCAGTTCGTATTCAAAACTTTGCTATAGCTTAAATAAAAAAAATGCTAAATCTAAGTACACATAGAAGACAGGTTTAACTTCGTTTAGATTGTTAAGAAATCTTACATCATCAACAAGCAACCGACACAAATTTATACATAGAATGTTACAAGAAGATTCACTAAAATACTAAACACTTAACACTCATCTTTGTTAGGAAACACTCATAACTTACAAATGAACTATGAATATCAGAATGCCTTTATATATTTATCTTCTACCTTACAATGCCGAAAGATTTTACTATTCTTTCTCAAATCTTTTATGTGTTTTTTCTCACGTAACAATGATTTCATACCAAGTTCTTCACTATTTATAGAGGACCAATGACGTGCACAACAATCGATTCACCTCAAAATAGCGCCTGACACTTAATCGTCATTTTTTTTACAGACATGCAAGCACAGTGGACAAGGCTGACGCTAACAACCGTACGATGAGGGCCAATATCACCTCCTTGTATTTTTATCCTATGCACCACACCTTGAACCAAATAATAGATGATCAAACCCTGAGATAAACATCAATTCAGACTCTTAGTGACCTAGCTTCCTCTAGAAGCTTCTAGGTATCTTCAGAAACCCTTTATTTACCAAGAAATGACTTTCGGCGTTGTACATGATCAGTTTGATTATTCGGCCTTCGGTAATGGAATTCTAATTGTTTTTATAAAAGGTTTCCCTTAGGTAATAGCAAACATCTTTGCACCTAAGTCTTGGCCCCATCTCATTCTTGAGAGATTCAAACAGTTATTGTCTTCGCATGTCTTCGATTGTCTATCTACGACCACATGTAGTCTTCAAAAATACTTATATTCTTAATTTACTTAAAATATATACCTAATAGTTCTCCACCAAGGCGTATAGTAACTCCAAAATTTATTGCACCCGATGTTCTACTCTTTAGTGTTTAGTTGATATCTAGTGTTTAGTTTGCTCATGGAACCTCAGATTCTTCATTAAATAAAGAGCACTAGTATTATCTCAAAACATAATCACATCTTGTTCAATACTAGTGATTTCACTAAATAATACATTCTTCCAAATAAATTTTTTTCATGACTTTCCTATCAGCCATATATTCGACTTTCGTAGATGATAAGATAACGAACTTTTGTATACAAGACTTCCAACTAACCACTTCCTTAAGCACAATAAACAGATAGCCGAAAGTATACTTCATTGTGTTAAGACAACCTGCATAATGAGAGTCCACATACCTTCTTAGCACTATAATAGATGAATCATTACAACCAAACTTTAGCTAATCACTTCAAGTATTTTATGAGCCACTCAAGTGCGTCACAATGAGGCATCAATGATTAGTTCTCATGCGAATCATAACATATATAATACTACCAATAATATTAGAATAATGTACTATTGCACATACTTCTTATCAGCTATGTTGGTTGGTGTTTAAGTGGCACTAAGTTCAAAACGGAAAACAATAGGAGTTCTAACCTTATTGGCTTCGTATATACTGAACTTCTGAAGAACCTTACGTATGTGATCTTATTGAGATAAACATAGATATTATTTCAGCATGTTCCTCTTGATCTCCACAACAAGTATCCTCTTAACCTCTCATATATCCTTCATTTGAAACTCTCCGTTCAGCTGATTCTTCACTGTTTCAATCATTTTCTTATATTTTCAACTATTAGGATATCAACAACATATAATAACAATAAGATTTGTGTCTTCGCATGTGTTTCCCCATTCATATAGATACAATTGTCATGAAAACTTAAAATATACTTGATGGATCTTATAAAATAATTAAATATTCTATTACACTACCTCAATAACTGTTCAGCCCATAAAGAGGTCTATTAAAAAACACATATCTCATTCCTTCTTTTTTAAAACCCTTTCGGCTGACACATGTAATTTATATATTCTAATTCACCATGTATGAAAGCAGTAGTAACATACATTTGATCTAATATTAGATCATATCTAAAAAAAATTTGACAACAAAACCCTAATTATAGTTTATTCCACAACTAGCGCGAATATTTCATTGAATTCAACATCCTCAGTATGCGTGAAGCCCTTACCCACAATTCTAGATTTGTATCTCGATAATTCATCCTCATGAATACTTTGATTCTTTTCGAATATAAATTTACTCCCAATAAGCTTCTGACCATTCGATTGCTTCATAGGAATCCATACTCCATTTATACACATGTATTATGAAGCATACTTTTTTAGTCTCCGTCAAACCATCATTTTGTGGTTCGACTTCAAGACGTTAACCATCGAGACCATACGTATAACTAGTTTGTAAATTTGAAGAACTCGTACATTTGTGATTAAGAGGGTGGAATAATTAAAATTTATTTCCCCCTTCTCGACTTTTTTATAGAAAGGAAAAAGTTTGTTGTAACATATTTAAAAAACTAAAAAACATGCAAAAATACATAGAAACTCTAGGAACTGGAAAATAGAGAGAAGAAATGAAGAATGAAAAATAAGAAAAAATAAAATCGAAGAATACAAAACGAGATACTTAAGCTAAAAGAATGAAACAAATCCAACAATAGACATTTTTTTATTCAATAATATAGATTATTTTGAAGTGTCAAAGTTTAGATCTAAAAAAACGAAGGGTTATGAATGGATAGTTCGGAAGAAACACATGTTCGTAGTTGCAAAAAGAAACTTTTAACACGTGTAACATTTCCGCATAAACTTGCATGATTATTTAAAAATTTAAATAGGACCTCCAATTTTAGGAGAATGATTACATGGAAATAATATATATTGCAAGTGTTATAATTATAAATATACTTAGTTGAACAATACATCTCTCTTACATGGAAATAATATATATTGCAAGTGTTATAATTATAAATATACTTAGTAGAGAAATACATCTCTCAATTCAACTTATCCCAAGCCACCATTGTCAATTTCAACTGAATCAACGAAATATAGATATCAAACTGTATCGTTTAACCCATTTCCCTTAGTAATCACCACGAACTAGGGAGGTTACTTAGGAAAATTTAATAAAGAAATGAAATACAAATGAATAAATTAATCCTTTCGAAAAAACTAACACGTGGAGAAATTATATTCCTTGCTTCATCATTTGTTAAGGGTTAATGTGACTAATGGAATACTTTTATAACAAGCTCGACTAGAATTAGAACATCAACCCACAGAAGGATTTGAAGCAAAATCAATAATGTAAAAACACATGTCAATCTTTATCTCATCATTCACCAAAGATTAAATGGGTTACTCAAGCATAGTCAACAAAAAATTGAAACTCTTATACTAAATTTGAACTCGAAGCCAAATATCATCCAAACAAGCAAGATCATAAAAAGTCATCTACAAGTAACAAAATATATTTCGACAAAGACAACATATGCTTCAGTAAAGATTGTAGGTACTTTGATGAAGGAAGATGATGTTTCTGCCAATTATAATATCACTTTGGACAATATTGACCTAGTCTTTCCTTGTTACTTGAGCACGAACTAAAGGGACTATGATTAAGAGTGTAATGAGTTATGTCTGAACAT
Source organism: Limnanthes douglasii subsp. nivea (assembly GCA_036936605.1). Taxonomy (NCBI): domain Eukaryota; kingdom Viridiplantae; phylum Streptophyta; class Magnoliopsida; order Brassicales; family Limnanthaceae; genus Limnanthes; species Limnanthes douglasii. The sequence continues at coordinate 357,839,821 of JAUPFV010000001.1, forward strand.
ATTGAAGCATCAACAATATAACTCATCAAATTTGAATAGACTTAGTGAAATATACAATTAACTCCAAATCTAAGTAGCTAGAGATAAATAAAGAATTATCCCCTTAATATCTGTGAGATATTTATTATAACATTATACCTATAAATAAATATCCAATACTTATTAATGAAACACCATATCATTCATTTATTATTACTTGTACTTTATAGCAATCATCTTTTATCTCAAACTTTCATATTTTACTTTAAGTCAACTTTTCACATCTTCTAAGCTTAGCGACTTAAAAATATCGGTATCAATAATTACCAAAAAAATTGTTTATATTATTTTGCTTTATTAAGAAAAACATCTAATAAAATTTGAAGTAAATGATTAAGAATTAACAAAATGAAAATATTTAGAAATTTTCAGATTTTTTGTCTATTACCCGTGGTTAGGGGTTTTTCGTTTGTCTCGTCAACTAATGGTGGAAATACAACCTTGGTTTTTTTTAAATATTGAATAATATATCTTAATCATACTGGTATATTATGATATTTTGTTTTCGAATAATAAATATGAAAATTTTATTATTAACAATAATTATTTTTAATTTATATGTAATTTCACTAATTTATTAACTAATTTGATTTCTTAAGCACCATTTTAAATATGTTTAATTTTGAATTTAATATGTAATTAAGATATTTATTGAATAAAAAGAGAAAAAATGAGCTAAATTAGAAAAAATAGAAAAATTAAACTTAAGTATTTAAAAAGAAAGAAACAAGAGAAAAAACCGAAAATAAGAAAGAGAAAATTAAACTAATTTATGGATCGAGAATTAAAACAATATTATGTATTAAAAAAGAAAACATATACCCATGATATAAAGCTTAAGAATAAATTTTGTTGGATATCTATAATGTCCAATCTTTTAAGCTAAAAGATAAATTGTTTTGTTATAAATAATGAACACTTAGAGGAAAAATCATCATTGATATCATATCACAAAAAAAATCAAGTTCTATATTTCTTTTAGTTTATCGGTAACTAATATTTTTGTTCTCGAGTTAAAATAATATTGGTTAATATAATTTTATTATGAACAAATTTTAGTTTTTTATATAAATTTTATACTATTATTATTTCTCTCCAGGATTTGATAAATCTCGAGGCTAGTACTCATCAAAACTACTGCGATAATCGTACATTTATGATTTTTCACATAAGAAAAATATTCACTCACAACTTACAGATACACTATGGATCTGGAAATATCTCCAAGTACTTATCTTCTACCTAACTATGTCGAAACTTTTAGTTTTTTCTCTCAAATATCTCAAATGTTCTTCAAACGCAACAATGACTTCATACATAACTTTTCACTAGTTACTGAGGATCAACTATGTGCACAATACTCCATTTAACGCACAATAACACCTGATAACTGATTGACACATTTGGCCAGATATGCCAACACATAGGATAAGATTGGCGCTGATATTTGTACAGAAGAGGGCCAACAAACGTCGCATTATACTTTTATCACGCCTTAATCAAGCGACTCTATGATCAAATTGTTAGGGTGACGATAAAAGTCTCACATCCCACATCGGTTGAACATGAGAAAGATCAGTGGTATATAAGTAAGAACATATCTCAACTAGTACGAAGCCCTTTAGAATTGAATTAAAAGCAAAGCCGTGGTGGTTTTCAGACCCAAAGAGAACAATATCATACTAATTGTGGGAGATCGATTCTCCATACTTATATACGGAGACCAAATATTTGGTACCCAATTTCCAAACACAAATGTTAAGATTAAACATTAATTATGACCTATTATGACTTAAAAGTTTCTGAGTACCTTCAGACATCCTTCGCCTTTCGGCACCACAGATGATCAATTACTCATTCAACCTTAGACAATGACAAATTTGTTTTACCTAAGTCTCGATACCAATTTAAATCTGAAATATCAGACTTCATACCTTTACATATGTTCTGTTGTCTATTTGGATAATCTTCGACAATATTTTAATTCTTAAAATACATATAGCATATAACTAACCATATAGTTTATAATATAGGATATATTAAGAACGTAGACTAAAGCATCAACATCTAGCCAGGTCTACCTATAATATCCATAATATGTAAATAAAATAATATCTATACTATATAACATTCAAATTTGACAAGGACATAATAATATGACATGGTGAGGTCCCAAACTAGCACATCAAAGCTGAGCAGAATACGAACTTATCGATCACCTATATCAATTATATTTATAGTTCTTATAATATATGACAAATAAAAAAAATGAAAAAAGAAATTATGTAGACGACCGACCCGAGATGCTAACTTATCGGGACCCTTAAGATAAGGAAGAATGAAAATGATTGTAGTTATCTGTTTCTTTAGCTTTTAATTGAGGAGAGAGGTTACAACAATGTTCTATATAATAATTTTCTTAAAATAAATTGGAAGAAAAAAATCGCAAGTAAACTTTTAGTATAATGTCTTCTGGAATTGTGCTTAAAATATGGTAATGAAGTTAAAAAATTAGTATTTATGTATCATCTTGTAATAAAATGGTAACAGTGTTTAGTCTATTTCTCTTTGGTCAAGCTGTGTATTGTTCTATTATTGTTTACACATTTCATGCAAATAGGCCTACTTTGTTATCCATTCAATACTATAACCTTGTTCAACTTTTTTAATGAATAAAAAATCTGCTTGACAGTAGATATTTGTAGGAGCTTGTTTGTCTATAATTTTTAGGACACGAAAACATGATAAGAGATAAAAACGAAAATAATACATCCACACACTTCTACAATAAATGTTCACGTTAGATATCATAAATCCAAAGCTTTCCAAAAACACCTTTTGGACCATACAAGACTCTGATACTATATTATAGTATAGCTTAGCTAATATCGTAACGCTTTGTCTATTAAGTCTACGTAAAAGTTTAAAACCTAGATTCAAACTTGAAAATCATTGAATCGAATACTTATATATATAACACTTTTTTCTTAAATTTGATCCGCGGAAAGCATTCTGCCTTGCTTAATACATTTATTGCATAGCTTAGAATGTAAGTCTCAAACTTGCTCAGGTATTCCGTTAGAACATCCTTCACCAACTAATGTGATATTATCCGTTTTGGATCTATCCGTAAGATTTTACTTTTGGTTCACTCCCATAAAATCACCCATTAGTTGAGATATTTCCACTGTTGTATATTATTTTCGGTCTAGACAACCTGGAATAAATTACCAAATTTACCGTTAACATGTTTGTCATAGCCCTACTAACATTATCCTCTAAGTGTTTGGGTCCATGCAGATATTTGAGTGCTCGCGGTACAATATTTTTGGAGATGACCGACCCTTTCTTTTATGGTTTTTGCTATGCTGTGCATGTGGGGGCAGCCTTTCTTTCACTGTCTTTTTCTGCTTGCCTCTAACGTGTTCTTTTTTTCACACTACTTTTCCTGCTCAGCCCGGATATCTCTCATTATTTGTACTGTTACTCGACGCGCAAGAATGTGATTTCGGTTTGAAGGAAGAAATCATATCATGTCAACTATGAGTTGAGTGGTTTTTTCTTCTCGGACAGATTTTGAAACATCATTGTAGCTTACAGTCAGATTTGAAAAGAAATGCCATTGACTAAGTCTAAAAGCGAAAACCAAATAATACATCCAAAACGAATTGCCTTAAAGAAGAGGAAACCATAGAGAGTTTCAGACCACATAACATATATCACCACTTGAGAGTAGTTAGCTTAACTAAAGACAAGCTGGAGTCAAGTGGATTGTAAGCAGCAGCTTTCATTTCACCTTTAGCAGCAAGATATTACTAAATGGACACTTAGAAAATGGTGGTTTGTGTCTTAGACAAAGAAAATTATAGCTAGATACTTTATAAAAAAGGCCTAGTCTACGTCATTTAGTCTTTAAGTCAAGTTTATTATGTAATGATTTATATGTCTTTCTCTTCGACCAAAATTAATGTATGAGATCGACAATATATAAGATTTAGTGTTATAGTAAAATATACTGTGAACCATAAAGACCTAGTACTTGAGATTTGCGGATCATTCTAAGAAACATTTCAAATATGTTGGAGTTTCACCGATTGAAAAACATATATTAATATGTGCGACGTAGGTTAGAGGTAATTCAAGAACAAAAATATTGACCGGTTAAGATGGAGATCCGAAAATAATATAAGACATGAGCTATTTTGAATTTCTCAGAAAGATGCGGGATCCGAGTATTAGGTAAAAAACAAAATCTATGGGTAAGTTCTGCCGAAGGCCAGAAGAATGATATTATCAAAGCATAAATGTGCAAACTGATTATTTGCGGTGGCGAAAGGATACCAAGAAGTTTCTAGAAAAAACTAAGTCATTAAGAGGGTATGGATTGGTGTTTAGTCTCAACCTTTTAAATCTATTGGCTATGTTAAGGGATATAAGGTACAAACGACTAAAGTCAATGATGTGCCAACGGTTGTGTTGGTCGGCTTGACCAAATGAGACAATTGACTGTCAGGTGCTAAAATGAGCTAGAGAGGTTTGTGTAGACCTTTGATCCTATAAATAGTGAGAGATTGATATTGGAGTTGTTATTGAATTACGCAGTGAGAGAAACACTTGTGAGATTTGAAGAGAATGCTAAGAGATTTTGGCTATAGTTAATGTGGAGGGCTAACACTTGAATAGGCATTATGAGATCCTAGTTCCTCTGTAAGCTGAGTGAGCTTTGTAACAAAAAATAATGGTTGAGTGTTTAGTGTCAGAAGAATTATCTTGTAACCTCTTATATATAAATTATGAGTGTCCATTTCTTGTCGATGCAATATTTTTTCGCAATTTGAACCATGTTAAATATCTTTTGTGTATGTACTTAGGTTTATATTCTTGTTATTTCATATTTTATTGATTTAAGGATCATACTAAGCTTTGAGTACACGACAAAGCTGTGTGATTCTATTGGTTTTTGTTGCGTACTTATTAAAATGGGCTGCATGAGATGCAGGTCTTCAGCTAACGCAGTCCGGTGGTATACCATTGTTGGGCCTGGCATGTTGTTGATTATTCTGAAGCAAATGTGGTCTGTAGGTTGGAGTTTTACTTAACAAGTGGTACGGTGAGAGTGGATAATATGAAGTAACACTATTTCGAATGTTGATACAAAGAAGAAAGTATAAATATTGTTAGAGGTTAAAGATAATTTTCTCACTAAGGACCAAGAAGACCACCAAGATGAGTTCTATGAAGTTTAACCTAGATACTTCAACTGAGATAATGATTTCAACCTCTGGATAATTAAGGTAAAATATTTTTTAGTACAAAAGAGATTGGTTGTTGCCACTGATGAGAAATCTAAGGATAAGGTTGATACCAAAGTGATGTCCAAAGTGTTAGAGATACGCCTAAGCCCATTAGCCCATATAGTCTATCTATTTGTATCTCTAACACAAAGCTCATAGTACCCTCATATTGAGGTTGAGGGATCAAGTAATTCATGAGGTGCCTAAAAATCCTACGACGATGGTGGTATGTAATCGGTTGAAACCCATTTGCATGAAGAAGTCCTTGATGAATAGATTCTATCTCTAGAAACAACTTTATATGCTGTTAGTGGATAAGAGAAAATAGATTCGAAGGCACGAAGATTATTTCAATAAATCATTATTGACTTGAATGTAGTTGAGGTCAAAATGGAGGATGATAATAAAGCCATAATATTCTTGAGTTCTATACCGAAGGTGTATGAACACTTTGGAAATATCATGCTCTACAATAATGAGTCTATTACGATGGCCAATGTGAAGAGTGTCTTTTATTTAAAATATTTTCAAAGGAATACTATTCTAAAGGCCAAATCTAAAGGTCTCAGGGTTAGTGTGACAGGCCCACCATGAAGAAGAGATAAAAGCAAAAAAAGAAGAATATTTTGGTTAAATTTCAAAGACGATGCGACGAGTTTTAGAGTGAGATTTTGGATGTGCAAGAAAGAAATCCATTCCAACAGAAATTTCCTGGAGAAGAGAAAAACAAATAGTTATCTAAATGACGAAATGAAGATTTTGCGATGGCTTCAGATGTTGAATTAATGGTTTAATGAATTTTTTTCTTGAAATTATAGTAATAAATGGGTGTTGGTTACAAACGATTTATTACACATGAATTACAATAAAAATTGGTTTGAATACCTGAGATGGTTTGAATGCAGAAGGGTCATCCTAAAAAATGATGCATTATGTGTTGTCAAAGTTGTGAGAATTGTTTGGCTCAAGTTGTTTGCAAAACTTGAGAGAGCGATTAACAACGAAAGTTATATACCGAAAGTTAAACTTAACCTTTTTTTTTATTACAATGTTATATGAGAAATGGTTTACCTATGGGGGTGGAAATGGCAGACTTACGGTCTTGCAAGACTCTCTTATTATTATGAAAGCCAACATGACTGATGGTATATTAGTTCCTGAACGGTGTTTAGGGTTATTGGGTATGTCTATTGTGGAGAAGGATTCAAACAAATCATGAAATCTTCGACTAGATTTGTGATGAGAAAGCCTTAATGAACTTATTAAACATGGATTATTGGATGGTACTATAGTTCAAAATCTGAGCTTTTGTGAAAGTTGCGTGTTGAGAAAAAGAAAAAGGCTGAATTTATTAATAGTAACCATACAACCAATAAAGTGATTGAGTATGTATTAAATCTTTGCGGTCCGTCACAGAACCTAGTATATGTGGTGCAAGGTACTTCATGTTTCATAGATGACTATTCCATGAAAGTATAAGTTATACTTTTCAGACCAATGATTAAGAATTTTCTTCTTTTGTGAAATGGAAAATTGTGGTAGATAATCAAACTGGAAAGTGTTGAAGAAGTTTGAGATTGATAATGGCTTATAATATTTAAACAAGGAGTTAACTAGCTATTGTGAAAATATTGGCATTTCCAAACATTGTACCATGAGGACGACTAACCAAACGAATGGGTTGGTGAAAGAATGAACCTAACCTTGTTGGAAAAGGTTAGGTGTATGTTTCAAAAAACTAGAATATGCCGAAGGTTGTGGGGATAAGTTGTGACTACCGGCTGCATATATCATCAACATGAGTCCATCTATGATGTTGAAGTTTTTTTGTTTTCAACATGTATAGGCTGGATAAAAACCTAACCTCGAATATTTAATAGTGTTCGTATGTGCGACCTACGCACATGTGACGTAAGACAAATATTGGTTGAGAGTATTTAAATGTTTGTTCATGGTATATCTGGAATGAGTAAAAATGTATAAGTTATGGTTTCATGAACCTGAATATTAAAAGGTTATGATAAGAAAAGACATGATTTTAAATGAAGTGGACATACCTCTGAAGAAAGAAGTGGAGTCCTAACTTAGTACCACCGAGAAGATATGTGAAGTTGACGATGGGTCTAATCTAAAAAGCAAAGCTCTAGAACTTCTGCCGAATATGATGTATGATATGGTCCAAATTTGGATCGTATCGAAGAAGTTCAACCACTGCATGAGTTCGAACATGGCCGAGGTTAGGATTCCAGGGCCTTCAGATGATTGGACTGTAGAGAAATATAAGCTTAACAACTATATACTCGCAAGAGATAGAGCACAGAGACTAAGCAAAATGCCACATATATATGGTTTTCTTGATGCAATTGGTTACACTTTATCTATTTAAATGCAATGATATATTTTTGAATCTGAAATCTATCACGATTCTATCAAGATCAATGATTACGGTCATGCGAGAAGAACTGAGATCTCCCAACCTGATAGGCAGCTGGATTTTTGTAAAGCAGCCAAAGATTCAAAATCTTGGTGGGAGTAAATAGATATTTAAGAGGAAGCAAAGAATATATGGAATTGAGTTATGCAAATAAAAGGCTGGGTTAATGGTTAGGGGCTTCAATAAAAATGAGGATATTATTTTCAATGAAGTATTTGTTTCGGTTGTGAAGCAAACCTTCATAAGGGTTCTCGTGTCACTTGTTGCTAAATTTGATCTAGAATTAGATCAAATTGATATTACTACTTCTATCATACATGGTGAATTATATGAGATAATTTACATGTGTCAACAGAAAAAGTTTGAAAAAAGGAAAGTAAAGAGATGTATTTTTTAAAAAGACATCTATATGGGCTGAAACAGTCACTGCGACAATAAGATAAAATATCTGATACTTTATGAGATCCATAAAGTATATATGAAGCTGATATGACTATTGGGTCTATTAGAATAAGACAACACACATGGAGAGACAAGTCGTATTGCTATTGTATGAGGATGATATCCTAATAGCTAGAAGAGATAGGAAGATGATTGAATCGGTAAAGACTAAGCTAAAAGAGGAGTTTGAGATGACTGATAAGAGATAGGCTAAAATGATACTTGGTATTGAGATCAAGAGGAACATGTCAAAGAGGTATATATTATTATCTCAACAAAAATATATACATAAGGTCGTTTGGAAGTTTGACATGTCCGGCACCAAATAGGTTGTAAATCTCATTGGTTCATATTTCAAACTTAGTTCCACTCAAGTACCAATTGAATTTGTATATAAGAAGTATATGCTAGAGAAACCTTATGCCAATTTTCTTAGTAACATTATGTATGTTATGATTTTCACAAGGCATGATCTTACATATGTTGTAAGTGTTTTAAAATATTCATATGTAGTATTGGAAAGCCATATTGGCATGCACTCAAGTGTCTCATGAGATATTTGAAGGGTTCAACTGATATTGGGTTCTGCTAAAATCAAAAGGATACTACTGAAATACTGTTGAGAGGGTATGTACACTCTGATTATGCAAGATATCTTATCACAATGAAGTCTACTTTAGGTTATTTGTTTATTATGCTTCAAGGAGTGGTAAGCTAGAACTTTTGTATAAAACATTTTCTACCTTGTCATATACCAAAGCCGAATATATAAAGGCTACAAAATTCTTGAAGAAATCGATTTGGCTGAAGAGATTTTTGAGTAAGATAATTGGTATGGAGCATGATATTATTATGTTCTTTGATAATATTAGTGTTATTCATTTGATAAAGAATTCGAAGTTTAATGAGAAAACTAAGCACAAAGCTATCAAGTTTCACATCATCTGAGACATGATGGAGAAAGAGAAAGTGCAGACATCTAAGATTGCTAAGGTCTTATCGGTTTAAAGTTCACCAACTTCATGATACTTATGCAAGTCTGAGATGCGGGTGAGATAGATCATATGTGATACTGAATGGTATAACATTGTTGTCAAATGGCTTGTGAAGATACCAAGAAGCTTCTATAGGAAGCAAAGTTACTAAGGGTCCGAATTTGTGTTTAATATCAACCTTTAATCTATTAGACACCGAATTAAGGTATGTTACATGGGACACAAGGTACAAGTGGCCAAATGTAGGCTTACGTTATACGGTTGTTGGGGCCAACTCTTGTCTTATGTATTGGATAGATTGACTAAATGAGGCAATGTTAAGTGCTAAAATGAGCTAGAAAAGTTTGTGCACATCTTTGATTCTCAATAAATAGTGAGAGATAAATATTAAATTTGGTGCTAGATTACGAGGTGAGAGAAACATTCGTGAGATTTGAGAGATAATAATAAGAGATTCGGCTATATTGGAGATAAATGGTTAACAATTGAATATAAATTCTAAGATTCATAGTTACTTTGTAATCTGATAGCTTTGTAATAAAGAAGATCAATCTAGTATGAAAAGTTCTATTGTAGTCTCTTATAAATAAAATATAACCACATCTTGCCCATATATGTAGAAACCTTCACAATCAGATTCATTAGCTTTAGTCTATCTCCCAGACACAACTCTTCTTCTCTCTTTATTTCACATCTCATATTTTATTTTTCTCCCTACTCATAAAATTTTCATCTCTGTGTCTTCTCATAGAAATTTCTTGTTTGGGAGGAATATTCATGACTCCTCCCTCAAACAAAAGGGAGAAATCAAGAGTCTAAGTGTTTCTCGAATGAACAAGAAACATGATTAAGATATCGGGTTTTTCAGTACGTCGGTGATTTGTATATGCGAAATGATGTGCCTGATATCCAGAGTCCATTGAAGAACATGATCTTTGATTGAATGAAGTTCTAGCTCAATATGTTTTGTTCAAGAGTGGAACACATGATAAGAAGAAATCGATCTTGCTCCCATGTTATCACACGATATTACTGGAGATCAGACTAATAGGAAATCAAGTTTTTCAAACAGAGAAAATCTTAATCAGTTAAACGACTTACAACAACATGATACCCTCATTTAGTGCTCGAGTGAGCAACCACATCTATTTTTTTAAAGGACTAGGAAACCAATGTTTCACCAAAGAATACACAGTAACCACCCACAAATCAACGATGATTAGACAAGGTAGCCTTGTCAACATCACTAAAACATATGAGATAAAGGTCACGACATATCTTAATCTAAAGATCCAAATAAGAACTCCTAGATAAGTATCTCATGATTCTTTTAACACTTATGAAAATATAATGTAGGTGGACATGTCTTAAACTGGTTGAGTTTATTAAAAACAAAGAAAGTGTTCACTCGAGTATGAAGTAAGTATTTCAAATCTTCTAAAACTCGTTAGTATCTTGTTGGGTGTAAAGAAGGTTTGTAATAAAAAAAATGGACAAGATCGGACCAACACGCATTAGAGTAGCACAATGAATTACATTAGAAATATATTCTTTCTCAAGTAAGTCATTAATGTACTTATCTTGTGTCAAATAAAATCCAGTTGAGTCTGAATATACCTTAATACATAGGAATATATGAAAATATCCTATGGAATTTAGAGCAAAATTAAAGTGTAGGTTGTTAATAAACCTTTAAAGGTGTATTGAGTGATATCTTGTGACAATAATGCCATCAACATAGACAAGTATGATAAATATAACCTTATTTGAAACATAGAAAAACATATAGCAATCTGCTTTAGAATTTTTGAAACCCCATTGAATTAGCGTGTATCTTAACATCGAATACCAAGCTTTATATATTATTTTAGATTATAGAGTACCTTATATTGTTCAGTGAGGTAAAGTATAACTTTATATTTAGATTCAGTTACATGATATTCTCCCTTATCCACAAAATCTAATGAAAACGTATCACAATTCAGTCTTAAAGTGACTTAGCAATAAGTAAATCTAGTTACCGAGGAAAGCCACAACCCGACAAAAATATGATGACTCAAATGAGTATTTAAAACCCTCAGAATGAGTCATTAAAACCTTCTATGTAATAACACCATTTAGAAAGACAGTATTGATGTATAGTCCAAATGTTTGGACTATCCTAATAATATAGGCCTTAAGCACCGGATTATAGGTTCAAGATAAATATATTCCTGAAGTCTAGTGAAATCCTTTAGCCTCCTACCTAGCCTTATAGCGTTGAACATTGTCGTATAACACTGAACATAGCCATATGAGTTATGTTTTAATTTGTACATCCACTTGCAACCAACTATATTCATTGTAGAAGTCCAGAGAAGTACATATTATGTACGATTTTTCATAAGAGCATTATACTCCAACTTCACTTCTTAAACCCATTTAGAATCATTATTAGCATTCTAATACTTCGTATATTTCTTATAAAATCTTATAAAAGTAGTATTGAATGCAGTATATATACTTATATAGCTTTTCATAGGAGGTAGAATTGTTTAAGACGATAGTTGGTAACCTATTTATGAGATAGACAATTGTTATGAAAGCTTCTATCTAAAACCGATAAGGTAACTTAGATTGAGCCAAAAGAGTGAGACTGCCTCAATAACATGTTTGTCCTTCCGTTTTGCTATGCAATTTTGAAAAGAAGTGTAACAACATGATGTTTTGTCCATCAGACGAAAGACTTAAACTCTCCTCCCCAGTCATATTGAAACTTCTTAATTTTTCTATCAAATATATTTTAAACAAAAACATTATGTTTGAAAATATAAAAAACTTCACTCTTTTATTTTAATGGGTAAAGCTAGGTGTACCTAATATGTTCATATAAAAAAATTATATATTATATGAACCCTGATCAGGATTAAATATGAGCAGGGTTCCAAATATCATAATGTATTAGATCCAAAATATTTTTAGAAAGACACTTAAAATTGGATGCTACTTGCCCAACTTGCAATCATCACAAAATGAATTTTTATTAATTGAACCACTAGGTAAATTACATTGTTTTAAATTGAAATATTTTTTTTGAAGGGTGGTCAATTATCCTATGCTATCAATCTCTTAAGGAAAGTAAACTACTAGCTAAAACAGAACTACCCTTAGCAGAATACTGAAAACACTAGGTTAAAAACTTGAGACCCTATGAACGGATAGACTAGAAGTAGGTTTCATTTTCATCATCTATAGCTCATTCTCAATTCAACCTATTAGTATAAATCTCCACGTGGATTTTTCATTCACAAAACAAACATATTTATGAAACTAAATAGAGACATGAATATATAATATAAGATTATAAACAAATAATAGGTTCTTATTTATCTTAAGAACATGTAAAATATTATTTAAGTTAATAGTTTTACCAAAAAATATGATTATTTTGGAGCTAACTTGATACATGATTTCTCAAAATTAACTATTGTATTTTTTTTCTTTTTAGTATACTCTTTATTCAGGCTTATTAGGCTACGACTTCTTCTGACATGGCAGTTGACACCGTTTTTTTAACATACCATGTATTATCTATTCATTGTTCTTATGTACCCATGAAGGCTACTTTTCCAAATTTACTCATGTTTTGGTCATTAGGAACTAATCCCATGACATTAGAGTCATCCCTAAAGTAGCAGTAAGCACTTGTGTGACCATACTTGCCACAAATCTGACAGGTGAACTAATTAGAGATATATATTTTCACCTTACCACCTCTCTAATTATATATATATATATATATATATATATAATGTGTAGTCTTTGAGTATTTATTAGCATAATTGTTCTTGTCTCTATAACGTCTTCATTCCCCCAAGATAATAATTGTTCTAGTTTTTAGAGTTGTTGTTTAATATTTTTTTATTTGTCTTGTTGGATATGTAATTTTATGTTACAATATTAGGCTAGCCATTAACTATTGAAACTTATTTTGATAAGTTTATATGACTCTCAGACGTTATTCCCTTTCATTAGGAAAGGTAAGTATTCATATTGAAAATTAAACCTTCAAGATTGGCATCAACAAAGTTGATTAGTCTACGCACATATGATATTAGAATGAAGACAAAGAATTAGGAAACTAGAGTGAATGATTAGTCAAATGAAGGCATCGGATAAAAGGATTAGTCACAAACATGGATAAAAAGATAAATCAATGTAATATGGTTAAAATAATGTTAACAAATATGTTAATAAATCGTCGACTCTACAAATGATCCAACAGAAGATGTAAAAAACTTAGTAGCAATTATTCTAATTCAAGAAGAAAATATTGTCCAAGTAAGATAAAAAATAAAATGACAAATCCAACAACAACTACCGCAACTAGGTATAACAACGGATAAGAAATGTTTAATATTTACCACACAAAACCATAAGATATTAGGTCAACTATTTTGTTTCATGCTTTAGAGTTGTAATTAAACGAGTTAAGGATAAAGATATGTAAGACAAATTTATTTTTAAATAAAAGAGATTAACAAAGTCAAAATTAATTTAAGCTAATGACTAAAAATCTATAACTTATTACCAAAAAGGTTACCTTTGGAGATAATATGAATCTAGTTAAAAGATTGGATAAGGACGAACGAGTTCGTGACAAATAAGTTGTTTTTATGGAAGAAGAATGCGAGATTAAAATTGCTGAAGCAAGTAAAGAAGTATAGTAAAAAAAATACAGATAATAGAAAAGGAAAACATGTTAGAAGAAAATCTAAAGAATGATGTAAGACCAAAAGTACACTGTAGCCGAATATCTCCTGAACACCGAGGATTTTGGAAGGAAAGTTGTGGAAGAAATTTGATCCATACAAGATGGAAAAATACGGCGGGATAACAGATCTAGAGCATAACATTGAGCAATTTCTGAAATATTATACTAGGTTTTAATCCATATAATACCTTACTATGTCGGGCATTTCATTGACTTCCAAATGAATAACATTGGTATTGTTCAACAATTATCGCCACGATCAAACAATAGTTTTGAGGAATTATAGACTTCATTCTGACATTAGTTTATTGCTCATAGTGCATTGAAAAGTGAAAGGGATCATATCATGAGTTTATTCCAAAAGGCTGAAGAATCTTTAAAAGATTATGTTTAGAGGTTTATAAAATAAATAAGTACACTGAAAGCTTGTAATGAGAATGTAACTTTAACAGTGTTTAAACGAGGTTTGACTTGTGATGGTACTTTTTTATATTATTTGATAAACTTTTCCGTATGATGTATGAGGGATGTTTTGGAAAGAACGGATATGTATATTAAGGTATAAGATACAAAGAAAGATGGAATATTACAAATTAAAATGATGGAAAAAGAGGAATTATGTAGAGGATAAGAGGATTTTGGAAGTCACAATAGATCTTATAAATATATCATGATTCTCTTATTTTGATAAATTAAACCGGTGGTTTACTCAATTAAATCCACCAATATAATTTTTATGACAAAAAATGGATCATTTAAACTACCAAACTCTTAGACTCATATTATAACTAGTTAACAAAAACACATATCAGTATTATTGTGCATATCACATGAAGGAGAGTGAAACGTAGCAGAAGCTTAAAAGAGGGATAAAACCCTAATTTTGTTTTTTATTTAATCAAAATAGTCTGACGACAAAATAAGGTATAGGATGCTTTATATAGCATCTATCCAAAACCCTAATATCAAATAAAGAAAATTACATAAATGTCTAAAAACTAAAACATATAAATAAAATAACGTCTAAATATGAAAACTGATTTTCGAAGGTTTTAGAGGTCGAATTTGGGTATTAAACTTTGTGACAAGTCACAGTTTTGAAATCTTACGGTCTCGTCGAAATATTCGATTTGAGTACCTATTTCACCTAATTCCGATACCTGACCAAGAAACCAGTTTATCCGCAATCTTCGCTACATCATCCTTCCCCGGTTGGAAAGAATTCGACTTCGAATTCAAAACATGGAAACATTGGATGAACTGCACTACGACATTCGGAAGTGACTGACTCAACTCCCATGCTATGGAAACCCCGAGTTATAGCATCCAAGTCAGCATCGAAAGAACCGAACAACAAAAACCTACAATATCGTGTGATAGCAGAAGCCTCCAATCTCTTGAAACCCAAACTTTCTATCCCATACTTAGCATACATATCGACCACGACACTGTCTCTTTTGGACATTTCATCAAATACCTTAGGTGCACAAGAATAAGAACGAAACACAACGATGTCATCCAGTGAAGACCCGATTTTAGAGCTCACAGAATCCGTAATCTTCATATAACCATTCCAACCCAATCGTGTATCATAATTACAATTACTATTGAATGTAATCGATTCATGTAACATCAAAGTGTCAACACTTCTAAGAACATAAGCATGGCGATACATATAACCCGAATTGGGATCGGAAACGCTAGAGAAAAGAGTGAAATCGGACAGACCATATGATTTCGGCTTACCTTTTTCAGCTTCGTACTGGTTGGAGTATTTTGTGAGAGCCTCATTAATGACGCCAGTTTGTTTTGTCTGTGTTCGTCTACCCTGTGTGTGTTTTCATCGTTTTCGAACCCGTACCCTTCTGAATCTTTTTTCTCTATTGGTCCCAGACGGTTTGGTTGGTGGCAAGAACAATGGTAAGACCCCGTACCCTTCTGAAACTTTGTTCTCTATTCGAACCCGTAACCTTCTGAATCTTTGTTCTCTATTGGCTCCACGGATATATTTTCTTTTATTTTTTATTTTTGGTTTTGAGTTGGAGAGGTTATACTGGATATCATATCTTTAATCCACCGATTCATCCGTAGGAAAAGAAGAGAAACTTGAATTCGAAATTAATTCTTTGTTTTTCGGTGAAAAAAATGGTGTAAAAGGTTTTGTTTCTTTATCCTTAGCTCTAGATCCTCTGGTGTTTTTAGGAGTAGAGAAAGAATTATTGTGTACCTTGTCGAAAGAAGATGCGATTTTTTCTGGTGTTATCCAAATATCATCGTCTACATTATTAATCGGATCGTCTTCTTCCTCATCACCGTACACATCATAAATCGGATCTCCTAATTCCGACCAAGTTTCATCAGAAATTTCACCTTCGTTGTCAGCCTCATACTCATCAAAGAGTGGATGTTTGAGTATCGGTGACTCCTCCATGTCACCATCAAAGTCAGGAATGTTGACTTTCTGGGTCCGGCGAGCCAACTGGTGCGGCGACTCGGTCACATCTGTGCGAGCCAGCAGCTGATAGAATTCGTCGGTATATTTATCCACAGATCTAGGTTCCTGACGAAGATTCTGACGTCACTGGTAGAGATCCCGCTCGAAGTTGTAGGGAATGAAAGCCTTGCGGAGTTTTCTTTTGAACTTCTCCCAACTCTGGACTTTATCCTTACCTTCACGCGCGCGGTTCTGCTTCACCTGCTGCCACCAAGCCTGTGCCCTACCGCGTAGGTGAATGGTGACTAATGCGACCCTTCTCTCCTCCGGAACCTCCTCGAAGTCCAGGACTTCCTCAATCTGTGATAACCAATCGATAAGTGCCTCCGCCTTAAGGCTGCCATCAAACTCCGGGATGTCTAACTTGAATCCAAGCTCCCAGCGGCGTGGGTGAGAAGTAGTCTGGTCGATCCCCTCCCCAAAAGGGTGAACCATGCCCTCAACCTCTGTGCTTAGTTGCTTGGCGGTAAGAACAGCCACCTGCCGGGTAAGATCGGCTACCTGACGGCGTAGGTCAGCATCTTCACGATCATCTACATCACTTGTATCTCGGTACACTCTAGCGCCACCGCGACCGCTGGTTCTTGCTCGTACCATCGCGCAGGACTGCCTGGCTCTGATACCAAATGAAGGAGAGTGAAACGTAGCAGAAGCTTAAAAGAGGGATAAAACCCTAATTTTGTTTTTTATTTAATCAAAATAGTCTGACGACAAAATAAGGTATAGGATGCTTTATATAGCATCTATCCAAAACCCTAATATCAAATAAAGAAAATTACATAAATGTCTAAAAACTAAAACAAATAAATAAAATAACGTCTAAATATGAAAACTGATTTTCGAAGGTTTTAGAGGTCGAATTTGGGTATTAAACTTTGTGACAAGTCACAGTTTTGAAATCTTATGGTCTCGTCGAAATCTTCGATTTGAGTACCTATTTCACCTAATTCCGATACCTGACCAAGAAACCAGTTTATCCGCAATCTTCGCTACATCATCACAGTAATCACGCGCATTCAACATGGGATTGTTTGCACCAGAACCCAACTTTAAATTTTCTTTTTACCAATGATGATTTAAGAGGATTGATAACACCTCATAAAGATACTTTTTAGTGAATATAAAAATTTATGGAGTAATATTGAGAAGGGTAATGATTAATGTATTTTACAAGGCGAGTAATGGAAAGCTGATAAGAATCACACCCTCTAAAAAGAATCACATTATTCTAGTTAGTTTTATCGATTGATCAACTGACTGTGTCAGTGAAGTGAATTTGGTCGTATCTGTCGGGAAAGGGGAAACAAAAAATGGTCAATACATTATTTTTTATCGTTAATTCTCCAAGTTCTTATAATTCTATTTTAGGGCAACCATGGTTACATAAAATGGAGGAAGTTTTATTAAACTACCTTCAGTATATTGATTATGTGATTAATGGGAAGGTAAAGGTAATGAAATAGAGTCAACAAATAACTAGATATTATTATTATTTATCTTTGAGTCCTAAAAATGTTATAGCATAACGTTGAAAAGGATTTTCAAGTGGTGCGTTGATGGAAAATATTATAGACCCTTCGTTTTGGTAAAAGAGAGTAAGGTCAGAAGTAGTAAATTAAATAAAAATTATGTTTTAAAAAAATAGTTAAGAATAAAATATCTAGTATGTTGGATGGTTGTAAGGACGTGTCGAGGATATGATTTGCGTTTGTGATAATTTATTTGAAAATAAAGCAATAGAGTATTCATACGCACTTTTTTAGTCATAATAAGTAGATGAGCTATTAGTATGATGAAGCGTGATATTCAACGGGTTATCAAAATCATGTTCTTTACTACTGGTATTGATGCGCCAAATATGAAGCCATATTACTTCAGATGTACTAAGTTTGAGTTTGTGAAGTGTTTCCTTCTTTTCTAAATTCTTATCTAATCATTTGATTTTGTTTGAAGTACTAAAAAATGGTTGGCAAAAGAAGTAATATGAAATGTTAAAAAAGGTAGCGTATAAGTAATTATAAGTGGAGAATAAGGTTACAAGTTTTTAGCATAAGTTTGGTCATATGAAGATTAGTAGTTGTTTCTTTCAATGACAAGATTTTGTTGTCTAACTTACAAATTTGAAAAGTTGCAAATTACAAACAGATCTTGTCCTTGATGGAATTCTATGTCTTAAAATATTATACCATGACCATTATCTAGATTTTTACGCTTTAGATTCTTTAAAATTGTGAGGATTGGTTTATTGAATTTCTATTTCTAAATTTTTCTTTTGCTGATATCTTTTGAATAAATTTAAAGATAATAAGTACTTATAGGTTTTAAAATGTGAGTGGTAAATATTGTAGTATGGGTTGTAAGAAAACATCTTTTGAGTGGAATGCTATATGAGTATTTTTTTTATTAGATGTTGATTTGATAATTATTAATTTACGTAAGACAATAATAGTTTTAAAATAATTTCCAACAAATGATTATTTTAATAATGGATAGTAATATGCCAAAACATTTATAAACGGATGTTTTTGTGTCATAAATTTAAGCGAGTAACAAGTGGTGTGAGATGTAAAATAATGACATAATTATAAACAATAAGCAAACATGGCGATAAATTAAGCCCAACTGAAAAAAAAAATAAGAGGTTACACATCCAATCAAAGCAACTATGCCCACGTTAAGGCTGAAAAGAACAGGTTGTAAAAACCTTAAATTGCGATCATGGTTATAAGCTAAGTTTAGATGTTAAAGCATAAATTACTACACACCTCAATTAATGCAAGCATGAAAATAAGCAAGTCCATCTGAAAATATTAAAAGGTCATTCTACTTTTCTAATGTTTCCAATGATATTCAAAGTAAGGGTTCTTAATACTTTAAAAGTAAAATGACGGTAATTTTTTGTTTGTACTATTTCAAAAGATAATTCATATATATTATTAAAATGAAAATTAAATAAAAATTATTTTTAAGGAAAAACATAGGTTATATAGTGAATAAGAATGGTTGGTGGAAATAGATTATAGAAAATATAATACCGTAAAAAATTGTTTATATTTTTGTACAATATTAAAATAATATAATGTATGGAAGATACGTAGATGTGTAAGTTGATATTATATAATAGTCATGGTTAATAATAAATTTCAAAAGATTTATGATGTAAGTTAAACTTTTAATGATAATCATTATAATTTTTAATAAAGTATGCATGAACATTCAAAGCCAAATGGTAAGAAGATAAATATGAAACTAAAAACAACTAAATGATATTTGGTAAAAAATTTAAATAATATTAACAAATAGACGAGGCCGGTAAAAGTTCTAAGCAACTAAATATTATACAAACAAAGTCATAAATTCAAGAATTTTTGTTAGTATGAAAACAACCGTGAGACTCATCTAATTTTTTATTAATATTGTCAATAGTTTGCGATGGACTTATGTTTCCTTTAGTATTGACGTTATCTTGAATGCTCGTATATCATCAAGGATATGAGTGTTAGTTTAAAAATAAGCTTTAAAAGAATGATTATAATGATAGATACATTTGTGACACATATTCCAAAAAGGTCTTATAAAGATTATATAAAGTTTGTTGCGATCAAGTACTTGTGTTAACATGAATAATTTTTGTTCTCGTATAAGTTTCTTCGCATTACCCAAAATTTTCTAGTTAATTTTTCATTCATCTTTTTAGCATCGGTAAAGTTTTATTCCTGAAGTTTTTCACTTCATCTTTAAGTTATGTTTTCTTCGTCTAATTTTTTGTTGGTAGTTTGAGGTTAGTTAATTTCTTCATTTTTATATGAAAAATCTCAAAATATGTTTTATTTGTTGTCCATTCATTTTCCTTTACATTTCATTCATCTAAAAAATTATCTCGAGTGGTAATTTCTTGTTGAATATTTTTATGATTCTTCTTCAGAATGAAAAGGTGGTTTCACTTTTTCATTCAAAAAAATTAAATCATTGGGAGAAATTGTATGATGGCAAGCATAATGGAATTTAGAGAGCTTTGTAAAATATTTTGGAAAATAGTTGTAATTACAGATTATTATGGGAACTATATTAAATATAAGTTAGTAAACTTTTATAGCTCTATTTGAAGTTCTATTTGCCGTAGGAGAAGTTGTACATTGGAAAGATTATAAAATATTTATTTGGGCTGTTAATAGCAAATCGATCAACAAATAACTGTGGATTTAATATTGATATGCCGTTTGCAACGGTAAAATATATCAAATTCTTCATATCCAGTAAAAGAAACGAAAAGATAGTAGGTAAAATCAATTGATTGAATACTTACAATGTTCAATAAGAATAAGTGGATTATTAAAATCAACAGGTAATAAAGTTGTCTTCTTCTTGAGAGAAATAGTGCTACTTAAGAAGAATGTGTCACTAGCCTTTATTTTCTAATTTTTAGAAGTTTCGTTTCCTTTCGAGGAATCAGTATAGGTAGTAGGGCATGTTTTTCAAAATTTGATCAAAATATTTGAAGACATTTTTTTTTCGAAAGATTTTCTCTCTCTATGCATTGGTCAATTTATATTTGGTTACAAATGCTAATTTTTTGTATCTCATTCAGATTATTTCCCAATAAATGTTTTTTGAATGTCGGTATAATCTTCTTTTATGTTTAGAAATTCAGTAGTTTGATCTATTAAATTGCATGATCATACAATATTTTCGTTAACAATATCAAAGACCAAAATAACATTTCTAAATGTTGGAAAGTGTTTTAAATTTTGAATAAATAAACAAAATTTATAATAAATTTATATTATAAAAAAATTATATACAAAAAGGGAAACAAGTCATTGTGTAAAAAATAATACATATATAAAGTTTATTATATTCTGAATAAATATTATGAAATAAAGTGTAGCGAAATATAATAGTTCACAATACTCTATTATTGGGGTACCACTTACCGATAAAAAACAAAATTACTCGTTCAAAAGGATTTGATGAATAGTAGCATGGGTTATCTATTGAATGAGTGAGCAATAAAAAAGTAAAAATAATTGAAGTGAAAATGTGAAAATGTAAAATTAATAAATAATAATATAATTTTATACAATACAATTTAATTTAATAAAAAAATAAAGAATGAAATTACTTACCTGAAAAAAGAGCAAAAAAATTAACAAATTATTGGTTGAATAAACTAAATGTCGACGATTGTGAAAAATAACTAGAGAAAGAATTTTTTTTGGTGTGAAAAATATTAAATAAAATAAAATATGTTCATACAAGTACCTAGGGCATACCCCGAGGAGTTATAATCGACATAAGGAGGTCCATAGACCGGACTCTGCTAAAACAAACATAATAGGAATGACAGAAACCGCAGAGATAAACTAGAGTATCTAAATTAACGTTACAAGGGCCAATGAGACCGACAGAGAATAACTCCAAAGAAGTCCACACCAATGGAAGGCAACGGACGAGACCGAGGAGGAGAGGACCTACAATTAAAGTAGAAGAATAAATAAATAAACTCAATTAAAAGTAATTACATAGGCCAACCAATCTTGGTGCCATGAAATCTAAAACGAAGATCAGAGAAGATTCGGTGAGAAACTAGAGAGGCATTGGCTGGAGGGGAACCAAAAATTCTTGAGTTCCTCTCCTTCCAAACGTGATAAATTACCGCGCCAAAACAAGAGCGCCAAATATGGCGGTTTCGAGAGTGAGACCAATTTGACGCCTCACAGACCCAAGACTGCCAACACGAAGCGTGAAAATGGAAACCTAGTTTTGAACTAGAAAATGTCCAAATACTCTGAGTGAAACGAAATTCAAAGAGGAGATGAACAATAGTTTCAGAAGCACAGTTGCATAAGACACAATCAGGTTGGGTATTGAAACTCCAACTGAGAAGCTTATCTCTAGTAGAAAGTTTTCCCAAGATAGCGAGCCATAAGATAAATGAGTGACGAGGAATATTGAATTTATTCCATACTAACCCGGCCCACCCCGTAACAGGGGCAGATGTACTAATAACGTTATATGTATCCTTAATTGTGAAGATGTTGCAGCCAACCTTCGCAATCCAAAAAGGAGCATCATAGGAGTTGATGTTAGGAGAGGGCAAGGTGAGGATGAGGTTGTTGATCTCCAGAATATTAGATCGACTTTTAGCTCTAACCGATCTGATGTTTGGAGGTCAATTCCAATGACCATCGAGAATGATATCCGATATCTTGAGATTTTTCCCGAGCCGGGAATCCTTGATGATATTGGTTCCATAGTGCGAAGCAAGAGAGGTAGAGAGGATCCATGTGTCATACCAGAAGGAAGTACTCGAACCATTTCCAATAGCAACCCTGTACAAATTACTAGGCAACGGGCGAAGACGAAGAATTTTCCTCCAAATCCAAGAAGGGGAGGAACCAATAGAAAGATCCCAGAAATTATTGTTTTTTATTTTTTCTATTTTTATCCAATCACACCAGATAGAGTGATTGTTATTACTAATAATAAACTAGATATGCTTAAGGACATCCGCTTGATTCCAAATTTTTAAATCCAGTATCCTAAGGCCGCCCTCTTTTGTGGGGGAGGTGATTTTAGACCAGGCCATTTTGGCTCCATGAATTTTCATAGCAGAACCCGACCAAAGAAAACGACGAAGGTTCCGAATCAGCTCTCTAATAATCCTAGAGGGGAGGATGAAGATGGATGACCAATAAACTTAACCAGTAAATAACACAAATTTGATAAGCTGGAGTCTACCCGCATATGACAGATGCTTGGAGGTCCAAGAATAAATCCTGGCGGTTTTTTTATGAAGAAGAGGACGACAATCCGAGTGGGTAAGACGACCAGTAAGAAGGAGGGCTCCCAGATATTTGATTGGGAGAGAACCTTCCAAATAACCCGACAGGAGCTCGGAGCGAAGAGGATTATTGATACTCGACAAAAAGATATGACTTTTTAAGGGTTTTACTTTAAGACCGGAGAGGGAGTAGAAATCATCCAGAGCCTCTTTAATGAGGAAAAGGAAGTTGATATCACCATGTCAGAAAATCATAAGATCGTCTGCAAAACAGAGATTTTTAATTTTGAGTTTGAGACACTTCTAGTGAAACTGAAAGTTTTTGTCATTACTTTTCAATTTGAGGGTACTCGAAAGAACTTGCATAACAAGGACAACGAGAAAAGGAGAAGACGGGTCCCATTGCCTGAGAACCTTTCTACCTTTGAACTTACCTTAAGGATCTCCATTAATATTGATAGAGTAAGAGGGGGATGAGATGCACTTGATAATCCAAGTGATCATCTTATTTGGGAAGTTCATCTCCACAAGAATGTCAAGGATGAGATGTCAGCGAACATTATCAAAAGCTTTCATAAGATCAATTTTAAGGGCTACCCTTTTACCTCTACGATTAGTATGATAAAATCTAACAAGTTCTTGGGAAAGAAGTATGTAATCCGAGATGTTCCTACCAGAGATGAAAGCCGATTCGGAATTATCAATCAGATAGGGGAATGAATCCTTAATTTCAATAGCGAAGATTTTAGGGATAGTCATGTAAACAACATTACAAAGAGCAATAGGTCTAAAATCTGCAGCCACAGAAGGGGAATCTATTTTGGAAATGAGAGCAATGAAAGTGGAGTTCCAAGAGGTCTTGAGAATTCCGGTTTGGAAAAACTCTAGGACACCTTTACAGATGTCCTGACCAACAATATTCCAGGTGGATTTGAAGAAACTGGAATTAAAACCATCATGACCAGACGATTTATTACTATTAATACTGAAAAGGACATACGTAATCTCCTCGTTAGTGATTGCCCGAATCAGTGAGGCTTTGTCAATATTACCGACTTTAGAGGAAAGAAGAGAGGAGACTTTCTCCAACCCCGGGTAACCAGCAGGATTCCTAGTACCAAGAGAGTCGTCAAAATAACTCACAATGACCTTGGAAACACTAGCGGGAGTTGAAAATGTGATACCCTGGTCATTATTGATAGAAATAATTTTATTACGGAAAAGACGGGTTTTTATACTATTATGGAAAAATTGGAATTTTTATCACCAAGTTTAATCCATTTTTCTCTATATTTTTGATTGAGAAAGGATTCTTTAGCACGACTAAGAAAGATGAAAGTTGTAGAAGCCTCAACTTCTTTGGTGACAATGATAGGGTTAAGGGGTTGAGTGCGAGATTAGATTGAGCTTGAAAAGGAATGTTTTGAGCATTAAAAACCCTAGAACTAATGTAACTGAACTCCTTACGATTGAGACAAGCAAGCTCATGCTGAAGGCGATTGAGTTTATCAATGACAAGACTCATACCAGAGGAAGAGATAGGAGGATTCCACCTTTTGAAAACAATGTTTTTGAACTCAGGATGGGATTTCCACATGTTAAAGAATTAGAATGGATTTTTGTGTCTTTGATGGGGGAACCTAAGATTGAGGGTGGCAGTGGTGTGATCAGAGGAAATGAGAAAACCAAAGTGAGCGAATGACATTGGAAAGAGATCGTCCCAGTCAAGGTTGACTAGAACACGATCAATTTTGGAAAGGATGGGATGAGTAGGTTATTTATTAATCCAATAGAAGAGGAATCCAGTCGATCAGAGATCACTGAGCTCACTGAGGTAGCAACATTTATTGAAGTCATCAATTGCTGAGGACTAGTTTTCGGAGGAGCCTAGTCGCTCCTACGGATGACGAATGATATTGAAATCCCCCAGGGAGACCCAGGGGATGCTCTAATCTTGCTTGGAAATGGTTATTAAATCATTCCAAATATGAGTACGATCCTGAGCATCATTAAATTCATAGATGGCCGTGAATTTGAATGTGTCATTGAAATTATGCAATGGCCATGTAGTGAATATACTGAGAGGATTAGGATAACCTAGAAATAGTGATAACACTAGGGTTCCAGATAATCCAAATTCTACCAAGAGGATGAGAGGAATGATTGGTAATAACATGCCAAAAGGGAACCATATACCTAAGAATAGACTCGACTTTAAAAAAATGGCCTTTTGTTTTAACTAAAATTAACAATGAGATACTATTACTAATAATGAAATCAGTAACATATTTTTGCCTAACAATATCATTAAGACCCCGCACATTTCAAGAAGCAATATTTATAAATAAAAAAAGACTTACGGTGCATCAGACGATGGTCCTGTGGGAGGACAAAACCCATATTACCGAATACGATGACGCTAGAAGAACAAAACCGCTTAAAAGGTGAATCCACCTTTTTTATTGTTTCTAACAACTTTGATATTTTCCAATGAATCTGAAGAATTCTTTTTTGTTGGAAACGAACCAACCTTTTTCATCAAATCCAAATCTAAAATCTTAAGTTTGTCACATCCAAACATATAGTTTACCAAAATCTTATAATAATTTATATATAGCATTAAATTATTAATAAGAAAAATAAAAATTAAAACTAAATAAATAATATAATTAAAATAAAAATTAGAAGCACCCACTATATAAATCACATGCATAACCATGTTATTTAATAATGGGACCACCAAAACAAAAGCATGAATTAAAATCAAATATGTAGAGATAAATTTAAAATTAAATCGGAAGACTGAGAAAATGTTAAAGCAGCTTAACTCCTTCACTTGCTTTGAGGACGACCTCACAAACAGGAAAAGCTTTCGAAAGAAAGCTAATGGGACAGAACCCATAATAACTTCATGTCAATGAATGAAGCAAAATAAACCCAATGAAGGGTCTGAGTCTTGCCGGATCCGAACAAGAACCAGCTCCGACCTCGAAACTACATTCGACGCTCGATTTAAGCAGAACTGGTTGCTACACTGAGCCAACTTATAACCGAGCCAATCCCGACTCTACACCGGACTAGACCGTAACCATATCAAATATTGAACTAAAGTCGAAAGACCAGCAACACTCTCACGGTACCCGTCACTCTCAACCGGAGCCAACCACAGAGAAGATTTGAGCAAGCCTACCGAAGAAGAAAGATGAATCTCCGAAAGAAAACTACGAACGTAATTTTCGACGAATATGGCAGATCCGAGAGAGAAGTCGATGACTCTCGTCGCCAACGAGAATAATAGAACCGAGGAAAGGAAAAAATGCGTCGAGATATAATGGGACATTCGGATTCGACGATACTCGAGACCGGCAAAGCAGCCTAAGTCGGTGAAAGAAATAAGGACGTGTTTTCAGGTCAAAAGGCCTGAAACCTGAAGAAAAATCAAAACTTACCGTTATCGGCTAATTACTATAGAAGGAAGAGAGGGGAGAGACTTTTCTCTCTCTAACTTTTTGTTTATAGAGAAAGAATTTATAGAGAGAATAATTGAGTATTAGAAATAAAAAAATAAAAACTACATGTTTATAATTTTATATAAGAAAAATGAGTAAATGCTAGTCATTGATAATCGGAAAAATGAATAGTTTATATACCATGACAAGAGAGTTCGAAATAAAATGTTAAAATTTCATTCATAAAAAATACGTGTTGTTGATGTCATGTATTCATTAAATTTATAGATTAAATTTATGAGAAATATAACCAATATTAAATTTATTTAAAAATAATAATATTAATGAATGGTAATAATTAAATTCAAATAACAAATATGTGTAAGTTATGTGTATCTTATTGAAATTTATACTTTAGCAGTGTTAGGTTTATATATATAATATGTATTAGAAAAGTTTATTATATAAATGGTAACATACATGAGGTCGTTTACATGTCACAACCACAAAGTTTTGAAGACCACAACATGTATACAGACTGCACAAAATATTTTATAGACTCAAGCAAGCTACACGAGCCTTGTTTTCTAAACTGAATGATGTTCTTATCAGTTGGGGGTTCCTAACCTCTAAGTCTGATAATTTCATGTTCTTCTTCATTACACCACAAGTCACCCCAATCATTCTATATTACACAAAAGCAATACAATGATCATTATTTGATTCTACTGGAATGATTAGTTGTAAACCTTGTGTTACTCCAATGGCTGCTAGGCAATCTTTATCACTTCTTGATGGTTATTCTCTACATGAAACTAAAGTTTACCATGACTTGTTAGGATCATTGAAATACCTATTACACACCAGACCTGATATAGCCTTCGCTATAAACAAGTTATCACAATTCCTACAAACACATACTAGTGAACATTTAGAATGTGAAAACATATACTACTATACTTATCTAGACAAAAAGTCTTGGGATCCATCTGAAGCCTTCTTCTCTGGTCACCCTTACTGGTTTCTCTGATGCTGACTGGAAAAGCTCCATTGATGACCGTAATTATGTTCATGACAGTTATGTGTTCTTGGCTACCTCACGGATCTCATGGTCCTCTAAGAGCAACATATTTAAGCTCATTCAAGTATTTAGTAAAAGTAAATGACCCTAGACAACCTGTCCTTTGAGCTTATTTAACTCTAGCTGGTTCTTCGTAAGCTTCAACTCCCTTTAGCAACGCCACCAGTCACATGATGTGACAATACAGACACTACATCTTTAGCTTCTAACCATGTTTTCTGTGCACTAACAAAGCATATCAAGATTGATATGCTTCTAACCATGTTTTGTGTACATCTTTGTTCCATCTTACATAAAAAACGGATGATTCATTTTTAAATCTATTCACTAATGCTTTGCTTTGGATTTTTGAAAACCAAACTGGGACTTTGCATCCCTCCGTTCAGTTTGAGAGGAGATGATAAAATAGAAAATAAAAATATTGAAGACGAGTTTTAAGTAAGGAAGAAAGATCTACTAGTTTGGCAAACAATAAAATAGTGGAAGAATATGTAGAGAGAAGTGAAAGAAAGGTTGTCAAGAGAAGACTTTCAAGTACAACAAAACATAACATTCGTAGGTTTAGTTGCTCACTCAAGCAAGTCGGGTCAGGCCAAGATTTTGGGCCAAAGTCTTGAAGCATTATCAAGCCCAAATAGAAGTTTCATAACCAAACGTGGGCCAACTATCGTCAAACCCACACACACAATTACACATTTGTGAAATATTATGTGAATGATATTAATACAATTAGGATAGGATTGCATAATAACTTCTCTAGAATATTCTCTAGATAGTACTCAATACATATTCACCATGAGTTTTATATATAAGGACAGGTTTTGTAATAATATGAGAAATAAAAATAAGAGATCAAAATTTGCAAATCCTCAATTGTTGAGTTCTTCATTTTCTCTTGTACTCAAACTTCAGCTAGGCTCACATCAACATGAGTGTAGTATGATTCAAGTCTTTCTAGAAAATGTGATGCTATGTCATCTACTGAAATAGAGTAGTTAACTAAGGTTATGTTATATTCAAACCCTTTATCTTTTTTAGGTATTCTTCTATTGTGAAATTACCTTTCATAGTCGTTTGAAACTCAGACTTGTAGCAGGTGATTCTTGACCTAATTTGAGACCAATAGAGTCTGCTGACAACATCCCAAAATCCTCTGAAGGTTTCTTCTTCTCTTAGTTGAGAAACTAATTTAATGGTCATAATACTATATAATCACCCCAAGAGTAGCTAACTTTTTACTATCCACATTTCTAATTTATATTTTCAACAATGTTACTCTCTAGTACATTGACTAATTTTGGAGGACAAGGTGTATCACCATAAACCCTCCAAGTTGGTTACCTTTAATTATTGGTAAGACCATTATCTTCCAAAGTAAATAATTGTTCTGTCTAAATTGATGATATTGAATATATTGATTTGATATATCTGTAATTGTTTGCTATTATGAGAAGTTCAACCGAATATAATTAAAACATTAAAAATTCTGAATGTATGACTGGTGTCCTCTTCTTCTTTTTTTTCAAATTTTCAACTCAATTGCTTTCGATAACAGATTCTTGTTATATTGGAAGTTTCTTTTTTTCCGGTGATCTTCTAAACAACACTATCAATTTATCTTTAAGATATTTCGACTTTTAACTCTAGAGTATACCCGAAACATATAGGAAAAAAAATCCTGTTACTCTAAACCATACGTGAAACATATAGAAAAAAATATTGTTTTTTATATATCATTAGCTTTCATATATATATATATATATATATATATATATATATATATATATATATATATATATTTTAAATTTCCCCTAGAATTTTAGATAATTTTTATTTATTTTATTAGTTTTAGAAAAATAGAATAAAAATTGTGTAACCTCCGGGGACAACTCTTTCTAGATCCACCCATGCTTTCACACTATACATGTAATTGGGGAATATATAAGTATACACTTTACACTACTTTGACTTGATGGTTTCTGCAGTAACTCTTTTTGATGTCTACTCATATAATTCATTTTCCCTCTATTATTCTTATCATGTACTAACACTTACCCTTACAGGATAATGAATCCTTTAAACCACATCCTTTAAGCTAAATCGCCCCCGTGTACGTACATCTTACAATCTTTATTTATAAGCATACATAAGGTTGAATTTACCATTCATCTTTTTTGAAGTTATGGGGAATGAATGAGAGTTCAACGATATCTCTGTCAAGTACCGACACTTTCCATCACTTTTCACCTGATGGTTGTATTTAAAACATCTAGCTTTAATTTATGTCTATTCATATAATGCATGCAACTTGCTCCAAGTTTTGTCCCCTACATGAACAAATTAATAAATGGCTACAAATCATTGTTCGTAAAATAACAGCTGTTTTCAGAAAACATTTCCACAGGGTTACACGGTTAGGATTGGGTTCCATAATTTGTGGCAAACCAAACCATATAGCCAACTTCCAATAATTCGTATGATATGAACAATTATTTGTAACCAAGATAACTCGATTTAATGCTGTCTCATAACTTCTTAGCTTTACCGATTTCGTAAATCTTCGACATACGTTTTCGTATGCGGTAGCAGGCGCAGTGCGACATGCTTAGTTACATTCTCGCGTTGGAGGGTCGTATTCTAATATATTTTAGTTTTTCTTGCTCCAACTCCGATTTAGGTCGGGGTTCACGATTAGTACGATATTAACTATAGCATTACTTTTAATTGCGCGACATCTAAATATCGATTTCTAATATGGCATGTGACAAATGATATAATTGTATTATTGAGGCTTAATGTGAAATCTGCATACATGGACCAATTGTGTCGTCCAAAAGGCGTTCATATGGTGGCTTTTTATTGAAATAAAAGTGGGGTTTCTGGGTTGAGTCCCACTTTTCTGTAAACTTTAGCTTCATTGCTTTTTGGAATATAGGAGTATTGTTTCAACGCTTTAAGCTAGAATCTGTTTAGGGTTATGGTTAGTGTCTGGCAAGAAAATGTATCTGCAACTGATGCAAGCAAGTCCACTTGTTGAGATAGAAGTGACAGTTCATTGGGCCAAGTGGCCAAAAGTTAGCAACCTAGCTGATAGATGTGATGATACTAGTGGTTCCATCAGTTGGAGACAAATTGTACTACTTCTAAAGTGACATTATAGAACTAAAGGCGAGTATGGCGTGTCGTAATTAGAAGTTTTATTTCATACCAAGAAAATATGGCTTTTATTTTGAGTGGTGTATATGAGGGAAGATTGAGCATGCAACCCTGGATCCAAATTATATAATGCCCAATTGAAAGGTCAAGTCACCTAAATGTCCTGTGTATGCCTAATTCAATTGAAAGGAAATGTCCTTGCTTACATATTAGTATTTCTAGTTGAAAGCTAACGTATCTAATGGTTGTCAATTAGGAGCATGGCATAACTAGTGTTATATGTGGTTGGTCTTATAAAAATTGTAATATTGTCCGGTTGGAAATACTGGCCGGTTAGATGAATATGTTCAATTCAAAGCTCAAGTTAGATGAATATTCTCTAGTTGGAAATATTTGTACTATGTTTTATTCCTGTATATAAATATAAACAACCTAACCCAGATATTCGTACTAGTGTAATATTTTTGACACGTGACCCAAATATCATTTGTTTCCATATTAGTATTTTTAATTGAAAGCTTATGAAATCTAATGTTTGTCAACCAAAAGCTAGTTTAGCAGGTCGGAGGGTACCAGTAATCCGTACACAACAAGTGTGTACAAAGTTCTTGGTCTGACGCAATAGTCTGCATAACTACAGAATAAATCACATACGATAGACATAAAAAAGTTTGTAGAAAAGATCGAACGCATTATATTTTGGTCATGAGTTCATCTACTTCACCAACTATGCTAGTTGTAGTCATACATGGATGATAAATGATAAAAAATAAGAAGATTAGGTTACCTAACTAACATTTATTTACATATTTGTATGTTTAACTTAAAACAAATATCCTTTTCTTTTATATTTGTGTGACTAATTGAAAGCTTAGGATATCCGATGTTTGCCGATAAAAAGTTTAGCATATATAATGTTACATTGATGATTTATAAAGCTTCATGTAGTTGCCCATAAAAAAGTCTACAAAGTTCGTGCGTTTGTTTTGCACTATTTTTATAATTACTTTTATTTTGTTTGGCATTATTTTTCTAATCTGTATCAGTAGGATGCTGGTGTGATGGAGACTTATTCAAAGAAACGTGCTATGAAAAGTGTCAAAACTAAACTATTTAATGTATATTTATTTCTATTTTTTAATTTGATTTTATAAAACTACAATTATATTTGATAATTTTGATTTTACAAATGACTTAAAATAATTGGATACCGCAAGTGTAATGATTCAAATGCAGTTTTTTTGGGGTTTGTAATTTTGGTTAGAATTTATGCAAATTAGATTGAGGCGTTAGGTGTTTAATAATTATACTATGGTTGTTTTTATAAATTAAAAGTAAGAAAATAAAATAAATAATAAATAATGTGACTTCATAGATATGATTTATTACCGACAATATAAAACATTGAATCTATAAATCGACGATTCGACAGAAACTAAAAGTTTTGGGGTCATTTTCAAAAGTAAAATAAATATATAGTTATAATCGCTTAAATAAATAACAATGATTTCGAAATAGTATATGATTTTAATTTTGGAATTCAATATTGCGAAAACTATAATTTTATAATACCTTGCAAAATATGAAACATAAAGTAAATCAAAACATCAATTTGTGTGTTATAGGAAAAAAAAAAGCAAACAAAAGAATACTGCATTTTTAATTACAAATAATATGGGATTGCTTTACCAAGAAAGCCAAGAACAGAGTATCTCATTCTGTGATTTCGAAGTCTGATCTTGTTTAGACTGGAACACAAATCAAAGTTTCTTCCTCCGTGGAAGGAAATATAATTTCATCAAATCCATCTTCCAAGTTCGACAAGATCTATCCCTATCAATGCACTTATGTTTGATAGTGAATTCCCTCTGCTTCCATAGAAAAATCATGAATAAGAACAGAGGATTGATGCATTACAATCATGGCAGATAACAAATATAATTTCTAATCCAACCTTCGAAAATTCTTGCGACAGGACTGAGCACATGAATGAAATAGACTACATAAATGTAGCAAAATCCTTTGATGATATATTGAAGCCAAAAAACCAGGGAATATTCACAATAACGTTTCTATTACATACAATCTGGACCATACTGTAATCAGTTTTGAAAAGGATAGCATGGACCGCTTACAAAAGATATCCAAACACACAATTATAGGGAAGTTTGCGTATGGCAAACCAAAGTATGAGGTTATTAAAAAATTTCCGGGTAGATTCAAGTTCACGAGTTCCTTTAATGTGGCAGTGTGGGACTATCAGCATGTGTTTATAGAGTTTAAAAGCATCAAAGATCTGAAAAAACTATGGTCTCGCAATGTCTGGAAAGTAGGAGAGAAAACAATGCACATTCTCAAGTGGAATCCTCAGTTTGATCCCAATAAAGAGAGTCCATTGATGACGGTCTGGGTAACAATAACTAATCTGCCGGAGTTTATGTAAAATGAAGGGACGATTCTTAAAATAACAAAGTCTTTTGGAGTTCCTTAGAAAATCTGTATCCCTCCGGTTAATAGAGCCAGATACAACTGTGTTAAGTTCTGGATGGAGATTGATATATCAAGCCATTAGTCAATTAGATCAAGATTAAGTTTGGAGATGATGAGGAATACAGTTTGATAATTATCTATGGCTCATATCTAAGCTACTGTAATGTATGTAAACACATTGGGCACAATGAAACTGAATACAAGAAAAGGAATTTGAGTCACCAACTAGATCAACAAGAAAAGCATGGAAATAAAGAAGTCATTAAATAAACTATTGATACTTCTCTTAAAAATAAAACCTCCACACCTCAACGCAAATTAGTAATTGTTGATATATAAAATACAATGGAGACTATTGATCAGAATTATCATCAACTCAATATTAATAGGCATACAGCAGTTCAAAATAGAAAGCAAAATGAGCCACCAGAAAGTCTTGAGATCTCAAAAAACTCATCATTAGGAACTGGTGACAATAAGAAACAATTAAACAACGATCCCAAAATGATTGAAACATTGCACACAATGGAAACAAGATCCTTGTTTGAAGTTGGAAGAGAAAATGTTGAGCCTATTCTTGAGACCACTTCTCCATTCAGATACGCAACAGGCAACCTACCATGTACTCCTACACAGGAACATAAAGACAGTTAATTCACAATAGCTCAAAATAAGTAAAAAGAACTAGGAACTGGAACAGCAAAGTTCCTTCTTCATCCAAACTTCTACAGCTTAAGAAAGTTGTTAAATCTGAACCAAACAAATGACTATTAAGATTATTAATTGGAACGTTTTGGACTTGGGAACAAGCAAACTATGAGGAGACTAAGGTCATTAAGGAGGTCTGAAAATCCTGCTTTCATGGCTATTCAAGAGCCCCTGATTCATATAACAAAAATTAAGGTTGTGGGAAAAAAGCTTGGTTACAATCAGTACTTTGGTAACGCCACTAACAAAATTTGGCTTTTGTTGAGTGATGAATACAAGGTTAATATTGTAGTCAATGAAGAGCAGCTAATTCACACTAATGTCAACATCCTACTTTGAACAAAATCTTCAGACTATTTGTGGTCTACACAAAATGCAACAGAATTCTAAGATTGGACCTTTAGAATTCTCTTATAAGAGTGAATGACAATTCTAATCAATGGATTGTAGTTAGGAACTTCAACACTACTCTCAACATTGATGAACAACTCTCTTGCACCAGAACTTGTTTGAGAAGCATGGACAATTTCAGTATTGTAATCCTAGATTGTAATCTAGTATATGGGGGTTATTCAGGATCAAAATATACTTGGACTAATGGCAGGAAATGGAAGATATTGGACAGGGTGCTCTACAACAATCCTTACAATCTGGATACACTCAAGCCATCCATCAAGTTTTTAAACATGCAGGGTACAACACCCTTGATTCTTGGAAACTGTTGAGAGAAGCTGGTCTGGGTTCATGCCTGGAAACCGTATACAAAGGTTTTGGAAAATATTGAAAAGGTTGAAGGAAGATTTGAAGACGTGGAATAACATAGACTTTAGAAATGTTTTTTTTATGCAATAAAGCAAGTTGAAGAGGAAATATATTTCAAGGTAATGAATTATCAATCTACAAAGGATAACTCTGATAAGATTCTGCTGGACAAGGCAAATGAGCACTTGGATCTACTGGCAAGAGAAGATAGTTTCTGGGAGCAAAAAACTCATACTCTGTGGCTGAAATATAGTGATAAAAACACTACTTTCTTCCATAATCTAGTAAAAAATAGAACTAAAAAGAATAAAATTCACATAATATGGGATGGTAGTTAATGGTTTGAGGATCAAGATGCAATAGCCAACTCTGCAATATCATATTTCCGATCACTCTTAACTGACTCTTCTAACATTACTGAATGCACTGATTCCTTTGAATTTATTCCTAAGCTGGTAACTGACTATGGTAATACAATGTTAATAATTATTCCCACATATGATGAAATACACAAGGTTGTCAACAATCTAAATCCTAACAAAGTTGCAGGGCCAGGTGGGTTCAACAGGAAGTTTTACAGGGAGTGTTGGACTATAATTTCAGCAGATCTATGTGCAGCTATTAAAGATATCTTTAAAGAATGTAGAATTCCATCTGGAATTCATGCATCAGTAATTTTCCTTATTCCTAAGGTCACCTCACCAAAAACATAGAAGGATTTTCGGCCAATCCGTCTAACCACAATGCTGAATATGATCTACTCTGAAATTATCAAAGAAATGATGGCTCTTATTCTCTCTAATCTGATTTCTAAATAGCAAGGAGCCTTTGTCAAAGACAGAAGCATCCACGAGAACATCCTCATCGCAAAATACTTATGCTATAACCTCAATTTCAAAACCAGGGGAAATAATCTAATTCTGAAAATTGATATGGAGAAGGCCTTTGATAGGTTGTCTCACGAGTTCATTCAGAATATTCTTAAAGATTTTGGGTTCAATTCACACTTCATTGATCTTATGAATAATAATATAAAAAACAACCATTTCTCTTTGATTATTAATGGTATCACTAAGGGATTCTTCAAGATTAATCAGGGTCTAAGACAGGGGGACCCTCTATCATGTAGTTTATTCATACTTGCTGAGGAGTTCTTAATAAGAGGCTTTAAGAAGATCAATGAAGATAGCAGTTCAGTAATGTACAAAACAAGAAGGAACGATGTCATAACTTTCTTGGCCTTTGTTGATGACCTCACAATATTTTGCAATGGATCAGCTACTGTTATCCAAAGTCTCAGAGTTTTTGTCCCACTACCAAAGTTTCTCGAGTCAGCTCATAGACAGAGAAAAATCAAAGTTAATAGTTACCGAAAGTATGAAAACACACAGAATTAACATTGCTGAAATGATTCTGGGAATAAGGCATAACTTTATGTCTTTGAAGTACTTGGAAATAATGATAAACAACACAAGCAGAATAAGTCACTTTGATGGTTTGGTTTCAAATATCAGAGACATAATAATCGAGTAGGATGGTTGCACTTTATCCTTTGGTGGAAGACTTGTATAATCCAATCAGTCTTATCTACATTACCTTTATATCACATTCAGGACACAACCCTTCCTAAAGCTGTTATAAGGAGGATTGAAAACCTATAGAACAAGTTCATTTGGGGCAACAAGATTGAAACTAAAGCAATCAACTGGTCTTCGTGGAGAAAGCTTTGTAAACAATATAAAGAAGGGGAATCAATGTCAAGAAGTTGGAAATGATACAGAAGACATGCTCATACAAGCTATGGTTCATTCTTAGATCTAACAAAACTCTCTGGTCCAAGTTAATGATTTATATTTACTGTAAAAGTCACCATATTATTGTTGCTCCCATTCCTAATAGGAAGTCAAAAGTCTGGTCTAGAATCACTGCATTAGAGACAAAGCTGATAAATTCATCTTCTGGATCCCTGGATGTGGAGAGATAGACTTTTGGCTGGATCGGTGGTGTACTGAAAGACTTCTTATTTACTTTAATGCAACTGATAATAGAAACTGGTATGCGAATACAAAGATCAGTCAATGCTGGGTAAATGACAACTGAGATATGGACAAGCTAAACATTACTGTCACAAGCCCTGTAGTATCTAACATCGTAAAACTCAAGCTGAACAACAATCCTGATAGAATTAATTGGGCTCTAACTCCTGATGGGTTTTTCAGCACAAAAAATGACATGGAATGCAATAAGAAATCAGGGAAATAAGTCTAACTTGTACAAGAAGACTTGGAATCCTGTAACACCAAAGAAATGTTCTTTCTTTCTATGAAAAACATTACTGAATTGGTTCCCATCTGAGGTCAATCTGCAGAGAAATAAAGAATTTGCATCAGGCCTAGACAGCGTGGAACCATTTCAGTGCCATTTTGGGAATAATAATTTCTAGCAACATGTCTCTACCTCACCTTATTCTCACATGGTATTGGTCCACGAAGAAGGTATGCAGCATAAGATGCATTCTCCCTGCAATCATCGCTTGGGCAATTTGGAAAGCAAGGAACTACAAGAAGCATCAAGATATAAAGACTATACCTAACTCGTTGATCGACCATGTGATTCGTATTATAACTAGCATGAACAATACAAACCTGCTTAAAAGACGTCACTAGGGAAAATATATCATATTTGTAACTAAACTGGGGTGTAATATTCACTGAACTAAGCAGATAATCCATATCTCCCCCAAATGGATCGCTCCAAAACTCAACATATACAAATTGAATACTGATGGAGCATCATTGTTCTCGGAGAAGTAGGTTTTTGGCATAATATATAGGAAGAACTCTGCAATTATTGCAAAAACTAGAGCGCTCATGAATGGTTTATCTATTTGTAAAGCTCTAAAGATTACAAACTTTGATATTGAAGTAGACTCAAGTATTATGCTCGATTTAATAGGCAGAGAAAGATATATCTGGTTCTTGGATCCTCTTATAAACTACTACCGGAAGCTCATTACTTCTTCAATGATAATCAAACATGTCTTTCAATAGCAAAATAAGGTTGCAGATTGGGTTGCAAAGAACACTCTACAGATGAGGGAGCACATATTTCAATCGTTCAACGGCTCCAAAGCCATTGCGAACTATAGTATTGCTTGAGAGCATTGTTTTAAGGTATATCAAAAACATAGATGATGATTGATTAAGCAATGAAGATTGATGAAGAACATAAACATAGATGAAAATTAAGGAAAGTACTCGTAGATTTTGACGCTGAATTTATGAAATGAGCTATAGGGAGTTGGAAGAGAAGATCTTTGGATCAGAAAGTAAAAATGAGCTATAGGGAGTTGAAGTCGATTTGAAGATTCAGTAACTAGGTAAGGATGAAGATTCCTTGGAGATGAAAAATCAAGGCGGGATAGAAAGTGTTTAAGTCTTTTTGTTTCCCTCATTTATTGTAATTAAGCTTGCCATTGTATTTTAACGTTTCTATTGATAAATGCCAAAAATTTAATAGAAAAAAAAGACATCAATTCGTTACATCGTTCAAAATAAAATTATAAAAAAAATATAAAAACTAAAAATAGAACAATAATATAATCATATGAATCACGTCTCATTTAACATAAACTCGTCGCGACTAATTCACGTTATAACAGTCGTGTACCGTCACATTTTTATCGTATCACTTGTAATAGTTTTTTATATTTGTAAAAGTTTATTATAAAATAATTTGTATGTGTTAAGAGTCGCGATTATTATGTGTGATATATTTAGTTTGTAAACGAATTATTTGATATTAGTATTTGATATTTTTTATACTTTTATATATATATATCGTTTATTAGATCTTTCAACTAATATTTTTTTGGATTTTTAAAGGATATCTTTAAATTTGTTAATTTTTTTAAATGTTTCAATTTAACCATTATATATATATATATATATATATATATATATATATATATATATATATATATATATATTAATATTAAAAATAGTTTATTAAATTTTTCAATTGTATTAAATATTTAATATATATGTTTAGAATCTTTAGAGATTTATATCTTTCGAATATTAAATATTTGAAATAGTTTATTAGATTTTGAAATTAATAATTTTTTATATATTTAAAATATATCTTTAAAATTGTTAGAATTTGTAGATTTTTATATCTTTCAAATAGTAGATATTTAAAATAGTTTATTAAATACTTCAATTATTAGTTTATTATGTTTTTAAAATATATTTTTTGTTAAAACTTTTAGATCTTTAAGCCATTATATATTTAAGTAGTTTATTAAATCTTGCAACTAATAGTTTATTAGATATTAAACTATATTTTGTTGTTGAAATCTTCATATCGTTTAACTATTATATAATTTTAAGTAGTTTATTAAATCTTGCAACTAATATAGTTTATTAGATATTAAAAATATATATTTAAAATTATTGGAATTTTTAGATATTTATATCTTTTAAGTAGTTTATTAGATTTTTCAACTAATATCTTTAGAAATTTTATATAGTTTAATATAATTATTAAAAGATAGAAACATATGTTAAATTGAGAAAATAATAATATTGTTTAATATAATAAAAAAACATAACAACTGAGATTGCATCATAGTGTGCATGACTCACATCTAAAAACTCGTAGGCGGAGTATGTGAGTTGATAATGCAATTAGCTCTCTAAATTTGTGGCAACACATCCGTAAATTCACCATAAATCTCCCTTTTCTACCATATCAATCCTTACTAGGAACATATCTCTTGGGCTCTTAATGAGTTATTTCGTATATCATAACTTTTCCGAATAGGGCGTGGAGTTCACCCAGTAACATCTACAATCTTGATCATAAGAAATTGACTTAGTACTATCCCATAAGGCAACCTTGTACCACGAACTTTTGAATCCATATGCCTAGTTATCAAACCAGGTAAATTTATTTGAACCGGCTGTACCATAATAGTAGTTACATATGTTTGAAGAAACAAACCTTTTGTATCATTGTAATTATTTGAAAGAATATAATGAATATATAATTTCAAACCTAATTTATTATACAGAAAGAGAATATTTTTACTTGTTTTACATTATTTTTTATTGGTTGCTCTCTTTTATAACTCAATAACTATAAAACTTCATCCAATGTCAGAGTCCAATCTTGAGGTCATCTCATACGAGGATAACTTAAATACAGTAATGAGAACCAATCAATTTATATCTTGGAAAATGAAACTTATCAACAAAGTATGTTGCAAAAAATATTTGTACCATTTATTGTCCAACTCATTCTCAAACCCTAGGGATCATTCGCAATAGGCATCAAGTTTCACAAAACTATTATACTAATTCTATATATCCAGGACAATTAAATTTTACAAAAAAACAACCAACCCAATTCGTGCTCCTCTCAAAGATTATCTAAAAACAATAGCATACCTGCTATACTAATAAGTTCATCGTATTCTATATACATAACGGCGCACATATTGGTTCTTTGTGGCATCAGATAGTTGTAAATGCAAACCTTGCCTTCGTTTGTAACTTCAATACTCTTTAATACTTATTCATGATCCGATGAATACCTCTTTCATATTAATCTTATTCTACTTGAACTTTAATATGCTTCTCTGGTATCAGTTCGGGTTTTTTAGACCTTTCCAATTTATGAGTCATTAGAAATTTTAATTAAGAAAACAGAAGTAATTTGATCTGAAAAATATTGAAGGAAAATACAACTATTTATAGATTTTTTGTATTTTAATCAATCAAATATATGATTTGCTAACATGATCAAATCGTATATCCGATGTGGTCTATAATATTATTTTTTTCTTGATTTTTTCTCTATAAATAGAGTACAAACTCATGTTGTTGCTCAAAACTTGTCTTGTAAAATAATAATTAGAGATGTTGTTAACATCTTTATTGTTGATGTGTTCCTTTTTCCCTAGTAATTAACTATTCTTAATTTTTATCGAATACTGCAATAAAAAGAAGAAGAATTAATTGTTATGGGAACATAAAACGATTTTTTAGATGAATGATAACTGGAGTTTGTAATAGGTTATTTCAATTTAAAGATATTTGTACAATACCTAGTTCGCAAGAGTATAAATTATGAAATACTTAAATCAATCAAATTTATTTTTTATCATTCAATATTATAATGTGATAAATTATCATAATTTGTTTACCACTTATAAAAATAAACAAACTATAACCAGTTATAGTATAATGAAACTATAAGAATATAATAATTATTTTTTCATTATTCATTAGTAAAAAATTATAAAAATATAAAAACACTTGCATTATTTATAAATTATAAATTATAAATTTCTAATAACATATTAACCTTATACTAATTCAAAATATAATTTACAAAAAATATAATAATTTGATTACCAAAAAATAACAACACTTATATTATATGTTACAATAAAAAATATAACAATATTTGCAATACTTATAAGTTATAATCAAACTATAATAATAATCAAAGTAAAATAATAAAACTATTATAACCCACAATAAAAATATAATAAAAATATCAAAATATAATAATAATCAAAATATAATAGCAATTACTTTATCTAACAATAACAAAATTATACTTCAATATATATTTCTGGAAACCAAAGTTCATAGAATTTTACTTCTCGTTCTCTTGCGTCAAGTCAGGATTTCAATATTCATTCTCAATACTAATCTCACAGACTCACCTTACATTACTTGAAGCAACAACAAAACCCAAATATATAGCCTAAAACATATTTTCAATTGCATGGTAATCAACCTCCTTTATATAGAATTTTTTTGCCTCAACGATTATATTTTAATAACAACTTAATGAATTTTAGCAACGAAGTTACAATGAGTAAAATTTGAATGAGATCAATTAATATGCCTATAAACCATACGTAAACCATTTTTTTTCAAAGAATGTCACTACCATATTCTTAAGGATTGGAAACATAATTTTATAAAACCAACCTCAACTGATGAATTAAGATCTGTCTATTTGCAATAGAATTTCACAATGGCTTTACCATAAAAAATATGAACATGAAATTAATCGTACGTGAATGTTTCAAAAGATATCTAAAGATTGATATATTTTGGTTGTTAGTAGAGTTCTTTAACAGTTAATATGATGTAATGCATGTCATTCATGAGATGAAAAAATAGATTTGTTAAGAAATTGAGGTAAGGCCTTTTTCTCAACCTTTTCTTGATTATGAGAGAATAAAGGGAAAATATTTATAAGTGGTAAATAGCATTATAGTAAATCCTCAATTACAGAGGTCCAAGGTTGTTTGGGAGTGACCAGCCACATATATGAGATGTGGAGTCATCTGTGATAAGGAAGAATAAAAGACAAGGAGAAAAGTGTAAAGAAGAAACTTGATAGGAGAAAATAGCAAAGGAAAAATACCATAGGAGGAAAATGTATAGAAATAAGTGCAAAAGGGCTGAATTGTATTAATTGTAAAGAAGTAGGCAAAATAGGAAGAAGGCAAAGTGTAAGGACTAAAAGGTGTAATTAATCCAAATTAAAGCGCGTGGGGTCCGCAATAGTACTATAAAAGGACCACACACGCTTCACAAATCCCGAGATGAATAGTACGAGACTTTCTCTCTCTACACCATTTAGCAATTTGAACTTTCTCTCTCTAAAACTAATACTTAAGCATTTCTCTATCGCAAAATCCTCTATCAACAATCTTCGCTTAGCAAAATCACCCCTAGATCACCTTTGAACTCTTCAATCTGAACCTTATTTAAACAACCATTGAGTTATTGCAATTAATTTTCTTTCAAAGGAAACTAAGTTTCTTGACTCAACAAGGAACCAAAGAGAAAATTTCAGAATGTCATTCGACTAATCGACCAACGATCGATCCATTTCTTATTTGTTAGTCTCTAGATTTAAAAAATCGCAAGTCTCACGGTTATCGTTTCCTTAATGAGTAATGTATGATTTATCATGAGAAGGTTTTATAAAGAAACGTTTTTTACTAGGATGAATAATATATATATATATATATATATATATATATACTATTTACAATTTGTCTTTATCTTTATTATCCTTTCAAACACTCTATTTTAGTCTAATTATGATCAAACTTTCATTTTTGGTCAAGATATATCAATATCGAGTTTGAGTTGACCAAACGGGTAACGTATATAGGTCGAGAATTAGGTTTTGTCATTACAATAAGCATTTACGACGGTATATATAGTAGATTTTTTTTATAATAATTAATAAATCAAAAAAATATGGTTAGTATACAGAAATAAATGATATGGTGGATGTAAACCATATATAAAATTTGAATTAACAATAGTGACTCAGAATCATTATGTTATGAATTACATTTCCTGAATTTAAATAAGATACTTTGAATGACATTGCCTCAATATGTGGTTTCACAATTCGGTTATTTACCTACACGATTTACAGGTATATTTGTGTCTAATCAAAATATCAAAATAATATTTATTTGTGGAAATCATTAAGTTCATGTAAGTAAATCAGTTTTATTATGTGTGTACCTTATAAATTTTATCATTTTTATCATTTTTTTATAATGATTATATGCATTCAAATGGGTATACGCTAAAATTGTATTATTTGTATCAATATATAAAATTGAAATAAGTAGTGCGTGGGCAGTTATATACTACGACATACTTAACAAAGTCAGCTAAAAACAACCATCTTCATTAATTTACAAAAACTAATTTGTGACTAAATATTATGATCAATTTGACAAACTATTTGTGACCCAACAATGTCTACAACAAAATATTTTGAATTATTATATAATTTTATTAATAGTAGTTTTGTTTAGTATATTTACATTTTTGTTGAAAATGTTATAACAAAATGTAAATATGGTGAATGATATATTAATGAATTTTTTCTGTATATTATCCTTACCATACAA
This sequence comes from Limnanthes douglasii subsp. nivea, assembly GCA_036936605.1. Classification (NCBI taxonomy): domain Eukaryota; kingdom Viridiplantae; phylum Streptophyta; class Magnoliopsida; order Brassicales; family Limnanthaceae; genus Limnanthes; species Limnanthes douglasii. The sequence goes on from JAUPFV010000001.1 coordinate 357,883,669, forward strand.
GCATTGTGAAACAATGTTATCCAATACATGCCGAGAAACAATTTGTTACGCAAGTAGATGATCTACTTAGACTAGATATGTTAAATGAACATTTATTTTAAAATTAAACTATAAGTAAAAAATATGAGTGGATTATTACCAAAGACTCATGTTTGATGAAAATAGTTGGATAAATAAAGAAACTGATGTCACTTCCACCAATGCTAGAAATAGATTTATTGTTTGATCGGCAACCTCACATTCCCAAAGAGAGTTGTGTGCATGTTTATTATTTTTATTGACCTAATATTGTTCATTTTATCTTTACGTAATATATAATTTTGTAATATTTTCTTAATTTAATTTAAATAGATTATTTATATCTTACATTTTTTTTCAAAATAAGTCTTATATTCACGTACGAATGTAATTTGAGTGTTCAAAATCTTATGCGATAATTAAGTATTTCAAGATTTAAATACACTCAAAATATAAACTAACGAAAAAATAAAATACAAATTATTAGAATCATCATTCAATATTCAACATAGAGTCGAAAATATAATAGATTGTCCAAGACATAGTAAAAAACAAAACAACACACATTATAAAAGACATCATAGATCACCCAAAACATAAAATGTTAAATAAATCATACAACATTATATATAAAGATTACATACGTGAATAATACTATCCAGTGCATTATATTTCTCTTTATTCATAAATAGTAGATGTGACTTGTACTTATCTATAATGTCGTGATGTCAATGATCCATGTTTATCGCATATTTAGTTGCATACAAAATTTCTCTTATATACACTTCGAGGTTAAAATAATTTATAATTACTCTTGTTGATATGTTCATAGCAATTAGTGAGATGATCATTCCAATTAGCTCATATAAGATCTTTTTATGGATATTTTACAGCCACATATCAATGGTTTTTAAAAACGCTGTCTGAAGTTTACACAACATCCTCTAAATATGAATAAACTTCTGTAATAAACGATCAATATGGTGAGATTCAATAACGGCAAACCATTTTATCACGTGGTCTATCATTACAATACGTAAAAATAATCTTACATTATAGATAGATTTGTATATGACTAATTGACTTAATAAATTTGACAAACAAATTGGTTAGTGACCGATACGCTAAAATAAAGTAACTAAATGTTTTCTTATTGAACTTACGTGTTCTTTTTAGAATATTTTTCTTGTATGCATATAAAATACCCTCATATAATTTTTTTAGAAGGGACATGTTGATGACGCAGCGGAAACAGAAGAAGAAGCAACGATAGATGAAACCCTAATTCAAGGGTAACATGATGCAACCCTAATCTAAGGGTAACAAAGAGTGAAATTTTCAGAGATAAAAAAAATATTATTCCAAAAAATTCAAATAACTTAAGGTGGGGCTTTATATAATAGCTTCTCAAAACCCTAAATTATAATACAAGGAAATAAAATAAATATTTTAAAATAAAATAAAACAAATCAATTCAAATCTTAATATAATTAGATTTGATTTAAATACATAAGATATTTGAATAAAATAAAATAAAATTAATAAGGCTTTTGGTTGGACTTTCTGGGCTACATCATCATCTCCTGGTTGACAAGAATTCGTCCTCGAATTCACAGCACCATCACCATCAAGAACCTAAATTATTTATTTTATTTTATTCAATCGTTACATTGGGAATTATAATTGTTGACTCTATCAGAATCAGATAAATTCTTCTCGAGTGTTCCTTATTCAAAGTAACATTGAAGCCATCTAGTTGAAGGAAAAAATAGTTTCGAAAACCTTTTCATAGCCTGAAGACAACATCCCCATGTCCAGTTGATGAAAAAAATGGTTTTGAAAACCTCTTCATAGCCTGAGACAGCATCTCGATAAGCAAATTTTACCTTGATTCGATGATTGGGAGCCAATTTAAACTCCTTCAGTAACTGGTCAATACGATCGTCATTGAAACGGTTGGTATGCCCCCTCATACTCAAACGATCTTCCCGATCTCCATGACCATGTGTGTTGTTCTCTTCTTTAAACCTTGAATCAGATGAAATCAGGATTCAGAAACATGTTTGACCCGTAGCAGGAACTGAGGCTCTGATACCAAACTGATGACGCAGCGGAAACAGAAGAAGAAGCAACTATAGATGAAACCCTAATTCAAGGGTAACATGATGCAACCCTAATCTAAGGGTAACAAAGAGTGAAATTTTCAGAGATAAAAAAAATAGTATTCCAAAAACTTCAAATAACTTAAGGTGAGGCTTTATATAATAGCTTCTCAAAACCCTAAATTATAATACAAGGAAATAAAATAAATATTTTAAAATAAAATAAAACAAATCAAATCAAATCAAATCTTAATATAATTAGATTTGATTTAAATACATAAGATATTTGAATAAAATAAAATTAATAAGGCTTTTGGTTGGACTTTCTGGGCTACATCACATGTCTTGAAAAATATTAAAATATATGTGGTAGGATTGCTAAAGTATTTCGTATATTGAAACCATAAATAAATAAAATGGTCGTAAATCCATTCTTTGATTATCCTAAAAAAATCATAAAATCGTTTTATCTTTTGAAGTAATGTTTTACTAAGATATTGGTATGTCTGAACTAATATAGATGTACCCGACCAATACTATTTACAACTCTCATGGATCTTCCAAAAATTACAAATAATATAATATTACCATTTTTATAGGTCAAATACTATTTACAAGTCCTATGGATCTTCCAACAATTAGAAATAATATAATATTACCATTTTTATAGGTCAATACACAACAACTAAAAAAGTGAAATAGATATGCACATTAAATGTGACATTTCTAACTACCAGATTAGGATTGTTTATGTTTTTGTGGTAAAAAATATTTTTCACAAAATTTGCAGATGCTTTTGGTTGGTACTTGACATATAATCCACATTTATAGTTAAAACTATATATAATAAAAAAATATATTAAATCGATCAAAATTATTTTATGTATTTTTATTTTTATAATTTTTACTTTTTACAGATTATGTGTAATTCTCGTCAAAGAATAATAAAATATATATTTAATTTTTATGAATTATTTTAAAAAGAATACTATTCATTAAAATTCAAAAACAGTAAAAATAGTTGAACTAAATTTTAAAAATTAACACTGAATAATTTGATTAAAAAAGACCGAAATAATTGTTTTAATTTTACTTGTTTTACTAAGCTATTTTATTTTTATCCGAGTTACAAACCTTCTAATCTTTTAAATTTTGAAATTTAAACGTAAAGAAAAATTATAACATTGTAATTTTGATTTGTCGTAGTTTTTTATATATCTCATTTTATAAACTACTAATTTATTTAGATTTTTAGAAAATTTATACTAGTACCAGTGACTTTTTACTATTTTTATTTCGTCTTATTAGTCTTTTTTATTTATTTATATTTGCTAGTGATTTTTATATTTTTTATTTTGTCTTTTTAGTTAGTCGCCGGACTTTTTTTTATTCCGGATCACTTGTATTATGTTTTTTGGTTTACTATCTACTCGTATAAAAAATATTCCCAAAAGACATTAAAATTAGAACGACGCCTATCAGATATAAACTACCAACTGCCAGTACCTACGTAATTATAGCTAGCATCCAATATAAGCCGATCCTTATCAACGTTGTGATTGGTCCCCGTTGTTACATTAATTTCAATCACTTCTTTAGGTATAATAATACATGCACCCAGGAGTTAGTACCATAAGTAGTCAGAATTAAATGTATTCTATGGTAGGAAGAAATAATATTTAGCCTTAGAATTTGTATTGTTTAGTTATGAAAGTGTTCTTTTTGCCTAAAAATGAAAAGGGCATAATATGAGGTCGGGGAATAAATAGAAAGAGTAATAACATGTCACATGTTAACTTTGGTTGTATTGTAGTATATAATTTTGTTTTAGAAAATGAAGTTTATGGCCTGTATTCAACAAAGGAAGATATTTTCAGGAGACCCGCTTAATCAAATTTCATTTTCATAAACAAAACTTCAAAAAATATATCATAGCAATAAAATTTCACGTAAAAATAATCATATAGGAAAGAATGTTTTAAACCTAGGGGGGTTTTGGTTTTTGATAGGTTTTTTTTTTATTTTATAATTTATTTATTAGTTTTCGATTTTAAAACATATTATCATACTATATAATATTTTGAATAATTGGCGATTCGATTCGATTTCAAAATTTACTTATTAGAAAATTGTTTGTTTTAAGTTAAAAAATTTAACTTATTTAATGAAAATAACAAATAAAAATATATAAAAAACTAAAGGGACAATAGAGTATTTAACGTGGTTCAAATCGTAGAAATAACTGTACGTCAACTGATAACACGAATATTTATTTTTATTTTTATTATGAAGCGTAGACGAGTTATTTTTATTTTTATTATGAAGCGTAGACGAGTTATTTCTAGCCCGCACCTAACAAAAAAAACCTATTTGATTGAGATTTTACTATTTATTATATGGATAGGTATATAATATTATTCCATAAATTTAATATATATATTGTTGGGGATATGGGTGTTGTGAATTAGGGTCCGAAGGCCCTCACGGCTTTGCATTTGGTCCACTACCAAAAGGCATCGTACTAGTTGAGGTATGTTCTTACTTATATACCACTGATCTTTTCCCATGTTTAACCGATGTGGGATGTGAGACTTTGGTCGCCACCCTAACATATATATATATATATACATATGATCATTTTGCAAAAATTTAGTAAGGTAACTAATATATTACATTTTGAGCGATCAATTTTTCAAAATAAATTAACTAATCCAATAAATAATATGGTATGTATAAAAATCAAAAAATTATTTATTTAAAAAATAATTAATAAAAATGGTTTTAAATGAATAAACGTGGTCATTTACCTAATATCGTTCAAAACGAAAATAATATGCAATGCATAAGCGAATGAAATATCTCAACTAATGTGTAGTTTTTTAAAAATGAACGAAAATAAAACTATACGGATCCATTATCCAAACGGACAATACCGATCAGTAAAATCTCAAACCGATATTTTTATAAAAAGAACATTATCTCTTGGACATGCTAAAAAAATGGCCAAAAAAGCCGCACACATAAATTTATTGAAAATGATATCTTTTACGACAAAATTTGACTGCTCCATCTACTGAGCGTGAACCTGTTCTCTCTCGAAAGCCATCGAATTTGTTGTCCTTATACATAGAATCTACACCTTCGTTGGTCAATTATATAGAATCCCGTGAATTATCATCACCCTAAACCTGGGATTCACCTTTTTATGAAAGTGACCCATCCACCACTAATCGTTTCGAAGAAAAGAGTAATAATTAGGTAGCATGTTAGGGTTTGCTAAAATGGATTATAGTTCCAAGTGTTCCACACAAAAGTCAGGATTAGATTGCTAAACGCAAGATTAGAAAAAGATAATGTTGGTGGTGTTTTCCTCCACATGTATGAATCAAATGTTCAAACATGATAAGATACCGAATTTCGTGATCTAATAATGTATATATCTGTCGATGAAGTATTTGTTTTAAACATTTCTATTCTAATGTACAAATTGAATAAAAACGTTTACATTGGAATTAGAATATTTGAGGTAATGCTTTTCGATGCTACTTAATAGGACCCTCGTTAATATAACAATTAATATTCAAATTTTATAAAATCACATTATATAATTTTTTTCTTTTAAAAAAAACTATAAATTGATGATAATAATAATAATAACATTAATAATAAATTATTGTTATAATCTATTTTGGAGTATTTTATTCCAAATATAAAGTATTTAAATACAAATCCACTCTTGCATTCACTATTGAATTTGGTGACATATAGTTTTTGGACTTTCAAAAATTTGCTCATAATATATAGACTATCTATTTTGTTGATATATAGTTATTGGATTATTAAAAGTCTGTTGTTAGTCTCTGGACTATCCATTTTTGGATAAAATTAGCCTCATGCGCATGTTTATTTAAGGCTAAGTATATCAAAAATAGAAAGTCAAATGACTAACTTTATCGTAAATGAATAGTTGATGGACTTTTTGTAAAAAAAATTGAAAGTCAACACACGTAGGCAGACTAACTTTATCCAAGCTAGATAGTCCGGGGACTACTAGCGGACTTTTGAAATTTCAGAGACTATTTGTCACTAAATTAGATAGTCCATGAACGAACTATTGTTCAAAACCTAAAATATGCCAAAAAATGCAAAGCATTAACATACATGAAAAAAAGCAATCATGATCATACAGGATTAATATATGAAATAAAAAAATCTCATCCTCCGTCGTCTGAACAACTAGATAGAGATGATTCCAATAACAAACAAAATATTTTCATAAAAATAGTTATATCATCTATGTTATTTTTGTATTATGAGATCTCAAACAAAAATTAGACCAAATGCCAGGAGAAATCACAAATATAAACAATAATAATAATAAATTGCATTATCATCCCAGTATATGATCTCATCTGATTTTAATTATATATATAAAAAAAATTAATAACCTAAAGTAAAAGAAATTCCAAAAAGTGGAAGTTGATGTAAAAAAAAGCATTTAATATTTAAAAAATATTTTATACCTTGTAACATAAAATCATCAACAAAATTTTAAATGATGAAATACCGAAAGAAATGTTGGCATTAGAACTTTGAAGCACATCTTATGAAACTTTATCATCTACAGGTGATTATTTTGTGTCATTGAAGCCGCCCAACTAAAATGATATAAGCCCGACTACTTATAATGTAATTTGATCAATCCATTTGACCTATTTTCTTCCTAAAAGTGTGTACTCATAATTTGTTTTTCATTGAAGTAATCAACAAATATAATAAATAATCAAATATGTTTTAAAGTAAATTAAATGATTTGATAATTTATATGATTAGAAATTTGGATTGTAAATTTTAAAATAACAAAGAGACGAATGCTTGAGTAGTAAGATTTTAAAGAAAATTTATGGAACATGTCTTTGCATTTTTAAGATACTGTTTTGGCCCGAGTGAAGTGTAATCACTCACCCAAGCCACACTAGAAAGTATTATTATTTTTTGAAAATAATATTTTTGAGTAAATAATATTCTTATATAAATAGTTTTTCCAGAAAAATATATCAAATACATGTTATATAAAATTATTTTTGAACAAATTTTAGTTATAAAATCTAGACAGGATTATTGATGTCGTTCTAACCACAAGTCAAAACTATATTCAAATGTATTATAGGTTTACATTTATAAATACTTTACAAACAAAACCTAAATATTAAAAATGTACTGTACATTTGAATTTTAATATAAAACTCAAGAAGAAAATACCAATACGTTTTAATTTATAAATTTTTAATTTTAAGTTTGTAGATAAACAAACATTTCTTTTTAAAAAATCATAAAATTAAAATTATATTAAATACGTTCGTGTTCCTTAAACATACACTTCCGAAAGTGTTATAAAAAGAGGAGATTATACTAAAATTGTTTACTTGTTAGTTCAATAATTATTTATGCATCTAAAGACATTTTTCTTTGGAGGAAAACCAGAAAAATCTTATGACCGAATAATAGACATACATAAGAAAGAGAGAGAAAATGTATAAACAATACTCAAAAGTTGAAGAAATATAGATATTAGAAAAATTAAGATAAAAAATTAAAAGAAATTGCAAACTTTTTCGATAAAAAAAACAAAGTTAATTTCAAAAAATAATGACACCATTTTGTTTGCGTTATAGGTGTGAACTTTTCAAAAAAATGTAATGAGAGTACACATTAATCAACAAAGATATGATTGCAATGGTGATTGGAATCAATATCCTATAAAAAAAATTGTGTTAGTCGTACTATATATGCATTTCGGTTCATGTAACATATGATAAATCTATGCTCAAAATTTTTGAAAAACAATATGGTGCACGCGGGGTGTAAATGGATAATACAAATAAGTCTAAAGTTATGAGCCCCTATAATATCGAGCTAATGTTTATTTGGTCAATGCATCAAAAATATTTTCCATAATTTCAATATATAAGACTTTTATTTGCGCTCTCTCTCTCTATCATATAGCGAATGAAGTTAATCTTGATATCTACGTGCTTAATTTCTCATGGAACTTCCGACTTATTTTTAAATGAAGAACAGAGATATTATCACAAAACAAAGTTACTTCTTGATCTATACCACTTATCTTACTCAACCATTCTTCATTACTTTAATAACAATCGTATATTCTTTTTTGATGGATGGCAAGGTAACAACCTCCCGAAGACATAATTTCCAGCTGACCACTTATCCAAGAACAATAAAGTGCTAGCCCAAATTTGAATTCTTAGTGTCAAAATAGTCAACACAATCAGAGTCATCATACCCTCTGAGGATCTCATCCATCTTGTACACCGAATTTGAACACAACTTAGTGTTAGTCAAATCTTTTAAGTATCTCGTGATTCATTTTAGGGTTTTTCAATGAGGCTTACCCGTATTAGCCATAACTTTTCCTAAATACTAATTAAGTATTTTATATCAGGTCGTATGCATATCGTTGCATTCATAAATATTCTAATTAAATTAGCATATGACATCTCTTGCGTGAAATGTGCACCAATAGGAGTTCCAGTCTCTTGGAATTCAGACATACCAGAATTTTTAAGAATATTCCATATATATTTTTGTTGAGATATGAATATATACCATTTCAATATGTTCATCTTAATTTGGCTAAAAAGCACCCGTGGTCCCCCATGTTTACCACTTGTATCAACTTGGTCACATTCCTTCAATCATGCATAGAATGCATCCACATCCTTTTTTCAATTTGCATTTTTAGTCCCCCCGCACATGTGAAGCTTGTGAGCTTGACACGTGGCATCAGTTTTTGTTACAAGAATGGTCCCCCAATTTTTCTTCCAAAATTGCCCATTCTCGTTCCATCTCATCTGCCATGTCAGCTGCCCCCTCAGCTTTACTATTTACCTTAATTTTTTACTGTTAACTAAAAAACTTACCATTTACCCTAACTTAACCCAAAACCCGAAACCCAATATACCCGGCCCAACCTGTAGCAATATAACCCGACCCGTTTCCCTTTATCCAAATCAATCAGACATGTTGTCGTTCTCCTTCTCTCTCGTCTCTCTTTCCTCTCTTTTTCTCTCTTTTCTCTCTCTCCTTTCTCTCTCTTTTCCAAACCCATTCAACTAAGTTTCCGATCTTACCATTTTGACCTTGACATTCTTTCTCGATTGGTCTTTTTCCGCTACAAACCTCTAGAACTACCGCTCCATAGCTAAACACATCGGTTTTCTCTGTTGCTCTACGAGTTAATAAGTAATCTGGGGCTAAGTAGCCCATTATCCCGGCTGCTACTGTTGCGTCCGGTGATTTATCGTGCTCGATTTGTCTTGCTAACCCAAAATTCCCCAGTTTCGCGTTGAAGAATTCATCTAACATTATGTTTCTGCTTTTTATATCTCTGTGGATCACTTGGTGTTCGCATTCTTAATGCAAGTATGCTAAAGCAGAGGCGACACCCAATAGGATTTTTCGCCTGTGCAGCCAAAGAAGAGTGATTCTGGATTCGAATAGAGCTTTATCTAATCTGCCATTCGACATTAGATCGTAAACCAAGAGAATTTCATCTCCACAAAAAAATCAACCACCAAGCATTCGAGAAAAATGGAAGGCTTTGTGAAGGCAGTATCATCTAAAAAAGGAGCATAGATCCACAAATGTCTGTAGGTAGTAAGCGAAAATCCAGTAGAACTTCAAATAAGAATAAAAGAGGCAGAGGTAGAGAATGGCAGTGACTGACTAACGTTTCCTTGTGCTTGATCCAGCAGAACTTCAGATGAGAATAAATGAACGGGTCGGATTTGTCCATTGTTGCCGTGTATTTGAGGGCTTGTAACCATGGAGAGAGAAAATAGAGAAAAAAGAGGAAAGAGAGAGGAGAGAGAAGGAGAACGACGACGGGTCTGATTGATTTGGGTAAAGGGAAACGGGTCGGGTTATATTGCTACGGGTTGGGCCGGGTTATATTGGGTTTCGGGTTGGGCCGGGTTATATTGGGTTTCGGGTTTTGGGTTAAGTTAGGGTAAATGGTAATTTTTTTAGTTAAACGGTAAAAAATTAAGGTAAATGGTAAAGCTGAGGGGGCAGCTGACATGGCAGGTGAGATGGAACGAGAAGGGGCAATTTTGGAAAAAAAATTGGGGGACCATTCTTGCAACAAAAACTGATACCACGTGTCAAGCTCACAAGCTTCACATGTGCCGGGGGACTAAAAATGAAAATTAAAAAAAGGATAGGGATGCGTTCTATGCATGATTAAAGGAAGGGGACCAAGTTGATACAAGTGGTAAACATGGGGGACTACGGGTGCTTTCTAGCCTCTTAATTTCTATACCAAGTATCCTCTTAGAATTTCTCATATTATTCATTTCAAAATCTTCTTTCAACTAGGTCATCACAGCTTCAATACCATTCTTATCTTTTCCAGCTATCAATATGTCATACACATACAATATCAAAATCATATATCTCTCAATGTCTATTTCTCTATTATATTATAGTTAAATGGCATAAAATCTCCTTATATAATTGATTGACTTTATGAAATAGTCAAATCACCCTATCTAAATGACTCTTTCAGCTTAAATAGAATTATCTTAAATAAACATATATCTTCTTCCTTCATTTCTTGAAAACTTTAAGGCTAACTCATGTAGATGGTCTACTCTGGTTCTCTATGCAAAACGGAAATACTAACATCTATTTGATATAAATCAAGATCAAATCTAGTAACAATTGATTGTACAACCCTTATTGAGGTTTGTTCATATTTGGTGAAATAAATCACTAAAATCGACACCTTCGGTTTGCATGAATCCCTTAGTCCATAGCTTTGCTTTGGACCTACATAATTCAACTCCAAGAATATATTTCTTTTTTTTAATATCCATTTACATCCAACAAGATTCTGACCTTTTGGTTGCTTCACAATAATCCAAGTTTCATTCTTCTTCGGAGAACTCAGGTCTTCCATCAGAACCTTTAACCACTTCAACTTACCACTGCTCTTCAGACATCATGATAACTCTCAAGTTCAAGAGCATCTCTATGCATATAAATATATAAAATACGACCTATAGTATCATCATAGTCATATATTTGCATAGGTTTCATATGTATGTGTGCCCTATCATTCACCAACTGATAACTGTCAGTTTTATCATGTTACTTTTTCGTCTGAGCATCTGCAGGTTCTACCACATCAAACTCTCGACCATTGTCTAAATTTTGAAATAATTAAACTTGCTCTCCATGAGCTAAACATGTACCAAATCTAAAATCATCTTCGATTGGAAAATCCTTGACCTCACTCTCTTATTGAGACCTTATCTCAACTCTATCTCTCTTCTTTGTAGTAATAGGTTTAGGCTCCACCTTCTTCAGCAGTGGAAAAACATCTGCACTAAATATCACATCTTGGTTAATTAAAGCTTTCTGATTTCCCATACAATCTAGTATGTGCCTCATCGAAATCAATATTCCTCTTGCAAATAAGTAGCCTTACTTAAAGTAGAGTAACACACTATTTGCAAGTTGCTTTAAAATCAAGTTCAAAAGACTAAGACAATCTTCACGATGAAAAAATAGCTACTTTTTATGCAAACTAGGGTTTTAAACAGTAATTCATCTATGTAATATCTATTTTAGTGATACATAGTCCATACAATTTTAAAATTCCAGTGGTAGTCCATGGAATATCCAGTTTAGATAAAGTTAGTGCTCTGTATATGTTTATTAATATAAAACTATCACGTGGCTTCATACTTAATGAAAACTTGTATCACCAATGATTCATCGGTATTAGGTCAAAGTTCAAATATAGTCAAGGTTAAAGTCGATTGACCATTGAGTTTCTGTTGAGTATTGTGCCATGTAGCAGCTTTACATTAATCAGCAAATGCGAGGATTAATTTTTTCCAAACTAGATAATCCAGGGACTACCACAGGACTTTTGAAAGTTCAGGGACCATCTGTTACCAAAGTCGATAGTCCATGGACGAATTACTGATCAAAGCCTGCAAACTAGCTTAACAATTTTTTCATACTACAATAAAACTGTACAATGTCAAACCAATCCACTCTTATGTGAACTAGTATATTTAAATACAAAGAAATTGGTTGTTAAGTTCTATATTTAGCATATTTAACGGTAATACTTTGTCCAAAAATTATTGATGTAATATGTGGTTAGTACAATAAAACCTCTAGTTTTGTTTAATGAAAATCACATACTAGCTATTAGACCAACTCTACCCAGATTTCTTTATAACCTATCCATCAGTTTTTCTTCTCAAGATTGTACATCTTTAATATGTCCCTCTTTATCATGTTTATTGATGCTATTTTAAAATTTGATTAAATATGAGACACTTAAATTCTAAATCTGAAATGATCAATCATATAAAGAGCATACTTGGACATCACAATAATTCTTGCAAGATCCTTTCTCAATAAGTTGAATTTATAAAGTTTAAGCATACATCATTTAAATAATAAAATTTAATTATCAAACCAAAAATTGAATAATGATCTATGGACTCTCAAAATTAATTATTAAATAATAAATTTTATGATAATAATTAAGTTTATTATTAAAAGAAATTATATATAAACGTAAAAAATATAAACTAAAAAAATAGTAAAAGTCTAATACAAATATTTCAACTTAATACATAGATGACAACTCACATATTCAAATCAATATCATAGTTTACATATGCGGATAGACATTATTCAATATTATAATATACATGATAGATATTATTATTATTTATGTTTAAGTGAAACATGCTAGATACAAAGATTGCATAGTCATATTGATAAACTGAAATTTTGTAAGCACATAGTTATTTTAGTGTGCACTTTCTGACCTATAGTCTTTTGACTAAAATAATCATTTGTTGTTAGTTTTTTTATTATCTAATTTTGATAAAATTAGTCAATGGATTAACACCAACCAATTTTAGTCGAAATACTATATATTTAGAAAGTGGATTGTTGAGAGACTACCATCAAGACTTTAATCGAATGATTATATGCTTAGAAACTGGATAGTTGAGTATTTACTATTTAAAAAGTTATAAACAAATATTTACTTGATTTATTTTCTAATTAAAAAATCATGATTATTAATTTATTTTATTTTTAATTTATAAAACATTTTATATTATAAAAAAATTAGTTTTATTTAATAAAATTATCTTTTATATATATAATTCTATATACTTTCAATTGCAGAATTAGTAAATTAGTTTTTCCCTTCATTAATTCCTTTTAACTTTTTCCGATCTTTTTAACATACTATATATTTCGTAAATATGCTACCAACCAACTATTAGGCACTAAAAATGAATGATATAATTTAATTATATTTTAGTTTGGGCCACGGAGAATCAAAGAGGGAGTGTTTAAATAGCTGGACGAATAAACGGATTAGGCCCATAAGGGAAAATACTGAAAGCCCAATGGAGAAAAGATGGGTTGTGACCATTGTCATTACTTGTATAAGAAAATGGATAATATTACTACGATGTTTTAATTGTAATAAATTTGCTTTACAACATTAAAAACTAAAATAGGCATTAACTACTGATAAAGATTTAGAAACCCTCTTCTTCTTTTTTTCGATTTGGGTTTGAGATATAAATTTTGGGGTTTTTCAGTTTAGAATTAGTGTTATTTTTTATTTCGAATCTTTTGTGATATCACTTAGTCTCGTTGGTATTGGTACTATATGTGTTCAGACTTGGTATCTCGGAAATATCCGTAATGCTAAGTAATTTTCTAAAGAATTGTAAGAAAAAAAGTTAAAATTACGAGGGTAAACCCTCAGACCAACACCAAAAGATAAGCCATATAAGTTGGTAGATTCATCCGAAAGAAACCCGTGACCTTTAGTCACAATCATGCTTTACTCAACCAATTCGGAAATTAAAATTACTGCGTGAAGTCACATATTTTGATTTTTCAGTATTAATAAAATTGTCACCAATTAAAAAATTCAAAAAGTCTGTAAAAATTTATTTAATTACGTTTTATGCCATTATTTACTTCATGAAGTGGCAAAACAGAAATTCTACTCTAGCCTAATATTTTATTTCCTAAAACTTACTGAAATCATAAAAACTCAAAATTTAAATAACCAAAACTCTTTTTTTTCAACTTTATTAGATTTAAAAACTATGGCCGAAATGGTAACAAAACTTGTTTTACTACAAACTAATAGGGACATGGACCCTTCTATCTTTCTGTTTTTTTTAAAGTGATTTTAAAAAAATAAAAAACTGATCGATTCCGCCATATGATTGCTTCCAGGTGGTGTTCGTAGTCATCATCCTGTCGAAGAAGATGATACTTTCCGCCAAGCAAATGACGAAAAGAGGGGTCTGTCCGCCATGCCATGGGGGACACAATGATGTTGACGCTGCATGACGGACACAAGGGTCCGTACGTCATGCAATTACACTCAGGTTGCTGTTTTTGCCAAACGATAGCGTCTTCACTATCGTGTCCACCATGTTATTGGCGGACATATGTGTATTGTTTTTTTCTAGCTTTTTAACATTTATCTTTTAATTTTGTCTATTTTTGTAATTTTTTAATAGATTAACACTTACTAAAGATTAATACTAACCGAAAACAATATCAGTTTACAGGGAAACGAAATACCCATTATAATTTGAGAAACTTTTATAATAACTAAGATGTAAATATGTTTTTTTAAAAATAAGTAATTAAGTGTTGAGATATATAATTAGGTGGTTTTGAAGGTAAGGAGTAACATTTTAATTAATAATGATAGTGTTAACTTTTTTTAGTTTTAGTTTTAGTTTTAGTTCTTTAATTTTTGGTGGAAAAAAATGTTAGAGAGAAAGTAAAGAGAAGATAGAGAAATTGCAATTTGTTTTTAAAATTATGGTAACTTCACGGAGTAATTTTTTCTATTTATAGAATTTCGTGAATGACAAAATCGTAAAAAAAATCACGGAATAATTTTTAAAATCCAAAACACGCGATTTCACAAAATAAAAATAACTTTTTTTTGTAGCAATTAAAGTAATCGTGAAATTTTGTTAAAAGTTTAATTGATAAAATTTATGTCGAATATGATATAATAGCTCTGGTTGCAATAAAAGTATTTGAAACTCATATAAAATAATCATAATTGATATAAAACATGTTACAAACATAAGGAATAAACCTGGATTGAGGAGTAAAGTGAGAAATTGAAATTCTAAATAAAAGGTTTTCATCCTATGTAATAAGCTAATGGTCAAATTGATCATTGATAACTTTTTTATATAATCGGTTAGAGTTTAAATTATTGGTTAAATTTTTTCATTTACCTATTTGGATAAATTTAGCTTATGACGTTAAAATTAATAAAAAATAATAATGTTATTTAGTAATTTTTTTTATTTTATAAACACAATATTCTTGTGAAATATTAAGATATTCTATTTTTAGAATGGGTTGGGTTAAACTAGTGCACTAGTCGGTTTTGGAAAGATACAATATACGTTATGAAAGAACCATCTAATTGTTATGTACAAGACGAGCAACAGATAAAAGAATGTGTAATAAAAACCAAATACATAAATAAGTTCATGCAACGACATAACCCATGTTTATTCGAGTCAACTTTACGATGGATTTCAGTTGCAATTGTCTTCTGGTTATAAGCACTTTTTGTTAGAGATCAAGAGGATACAATCAGAGGTTTCAATTGCAAATCTATTACAAAATGGCTACTTCCATAGATTAGTGATGAAATTGACAGTTTTCTGATCGTTATGAAATATTATTTATCTAGTATATCATAAATTAACCATGAGAGTACAACATGAGTTCAATTTTCAAAATATATTATAAAAGTTTCCCTTATAATTTTTCGAATTGGTTTTGAGATATTTGACTAAAAGACTTATCTTAAATCAAGTCAAACAAACCTAAAGTTTGTCGTCTTCATACCATAACACTTTAGCATATTATTAATGAGCGTCTCTTTGATAAACTCACTAAGTTATTGTTAAATAACAAATAGAGAAGTAGCTGCAGGAGGAGGCTAGGGTTTTGTGTTTATTAGAAAATGTTCATTTTTGTATTGAACTGTTTTTTTATATAATGCAAACCCAAGTAAGGCTCTCAATATATAGAGAACTTAGAGGTCTATACAAGGAAACTTTATACACTGAATATTCTAACACTCCCCCTCAAGTTGTGTAGTGGGATCACCAATACCCAACTTGGATAAAACTGATTCGAATGTTCTTCCAGCAACCGCTTTTGTCAGGATGTCTGCCAGTTGGTCTTCGGATCTAACAAACGGAAGTTTGACTGTCCCATCTTCAATCTTTTCTTTTATGAAGTGCCTATCTATTTCAACGTGCTTTGTTCTATCGTGCTGTACCGGGTTCTCTGAAATCTTAATTGCAGCTTTATTATCGCACATTAACTGAGTTGGACACTTCGGGGGGATCAAATTTCTTTCATTATCTTCTTTAACCAAAGTATCTCGGTAATCCCCTTAACGATTCCTCTATTTCTGATTCAGCACTTGACAGTGATACTAATTTCTGTTTTTACTCCTCCAAGTCACCAAGTTACCTCCAAGAAGAGTAAAGTAGCCAACATTTGATCGCTTGTTGTTAGGATTCCCTCCCCAATCAGCATCTGTGAATACTTCAATATCAAGGTGTCCATTTTTATTAAAAATTATGCCTCTTCCTGGTGTGCCTTTGAGATATCAAATAATCCTCATTACTGCCTCCATATGGTGTTCCTGAGGATGATACATGAACTGGCTAGCTACTCCCACCGCGTATGCAATGTCGGGTCGAGTGTGAGCCAGGTAAATCAATTTTCCCACCAACCTTTGGTACCTTTCTTTACTCGTTGGTCTAGCCCCTTCAATTATCTTTAGTTTGTGATTCACAACCATAGGAGTGTCATTTGGTTTGCAATCCACCATGCCAACTTCAGCTAATAAATCCAATATATATTTCCGTTGGGAGATATAAATCCCTCCTCTTGACCTAAGAACCTCGATTCCTAGGAAATACATCAATCCCCCAAGGTGTTTCATTTCAAACTCCTTGAAGAGGTTTTTCCTAAGAGAGCTAATTTCTTCTTCGTCATTCCCCGTTATAATCATATCATCGACATATATTATAAGACAAGTGACTAATTCTCCTTTCTTTTTGTAAAACAAGGTATGATCTCCATTACTCTGTTTGTAGCTATACTACTTCATTGCCATTGTAAATCTCCTAAACCAAGCACGAGGAGACTGTTTGAGCCCATATAATGCCTTTTTCAGTTTACATACCTCATTTTCTTGAAAACCATCAGTGAACTCTTGTGGGGGTTCCATATATACCTCTTCTTCCAAGTCTCCATGTAAGAAATCATTCTTTACATCAAATTGATGAAGAGGCCAATCTTTATTTGCGGCTATTGAAAGTAAAACTCTGATAGTGTCAATCTTTACAACCGGAGAAAACGTTTCAGAGTAGTCTATACCATATGTTTGTGTATATCCTTTGGCAACCAATCTTTCCTTGTGTCGCTCAATGGTGCCATCGGATTTATATTTTATATAAATACCCATCTACACCCGAATGCTCTCTTCCCTTGTGGTAACACATAATTCTCCCATGTATCATTCCTTTTTAGAGCTTCCATTTTGGTATTCATTGCCTCATACCATTCAGTCATCTTCTTAGCTTCTTGAGCTATTTTAGGGATTTGTTCAGAGAGAATAGTAGCTGAAAACGCCTTTGCAATATTCGTCATTCCTTTCGTGTCCGTTTTTACCGGATATGTAAAAGCACGAGGAACGTGTTCCGGTGAATGCCGGTCAGGAGGAACCCCTCTATTTTTTCTTGGGGGAAGAACCAGAGTTTGAGTTTCAACAAATGAACTTCCTGAAATGTCATGGTCAGTAGCATTTTGTGAATTATGACATTGTAAATAGTTTACCTCTTGATGGACATTTTCTTCGGCTGATTCGCTGGTAGTATCCATGGCATTTATTTCTTGTTGGACATTGTCTTTGGGAGAATCATTGGTAGTAGGGAGTGCCTCTTCAGTCTCCTTTATGTTGGGAGAATCATTGGTAGTAGGGAGTGCCTCGTCAGTCTCCTCTTGTTCGGTGGCGCCATCTACCGACTCTGTCGGCACATCCTCAAAGTAACTTTCATATAGCAACCAGTCGAATGATTCACTTACTTTCTCCCCCTGATCACGAGATTGGTGGTCAAAACAATAATCAGATTCTAAGAAGTTACAGTCCACAGTGACATGGATTCGACGAGTAACCGGATAGTAACACCAATAGCCCATTTGATGGACACCATACCCAACGAATACACACTTTTCAGCACACAGATTAATTTTGTTCCGACTAGTTTTAGGGATATGAACAAACACCGAAAAACCAAATACACGAGGTGGTAAGGTCATAACAGATGGAATTGTAACTTGGGTGGCAAGCACTTGTAATGGATTTTTATTTCCTAGACATCGAGTTGGTAGACGATTTGCAAGATACGTGGCTGTAGCAAGAGCTTCTGGCCAAAGAGAATGAGAAACTCTAGATACAATCATAATAGCACGAGTTTTTTCAAGTAAAGTATGATTTTTTCATTCTGAAGTACCGTTTTGTTGATGTGTGTTTGGACAAGTGGTTTGATAGATAAGACCATTTGTTTTGAAAAAATATGCATTGTTTGGTTGACAAACGCTGTTCCATTATCAGAACGGAGAATCTGTATTTTTTTTTCAAATTGAGTCAAAATCATTTTGTAAAAACAAACAAATATTTCTGGTACTTCCGATTTATGTTTCATGAAGTATATCCAAGTCATTCTTGAGAAATCATCCACAAATAAAACAAAGTATCTGATTTTATTGTTAGTGGAATTCGGTGCTGGACCCCAAACATCAGAATGGATTAGCGAAAAAGCATAATCAACTCTAGTATTACTTTGATTAAATGAGACCCTACGATTTTTTTACAAAAATGCAAGTTTCGCATTTCTCATGAATGGAATTATTCAAAAAAGGCTAGGAAACAAACTTTTAAGATAGCTAAAAGAAGGATGACCAAGTCGCTGGTGCCATAACCAAAGTTTCCTTTCGATTGTTCCGTGAGCAAGCATCGCATGTCCCTTATGAACTACCTCATCAACATAATAGAGACCTCCTTGTTCAGTACCACGCCCAATGATCTCCTTCGTACGAATGTCCTGTAAAATGCAAAAAAATAGATACATAAGAACCACACAGTTGAGTTCTTTTGTCACTTGACTAACAGATAATAACTTTAAGGATAGTGAGGAAATGTAGAGGCAGTTTTTAATTTCCATTTTTTCTGAAAAAATAATTGAACCCCCCCCCCCCCCCCCTTTGACTTCACAAATTTCTCCACTAGCAGTCTCAATATGGGACTTCTTTGGAGATGACATGTCATCAAAGTCTTTAGGATCATAAGACATGGTGTTCGTAGCCCCATAGTCAAATATCCAATTCATTGATTTCTCAAACCCTTTACCTCCAAGTTTTTCATAGGAGTTCGCCGTCATTCCTCCAAAACCAGTGCCACTTCCTTGCTCATTTTTAGTCAGATCTTCACCGCCACTTGTAGACGAAGCCCGTTTGACATTAGATCTGAAACGCTGGTTATTTTTCTCCTTATGACCGTCCTCCCACCATTATGGATAGCCAACCAGTTGGAAACATGTCTCTTTAGTGTGTTTCTTCATCCCACAATGAGTGCAATACAACTTGGATTTATCTTCTTTCTCTTTGGATCATAATTTACTGTCAGAAAAACTTGATTTCAGTATATTAAGCCTGGCCACTTCCCTTCGTATTGTAGC
This sequence comes from Limnanthes douglasii subsp. nivea, assembly GCA_036936605.1. Classification (NCBI taxonomy): domain Eukaryota; kingdom Viridiplantae; phylum Streptophyta; class Magnoliopsida; order Brassicales; family Limnanthaceae; genus Limnanthes; species Limnanthes douglasii. Next base: position 357,903,680 of record JAUPFV010000001.1, read on the forward strand.
ATATACTGTTTCTACGGAAGGAAGAGGATCATTTTTCAGGATATCTCTCTTGACTGGTTCCAGCTTGTCATTAATCGCCATTAGCAGTTGATAGAGTCTTTGTTCTTGAGTCTTCTTATTGTAGATCTAAATGTCTTCTGGGTCTTTCATAGGGTTCGGATCTCGCCTATCTATAGACATCCAGATGTTCTGCAGTTTGTTCCACAAGTCTTCTAGTGCATCAGACCCTTGCCTTAATGAATTAGCCCTCTTATGAAGGTCAAACACCTGTAACGAATCTGTATCAGAACCGTATGTGGTGGCTAACCCATCATAGAGGGCTTTTGCAGTGGGATATTGCGAGACATTATTCACCAAGCTGGATTCAAGATTCTGGATAATCCATGTGAAAATACATTGATCATCTTGTTCCGTCCTTGTATATGTATTGTCAGTTTTGGATGGAGGTGTCGGCTCCCTTATAATGTGAGAACCTCTCCCCCTTCCCCCAATTGCTTTCTTCATCGAGTTTGCCCATAGGGCATAGTTGTCACCACCGAGTTTAATTCCTACGGATAAATTCTCGGGGTTAGTTGTTTGTTGTTGTGTTTCGAGACCTTTTCTCAGAATGGCAGCAATCTGCATTGTTGATTCATCAGGGATTTTACTGACCACGACTTCATTGCCAGCCATCTTTGTTGAGGATGTTCAGAATTCCCATAATCACACGTGCTCTGAGACCATGTTAAATAACAAAGAGAGAAGTAGCCGCAGGAGGCGGCTATGATTTTGTGTTTATTAGAAAATGTTCATTTTTGTATTGAACTGTTTTTTTTATATAATGCAAACCTAAATAAGGCTCTCAAGATATAGAGAACTTAGAGGTCTATACAAGGAAACTTTATACACTAAATATTCTAACAGTTATAAAGAGAAATCTTAATTATTTTTAGCTCCTTAATACATAAGACACATCACATATAAATTTTAGAATTAACATATATTTCTTGATGCCATGCAAATGTAACTTATGATAATTTATATGACAAACGACTCTAGATCTGAATCCACTCCTTCAAAATTAATAAAATTCGTAATACTTTACTAAGCTAATATCGAAACCAAAAGAGATTGTAACTTTAATTGGTTATGATATAAATAATAATAGCGTAAGCTTAATATCATAAATGCATTTCTAATTTTTACACACTATCAACTCTATCAAATCTGAATATAGATATTATAAACCCGTTATATTTTCATAGAATGATTAACTAGGAATAAAAGTGAACATAAGAGACTAGTTTGATACAAACACAAAACATGAGAGACTAATGATGATTTTTAGATGAATAAAATATGTCCGACAGATTTAAATTATTACAATTTACTTTATATTTACTAATAATATATTTAAACAATTGGTGATACTGTAATAAAAAAAATCGGCTCTCTTCTTTTTTTAAACAATAGGAATTTATTACCAAAAGTAAGAGTTTTACAAAATATTGGACTCAAGTAAGAGTCTGCTAAGGATAAAGGCCCAAGACCTAATACAAAGAATATAAAACCATTTCGAAAAATATTTCTCGTGATTTTCCAATTATTAGACTCTCACATCGAAGTCGATCAACTATCATCACCCAAATTCAAAAGGGAAGGTCCACAAAACCAATATTCAAGAAGAAAATATAGAGCATGCATCAATATGAATAACTAATTATCGATCATGAATCCAAGTCCTGGTTAAGACAAACAATCATCTTCCGCATGCAGACTAGGTCGATTGAAAATAACTACATCATCTACCACCAACTTCTTGCTCCAACGAGAATAGCTAATTCTAACTTAGTTCTAGTTTCATCAACGAATTTCACCGGCCACCCTCTTTCAGCAACAATCTGCTTGCTACCACTATCAAATCACAAGCTGCTCGCCAAAAAGATAAGTTAGAATTCTATTTTTGTCAAGTGAACGCGTCAGAATTTGAATTTTCATGAAAAACTTTCTCTATATAATGAATTTTATTGAAATTCAATTTCTAAAAAAGTTAATCGTTACTTGATACAATATATTCTAAATCTAGACTTTCTAGAAGGGTAATTGCAAGAAATTTTTTAGGGGCTTTTAGATAAGGAGAACTTATCTCGTTTTTGCAGTTTAGAGATGATTTAGCTAGAAAATCTGCTACCTAGTTTTAAAATCTTGAGATATGACTTAACGTCATTGTAGAAGTAATGAGTTTTCTGTAGATATTGATATTAAGATTAAGAAACCAGGGCAAATTTCCTTTCGCTATGGTATTAACCAGAACCAGACAATCCGTTTCAATGTCTAATCTGGTCCTGTTATATTTATTGTAGGTAAAAAGGCCCTCCATCAACACTCTTGCTTCAACTAATAAGGGAGAGAACTTCCCGTAGGTATTTCCATTACAATGAATGATTTCTCAATTCTTGTTCCTAACGACAATACCTTCACTTGATTCTCCGTTTCTATTGCAGACGACGTCAACGTTCATTTTCAGTCTCTCCTCCTCCAGAGCCTTCAACTTGGTGTAAGTAATATTAGGAGAATCGTTATATGGTGAACTGCACCCTAGGTAGTAACTTCCTCAGAGTAAGCACATTCCATATCTTCTTGTATAAACCAGAACAAAAGGAATGATGCTTAATGCTATTCCAAGTTTTCTTGGTGTTAAAGGTGTTGTCCTTGGAAAGCATCCAAATCAGTTGATCATCTTTACCAGTGTTGATATTGAATTTAGTAATATGATTGACTCTTTCTGCACATAAGCAGTTGTTCAAGAGCTTCATGTTCCACCCAATATCTCTCTAAAAGGTATTCGCTTTAGCATTTAGAAACCAATTTCTTTCAGCATTGTTATTGAAGTTGATAATATACTGTTGATTGTGCCAGTTATCTCTCTAGAAATCAATCTCTCGTCTGCCCAATATCCATCTCAAGTTGCTTTCTGCGTCCTCCTTTATCCCTGTAAGTATTTTCCAAACCAGAGAAGCATTCTTATTTCTGTTAGTAAGATTAGGATGAGTATGCTTCCAATATATATTATACATTATATTAGCCCAAAGAATTTCATTTTTCCTTAAGTTAAACCAAAGTTTTTGAGAGAAGGTGAGCTGCATATCAGGTAATTTCTTGATTTTAAGCCCACCTTCTGCAAAAGGACAGCAAACACTAGAGCATGATGTCTATTGATTACTGTTTTCATTAAAGTTACTTCTCCATATAAATATATTGAAAAACAATTTCAAGTATTTTAATGATACAATTAGGAATAGTATTGTTTTGCATCCAAAAGATAGGAATAGACATAAGAACAGAATATACTAGTGTTAGCCTACCACGGAAAGAAAGGAATTTAACATTCCATTAATTGATCTTGTTCTAGACTTTATCAAAAATAGAATTGTAATTCTTTGATTTGTTGTTGTTGCAGAGGCTGACACCAAGGTAGTTAGTTGGCAAATTTTCAGTTGAGAAACCAGTGTTAGCTTCAAGAAGGTTAACTCTTGATCTATTCAAATTTTTAGATGTAATAATATTTGTCTTGTGCTTATTAATGACCTGACCATAAGCAATTTGATAAGTGTCCATGAAATTACTAAGTAAATTAATGGAGGAGTTCAAGCTATTGGTGAAGGCAAAGATGTCATCAGCAAAAGCTAAGCTAGGTTCCATGTATTCTGTCCTAGTAGAGTATCGTATCTTATAGTTAGCACCAAAAAAATTGAGAAGACCTCTAGATAAAACTTCTTCTCCAATAATGAAGAGGTTTGGGGGCAGGGGATCCCCCTGCCTTAAGCCTCTTTTGGGATTGAAGTAACCAAGACTTTCACCACTAACTAACACTAATATATTTACTTTAGTGATGATTTTGTTTATAAGGGAGATAAATTTATCTGAAAAACCAAACAATTACAAAACTTTAGTTATAAAAGAAAAGGACATTTTGTCAAATGCCTTTGACATGTCCAGTTGGGCTAAGAACCCTAGTTAGTCACCAGAGTTAGTCATTTGTTTCAAAATTACCACTCAAGTTATATTTGTATCAAAATTACCACTTTTGTTGGTTTTCTTTGCATTTGTGGTCACTGGTGCAGACAAATAATGTAAAAAAAGACGAATAATAGTGACCATTGGTGCAACAAAGTGATTGTTTTGATATAAAAATTAAATAAGTGGCAGTTTTGAAACAAGTGACAAATTTTGGGGACTAACCATGATTTTTAGCATGTCCAATTGAATAACTATGTTTCCAGTTTTAGGCTTTTTATTAATATCATGGAGTAACTCTTTAGCCACTAAGATATTGTCATGATTAGATCTCCTTTTAACAAAAGCTTCCTGACTTTTAGAGATTATCTTAGGTAAAATATCAGCTAGTCTATTGGTAAGAATCTTGGACATAATCATGTTAGTCATAGTACACAGGCTAATAGGCCTGTAATTTTCCCAAAAGGTAGGGTTAGAAACCTTAGAAATAAGACATATTCATGTGAAAAAAGGCCAGAAGGAATATTATGACCCTTAAAGAAAGATATAATAAAGAGACAAAGGTCATTCTTAATAATATTCCAACAAAATTTATAAAAAAATATATTAAAACCATTGAGGCCTGCAGCACTAGAAGAGTTTAAGTTACTTATAGCATCCTCAGTAGAAAGCCTCATTAGATTATCATTATCTTCTTGGGTAATCAGCTTATGAATACTCTCAAATATCTTGTCTTGAAGAATCACAACTTCTTCTTCACAACTGTTGTAGGGACATTTAGTGAGAGATTCTTTAATGTAGTTCTTAGCAGAAATTCCAATTTCCTCCTGGCTATAGACCCAATCATTATTCTCTTTAATACCTTTGATAACATTTTTCTTTTTCTTCTTAGAGACATAAGCCTGATACACCTTAATATTTTGATCACATTCCTTTAACCAAGTGTTGTAACTCTTCTGCTTCCAGTAACCATGTTCATTCCTTAAAGTTTAGATTAATAAACTGATAGTCTTCTTAAGAGCAGGGAGAACCTCAGTAGTGTTGTTAGTAATTTGTAACTCCTCAAGTCTCTTAACCTCATCTTCTCAAGCTTTAGTCTTACTGAAGATGTTTCCAAACTGAGTAGCATTCCAGGCCTTGAGATAATTTTTTAATTATTTCAACTTAAACCAAAAAATTTGGCTAGGCAACCCTTTTCCGTTTGTTGTTTTTGTTCTAGGTAAATATGAAACCAATGTGACTAGCATCTTCAAGGTTGAAGTCATTGATCATAGCTTTAAAATCGTCGATGTTGTTCTGACATAAAGAGGCAAAACCAATTTTCTCTTTATTAGACTTGATCACGTTGAAGTCTCCTACTATGATCGAGATTTTGTCTAAATTAGAGAGAAGCTTAAGATGATCCCAGAGAATCATCCTATTAGATCTTTGATATTTAGCATATATAACTGCAAGACTAAAGTTAGCGTTATAATTCTTATAAATGACATTACATTGTAAGCGTTGATCATGATCATCAAGCTCTTCAATGCTAATTTGAATAATTATAAGTATAATTTTGAAATCCCAATTTGTTAACAATATTAGGCAACTTGTCATTGCCAACCATATGCTCTTATATTGCAATAATTTGAATCTTTTCATCGTAGGTAATGGATTTTAGCATCCTGACTGTCGTGGAATTATGGATACCACGCACGTTCCAATTGAGTATCCTTATCATTATCTGACTGTGATTTGTATCTTGTGTTGAGCTCTGAAAATTTTAAAGACTTGATAATAACTTTACTTGCCTATTTTTTTTTCTTTTAATTTGTCAGCTTGTTTCCGAGGATTTCTTTAAAGCCATGGTGAAGAAGATCTTCTATTTTATCATGATTGTATTGTTGGGATAAAATAACATGACAGTTCGTTTTCATCTTGCAAGGGATAGCCTTGATCTCTCCAATTATTATGAAATTGTGTTTTATATTTAAATTTTTATTTATTTTATTTTATATTAATAAATGGAAATTTAGGCTCTTTCAATTTTAATCGGTTGGTATAGTTTCAAAATGATCATTTATAACCGATTTTGTTTAGTTTTTTTTCTTCTCGAATTACATACACCCTACCCATAATTCAATTTAATCGATAAAAATCCGAACAGAATCCCACCAAAATTTTAATCGGTTACATTTTTAATAAACTGAACTAAGCAAAAATCAATAGTATCAATTGATTTCGTGTGTCTAAGAAGAAAACACCGGCTCTCTTATGCCAACTCTAGTAGTAGAACCAAACCGGTCTTCCAATTGCGTCCCCTACGCGCCCGCCTCACACGCCAATTTAATGATCACACCGATAACGATTAGAGAAAATACCAAAACTAATCAAAATGGGGAAGAAACAATAATCATTTCACACAATAAAAGTAGTTCCTTCCTCTATCTTCGAAACAAAGCAAAGCAGGGCTTCAATCCCAATTCAATCCAACTCATCTTCTTTTAACCGATCTTGCTTCCGTAAGTTTATGTACTTCACTTCTTAATCTTTCTCTTCCCCCTATCTTTCAGTTTCCAATTTTACACACAAAGTTCATGCTTTTGCTTTTTAGTAATTACTTTAAGCAATCAAAAGAAAATATATCTTCATACAATCTGGAGCTGTAGGATTGCTGATAAAGCTAGGGTTTTTTTTCTTCTCCTAGTTTAGTCGTATTGGTTTGATATTTCAAATTACCTTTTGGTTGTTGAGATGTTAATTGAAGAAGAAAGTTGATTAGTGGTTCCTTTTGTTGTTTAGGTAAGTTAAAGTAGCTTCCTTTCTTGAAGTTGACTTTTCGGATTTGTCTAATTTGTTGGTGATCCTTGGTTTTAGATTTCGAAGGTTGTAATAGAATGAATGGTTGAGAACTAGAATGGATTCTATGTCCTTGATTAGAGTTCAGTTATATTGAGTGTTGGTGAAGCAAGCATCTTCTGAATCGAGTTTAAAAGATGCAGAGAGTTAGATTATCTTCACGACAATCACCTGTATTGAAACTAGGAGATACCCAGATGACATTATCTCCGAAATTTCGGTTACCAACTTCGTTGCTAGACAGAACATCAGAGTTTGAGTTGTCTTTGAGTGGAGACCACCCTTTAATTCCAGGTCTACCGGATGATATAGCCTTGAACTGTCTCTTACGATTTCCGGTAGAGAGTCATACTTCGTCTAGAGCCGTGTGTAAGCGATGGTATCACATATTTTGTAGTAAAGATAGGTTTTTCGCTAGAAGGAAAGAAATGCGGATCAAAGACGCGTGGCTCTTTGTACTCGCCTTTCGTACTGGAAAAATTCAGTGGCAGGCTCTTGATCTTACTCGCTTGACTTGGCATACAATCCCGCCGATGCCGAGTAAGGACAAGATGTGTCCTCGCGGTTTAAGTTGTGTTTCGGTTCCGGAAACCGGGACTCTTTTCGTCTGTGGAGGTGTGGTATCCGACGTAGACTGTCCGTTAAATTGGGTTTTGAAATACGAGATATTAAAAAACCGGTGGACTGTGATGAACCACATGAACATGGCCCGGTCGTTTTTCGCGAGCGGGGTTCTTGATGGAAATATATACGTAGCTGGGGGGAATAGTACTAATCTTTTCGAACTCGACTCGGCCGAAGTTTTGGACCCGGTTAGAGGGAATTGGAGTAGGATCGCGAATATGAATTCCCAAATGGCGTCGTATGATTCTGCTGTTCTTGATGGTAAGTTTCTCGTAACGGAAGGATGGTTGTGGCCCTTTTATGTTTCTCCCAGGGGTCAAGTATACGACCCGAGAACCGACAACTGGGAAAAGATGGCAGTTGGGTTAACCGAAGGGTGGACTGGTTCGAGTGTCGTTGTTGATGGCTACTTATTTGTGGTTTCTGAACTCGAAAGGATGAAACTTAAGGTTTATTACCCAGATATTGATTCATGGGAAAAGGTTGATGGTCCGCCATTACCCGAACAGATATGTAAGCCTTTTGCTGTAAATGCCTGGGACAATAAAATCTACGTGGTGGGACGGAATCTCCATCTTGCTCTTGGTTATGTTTCCAGGTTAAATGACAGAGAGGGTAAGAAACCCGTGTTTTGTGTTCGATGGGATGTTGTGGAAGCACCAGGACGGTTTGAGGATTTGACACGAGGACGATTCGAAGATTTGACTCCATCGAGTTCTCAGGTTCTACTTGCTTAGCTTTTCTGAGTTTGATATATATATATATATATATATATATATATATATATATATATATATATATATATATATATATATATATATATATATATATAAATGTTGTAATTATCAGACGTTGTTGTATTACTTACCGGATATGCTACTGTGGTTTACATGTTGTATGGTGTCATCTATGAATAATATATGATGAGAATCGGGTATAAGATCTAATGACTCGAATACTTGACAATTGATTGCTTAAGGTTCTGTTTGGATTGGCTTATGTTTGTTTGGTAAAAGGAATTTTGGAGTGGAAGTTGTTTTAATACGTAACATAAATTACTGCATACTATAAATTGGTTTTATTATCTGACGTTTTGACCTTTGTAATATATATATAAGGTTGGTCAAGTTATATATATCTAAATTTTGATAAAAATATATTTTTATGGTATACAATATTTTTTTTTACTAATTTTCATCCACCTCATTTTTTTTCACTCTCTAACTTCTTTCTAAAACGTCAGAGTTCTCTCTAATTGATCTGGATTAGGCGAATGTAGTGTTGGTATCAAAATTAGGGTTATGGTTAATAAGGTAAAAAAAATCATAATTTTAAGGTGTTTGGAGGTCATTTTCTGGTCGGAAAATGGCCGGTAGCGAAAGCTGAGCGCACCGTAAATAAGGGGTGCGTACCAACCAGTACGCCCCTCTTTACCCGATGGTACAGGCGTAGCGTACCAATGGGTACAATACACCTGTACCATCGGTCCAGATGGCCTACCGGTGGGTAGGCTCCCCCTTTATCAGCCGTTACACCCCTGTACCGGCTGGTACACTGAGTGCGTACCAGCCGGTACGCCCCTGTACTTATAGTGCGCTCAGCTTTCGCTGTCGCTCATTTTTCCGGTCGAATTCCGGCCGGATTTCGGCCAGAAAATAGCCTCCAAACACTCTAAAATTATTATGTTTTTAATAATTAAATCTTTATTTTTTTTAGAAAAAAAATCTAAAAAAACCGAGTTTTTATCTTAATTTCGGTTGATTTATGTTTGATTTTGTGTTTTTATTAGAAGAAGTTTAAAATAAAGGCAACGCTAAATCGAGACCCGTTTTGGTTATAATGAGACCCCGTTATAATAAGACCTTCTTCAGCTATAATGAGACCCCAGATTTTACTAAAATACCCTTAATATATAAACTTTTTTTAGCCGATTATCTCTCTTCTCTCTTTTCTCTCTAACTATCTCTCTTCTCTCTTCTCTCTTTTCTTTTTTCCTTTTTTTTTCTTTTTTATTAAATTCAAGTTGCAGCTCGCATCTCACCAATCAAAATCAGAAAATTATTCTCTTCTCCAATTAATCTCTCTCTCTAGAGAACTCATTTCCTAATCAAAATCAACAATAGCAGCCCAAGCAGAAAAGAAGCCGATTGAGAAGAAGGTCGCCGAGAAATATCCATTGGCCGTCGTAGCAACTGAGAAGAAACCAAAAGCCAAAAAGAAGTTACCAAAAGAAGCTGGCGCCTCGTAAGAATAAAAGTTGAATAGAGAACTCAAGTATCCACAGAGAGAATTTTAGGTAGTGAAAGTAATATTTTGCTTCTGATTATTTCATAGGTGTCAATAACCTCCTCAGCCTCTTTAAATAGGCTGAGTAAGTTAGTTAGAAAAACGGTTACATAGAGGAATATTTACAATTCAGCCCCTATATTTCTTATAAGGCCTAATTTTACCCTATATTAATAGAACTTATCAATCAAGTCCTTATTAATTACATTTAGGTCCTCAAAGGATATATTTCCTTATCAGTAGCCCCCCTAGTTCTTATATAGACAATTTATAAGAACTATTCGCTCCTCGGACTTTATTCCAAGTAAATACAACTTCCTTCATTTCGCCTCTTCATTATAATTAAACTCAATGACTTGCGACTTCTCCTCGAATTCAAGAATAAGTGCAAACAAGTTTTTCAATCACTTCGAACTCGCCAACTTGAAGTGCAACCTTGCCTTTACTTCGAATATTGTTAATGGAGACATTATTTTGCTGATGTTTCGAATTCTCTGATCCCTACTTGATAGACTGACTAGACCCTTCTTGATAGATCTATGACACTGCACGTTTCCTTTTCGTTTCACATTCTATCCAATGAGAGCAACTCACTGGTTTTGCTTCTTTAAATTCTCAACGTCATTTTTTTTAAACTATAAATACCCAGCTCTTCCTTCACTGAGAACTTTTAGAGAAATCACTTCTAGACCATCTTCATCCTGTTCTTCATCTTCATCCTGTTCTTTATCAACCTTCCAGCCATCTTCATCAAGTTCTTCATAAACCTTCAAGCCATCTTCATCCTGTTCAACTTCTCAGATCAATACCTATTGTATGAGAAGATATCCCAAATACAAAAGATCCAAACCCAGAAAACCAGTAAAAGCAAAGAAACCTCTCTTCCCTGGTTCTAGCAATCAAGTATTTGGAGCTTACGATTATCTTTGTATTTCTCAAAGATCTAAAGAATACAAAGCTGCTGGGTTAATCTACAACGGTCCTCATTATTCCCTTACCACCTTCAAATACGGTAACTTCGATCCCAATCTTGCTACTTCGTCTTCACCCTTAGCTTCAAACCCAGAATCTAGCCAAGAACCTTTTCCTCCTCGAAATCAAACTACTTCTCCACCACTAAGACCTCATCGAAAATCTAAGGGTGTCACTTCTGACGAACCACCAACTGATAAAAATCCACAACTCAAATTGCCTATCCCACAATTCGAAGCAACTAGAAAACTTCAACCCAAATCACTTTCCCTTCAATCCCAAGCTGTTAAAGTTAAACCACGCAAAAAATCAACCTTTCTAGCAATGGGTGATGATGCAGAGACCTCTTCTCCTCCCCCACAAGAAGTGGTTGACGCTACTCCAGAAAATAGTCAACCAATTCCTGTGACTCAAACTGAGACTCAAATTCGAAGTCGTCAGGGTGAAGCTACCGATGAAGACAATAATAAAGAGAACGATTCAGAAGCCACAGAATCTGATGCCGAAGAGGAATCCGAGGCTGACGGAGTGATTCCCCCACAAAGAAATCGAGGAAAGAAACCTCCCATTACCCTCCCCGAGGACGTTGCTGCTTTAGTTCAGGAGAATCTTCGACCACTTTGTCCTCGGTATATTCTTGCCCTGAAAAATGTACAATACACCTACTACCTCGAATCAGAGAAAGAACAACTCAATAAACTATGGGGGCTAGCAGACAACGTTGTGCTTCGACTACCAGAAGAAGGAGAAACGCCTCTGAATTGTCAAAAGGATGAGCTGGTAGTTTACCCCGAACTTTTCAACTGGGGACTTCGATTTCCCCTCGATCCGATGATAGTGAGGTACTTCGAAATTCATAGGTTGTGTCCAACACAAGTCACTCCAAACCAGCTGTTTACCTTATTCTCTGCTATCATGGTGTCGTGGCTAGGAGGCATTCCCCTCGAAATTGAAGACTTCATCTCGGTGACCAAAGTTTCTAATGGGCCAGTTTTGCCGTTCTATTACCTAACTCTGGAGGATGATCTAAAGATTATCGACGACCTCCTCGAAGCTGATAAGTTTTGGAAGCAAAGATTTGTCTTCTTATCAGGAGCTTGGGAAAATGGCAAAGAGATTTCCGATGCCAACCCCTCAAAACTCACTCTCACCTGGAGAGATAGCAGTAAGTAACACCTTTTTTTTTAAAAAAAAAAACTTAGCCAAATTAACCAAGTTCATTTATCTAACTGTTCATCCCCCCTCTTTTTTTTTAGAAATTCCGAGGCGATTTAAAAGTCGTCGAAAAGCTGCCAAGGTCATCTTCCAGCAAATGGTTGAGTGGGCAGAAAAAGCCTGGGGAAATTGCCGAGTGGGCAGAAAAAGCCTGGGGAAATGGCTTTCACTCAGCCTTCGAACCAATCAATTTTGTCAACAGCCACCTCTGGCGCATATCCTTGGGAGCTGACTTCCCTGAAGATCCGATGATCGCCCCGGATCCTATTAAAGAAGTTCAGAGAATACTTGCACCGGATGGGAAAACCTACCTTCCCACCAGGAATCGAAGTGAAAGCCACTTGCCACAGAAGAAGAAAGGAAAACAAACTCTCAGAAGACCCAACACAAGCAAGGCCAATCCTTCCAAACATTCGAAGCCTGCTGGAAAACGAAAAGCATCTACATCTCAACTTCCTCCAATAACCGAAGAGGACGAACCTGCACCAAAAAAGAAAAAGAAAGAGGACAATACTCCAAAGAAGAAAAAGAAGAAGTCTGCTACTCCACAGAAAAAGAACGAAGCCGACATTCTGGAAGAAGTATTGGCCTCCGAGGTACATGAAAAAAATTTTGTTGAGGAAAACCATCAAGGAGGATTGGAACTAGGAGATAGCCAGGAAATTGATTATCTTAACCTCGAAGATTTGAATTCGAGTGGAGATTTTGCAGCCACTGGTGAAGATTTTCGATCTATCAACATCATTCCCTCAACTTCTACCGATGCTGCCACAACTTCAAAATCTAAAGCAATCGTTCCTGTCCATCAGAATCTAATGCATCATCACCCATCGAACTTGCCCACTCACGACAGATCCGATGAGGTAACTTCAATTCTCCAACCTTTTACAAGTTTAAGTGCTGCAGCCAAGAAATTATGTGAAGAGGTGAACAATTCTCAAACTCAATTGGAGCTCCTTGCACAAGAGCTAGTCAAGAGCAAAAAGGAAACTGAGTCTGAAAAGGCTTCGAAAAACAAAGCACTTCAAACTTTCGAAGCTGAAAAAGAAAAACTTCTCAAGGATCATAAAGAAAAAATCGAAGCTCTGGAGACTGCTCATCGACTGGCTCTTGAAAATCTAAAGTCTCAACATTCTACTGCTATTTCCGAAGAGAAGAAAAACTCTACCGATGCTGAGAAACTTGTCAAAGAAACTCAGGAGAAACTGGAAAATTGCCAAACTCAACTAACCACGCTTCGAACAGGATTCGAGGAAGAAAAGAATGTTGCCGTCAAAAAGGCTGAGACTGCTGTTGGTTCTCTGATGCTTGATGGTATCAAGAAAGCTCAAACTGATACAGCTATCAAACTTCTTCGAGAGGTTCATGCTGCCTATCCAAAGTTGAATTTAACAGACTTATGGAAACAAATTCCAGAAGAAGATCGTCCAAAGGAAGCATTCGAAGTGCCATCAAGCTCCTCAGAAGAAGACAATGCTTCGGAAGGATCATCGGAAGAAGAAGATGATTAAACAAAAGGTTATACATGTCGCACTTGTTTTTTGGTGTATTTTAATTAAGTATGTTTCTCCTTTTTGTAAGCTTCTTGTTTTATCCGACGAAACATGCAATTTTCTTAATATTTTAAATTTATGATGTACTTATTTAAACTTGTCACTTCGAAAATTAGATGCACTTATAAATCGTGGCACCTCGAAAATTAGATGCACTCATAAGACGTGGCACCTCGAAAATTAGATGCACTCATAAGACGTGGCACCTCGAAAATTAGATGCACTCATAAAACGTGGCACCTCGAAAATTAGATGCACTCATAAAACGTGGCACCTCGAAAATTAGATACACTCATAAAACGTGGCACCTCGAAAATTAGACGCACTCATAAAACGTGACACCTCGAAAATTTGGTTGTTTCTTCAAAGCTGTTGCTTCGGAAAATTATTCTTGGTCAACTTTCAAAGATGATCAGTCTTTGCCAAGTCACCAAAATAATAAATCACCCATCATACTAAACAACCAATGACCAAAAGAAATTTTATTGAAAAATCCAATATTAACCAGACACCTCGTTAAAACCTTTCTGGGCCAACAGATAAGGAAAGAGTATGTCTGTTTTACAAAAATTCGAAGTGCGATTTTACTCACAGTACAATTTCAAATGCTCTATATTCCAAGGATGTTAAAGCATCCTCCCCTCTCGATCAGATAACCTGTAGGAACCTGGCTTGACCTTCATTCTAACTTCATAAGGACCCTCCCAATTCGGAGCCAATTTTCCGAGGTGCTTGTCCTTAGTATGAAGGAATACTTTTCGTAATACTTTATCGCCAATTTTGAACTCTCTCTTCTTCACTTTAGCATCGTACCTGCTTCTCATTAAGGTCTGATAATGAACCACATTCAAATGTGCCTTAACCCTCTTCTCTTCTAACAAGTCAAGTTCAACCCTTCTAGCTTCATCATTATCTGCTTCGGAATATTGCAATAACCTGTAGGAAGGCAATGTAGATTCAGCAGGGCACACAGCATCCATCCCATAAACTAAAGAAAAAGGAGTCTCCTTTGTGGCTTCTCTAGGGGTTGTTCGATATGCCCACAACACTTCTTGAAGGTAATTTGGCCATTTTCCTGCTGCCCCTGCCAAATTTTTCTTCAAACCATCCAAAATAGACCTATTTGTGACTTCCACCTGCCCATTTGCTTGGCATGGAAAGGAGTAGAAAAGCATTGTTGTATTCCTTTCGAAGAGCAGAAAGAGTCCATTTCCTTGTTATTAAATTGGGGGCCGTTGTCCGTCGTTATTTTTCGAGGAACTCCAAAACGGTAGCAGATGTTACTTTGAATAAACTTGATTACATCCTTAGCTTTTGTCCCAGCTAAAGGTTCTGCTTCTGCCCACTTCGAAAAATAATCAACCGCAACAATAATCATCTGTCTTCCACCAGAAGCCATAGGTAATGGTCCTACTAAATCAATCCCCCACCTATCGAAAGGAACCGCCTCCGATATCGTCATGAGGGGTACTGCTAGTTTATGTATTAAATTTGCATACCTCTGACAAGTATCACAGCTTCGAACTAATAATTTGGCATCCTGCATTATAGTAGGCCAGTAATACCCTGCCAACAATACCCTACGCGTTAAAGCTTTGAATCCACAATGAGCTGATCCATCTCTATCATGTAATTCAGATAGAATGTTTTGAGACTCTTGCTTACTCAAACACCGTAACAAAGGTTTCGACGCAGATCTCTTGTACAATACCCCATCTAATACCACATAACCAAGAGCTTTATACTTTATTTTCTTGAGCAAGTGTTTATCAAGAGGTAGTATCCCCTTCAAAATAAAGTTTAACAAGTCAAACCTCCAATCACTTCGAACGCGCATCGGATCATTTACTACCTCCTCAACAAATTCACATTGGTCAGAACTCAATATAACCGAGGGCAATGGTTGTGTCACGATCCATGGATATTCTTCAGAGTAAGCCATGGTTGCTAAAGAATCAGCCATAGTATTGCTACCTCTTCGAATATGCTCCACCTTGACATTTTCAAACTGTGCCATCATACCTCGTAGCTCTTGCAAGTACAAAACCAAACGATCCTTTTTAGCTTCGGAAACCCCTTTAACATGGTTAACTACCAATTGCGAATCTGTTTCTAAGCGCACAAATGTTGCCCCACAAATCTTTGCTAACCGCAACCCTGCTAGCACAACTTCATATTCAGCTTCATTGTTCGAAGCATGAAATCCAAATTTTATAGCTTGAAACATAAATTCCCCTGTTGGTGCTACCAATTCAACTCCTGCACTCGACCCTTTGTTACTAGATCCCCCATCTGTTCGTACTGTCCACGTCGGATTCGTGCTCTCTTTTTCACCTTTTTCCTCTTCGGGTCTACTCGAATGAAACTCAACCAAGAAGTATGCTAAGGCTTGTGCTTTGATAGCTGTTCGAGGAGAGAATAACACGTCGAAATCTCCCAATTCTACAGACCACTTAGTCATCCTTCCAGAGATATCTGGCTTTTGCAATACATTTTTCAGTGGATAGGAAGTTCGAACCACAATCGTATGTGCCTGGAAATATGGACGCATTTTTCTCGCTGCCACTACTACGCACAATGCCAATTTTTCGAGCTTCAAATAACGTCTTTCAGCATCAACCAAACTTTTACTAACATAATAGACGGGCTTCGAAATTCCTGAATCTTCACTGATCAAAACTGCACTCACTGCATAATCCGATACAGCTATATACAAGAATAATTGCTCACCCTTTCGAGGCTTTGATAATATTTCAGGAGATGACAAAAGATTTTTGATCTTCACAAAAGCTTCTTCACATTCCGAAGTCCACTCAAAATTATTTGGTCGACGCAGCACCTGGAAAAAAGGCAAGCACTTATCTGAAAAACGAGAAATGAATCTGTTCAAAGCTGCTAACCTGCCTATTAACATTTGCACTTCTTTGATATTTCGAGGTGAAGACATTGATATCAGAGCCTTCAACTGCTCTGGGTCCACCTCGATTCCTCTTTCACTAATCATGTACCCCAGAAATTTACCAGATCGAACTCCAAATGTACATTTTTCTGGGTTCAACTTCAATTGTATGGCTCTGAGATTCGAAAACGTCTCTTCGAAATCATCAATGTGTTCATTATCACCTTTGCTCTTAACAAGCATATCATCGTTGTACACTTCGATATTTCTCCCTATTTGCGAAGCAAACACCTTATTCATCAGCCTCTGATATCTAGACCCATCATTTTTTAATCCGAACGGCATCACTCTATAGCAGTGCAAACCTCGATCAGTGATAAAAGTTGTGCTTTCTTCATCATCCGGATTCATTCGAATATGATTATACCCTGAAAATGCATCCATAAATGTCAAGATTTTATTTCCAGAAGTGGAATCCACTAACTGGTCAATTCGAGGCACTGGAAAAGGATCTTTTGGGCAGGCTCTATTTAAGTCTGTGAAATCTACACACATTCTCCATTCTCCATTCTTCTTTTTCACCACCACAGGATTAGCCGTCCACCTCGGATAATTGGACTCCCTGATATGCCCCATCTTATACAATCGATCTACCTCAGCAACTATAGCTTCGGACTTTTCCAACGAAAAAGCTCTTCTTTTTTGAATTATCGGCTTGACCTTCGGATCCACCGCCAAGCTATGACATATGATATTACTTGGGACCCCCACTACGTCCTCGGACCTCCAAGCAAATACATCCAAATTCTCAGACAAAAAATTCAACAACTTTTCTCGCATTGATAAAGACAACAGAGTCCCGATTCGAAGTACTCTGCCATTATTGAAAACATGTTCTTCTATTTCTTCATTCACCACCACAGAACTCGGGGTTGACCTCGGATCATCAATTCCCTCATCTGTATCACCAGAAGACAACCCCCCAAACTGCTAATTTTCCATTGGATCATCAATACTTTTGCCACGTAGTCTAAACGCAGCAGCATAACACTCTCTTGCCACCTTTTGATCACTTCGAACTACGCCGACTCGATCCTCGACCACATACTTCAAACATTGATGAACCGTAGAGACTATAGCATACATTTTAGCCAGCCACGACCTTCCAAAAATAGCGTTGTAGCTCGATGGACAATCCACCACCATAAAAAGCACTTGCACCTTCTTTTTGAAAGGCCCCTTTCCCAAAGAAATCTCACCTTCGAACTCCCCTATCACATTTGCTGTTGCGCCAGTGAACCCAATGATAGTTCTCTCTGACCTTTCTATTCGAGGCGGAGTGGTTAATCTATCATATGTTGACTTGAACAACACATTGGCAGAGCTCCCAGTATCAATTAACACTCGTCGAATCTCCACTCCACAAACTTCTGCTCCTATGACCACTGCATCTTCATGTGGTCCAGTAATTCCTCTCAAGTCATCCCTATCGAAAATTATAAAGGGGACATCCTTCTTGTTACTTAAGTGTGCTGATGCTCCTCCCTCAATTTGACGTGTTAAATTCACTATATGTCTCTTCCTCGAATTATTAGTGTTGTTAGTCATTGAATCTCCCCCAAATATTGTCAGTGACTCAAAGAAGGCACACAAATCTCGAACACGTCCCTGACGCATCGGCTCATCTACTGACATCAACAATAATCGACTAGGGTCTGGGTCGACATATTCCGAAGCCACATCAAACTCTTCACCTGCAGCGTCTAAAATCATTAGTGCAGTCTCCTGCTTAGAATTAGGATTACCAATTTTCTGAGTTGCAGCTTTAGCATTCTTCTTGACATACTCCAGCAACTTTCCATTTTCTATCAGAATCTGCATCTCTTTCTTCAAAGCAATACAATCATTTGTATCATGCCCAAAATCTTCATGATACCTGCAGAATTTGTTATTGCGCTCCTCTCTTGGCCTATTAATCGCTGGTGGCTTTTTGAAATTTACTGTTCCTCTGGTTTTCTCATATATCGAAGCCACACTTTCAGTCAAATCCGCATAATAGTCTGGTCTTACCCACACATTCGATCTGGACCTGAACTGTTGTTGATTATTAGAGTTGTGCTGATTATAACCCCCTTGGTATGAGCTCGAAGAACCCCCTCGATTAGAAACATTTTGATTAGCCCTCGGGCGCGATGAGTTATTGTTCGAGGTGTTCACTTGAGTATTCCCTTTCTGAATAGTATTGCCTCTTCCTCGGACCCGCGTCGACTCTTCGACCTTGATCTGATCCTCAACTTGAGCCATGAGAGCTCCAAATGTTAATGCCCTACGCCTTGTAGTCTCATCTGCCAAATCTCCTGGCAACAATCCTTGTCTAAACGCCGCCATAGCCACCGCCTCTTCACAATCATCTAGTCCAGCTTTTGTTGACACAAATCTTTTGGTATAATCTTTTAACTTTTCTCCCACAGCTTGCTTGCATTGTATTATTGTGTCCCCATTAGCCCTCATTTCTTTGCTTCCCACAATCTGTCTTCGAAAAGCTGTGTAGAAGCCTCTAAAATTTGCAATTGACTCCTTAGGAATCTTGTTGTACCAATTTAGCGCAGTTCCCTTAAATGTTTGAGAGAATGCTCTACACACCAATTTATCATCGTCTTCGAAATTGGTCATATAGTTTTTGAATTGTTCTATATGATCATCGGGATCTTGAGTCCCATCGAACTTGTCAATCTTGGAAATGTCAAACCGCCTCGGAAGCGGAACAGATCTAATCTCCCTGATCAATGGTGAATCTCTCCAGTCGACTCCTTGAACATATTGGTCTTCGTTTCTCATCCCCACAGTAGCATATAAACTTGACTCACCTTCATATTTTCGAGGCGAATATTTCCGAGGCGAGTATTTCCGAGGCGAATATACTCTCCTTTCCTTCCTTTGCCTTCCTTCCTTATACACCTTAGCTGACCGGAGTTCATGTCCTCCTCCTCTTGACTGGCCTCGAGAATGTTCGTACCTCAGCGTTTCATCTGACTCCGAATCTTCGAAATCCTCTTCATCACTAGAGTTCATATACTGTTGCTTCTGTAATTTTCCCTTTCTTTTTATTCCACTATACTCTTTTTTCCGTTCGAAATGTGCTTTACGCTGTTCATACTGATCGTCGCCATCGTCATTCGACGGATCCGACTGATCACCCCTTGCTATCTTAGACCTAAGTCTAGCGCCATCATTATTTTCCTTCTTTTTTACCAATTCATCAAGCTCTGCCACCTTTCTTATCATCTCATTCATTTTACCTTCGAAATCGAATTGGTTTGATTGAGTTGGAATTGACTTACCTGCCTCTTGCAGATCAGATTTCAATGTTTCCATAGCCTTTTGAACAGATGGATTATCACCTCCTTCTGAATTCATCTCCGATCAGCGAAAAACTAGATAAAATATTCCAGAAAACGAAAAGAAACTCGAACGAAAAGCTTCAGAAAACGAAAAACTCGAGACTCGATTTTTGATCCGTCGATCAAGGTATCTTCGCCCCCTCCTTCTAGCGCCAATTTGGTAAGAATAAAAGTTGAATAGAGAACTCAAGTATCCACAGAGAGAATTTTAGGTAGTGAAAGTAATATTTTGCTTCTGATTATTTCATAGGTGTCAATAACCTCCTCAGCCTCTTTAAATAGGCTGAGTAAGTTAGTTAGAAAAACGGTTACATAGAGGAATATTTACAATTCAGCCCCTATATTTGTTATAAGGCCTAATTTTACCCTATATTAATAGAACTTATCAATCAAGTCCTTATTAATTACATTTAGGTCCTCAAAGGATATATTTCCTTATCAGCGCCGAAGCTGATAAAAAGAAGAATCGAACCAAGAAAAGCGTCGAGACCTACAAACATCTTCAAGATCTTGAAGCAGGTTCATCCCGATATCGGTACTTCCAGCAAAGCTATGGGAATCATGAACAATTGCATCAACGATATCTTCGAGAAATTGGTTGGTGAGTCTGCGAAGCTTGCGAGGTACAATAAGAAACCGACTATCACTTCAAGGGAAATCCAGACTGCAGTGAGGTTGGTGTTGTCTGGTGAATTGGCTAAACATACTGTATCTGAAGGAACGCAGGCTGTTACAAAGTTTACAAGTTCTTAGGTTATGGAATTTGGGGATTTAGGGTTTCTGGTTGTAAATTTAATTCAAACTTAGAAATCGATGTATTGTTTTATTTCTTGTGGTTTTGTTATCTGATTGATGTTTCTGATTTCGCTATTAATCAAAGATCTTGATTTCAAATATTCATTTCTTTGAATTTTTTTATAAAAAGAATTGCAGCTCGCGTCTTAACTTGCCATCAAGATGATCGGGTTTCGAACAAGATTGCCATTACCATCAGGTTGGGAAATATTTTCACAGTTACTGGTTTATTTCTTAATAGAAAATTATACAAATTACTGGGTCCACAGATTACTTCATTGTAATATAATTCTGTAAAAAAAATTGGCTCTTCGACTAGTATGATTCATTCTTTTTACGCTAATGAAAAGTAGGAAAGTTCCACAAGGCGATATTAAAATATAATTAAAAAATAGAGAGAAGTTTTGTTAAAGAAGAGGAATAAAATAGTTAGATTTTAATGTAATTCATTCTTTAGGTATTATATTAGTTTTAGAGAGAAGTTTGGTTGGAGAAGAGGAAAAAATTGTTTAGATTTTTGGTCAAAAACTTAGTTTTATATGATGGGTAAAATGGTCATTTTACATAAAGTAAAATAAAAGGTTTGATTTAAGGTCTCATTATAACCAAATGTGGTCTAGATATAGCTTTGCCCTTAAAATAAATTGAAAAGAGTTTGAACGTTCTTGAGACAACATTGAATGTTCAAGAACAATTTGAAGAACTTCACAAAATTGTAGTAATATGGGGTTTGATCTAGTACGGAGTTGTATTTTTTTGGGTATACATAGCCAAATTGATTGTTTTGCGAAATTGAGTATATCTAGAATATACTTAGTGTTTTTTTATTTAGTGACCATTCGAATATTAAATAAAAGTTCAAAAGTTTTTTCGTTCTAAAAAAATCAAATAAAAATCAACTGCATTTTTTAGGTATACTTAAACGACATTTGGATATATATAGCCATATCCATATCGAATCTTAAGACCATTTTTTCGACTCAAATTCCATGTTGTATTATAGATTAATTTATTAATAATATATATATATATATATATATATATATATAACTTAAGTTTAAATAGATGAAAGTGTGCACAAGCGTGGGACCCTCCACTGAAACCAATGTAGATTTAGTAAAAGATATATACGAATGCACGAGTGTACAAGTAAATACTTCGTGCTTTTGTTGATTTTTTTTATAATAAATTGTTTTTTATTATTTATATTCCATTTATGATTAAAGTTAACTTTCTAGGTAAGTTACTTAAATTTATAATTTTTTTATTTTTTCAAAATCATTTTTTTAATATTAATGAAATTCTTTTAAACTATACATATTATGAAACAGAAGGAGTAATAGAAAAAAATAAAATTTTATCGTCAATATTGCTGTAGAAAACAAAATCTTACAAATAAGTTTTTAGTGTTAAATAATTTTATATTTCTAAGAATAAATACATAAGAGACAATTATCTAAGATTAGAAGACCAACGACAAAGATACCATCAACAAAGTTTTCATAAAACAATTAGAAAACAAAGCGAGAACCCAAAAACCATCGACAAAGTCTTCTTAAGGCGTTCACAAAACAAACACCTTCATAGAAATGAAGAAAATATTATAAGAGATGGATGAACAGCTAGAAAATTACCAGTAGATTTAGGAATAAATGGAGAAACAACTGTCAAGATATAATAGATAAAGGCCAAGGGCATATAAAATGAGAGATGAACATGTAAAAAAGAGAAAAGATAAGGTAGATATGGTCTATGAAATCATATCTGAGCCCTAAGTGGTCTCTAAGGATGATATGATATGATTATGAGACTGCCTTTAGATTATGAAATCTATGAAATCATCAAGGATGTAAGCCCTAATGTAGCTGCTGGTCCAGATGTGTTTAATGGAAAGTTCTTTATGATTATTAAAAATGGCCTTTGTGAGGCTATCAAGGACATTTTCAGGGAAGGTTCTTTCCCTAAGGGCGTCTATGCAACAATTTTGTGTTTAATTCCTAAGGTTGATTCTCCTAAAGAGTGGAAGGATTTCAGACCCATCAGTCTGGCCACTTACTTCACCAGAATAGTCTCCAAACTAATCAACAACAGAATCTTTACAATCTTACCTAGCCTTATTTCTCCTGAACAAGGAGCTTTTACTAATGGCGGGAGTATTCATGATAATATCATGATTGTTCAGGAACTCACTGGTGATCTATCTAACAAGTCTAGAGGGGGAAATATTTTGTTGAAGGCAGATATTGATAAGGCATTCGATAGACTGGACTATACTTTTCTCTTAAGTGTATTGGCTGCATTTGGGTTCAGGTCGAACTTCATTAGCTTGATTGAAGGAAACATAGAGAACTACGACTTCTCTATTATGGTTAATGGGGTTCTAAGAGGTCTCTTTAAATCTAATAAGGGCCTAAGACTAGGGTAACACAAAAGTCCATCGACTGAAGTGTCTTCTACCAGATATAAAAGCAGGGGAAGCTTAAACATACCTTGTTTGTGCTTTGTTAATGATTTATTGATCTTTTGCAATGACTCATCTGCATCTGTAAAAATAGTATGAAATTAATCAGTCATTACAAAGATATCTCGGGTCAGCTGCTTAACAAGGTTAAATCAAGAGTAATCATCTCTATAATACTCACCTCAGTAAATCAGAAGATTGGAACTACTATTAGACTTCAAGCATTGCCATCTGCAATTTAAGTATGTGGGATCTGTGATTAGTAACACAAAGAGGGTTAGTAATTTTGAAAGCATTATAACTAAAACAAGGAACAAAATATCTGAATGTGATCCCAATATTCTCTCCTTTGGGGGGAGACTGACTCTCATTTAGTCTGTTCTTAATACCTATCTTATGTTCACCATTCAAAACCTTACCATTCCCAAAACAGTTATCAAAAGACTGGAAGTTTTATATAATAATTTCTTGTGGGCAACTAAATTAGATAAAGCCACTATAAATTGGTGCAAATGGTCCAATATTTGCAAGACTTTATGAGAATGGTGGATTAAAATTTAGAAGAATAGCGGACATGGAGGAAATTTTCTCTCTAAAGTTATGGTTCAATCTGAGAAGCCAGGATTCTTTATGGTCAAAGCTAATGAAATCTATCTACTTCAATAACAAGCACCCTTTATCTGTTCCTTTACAAGCTAAACGCTCTTATTTTTGGAAAATGTTATGGAAGGTGAGGGACAAGGCAAATAAGTTCATTATGTGGTAGGCTAAATCAGGAAATGTGGATCTTCAAATTGACAGATGGTGTTCACCAGAAGCTTTTATCAGTTTGTCTAGTGAGGACGACATACAAGCCTACGAGGGTTCTTTGGTGAAAGAATGTTGGGATAAAAGAGGATGAAATATTACTAAGGAGTTTGTTTTGAATCCAGATCAAATTCAAAACATCCTCAAGGTGTTTATTGACTCTTCTACCTCTGACTTAATTAGCTGGACTCTTAGTGACAATGGATTTTTCAATACTAAATCCACTTGGATTGAAATATGCAATATGGGTTACAAATCTAACCTCTATGAAAAGACATGGAATAAGGTAACTCCTCGTAAGTACTTTTTCTTCCTCTAGAGAGTACTGAAGAACTAGTTGCCTATTGACTCCATCCTGCAAAGAAGAAACATACAACTAGCTTCTAAATGTCAGAACTACAATAATGAAGAAACTTTAAAGCATGTATTTGTTGAATGTCAAAAGGCATGGCAAGTGTGGGCCTTTTTTGCTGGTCATTTGAACATTTACATCACCAGAAACATGCTCTTCACACATTTAGTGAGAATATGGTACTGGTCTTCCGGTAAGGAAATTCACCTACGTTGTATTTTGTCTTCTATAATAGTTTGGGTGATCTGGTTTTCCAGAAACAAATTCGAGATGGAGGGTAAGAACTTAAAGTCTGAAGATTTAATTGGGCACATTATTCATATCTTCTCTGTTCTTGATAACACTAACCTGTTAAAAATGAAATATTGGGATCTTGATAGCAGAATTGGGCCTTCCTTAGGGTGTGTTAATCATCTAAAAATGAGGAATGCTCCAGTATTAATTAGTTGGGTCTGCCCCAAATTAAGTCGATTTAAACTTAATATTGATGGGGCTTGTAGTGATACTGGAGAATTCTTTGGGGATGGTTTGGTCAGAAATAGCGCTGGAAAGATTGTTTTTGATTTTAGTAGAGTTTATGGTAAAGGAAGCCCCATAACAGCTGAAACCAGAGCCATGATTAATGGTCTTCTAATCTGCTTTTCTAAGGGAATCAACATGCTGGATGTGGAATCCGATTCTTGTATTCTAAGTGAGATGATTCTCACTAGAAGAGCCCCAAGGTACCCTAAAGCTTCTATCGACTGTTGCCACAAGCTAATCTCATCAAATATGCAAATAATTCATATTTTCAGAGAACAGAATAAAGCAGTAGATTGGCTAGCTCATTCAGCTCTAGATTCTAACATGAACTCTGATTTTGAAAAGGGTGAAACTCCGGTGAGACTGAGAGCTATTGTTTTTCTCGAAGAATTGAGGCTGTTAGGGTTTGCAATTTTGGGGATTTCCCTTTTCTTTGTTTCGAGCTGTTGAACAACGTGTATCTATCATAATTTAGTAATAAAAGGCTACAAAGTTTTAATTTAAAAAAGGAGCAAAGATAAGGTTTGCGTGACATTTTCATCCGAACAGACGGACCGAAGAGAGAAGAAGCCAAAACTACTATGCGCAACAGTATTTTTAAAATTGTCAATATTTACAAATTTTTTATTTATTAAAAAAAACCCTAATATCATTACATTTTTATTTATTTATGTTGTATGCTACTATTTACTCTATGAAGTTTCATAACATAAAATCAACTAAAACTTAACAATTTATTTTCTATAATTTACTAAAATCAACAAAAACAAAAATCAAAACCTAAACTCTTTTTTCAACTTTTAAAAACCAAAATCTACGTTTAAAGAGTGTTATCGTAAGCGAAAGACGTGCGGTACCAAACAAAATCAATTGTCCATTTCGTATGGTTGGTAATTCGGTTAAAAATGATGATAAGTGGGCCTCAAGTGTGGCTTCTAGCAAACATTCATGACCACATTATGTATTAACAAGGACATATGAAATAACCGAAGTTAAAATCAACGAAAGAAAAACGTTTGTAAACGTTTTAACAGTAAACGGAACAAATTTGTGTCAAATATTTGGAAACTTAAAGGAGGTCGGTCCGGAGAACGCATCCAACATCTGCCACATATACAATCACCATAAAAGAATAAGGTTGGTTGAAGAGGGTGATCGGTCGCAAATGTAATGCTTGTTAGCAAAATTACAATGCACAAATACATTTAATGGCATCAAACAACCAATGAAGGATCCAATATCATAACTTATTTTTTTACACACCCGGTTACCATTCCTTTACTACGAACCTTCTTTTAATTTCTAATCGTAAATAACACTTACTAGATTACTAGATACCGAATGCAATTGTTGGAAGTAGTGAGGGTTACATTGACTAACAAACGTTTTGTATTGGATTCACATTCATGGTGAAAGAGAAGCAAGACAACTATGAATGGGCTTTGAGATGTTTGATAGCGGTTATGGAAGAGAACGATTATGAGTTACCTTATCTTATAATCACGAACCGTGAACTTGCTTTGATAAATACCATAGACAAACTATTTCCAAGTGGGAGTCATATATTATGTGAATGACATACAAACAAGAGTGTAAGCAAGAAAAATAAAATAAAAATAACAACGAGTTTAACACGGTTTTGGCTGCTTAATATGACGTCGTCGCATCATTCACTGTTGACAAAATGACTAGAGGTTGGATAAACTGTAGCGGATGTTCAAAGACCACGAGAAGTCAGTCGAGTACGTCCTAGACTCATGGATTATACTACATAAAGTGAAATTTTGTCATGCATACACTAACAAGATCATGCATTTTTTAATCACGCGTCTAATATGGCCGAATGCTCGCGCACTACTTTGAAGAAATATGTCCGGTCAAGCCAATTGAATTTTATATAATTTTGGGAGAAGGTTTATAGTTTTCTTGTGATGCAACAATCAACAATAAATGAATCTATGAAGTTACGCAAATGTCCTATTACTAACAAATTCCAAGATTTTAAACATTTCAAATTACTAAAAGGGTACGTATCACTGATCGCATTGGCACTAATATACAATAATTATCTTGAAAAGTCTGAGAAGTCTAAAGGTAAACAATCTACATGTACCCACAAACTAGAGCCCACATGGGCCGCACCGAAAACAACTTCGTTCGGGATGATCAACAAAGTCATCCCGTAACAATTGACAACCAACCACTCGACCCACATCTTTTCTATCAGTACGAGGTCGACCTTAGGTGAAGAAACCTTGGATGACAGGATCCGCATCGACGATCAGACAAACATCCTGGAAAATCAGAGCATGGTCAAAATGTAGCAACCGCATGTCATCAGGGAGGATGACGCTTCCATTCAGGGAGGATCAGTCAATTACCCCAATGGCTTTGGTGTCATACTCACTTTTTTTAGTATAAATGAAGTACAAAATTCACCATATTTACGAAGAATTCTCATCGAGCAGACTCTGGATGGCCTATATATAATGAAATTGCAATACTTTACGGGCACAAGTAACCATGAGCATTACATATTGTGCTTTAGACAGCTTATAGAGTACCTCTAGTATGATGACGCATTGATGTTCCTTCGTTGCCTTGAGCCTCCAAGGAGATACCTTGGTGTTGTTATACCAAATTTCCCAAGACTCGATCCACATCTTTCCTTAGCTAGGTAAACTATTCATGGCCGGATTGTTGTTTAACAAAGAGATGAAGAGAAGGGGTGACTATCTGCCGATATTGAAAAAAAAACAGAGGAAAACTCTAAGGAAGTTCATATCAAGATATGTCAACCTTAACGTCACAACGGTTAGTTATCATGACCTGAAAGCATTTACGACTTGCCAAATGCTACTCTATGAGCTTATTTTTATAATTCGGCCAGAAAGGTGGAACCCCTCACCATGGCTGACCTAATAGCCCGCGCTTATAAATACATTAACCACGATGAGGCGGACGCTCTGAAGCACCACGAGGGATAAGATTCTCCCCGGAAGGAAAGATAATGGTTGTTACCGAAGAAGTCCCGACGCACAAATACTCATGGTAACGTTTCCGTCCGGATGAGCAGGCCAACCACCCAACACTAACCATGTCCGATGTATACCTTTACAATAAAATCAAATAGACCAACCTTCAATCTCATCCTCGAATGATGTCTTTACACCCAACGACCTCAAATTGACACAACTTGTATGAGTATCACCGAAACTATGGCCACACCACAAAGGAGTGCTGAGTGATAAAGGTCGATATATAATGATAGATTGAAAGAGAGAATCTAAGTAAGAATGTCAAATAGCCTGACTGAAAAAAAACAAGAGCGATTATACAGCCCTTGAAAAGAGCCCTGACCCCCCCCCCCCCCCCCCCCCCTTCCCCAATGAGAAGGTAAGTGGGCGTGGGAGGAGTTAAACCGACTAGAGGATATTCTAGAAGGTGAGCAAGAAGGAGGTAAAAAACTTAAACCGTACATCATAACTCTCCATGGAGGCACCAGTAGGACGAGATACCCACATAGCTCCCGCAAGTGTTACATCCAAGAGATAAATTTGGCCATCG
Organism: Limnanthes douglasii subsp. nivea; assembly: GCA_036936605.1. Taxonomy (NCBI): domain Eukaryota; kingdom Viridiplantae; phylum Streptophyta; class Magnoliopsida; order Brassicales; family Limnanthaceae; genus Limnanthes; species Limnanthes douglasii. Next base: position 357,931,971 of record JAUPFV010000001.1, read on the forward strand.
ACATGCTAAATGTTGACTTGGTTTAAGTACGTGCACCCCGGACATCCATGCTCGCCATATTTTTCACTAACAAAAATCTAGAAGAAATCATCATCCACACGACGATGCTCTCTTGATGACGGTTGACATTACAAAGTGTGATACACGACAGATTCTGGTGGATTTGGAACACTGGTGAAAGTGTTGTTCAACTCAACCATGAAACAATTCCCTTTTAAGACTGTCGTCTGTCTAACCTTTCATCTCATAGTAGGTTTCAATGGCCATGCCACCATACCGTTAGGAATAATATTGATGGAGATGTCAATTCAAGCAGAAAGATGGGCCAAGAGCAAGGTCACCAAGTTTGTTTCTTTGGACACCCTGACCCCTTACAAGTTGATCCTCGGGAAGCCATGGTTGCATGCCTTCAAATCTCTACCACCAGTGTTTGAAGTATATGGTCGGAGTAAAACTAGTCATAGCGAGGCAACCAAAAGACGACACAAAAAGAACTAGTGGAGGCCCTCAAAGAATCCACCCAATGATGTTCAAGATATAACACTAACCCTACTGGGACAACCCCCGATAATTTAAACAATACCGCTGAACTCTTACCCTAATGTTTTGTTGTAATAATTGTTTAACAACATGATTTCGCATAACTTAACTCATTTTATCAATTATTATGCCCAAATCATTTATATTAATTAAAATATTTGTTTTATTTAAAATTTACATAACTAAACATTTTTTTGTGTCACATGGACATGGAGAAAAACTAACAAAATTTCAAAATGTGTATTAAATATACATTTTTAGATTTAAACGGCGTGAATAAATGTTTTCCTATTAATTTTACTACACAATTAGACTAAAAATATTATAGAGATAAACATGTTTTACTAATGGCCAGGCTAAAATAAAACCTTTTTTTAATGAGACCTTCCAATCCTAATTTGATTTCTTAAAAAGTTAAAAAGACCAAAATTTCATAGCATATAAAAATGCTAATTTAATTCCTAATACTAATTATTTACCTCAACCACTACCCACTACCCCTTTCCAATACTCTCAAATCAACTTAAAATCCATTGAATCTCTTCCAACGGTGATGATTTTTGTTCGGATGATAACTGATCATCTAAAAACAGTTTGCAGTTTTTAACTTACAATCTTAAATTCTCAATCACTGCCGTTGCGATGTACAAAACAATCACGCGTGATTTTGCAGAAAAACAGACAGACTCTTCTGGGGTGATTTTACCAAATTCATACAGCCAGAATGCGTGATTTGTCCAAACTGATTTAGTTTTATGCACGATTTATTTAATATGAAAGTATTTATTTTAAAATTTAAATCTTATTTAATACTCATTTTTAAATTACATGTTACGTTTTTATTTGTACGAAATATTCATACATTTACATGTATCCATAATTCAATAAGTAGCATATTTGTATCGAGTTTATTATAATTTATGTAATTTTCATTGAAATTAAAGTTGATGTAATCAGAATAGATCGTGAAAGGAAGAAAGATACATTTCATATTCACCATTGTAAATTTATTTAATAAAAATCATCAAATATAATTGAAATGTTAACGTTGCAATAGAAACACAGTAATTAAGTTGAAAGTAAGTGATTAATACATTGAATAAACAATTAAGTTAATGTCATTCAATGTATTAATATTCATAATAGTATAATATAATAAATATTAGAATAAATGAATGTTCATTAGTTTAAATATGAAAATTTATAGACTGAAGTTTAAATTTACTTTTTTTAATCCCGATATTTACCAAATTGGTTATATTACTAAATTCTAATGAGGTTTATTTATAAAATTTTAATTTTTTATTATTATAAAAATTCATTAAAAAATTGGTTCAGAGATCGAGTAAATAAATAATAAATGTTAGATAATAAAATTGAGGCAAATCCACAAAATAAAGTAACAATGACAATATATGAAAACTTTCAAATCCAATGATGTCTTAATTGTGCAAATGTGGATGATTTTGCACAATTCCGACTTGTGGATACGGTAATTCCACTCCCGATTGTGCGTACATCCACTATTCCAGCGCACCCCCGATTGTGCGTACATCCACTATTCCAGCGCACCCAGTTATGCGTGAAATTACGTCGTACAACCAGGCTACCTGCAAAGTTAAAATCTAATTTTTATCACGGCAAATCTAGCGAGTAGCATACCAAGATAAAGATAACAATATAACTTAACATGTACATCTAACCATAACATGTACATCTAACCATAATTCTAAAAAACAACGGCAAAGTTAAGAAAAATCATTTTTTTAACCGAAACTAAAACTCTAAGAATCTCTAAAACTATCGATGTAAAATTAAAACAAATTACACCATAATGTAAACAAAACGCACCTTAACGTGATTGTATGCTTGAATTTGATAAATTTGAAGGTTTTAAAAATCAAAATTAGAAAAGTTTTAGAATTTGGAAAAAATAAAAAAATGGTTGAATGAGTAAATAATGAGTTTTCATACAAGTGTTATTATCGTAAATATTGAAGATCTCGTTATAACGAGTAAATATTGAAGATCTTGTTATAACGAAGAAGTATCTAAGGTTATCGTTTAAAAAAAACAAATTTTAGATTAATATATGCCTTTATTAGTTAATATAATTAATATTACTGATATTAAGAACATAAAAATATATGTTCAATAATAAGTATAAAATATTATAATACATTTAAATTGTATTTCTCCCATATATTACTTATTTTATTATTTTATTAGTGGTTTTAATATATATTTCATAGTAAAATCATAAAAAAATAGAATAACTTTTAATATGTTTCTAATAACAGGACCATCGCTTATCTATATGAAATTTAATATGTCTTTCATATATTTTTCCTAACGAGATCATTTGTTTCCTAATTTTTTAAATTTAGGGTCATTAATATATTCAAATACATTTTTCAAAATACTTATAATTTAATATTCTTATATATTTATATTGTATTTCATTAATATATTACTAATCGTATTCATCAAAGCTTTTTTTAGTTGTATAAATACATTAAAAATAAAAGAAGTTCATACAAGTACCTAGGACATACCCTGAGGAAATGCTTAAGAGCCAACTAGAAAGAAAAGTAGATACAGACCATATCATGGTCAAAATTAAATAACAAATAATAGTTGTCATCGAAGGATCATTAGGCAGAGCGTCTTGTGAGGGGTGAACACAGGTGTGACGGAGCTAAGCTAAATCTTGTGGATAAATCAATAATATAAACAATATTAAGTTAGTAAGTGGTAGTTTTACAAAGGCTAGACGAAGATCAGCAAATAAACCAAAAGACAGCAGAGGTAAGGCTCGGCGAGAGCCGGAGATTCTCTTGTTTCTTTACCTCCAAATATGGTAAATGATAGAGGCAAAACACGTCCGCCAAATTTTATGGGAACTCGAGAGGGGCCAATTGGAGGCGTCAAGGAGCAGTGAGTTTCAATTGGAATTATTATTGTAGGGGATCCTAGTTTTAGTGCGAGTGTGTTCCCATAAATTATGGGAGGAACTACAATCATAGAGGATATGATTAATTTTTTCGTTCACATTATTGCAGAGGACGCAAACATGGGAAGTGTCGATCCCCCATGATAAAAGCTTATCATGAGTAGTAAGTTTGCCATTTATGGCGAGCCAAGGAATGAAAGAATGACGAGGGATATTATATTTACTCCTGACTATCCCTGCCCAACTGACACAGTTGTTGGACGGTCGAATGACATTATAGGTGTTTTTGATCGAGAAATTGAAGGATCTAGATTTCACTGTCCAAAGAGGGACATCGTCCAGGTGCACGCTTGGTTTATGAAGGGAATCTCAGAACGGTTGTTCATGTTCCCAGCATTATCAGATCTCCTATTGAGAGACTAGAGCCAACGTCCTTCGTAGATAAAGTCTGATACAATAATATGCTTACCTAATTTTGACTCATTGATGATGAAGTGACCATAAAAAGATGCAAGGGAGGTAGAAAATAGTCAGTGATCAAACCAGAAGAAGGTGGTCCTGCCATTGCTTATAGCTATCCTCAAAATGTTGATAACCATGAGCCTAAAAGATAATTTTTTCCTCCAATTCCATGAGGGAGTGAAGCTAGGATAAATACTCAAAAATTATTGTTTTTAATCTTCTCAGTTTTAAGAGATAAATTTTCCTCCAATCTTATGAAGGAATTAATAAAATTGCTAATAAATGATGACAGGTGCTTGAGGACGGCCGACTGATTCCATATTTTTAAATCTAAATTCCCAAGACCTCCCTCATGCAAGAGCTTCTCAAAATCTAATTTTGTTTTACCAAAATCAAATAAAATTGTACAAATAAATTAGAGGAGATTAAGAAATAAAAAATAATGTGACGGAGGATTCAAGAATTATTGTAATCATACATTGATTCTGTCTCACTCGAAAATTCATAGCACTTACAACACTATTTTGGATGGATGATGATGAATAAAGTAATAGCCTACAAAATCCTTCGACCGACTTTACAAATCCAACCAATTCATCAATTGATACTTATAAATTTTATGAAGGGTTTATTGAAAACGATGAATGCTCCAAAATTTAAATAAATTTTCAATCAATTTAATCGACGGGATAATGAATAAATTTCGAGTATATTATAAAAAATAATGACATCAATATATTCATATATTCAGATTTTATGTAATAATTAATCTAAATAAATTTGACCATTATTTTAGATATATTCTAAAAAACTATTTAGACATTAATATTGCCATTCGTTCTTATATTCACCAAATTACAAAATATAAGCATGAGCATTATATTAAAGACATTAATTTTTCTTTACAAACAACATGACTTATTATTAAACAAATAATAAAATCTTTATATTTCTTACATGATTTTATTTTCAAAAATATATTTGAACTACGATGAATAAAATCTGCAATATATTCATGAATAAAATACAAATAACATATTTAAACTACTGATTCATATCGTAATATATTTTTTAGTATTTTTGGTGGATGTTTTCTATTGGCTCCCACTGTGACCGCCCATTTAATGAGTAAAAATATAAAGAAGTAGCAGACGATGAAAATATGAATAAAAATATAGAGAAATGATAGACAAAGAATTTTTTTTGAAGGTTTGGTTAAAGACGATCAGGATATATTTATGCTTAAAGATTAGGAAAGATATTTATTAGAGGAACAGTAAAAAAACGAGAAACTACCAATAATCGTAGTATTTTTTTCAACAAATAAACTATTGAATTAGATATCGATTTTTGTGTAACACAGAAGCCTAATAGGTTATATGGACTTGAAGTTTCAATTACAAATCAAACTTAATAATAGGATGAAAATAACAGAATTTTGAGCGCACAAATTTGATTTTCGTTCGATGCTTTTTTCATTTTTCATTTTTGATTAAGAAACTCATTCCTTGTCCAAGTACTTCAGCTTTATTACTGAGTCTCTACTTATCTATGGATTTATTAATGGAAATTATTGACTCCAAAAAACCTTTTGGAAGAAAAAAATATTAGTTTTCTTAACTTCATCTTAATCTAAAGAGGTTTCATACTCCGAGTATCTGCTGTACTACAAAACTATACAAAACTATGAAGAATGATCGAATAACATGAATTTCTACATTCTCTTCCTTACTTTTTCTTAATCCATCAAGATTTATCTTTATTTTTCACTCTACTAGCATTAAGATGGTTAAGTTTTCAGTATAAAACTTAAACTCAACCAGAGGAAGCTTCAATATAGGTATCTGGTTTAAAAAGTTGCGGTAGATTTCTTTTTTAGATTTGATGAACTTCTATAATTTTTTGAATTGATCATTCTCTTCTGATAAATATTATTGAGTTCCAGTTAATGAAATTTTCCTTGTTTTCAATGACTCTATATCACCTTTTGTATAAAAGAGTTTGAAATTTAAATGCACCAATCCAAATATTGAGCTCCATTTCCAACGTTAAGTAACTGACCAAGTTCCTAATTATTCGACGATGATTAATCCTTCTCCAAAGCTACAACTTCAAGAGCATACTAGGATTAAGTAGAAAATTGAAATTCACCAATTGGTTGAGGAGGTTGGTTTGAGGTGTAAAGCCATAACATATTCTTGGATCAATTCCTGGATCGAAATGGGATCAACTAGATTAATGACGCTGATATTATTGAGATGAACATAATCGAAGATAGGATAATCATATGTTTAACAAGATACTGCAGCATCTGAGAAAGAAATGAGGATGGCCGGAAGGCTTGATGATTCAAATTACTCGGATTTTCTCAAAAAGAAAAATGCAGACCATCTGCTCCATAAAATATCGTGACAGGTAAATTCTCTACTCTAAAGTATTATAACACGATGAACCTGAGAATTTCATGAGGATGCGATTTAATTTTGCTAATAACTCTTTTGAATATTCGATGACATCTGAATATAAGGAGGTTTTCTAAGAAGATCAGTGTTTAAACCATTGATGCACAATAATCCTAAAGAAAAGGAACAACTGAGCATGCTTTTACCAACGAAAGAGGACAAGCAGAGCAATAAATGAAGAAGGTGAGGCTGACTCTATTTTCTAACTTCAGTTAATTCTTGAGAGGTGAAGCAAAGATGAGCTACCGCACTTGAAAGATCTTGATGTTAACATTGCTAGCCATTAAGCCGCATTATTTTGATTTAAAGCAATATGACATCCAGGAGGGTTCTGGCTTTAGCAACCATAAGTGACGTTTGCCATATAGCCTGAGACATTAGATAAGAAAATCAACTATTTATGTAATGATTTAGAAATCTATACATGATTAAGATCTGGTGAGCTTATTAGTAGCATACAAAATCATGAGATATAGAAATCATAAGTTATTGTGTACGAACGTAACTCATACATAAATTTTATTGCTCTTAATATCTTTTAGCTTTTTATTAGTTAATATTTTGAAGTCCCGATCACCCTTAGTTTTGTGTCTTGCAGGTGAAGTAGTTAGTCTACCTATGCTCTATTTGTTAGAGGTTGGATGCTCATAGGCTAAGTTGACATATACAGATGAGCTATTAAAATTGAAGCCTATTTTCAAAGCTACAATAGCCTCAATGACTTCAGCCTCACGAAGATGATGCTTGTCCTTATTAATATTTAGGTCAAAATGAGAGGTAATCTGATTCTTTTTGTCTTTAGAAGGGATATTATCAGTTCTGATAAATTGATAATCCTCAGATTCCTGGTGAATTGAATAAGTTAGTATGACTCAAATTTCCAAAAAATGTAATGCTTCATTGATTTCGGTTTCATGCAAGTATTATGCTTCAATATTCTACTGATTTGTTACTTTCTCTTTGAAGTGGCTCAAAAGAGTATCCATAAGATATTTGGTTGTTTGTGAATTGTTGGTTTATGTTATTGATATTACTCTACATTGGTTGTTATCCAGTATCTTTAATTGTAGCAATGTCTTTGTGATAAATTGATGTTTCCATAGAAGCTCTTTCTTTTGATGGAGAAGTTATCTCCTTAACAATAATAAATTTCATTTTTAGTTGTTTGGTTCGAATGTTGATCTTCAACTTGATTCAGGTTGTCTTGTTTTAGCTTTCTACATGTTTAAGAATTGTGACCCATATGAAAATATTTAGAACAATATAGTAGTTTATCTCTATATGTGACTTTTACACAGAATCTTTCAGCATTGCCAAAATAACCCAGATTCTATCCAAGAGAGTCTTTAAAAAATCCAATTCCACCCAGACCTTACGACAGTTGTACATGGCCTGGTTTTTGAATGGTACCAAAATGTCAATAGGATTCCTTATGGATTTGGCTAGGGTTCTGATTGTATCCGAATTATAAAGGTAATGCGGGATATTACTGAAGGTGATCCAAACATGAGAGACTGATGACTCCCTTTTAGGATTGAAATTAGGTGTCCACTTAAGAGTACACAGTGTATGTTTTCTACTGTCTACACCAATCTTCTCCAAATTCTTTTAATGTCTTCCTGTAGCCCAATTATATCATTAAGTGTCGAGGGTCCCAAAGAGCCAAGCTTACTGCCTTTGAATTTCAGAGCATACAAGAAATTTTGTATCTCAGTCATTGGTGACCTTCCATTTGAGAATTTACCTATCAATGTGTGCTTAGTCAAAGACTCTAATATTAGTTTATCTTGCTGCTGGAAGTATACCAAGATATAGTCTTCTTGATTCCGAACCAGATTCGTAGGATTATTTCTTACTATATCTGAAAAACTCTTCTTATGTGACTGTTGATCCATTGATGGTTTCATTTGATGGTGGGATTGTTGTTCAAATACAGGGGTTTGCTCTAAATATTGCATAAGACAGGTTAGTTGAGGAATTTGTGATGTGAATTGGAGGATAAGATTGACTAAGATGTGAGAATTCTTAAGTAGCGTCTTCTTGATTTGTAATACTTCTTGATTGATAAAGCACCAACTTCTGAGTTTGATGGGGATCCATGGAGATTTTGAATATCTTTTTAGGAGATTCAGTTTGTTGTTACTGATGAAGGATATAAGGCTCAACAACGGGGATGCTGCTGTTGGAGTTCCATTTTCTAATAATTTGATTCTTCATTAAAAAATGACAAGAGTTGATTTCTAGATAACATTCTCATCTCTTGTGGAGATTATTGATCTGACCAAAAATCGTAGTAAATTATTCTTTGTGTCTCTATTCAAGAAAATGTATCATGCCTTATATAGTAATAATGACGAGTCTTTGGACATACACAATTAGTCCATTTATGACCGATCCACACCACTAATCCACATTTTACTTTTAATGTTAGACATTTGTTAGATTTATGTTATAGAATAAATATCGATCCAATACTCCACCGATTCAATTTACTAATTGGATAAATCATAGCCACATCAATAATAGATGAATGACTATTACGAAGAAATGTAAATATATATTTTACATTAATAAAACAACTGTCAATAAATCCTTTTAATTCGCGCAAATAAACTTTTTTTTATAAAATGCTAAAAAAACAAAAAATAGTTAGAAATTGTGGAGGAACCAAAACAGAAAAATCTCAATTTAATAATTTTTATGGCCTATAGAGATGGAATAACGTTTATATATGCTAATAAATCAGAAATTTAAAACCAGAATAGTAAACAGGAAAACATATAATCTTAGTTTCACGGAAAAACTAATAAAATAGGAAATAATAAAGCTAACTAATTGAGACGGTAAAAATGTAAGATTTTTTTTGAGTCCAAGCTGATTTTTCTCTATTTGAAATATGACAGAATATCTCACTACTAAGCTCCAAATAAGTAGAACGTGTTTTAGCATGATGGATTAAAAATCATAACCACTCATTCGAATTAGCGATTTGAATTAGTAACTGTTAGGGGTATTCACTTTGTATAAGAAATGTTATCACGTTCGCGCATACATTTATGTATTTAACGCCATATATTTTTCTTGTAATTTTGGTTATTTTAATAGTTTTAAACGACGTGTCACGTCCTGTGATGATAAAAGGTCAAAACGTTGCGACGACACGATAAAATTTGCGTCGAGAGTTATTCCTTTTACCGATACTATTAAGTAAATCATATAGAATATAGTAAAAAAATAAAAAAATAAATCTAAAAATTAATAAAAATATTATAAAATTTTAACTTTAAATATTTTAAAACATTCAAATGCGATCAAACATAAAAAATATTCCAACGAAACATAAAAAAACTCAAATATCATCATCAATTAAGTTATTTTCATCTCTTTGGTCATTTGCCTCATATACATCCCATATATGAGGCAGCGTGCAATAGAAAGAGGCAGTATGCAGCGAAGGAACAAAAAGATATTTTTGCACGTGGCAATTCAATATTCAGTATAAAATGTGAATAGCTTTTATCAATATAAATAAATTGATTAGACATTTAATAAATCAGTAGTTTTTGAAATTAGTTTATATAAAATAAAATAATAATAATAGATATAGCTAGTGAAATAACGCTGCGAAGCAACGTATCGCTACGCTTTCGTAACGCTGCGACGGTGGGCGTTTTTCCGTTTGGACCATTACATGACTCGCCGTAATGATTTTTCAGCGTTAGACGCCGTCCCACACTGCGGCAACGCTGATGCAGTGTTTTTTTTAAAACTATGGTCGCTCTATAACAAGTTTATACCTTCCATTTATTCAACAATTATCATAAAGTCTCTCGATTTTTTATAAAATATCATTTTACAAATCTAACTTGTTATTTTAGATGGTAGATTTTATAAAACAACTCGCCACTAATGACAATTTTTCAAGCTTTGTTACGGTTTGAATAAACTGTAACTATTTTGAAAAGAACGAGTTTTCAGAAGTGTAACTATTTTTAACGTTTGGATTTGGAAATTATCCAATAAACGACTTTCAAGCTTACAAATTGTTTACAAATCTACGTTAAAACTAATAGGTTTTCAAAACTCTAAATTTTCAAGCTTGGATTTGGAAATTACCATTAATGGTAAGTATTAATGTTGTTTTTTCACAAATTTTCCAATAAAAAACTTTTAAATCGATTACAAATCTGCAAATGAAAATAATAAATTTTCAAAACTATAACTGTTTCACGGTTGGATATGATATTGCCATTAGTGGTAAACATTAATATTGAATTTTTTTGAATCCCTTATTATGGTAATCTTCCAAGTTGTGTCATAGTTTTGAAAAGAATCAAACGAGGTTTAAATACTATGCCACTAATAGGATTATTCGATCTCCAGTATGGGAAACAGTAACAACGGTAGAAGTGTTAGTACTAGCTTCGATTGACCTGCTCGTTGTGAAAGTCTGGTCTTCTGGTTAAGAAGTCCTATGTTGCGCTACCCCTCTAGTAGTGCTAGTGGTATTAATACCAGTTCGGACCCCGATGATGGTCGATCTTATTCTCACATACTGGGGTCATCCTAATGCGATGATTCAAAGCTAGAATCTCTCATGGCTAAGAAGTTTGAAATAGGGTGATATCCTAGAAACTTAGCTGGTTTGGGTTGGTGATCTTGTTTGAGCTCCGAAGCCCTATCAGTGCTTGATGACATGGTTTTCCTGAGCTGAGGGTTTTACTCGGACCAACATGTGGTTATAGGAGTGGATAGGCTCGGATTAGAGACATGAAGAGGGTTTTCTTCAAATAAACATTTTTTGTGAGGGTATAAATCCCCGTGTGAAATGGTTTGAGAAGAATCATTTGGAGAATTATCAATCACTCCCGCTATTCGTGAGTTTATGAAGTAACTCCTCTTTGCCCACTTTTAGCCTAGCAACTCAGGAATGAGCATCCAAGTGTAATACTAGGGATGGTAATTTTCCCAAACCCGCGGGTACGTGATCCGAGTCGACTCGATGGGATGGATTATAAGTTTTAAAAATTTCCCACAGATGAGTTGTGGGTTTGAAAATTTACTACTCGTCGGGTTTTGGATGGATTATGGGTTTAAAAACTTCCTCACATAAAAACTTCAACCTGATCCACATGAAATTAGTTATTCTAGTTTTAAAAAATTAATACATATTATATGATTATTTTATGAATCTAACTTTATAATTTATGTATCTATTATAATTGTTTGATACTTTTATCATTATTTATACTCTATTATAGGTTAATTATTTAATATTAACTTGTATTGAAAAATGTAAAAATTTAAATAAAATAATTTAAAAATAAGTTACAAGTTTTAAAAACAATTAAATATCTAAAAACAAATATAATTTATTAAATTTTTTATCGTGAATATAAATAATAAATATGTTTTATAAATTTGTTACTAGTTTTTTAGATTTGTAACTAAATTTAAGAGTTTATATTGAGTATATTATTATTGTTATTATTTTAATATATTATTTGTGGGTTTTCTAATTTTTTATTAGATAGTTATGTATGAGAAAATATTTTATAGATAAATCTCTTATCTGAACGGATACCCAAACATGATGGGTTTAGAAAAATAAAGGCGGGAGGAGACCGGGTCTAACAAAATTCACACCCATCTCGACCCATTGCCATCCCTAATAAAAACGGTTCGTGATTGTGTTTCCTGTTTAGCACTATCAATTTCCATTAACCGAGTACTCCTACAGCTGGACTTCCCGTTAACATGAATGAACAACTGCTTTTTTATGAACATTTTCGTCGCTTCTTCACAAGTCCCGGTTTGGGTCTAGGTTTATAAACATCGCGCCTCTCGTATTTATAGTGCATCATAGGATTTTTTCCATTTTTATTACTGTTAGTGTCTTTAACATTACAAGTAATGAATCGTAACTTGTTGCTTTTGGTTTCAACCCATGTGTCCAAATCAAATTTAGAATAATATCTTTAGGTAATAAAAATATGGGTATAATCGGCCATCAAACATGGTGGATATTATGGATCCTACAAGATACATGAAAGTAAGTAACCACAATATTCACATTCATTGAATCACCAACTACGTAACTCATGCATGATCATGCTCCCAAAAATGAAAAATCACGCACAAAATTGCGCCCCTAATTGATTGGAATTTGGAAAAATAGCGCACATGGTTGCGTCTCATTGGGCAAAATCACGTAAGGAAAATGCCCACAATTTGATATAAAATAACGCAGGCTTCGTGCACAATTTTGCATGTTGCAGGCGCCCTGGGTGCGCTAATTTGTATAAGAAATGCGCAATACATGCGAAAAAGACACTAGCATTGAAAAAACTTATAAGTGTACGTCATTTGTGTTTGAAGATGATCTGTTAACGATTCCTCCTCTGACGAAAGAAAAACATCCATGTTACAACTAAAATTGTTATTTAAGTCACTTAAATCCATAATTCGCAAGATATTCTATGGACTTTAGTATGTTGTTTTGGTTAAGTTTAATGTTTGTTAGTGAGTAGTGATAGTAACTGGGGTAAAATATGGACAAATAGGTTGAAATTATCGTTTGCGTAAGATAAGAATATTTTAAACAATTCAATTTTATGAAAGAATAAAAAATGACCGGAGGTCTTGTCCTAACAAAACCAGGTCTCGTAGTTTTATTTTTATCATTCACCTTTATTTTTAGTTTCTAACTATTTAACATTAATTTATTTTAGATATAATCTAAAATAAAGAATCAAAACCTTTCAGTTATTCACAAATCATCGTGGAAACAATCGTCTTCAAACATCCCTTGATTTTTTTTTCAAAACCGTCTTTTATACAAATCAAACACTCTTTGAAATAATAGATTTTATAAAACAAATTAGGTATTAATGATAATTTTTAAAGTTTTTCACGGTGTTAAATAACTGTAGCTATTTTCAAAAGAATGAGTTTTTAAAACTCTAAACGTTTCTCGTTTTGGTTTAGAAATTACCATCAATGGTAAGCATTAATGTTGTTTTTCTTAAATCTGCCATTAAAAAGCTTACAAATCCTTCATTGAAAATAATGAAGTTTCAAATATGTAATTGTTTCACGTTTGGATTTGGATATTACCATTAATTGTAAACATTAATACTGTTTTTTTACAAATCCTCCACTATGCTAATTTTCCAAGCTTTGTCATAGTTTTGAAAAGAATTGAACGAGGTTTGTTAGGAATCATTATGCAATGAATCACAAATGACTCAAGCATACAACAAAATAAAGAACACAAAAGAAAAGAACATTGGATTTTAACGTAATTCGACAAAATGTCTACGTCCATGGGTGCCGCCAAAAAAAAGTGTTTCATTATAATAGAAAATGTTATAGATATTCAGATACTCTTTTGTGTAGTCTCAATAGTTAAGTGATAAGGAATAAAATTATAACAAACTAGATAATGGGGCTAATAGTTACAACAGTCTATACAAGGTACATTGTTAATGACATAAACTTTACGAGCAGACACGATACATGTCAGACATTACACAAATAAAAATGATACACGACTGTATCATGAGGCCCATTGAGAACGTAATTATTATTAACTATTTGACTCATCCTCAACATACAAAGTAGTAACATTTAAATAGAAAATAAAAGTACATTACCAAGAAATATATTTTGAATGCTGAATGTGAAATACCATTTATTCACTATCAACAAGGTTTGACGACGATGCCACCGATAAAAAAGAAAACTGAATTGGGTTCATGCTTGGCTGAAACGCCACCAACATAAATTTCAAAATCGAGTTGGTAATTTTCCAACTTTTCCAAAGTTTGTTAAAATATTAATATTTACCATTAATGGTTACACATGCCACTCAACTATATTTCTGTCTAGGATTCGAGTATTAATGCTTACCATTATAGTTAACCTTCCAAATTTTGTTACAATATTGAAAAGAATAGAGCGAGGCTCAAAATAATTGTAGCTACCGTCCCATGATTTCTGAATACGTGAACAATTTGAATTCACTATAATGGATTAGATTTGAAATTAAATTTAAATCATAATATATAAAAATTTAAAAGTAAATGGTAAAATAATTGGAGGACGAATATTTCAGGTTTTAAATTCGAAGTGACTAAAATTGTAATAGAAAAAGTATTGTTTGGATGAGATGTACGTGAAACCAAAAAGGTAGAGCCAGACCAATAAAAGTGATATTTTTTCTTGTATAAAGTGAATATAAGTGACTATTTTGATACACGTGATCAGTTCTGGTGACTAATAAGCAACATGTACTATCTAGAAGACTTCATATTAATCAAAACAAGCATTCAAATATTTGTCACACATTCAGTGAAGAAGTCTAATGCATTAGATACCATATCAACAGGCCCACTGTTTTCCTAAAACATATTTTTCACATACTCATTCGAGAAGTCTAATGCGTTAAATGTTATATCAACAAGTTCATTGCTTTGCTAAAACATACCATGTGTATGCAGGTTTTTTTAAATACCTTTATTCTCATATTTGTTGGTTATTTTGTCACTTTATTTGATTTCTAGAGTTTGTGAAATGTATATACGAATTATTTTTGGATTAGTAATTGATAAATAAATAATTCGATAGTTTTTTGGACGGGATTTGGACCAGTTATTTTGAATTTATCATTTTTATTTAGCAAGTCCCATAAGGACTATTTATGTATTTGAGGCATTAGAGCTAAGAGGATCTAAACTGATCACTATAACTAATCCTTTTCAACCCATTTAGGATGAGTGAACAATTATTATTATTATTATTATTATTATTATTATTATTATTATTATTATTATAAAAAACATTTACATCTATCTATACTTTCTCTCTTCCTTATTTTCTACTTATTCTAGTAAGTTTCTTGTGATATTAGTAGAAGCGTACGGAACGTTAGTGTCTAAAGATCCCTTAGATACGTCCGGCCATACGTAGACTAAAGATCCCGAACCAAGTTTAGACTCATTAGGAACGACCACAGTAGGAGTTACTTCTGAGATGATACGTGAAAACTCATTTCTTATTTTTCAAGTTTTATCACGGTTTAAATAAATGTAGCTATTTTAAAAAAATGAGTTTTTAAAATTGTAAACTTTTCACGTTTGAGTTTAGAAATTACCATCAATGGTAAGCATTAATATTGTTTTTCCCAAAACCGTCATTAAAAAGCTTACAAATCATTCGTTGAAAATAATGAATTTTTCAAATCTGTAATTGTTTCACGTTTGGCTTTGGTTATTACAATTAATTATAAACATTACTATTGGTTTTTTTACAAATCCTCCATTAAGATAATTTTCAAAAGAATAAAGCGAGGCTCAAAATAATTGTAGCTACCGTCCCATGACTTCTGAATAAATGAACGATTTGAATTTGCTATAGTGGATTAGATTTGAAATAAAATTTAAATAATAAAATAAAAAAAAATTAAAAGTAAATGGTAAAATAATTGGAGGACGAATATTTCAGGTTTTAAATTTGAAGCGACTAAAATTGTAATAAAAAAAATATTGTTTGGATATTTTTTGATCCACGTGATCAGTTATACCAAAAAGATAGAGCCAGACCAACAAAAGTGATATTTTTTGTATAAAGTGAATATAAATGACTATTTTGATACACGTGATCAGTTCTGGTGACTAATAAACAACATGTACTATCTAGAAGAGTTCATATTAATCAAAACAAGCATTTAAATATTTGTCACACATTCACCGAAAAAATCTAATGCATTAGATACCGTATCAACATACCCAATGCATTCCTAGAACATATTTTTCACATACTCATTCGAGAAATCTAATACGTTAAATACCATATCAACAAGCCTATTGTTTTGCTAAGATGTATCATATGTATGCAGTTTTCTTAAAATACTTTTATTCTCACATTTGTTGGATATTTTATCACTTTATTTGATTTTTTGAGTTTGTGAAATGTATATACGAATCATTTTCGGATTAGTAGTTGATAAATAATTAGATAGTTTTTTATGGGATTTGGACTAGTTATTTTGTATTTATCATTTTTATTTAGCAAGTCCCATATGGACCATTTATTTATTTGAGGCTTTAGGTCTAAGAGGATCTAAACTGATCACGATAACTGCCACTTGTCAACCCAGTTAGGATGAGTGAAAAATTAATATTATTATAAAAAACTTTTACATCTATCTATACTTTCTCTCTTCCTTATATTCTACTTATTCTAGTGTGTTTGTCATGAAAGCGTACGTACGGTTAGTGTCTAAAGCACCCTTAAATACGTCCAACCATACGTATCAGTCCCTAACCAAGTCTAGACTCATTAAAGACGACCATAGTAGGAGTAACTTTTGAGATGATACCTGAAAGCTCATTTCTAAATCACACCCCTGAATTAACTTTCATGCTCCATACCTACTGAATTGTATCATATGATTATGTCTACTCCAGGAGAATTGAGTACGTCTCTCACCACGACAAGTGAGATTGTACGAGAAATGATGAGAAACCCTCTCGACTCGACTATTTGACAAGCTCGGCTAGAACAGTAGAGACATCAACTACTAGCTGAAATCGCGGCACTAAGGGCCAAGAAAGAAACATTGGCCGAACATTGCTACCTACCAAAGTAAAAATGATCCACCAATTAACATGATCCAGGCGTACGGTATGAGGTCCATATCAAACCAGGACTTGGGACGGCTATGTCTGCTTTATAGGAACTTATGAACTTCACCAGAGTTATAGTTGCACGAGTCAAGAATATTCAGTAAGACGTTATTACCTGTCTCCAACTACCAGTGAAAGGGATGAATATTTGTCTCCTTACAGCCGTAAATATATTTGAAGGAATCATGAGCATACTAGATAGATACATTACTCGAGACTCTAGGGTTGCGAAAGATTCCAAAAGAGAGTCACAGAGGGAACACGAGGCTGAGTTAGGCAGGAAGCCCAAAATGCCCCAGTTACGACAACACGTTGAATCAACAACACGTTCACGACCCTCAAACTATTTACCTCCCGAGACGCAACACCAAGTCCATCTTTCTGCTCCAGGATTACAGGTTGGTTTTTAGCTTTCAGTATCACAAATTAGTTTACAACATTCCGCTCCACATGCCAATTTTTTTGGGCCCGCAGGTCGGTTTTCAGCCTTCAGCTCCGCATGCAAATTTTTAGACTTTAGGCCCGCAGGTCAGTTTTCAGCCTTAAACCGCATATAGGTTTTCAGCCGCCATACCAGTATAATGATTTATCCACATGCAATTTGAGGGCAAGGCCCGATGTTAAATCCAACACGAATGTTCAACACTGAATCATAGTACCACGTAGATACTCATTCGACTCCTAATGATAGGATTTAAAAATGCTTACTATAATCAAGGTTACCAAAGAAAGGTTTCCTTGTTAATCTAGGAATTTGTAGCGTTTGAGTTACCACAAAGGTTTTATGTACATAAGATGGTGAAGTACTGTTGGATAAACATTGAACTTGAACACGTGTTAATGTATTAGTTATTAAAGCAGTTAGTAAGATAAGATCATACTGTTAGTTATTTGTCTATATAAGAGACAGTGTAATGATGTTTGATAAATGAAATGACAGTTACATCATTTCTATATTTTCTTTTCTGTATTTGCTGTTTTATCTTAGGGACCTTATCCCTACATTTGGTATCAGATCTCGTGTTGTCAAAGTAATGGCCAACGAAGGAAGTTGCAGTAATCAAATCGACGACAAGAGGAGTCTCAGTCCCGATCAAATATACGGCGAAACAGACTACAACATTTGGGTTTTCAAGTCTTGCATTCGCTAGGAGTATGGCCAGTGATCGAAGGAAAATACAGAGACTAGTAACCATTTCTCAAGCCGAAGCAGACGGAAAAAGAGGCTTGGGACACACTCAGGGAGATGCGGGTTGGTGAAGATAGCGTCAAGACGACAACTGCATAAGATGACGACAACTGCATAAGATTACACATGTGGAAATTTCAGAGAAGCGGATGGTAAAAGAGATCTTCACGAACTCTTCAGATAAATAGGAAGATCAGGCAGACACGAAGAAGACAGCAATCAAAAGAAGACAGCAATCAAGTTCAATGTTAAGGGGGAGAATGTTAGATAAACATTGAACTTGAACATGTGTTAATGTATTAGTTATTAAAGTAGTTAGTAAGATAAGATCTAACCGTTAGTTATTTGTCTATATAAGAGACAGTGTAATGATGTTTGATAAATGAAATGACAGTTACATCATTTCTATACTTTCTGTTTATATGTTAGTATACATATTTGTGTCTGTATTTGTATCAACTGTTTTATTTTAGGGACTTTCTCCTTACAAGTAGAACGAAACTAGCAAGCCTGAGTATCGTATCGATCCATTCATGAATGCCATGATGATTTTCCCAAATGACGATCAACTATGGTGCTGAGCTTTCTCAACGAACTTCGAGGGTAATGCCTTAACATGGTACAATAAGTTAGCTCCAAGATCTATAACTAGCTACGATATGCTTTGGACGCTCTTAAGAAATTAGTTTCTGGAAAGCATGGTAACAAAGGATCATAGTTTTCTCCATACCATGAGTAACCTAGATTATTTCTGCCAGGATATGGCTTGTGGTTCTTATAAACATGGACTTCTCCCGGGGACACTTACTGACGAAGCCATGAAGAAAATGGCTCTGACATTCGGGGCTTTGTTGGCACAAGTAGAATCACATATCAAGATTGAGAAAACCATGTGCCTTCAATTGATTTTGATTATCACCGCAGCTACATACAAGGCACCTCGAGTAGTACAACAATAATAAATCACAAATACTATTTTTTTGCTTCTTACAACACCTTCTTATCATCGATTATTTCCGGATCAACATCAGAAGCAAACATAGTCCAGTGTAAGTTAGAGTGGGAGACCGGGTAGAGGTCGAGATGACTGAAAGAACAAGTGGGTAAGGCAATTTTAGTTAGAGTGGGAGACCGGGTAGAGGTCGAGATTGTTGGATCATAAACTTGATCCACTTAAAGGGCCCAACCCACTTAAAGGGCCCAACCCACTCAAAGGGTCCAACCCACTTAATAAGACCCATCTAGAAAGAATACTCTAGAAACATTTAAATTAATATTTAGTTATTTAGGTTGAGTGCAAGACACACTTTTAGATTGAGTGTAAGAAACACCTTAACTTTGAGTGTAGTATTGATGTTGAGTGTGTTAGTATCCAAAAGCCTCTTGGATGATGGATCTTTGTCTCCACTATATTCCTATAAATAGTGGAGCTCTCCCACCATCTAGAGCATCACACAAACACACCAAGAATCAAAGTTAGAGAGAAAAGAGAGACAAGAATGCTCTCTTGAGTGTTAGAAAAATATTCTCTTCTAGTGTGAGTTGTAAGAGTGTCTTGTAATATTTCTCCTTTTTATCAATATCAAAGTTGTTTTTTTGTTTTAAAAAGAGTGCTGTTTTATATTTTCCGCCAACAAAGTGGTATCAGAGCCACAAGCTCTATCCGGAAAAAAAAAATTGTTTTTAAATTTTCAACATATTTAAAAATATGGCAAATGGTGTATCATCCTTCCAAGTTCCAACACTTAACAACAACAACTACGACAATTGGAGTATCAAGATGAAAGCTCTCCTTGGAGCACATGATGTGTGGGATGCCGTAGATAAAGGGTTTGACGAACCCGAAGATGAAGCAAGCCTTTCTCACGAGGAGAAAACAAATTTGAAGGATTCAAGAAAGAGAGACAAAAAAGCTCTCTTCCTCATCTATCAAGCATTAGATGATGATGGTTTCGAAAAGATTTCGAGCGCATCTTCCGCCAAGCAAGCGTGGGAGAAATTACAAATCTCTTATAAAGGAGTCGAAAAGGTGAAAAAGGTACGTCTCCAAACATTAAGAGGTGAATTTGAATCATTACATATGAAAGCGTCCGAATCTATTTCGGAATATTTCTCAAGAGTAGCAACCGTTTCTAATCAATTAAAAAGAAATGGTGAGAAGTTAGAAGATGTGAGAGTAATCGAAAAAATACTCCGCTCGTTGGATCCTAAATTTGAGCACATCGTCGTGACGATTGAAGAAACTAAAGACTTGGAGAAAATGATGATCGAAGAACTCCAAGGATCATTACAAGCCTATGAAGAAAAGCACAAGAAGAAGCAAGAGATCACCGAGCAACTCCTCAAAGTAGAATTGAAGGACATGCATGCAAATCAAGGAGATGATAGAAACCAACGTAGCCGAGGCAGAGGCAGAGGCCGCAGACGAGGTGGTTATCATGACAGTGGACGTGGCTGGAATTACAACAACAATAATTCCAACAACAACTACGAGAAACGAGAAAGCTCAACACGAGGTCGTGGAAGAAGAAATACGAACTCGAGGTATGATAAATCTCAAATCCAATGCTATAAATGTCAAAGATTTGGACATTATGCTTCAGAATGTAGAGGCCCCAACAATAGAGTTGAGGAGAAGGCCAACTATGTAGAAGAGAAGATAGAGGAAAAAGATATGTTACTACTAACATACAAAAACACTAATGAAGGTCAAGAGAACACTTGGTATCTTGACAGCGGTGCAAGCAATCATATGTGTCGGAAAAGAAGCATGTTCGTAGAGATCAATGAAGCAGTGAGTGGAAATGTCTCTTTTGGAGATGATAGCAAAATATCGGTGAAAGGAAAAGGTAACATTCTTATTCGTGCAAAAGATGGTAGTCACCAAATGATTTCAAATGTCTATTACGTACCTAGCATGAAAAACAACATCTTGAGCTTGGGACAACTACTAGAAAAGGGCTATGATATTCATATGAAAAATTGTAGTCTTTTTGTGAGAGATGACAAAGGAGATTTAATTGCTAAAGTTCAAATGTCGAAGAATAGAATGTTTCCTTTGAATATTCAAAATGATGTTGCAAAGTGTCTTAAGACGTGTTACAAAGATTCGTCGTGGCTATGGCATGTTCGATTTGGGCATCTAAACTTTTCAAGTTTAGAGTTATTATCAAAGAATGAAATGGTGAGAGGGTTACCATGTATCAATCATCCTGACCAACTATGTGAAGGATGTTTACTTGGAAAGCAATTCAGAAAAAGCTTTCCAAAGGAGTCAGAGTCAAGAGCCAATAAACCTCTCGAGCTTATTCATACCGATGTGTGTGGTCCAATCAAGCCGAGCTCTTTAGGTAAAAGTAACTACTTCCTTCTCTTCATTGATGATTTTTCAAGAAAAACTTGGGTATATTTCTTGAAACAGAAATCCGAAGTCTTTGGAATATTTAAGAAGTTCAAAGCAGTTGTGGAAAAAGAAAGCGGAAATAAGATCAAAGCCATGAGATCTGACCGAGGAGGGGAGTTCACATCCAATGAATTCCTAGAGTTTTGTGAAGCACATGGAATTCGTCGCCGCTTGACAGTTCCCAGATCTCCTCAACAAAATGGTGTGGCAGAAAGGAAGAACAGAACAATCCTTGATATGGCGCGAAGCATGCTCAAAAGCAAGAAACTGCCTAAGGATTTTTGGGCGGAAGCAGTGGCATGTGCGGTTTACTTGTCCAACCGATCTCCAACAAGAAGTGTTTGGGGAAAGACACCACAAGAAGCGTGGAGTGGAAGAAAGCCCGGAATTTCCCACTTGAGAGTATTTGGAAGCGTAGCTCATGTCCATGTACCAGACGAACAACGAATCAAACTCGATGATAAAAGCAAAAGTTTTATCTTCATCGGTTACGACTCAAGTTCCAAAGGCTACAAGTTATACAACCCAAACAACAAGAAGGTTGTGATAAGCCGAGACGTGATAGTTGATGAAGAAGGCGAATGGGATTTTGGGTCTCATACAAATGAGTTCACATTTTTCCCCCAAATTGAAGAAGATGAGAAAACACCGAATGAGCAATCACATGATGTTGCAACCCCACATGCTTCACCAACAGCAACTACTCATGAAGACTCACCACCTTCATCATCGTCAAATGGTAGTCAAAATGAGAGAGTTGTGGAACGTATAAGAAGCCTTAGTGATCTTTATGAGGTAACCGAACCAATAGATAACATTACACTCTTTTGTCTCTTTGGTGAATGTGAGCCAGTAACATTTCAAGAAGCTGCACAAGAGAAACAATGGAGAGACGCGATGGATGAAGAAATTAGAGCCATCGAGAAGAATGACACATGGGAACTCACCTCACTTCCCAAAGGGTGCAAGACAATAGGTGTCAGATGGTTATACAAAACCAAGAGAAATGCTAAGGGGGAGATTGAAAAACACAAAGCGAGGCTTGTTGCAAAAGGCTATAGTCAAAAGGCGGGAATTGACTATGATGAGGTATTCGCCCCCGTTGCCCGATTGGAAACTATTAGACTAATGATTTCTTTGGCAGCTCAAAACAAGTGGAAAATACAACAAATGGATGTAAAGTCAGCATTTCTAAATGGCGTCCTTGAAGAAGAAGTCTACATTCAACAACCATCAGGCTATGAGATCAAAGGCCACGAAGATAAGGTGTTGAAGCTAAAGAAGGCTCTTTACGGGCTAAAACAAGCACCAAGGGCATGGAACAATAGAATCGACAAGTATTTCCAAGAGAACGGCTTCAACAAATGTCCGTACGAGCACGCTCTATACACCAAGATCAAAGATGGAGATATTTTGATCGTGTGTCTCTACGTGGACGATTTGATCTTCACCGGAAGCAGCCCGAGCATGTTCAATAAATTCAAGGAAGTAATGACGAAGGAATTCGAGATGAAAGATTTGGGGCTCATGGCGTACTACCTTGGCATTGAAGTTAAGCAACAAAAAGATGGAATTTTCATCTCACAAGAAAGCTATGCAAAAGATATCCTCAAGAAGTTTAAGATGGAGAATTGTAGCTCGATAAGCACACCTATGGAGTTTGGACTCAAAATATCCAAGCATGAAGAAGATGAAAGTGTAGATCCAACATTATTCAAAAGTTTGGTGGGTAGCCTACGCTATCTAACTTGTACGAGACCAGATATTCTTCATGCAATTGGATTGGTTAGTCGCTATATGGAATCTCCAACAACAACTCATTTCAAGGCTGCAAAGAGAATCCTTCGTTATCTGAAAGGTACAATCGACTTTGGATTACTCTATTCCATTTCTAATGATTACAAACTTGTTGGGTATAGCGATAGTGATTGGGGTGGAGACATATACAATCGAAGGAGTACTACTGGATTTGTATTCTTCATGGGAAACATTGCTTTCACATGGATGTCAAAGAAACAACCGATAGTCACATTATCCACTTGTGAGGCAGAATATGTTGCTGCCACTACCTGTGTTAGTCATGCAATTTGGCTTAGAAATCTATTGAAGGAGATAGACCTAACACAACATGAGCCAACTAAGGTCTATGTCGATAATAAGTCAGCAATCGCCTTAACCAAGAATCCAGTATTCCATGATCGAAGCAAGCATATAGATGTCCGCTACCACTACATAAGGGAGTGTATTTCAAGAAAGGATGTGCAAGTTGAATATGTGAAGACACAAGATCAAGCTGCTGATATTTTCACCAAGACACTAAAAAGCGAAGACTTCAAACGATTAAGGAAACTACTAGGGGTCACGGGATCAAGTTTAAGGGGGAGTGTTGGATCATAAACTTGATCCACTTAAAGGGCCCAACCCACTTAAAGGGCCCAACCCACTCAAAGGGTCCAACCCACTTAATAAGACCCATCTAGAAAGAATACTCTAGAAACATTTAAATTAATATTTAGTTATTTAGGTTGAGTGCAAGACACACTTTTAGATTGAGTGTAAGAAACACCTTAACTTTGAGTGTAGTATTGATGTTGAGTGTGTTAGTATCCAAAAGCCTCTTGGATGATGGATCTTTGTCTCCACTATATTCCTATAAATAGTGGAGCTCTCCCACCATCTAGAGCATCACACAAACACACCAAGAATCAAAGTTAGAGAGAAAAGAGAGACAAGAATGCTCTCTTGAGTGTTAGAAAAATATTCTCTTCTAGTGTGAGTTGTAAGAGTGTCTTGTAATATTTCTCCTTTTTATCAATATCAAAGTTGTTTTTTTGTTTTAAAAAGAGTGCTGTTTTATATTTTCCGCCAACAGAGATGACTGAAAGAACAAGTGGGTAAGGCATAAAAATTTCACCGAACTGACTGGAAGTGTGGCAACAATTTACCAAGAGGCTACAAACTATGTGCAGTTTAGGCCTCCGCCCTTAATGACTAAGTCTATGGAAGACCGCGGTGGTAATTTTTGTATGCGTTATAATAACATTGATAATTGGATAATGGACTGTATTATGTTAATAGAGGAAATTCAAATTTTAATTGTTAATGGGAAATCACTACGTTACATGAGACTTTGAGAAGTCAAAGGGGAATTGTTACGGATCTGGGACAATCAAGGAGGTTGATGAGGGTTCCAATGCCTGTTTAGAAACAAGAAAACAATAACGTAGTAACTATCAGACCTGAGGCGACGTTGTGCAATTTAATGAACAAATATATAGACCATGATCTAAATCGAAATGAGCTAGGAGTGGTATTGAGAGCGGGATATCTCGCTTCCGACCCTGACCATCATGTTGTTCGAACTATTTTGGATGGTGATAATCTTATTGTGGCTTTAAGGTATCTGACTATTGGCGAGGGTAATCCTATTTTTTAAATCACCAATTCGTCTAGAATGAGACATGCAAGCAGCCTAGAAGCACAATTTTAAGAAAGGATACCACTAGATCTTAATCGGGCTCCGTAGACTCTAATTATTTTCAAAGATGATGACCTCTAGTGTATTGCTGGCCCATATAAGGACATTATTATGATAAACACCTCAGTGGCAGGGGAAGATATCGTGAGGGTTCCATAGACACAAGGATTTCTCCAAATATATTATCTAAGAGAACCTAAGATAGTATGAGAAGCTACCGATTATATGTCGGTCTGATAAAATAGTTTTAGATTCACAATGGGAAGTGCACATTCTTTGGGAGAATATGAGACAAATATATTCCTAGGTAATGGAGAATTTAAGAAGAAAACCTGAGTGCTTTTCATGGTGGTGGATCACCAACCTCTTATAACACGGTTTTCGGTAGGTCTTGGCTGGATCGAATACACCCAATCACCCAGAATATCCATTAATGTTTAAAATATGCGATGGTATACCAGGTAGGGGGTAACCAAAGCAATCAAAACGTGCATTGAAGGTAGTACGCAATATGATTTGACGGTAAAAAATAAAAATAAAACAGAAGTTAAGAAGGAAGACATGAAAATAAAGCAAAAAATGGATGAATAATAGTTTTTAGGGAGTTTGGTAGGGTCATAGTAGTTGATGATACCAAAGGCTTCAAAATTTGTTGCACCGAGAGAGAATGTCAAAGTGCATCAGTTTAAAATAAGGGAATGTTTAAAGATTGACACCGATTTATCAAGACCTCTAAAAAATGAGTTCATTGAATTGTAACAAAGAATCTAAATGTGTTTTCTTGACCAAAAAAAGATATAACCGGGTTTTACCAGAGATTATTTTCGATAGGTTATTCGTTAGTCCAAGCGTAAGATCAGTGTTACAAAAGAGGAGTTCTTTCTCCATCTAGAAATTTGTGCCCATAGTAGCCAAATTAGATATATTGGCTAGTGTGGGACACATCGAAATCTAAATACACGATGTGGACCGTTGATCCGCTCTTAGCAAAAAAACAAAAAGAAGCTGGAGGATGTGTTGACTTCATAAATCTCAACAAAGCTTGTCTGAAGGATCCTTTTCCGCCTTTGAGGGTGGATCAGTTGTTGGATTTAACCTATGGTTACAATCTTCTATCATTGATCAATGCCTACTGTGGTTACAATCAGATTTAGATAAATAAAGCATTACCTTTGCCACCAACCAAGTTATATATTAATAGCTTGCTAGTCAAGAGTAGTGAGGATTCAAAGCATATACCAATTTTGTAGATATCTTCAAAAATATAAAAGCCGTGAAAAAATAATAAGGTTGATTCATTACAATTGAAGGCTTTGGCTTCCATAGATCCGCCTCAGATACTCACAGAACCGCAAGTGTTAATGAGTTGGTTAATCTCACTCTCTTTGGACAAGTGCACCTCGGTTTTTTTTTTCTAAATTCTCTAAAAAAATATTAATTCCACAGAGAAAGAAAAAGATGTCTAAAGGATAAAACAACATTTGGATGTTATGGAGATATTATCCAAGAAAATTTTGAGGGACGTTCTGTATGTTTACTTGGCAGTATATGATTATGAACTAAGTGCGATTTGATAAGAGAATAAGACATGTCCAAAACCCGTTTATTATGTAAGAAAACTCATTTTGCCAATGAAAATGTGGTACTTACAGCTATAAAAAAAATGGACATGACTTTGATTATCACAACGAGGATGAAAATCCATGCTTTCATGAACACTCAATCATGGTTTGGATCTCATTTTATCTTCGAAACATCCTGAAGAAGCCTAAAATCTCTGAGTGGTTAATTAAGTGGCAAATTAAAGCTTAGGTCTTGACTAGAGACATTATGACTAGAAGTTTTTTTCAATTGAATAATCCCCCACGTGTTGAATTCTATCAATCATAGTCCACGGACAAGGGTAAGTTATCTCCCATGGAAGCCTAGGATAGGGCCAAAGTAGTTGATCGTTATATCGTTGCAACAAGCACTTCGGTGGTTTTCACTAATCAACCTCTTCTGAATGCATTTCCTTGGATATTGTCTATTCATCTCGAGACAATCCGCTGCTTTGGTTATCATTCTTTACCTTATTCAAATCCATCCATCTTGCCAATACTAATGATTTTTCATCTTGTTCGAGATGATGAATATGACATTCGGGCTAGTTTAAGACATATCCAACAAGAGATTGATAACATGAAGGGTCAGAATTTTGAGATCAAGGATCAAGCGGATAAGGTGTCATCCTTGGAGACCAAGATAAAGCGCATTAAAGCGGATGCTGAAAAATCTAATAGCTCATGGCAACATTTATTGGTCACGACGATGAGGTTAAAGAACATGGGTATTGTTGGACATAAGAGAGTTATACTTGATCTCTAGGCCACACAAGGCAAAGATATCAAGTTTGAGATGGTGATGGCTAAAAAATACGATTTAAGGAATTCTTCGTGAATAACATACTACCAATTGATAAGGTGATGGCTAAAAAATACGATTTAAGGTATACATGTATGTTGTACTTGGAGACGTAATTGTATAAAAAATAGTTTAGCCAACCTTTACTCCAATTTTTAAGAAGAGATGAATCACAAATGATACTTTTCGAATTATATGATGGGGATGGGTCAACTCATTGTGGCTACAAAAATTGATACGAAGAGTTCTTCTTGTTGGGTATTACTGGTCGACTCTCTCTTCGGATGCTAAGGAATTTGTGCAGAAGTGCGATACCTGCTAAAACGTTTCTTACACAATCCATGCACCGATGTGCCCCTCGAATCGATACCCGAGTCTTTACCATTTGACTGATGAGGCATTGACCTGGTCGGACCTGTACCGATGGCATCTGGAGGTCGGCAGACAATCATTGTTGCAGTCGACTATTTTTCTAAGTGGGTGGAAGCTGAGCCTTTGGGAGAGACAAGTGTTAAGGATGTGATTAGATTTATTATTTCTAACATTTGTTGTCGTTTTGGGGTTCCAAGGAAAATAACAATGGGCAACGGACCGCAGTTTGATAACAAAGAGATTCAAGCCTTCTGTGCATCTAAGATGATACAACACTGCTTCTCAACACCCTATCACCCCTAAGAGAATGGTCAAGTCGAGTTGACTAATTGGATAGTTCTAGAGGGTATGCAAAATAACTTGGAAGCTAAGGCTGGAAAATGGCCGGATTATCTACAAGATGTTTTGTGGGCTTACAAAACTACTTTCGGGACTGCAACGCAAGAGTTAGCATTCGCACTCGTTTATAGGATGGATGAAGTAATACCATTAAAGACAATCCTCCCTTCATTTAGGCTCAACGAATTTTCTGAGGAGACGAATAACAAGGGAAATCACACAAATATAGATATGGTAAAGAAAAAATAAGAAGGGCACAACGGAACTCTTTATACTATCAGACTTTGATGAGAAGTCGATACGCTTCAAACGTTAGAAGACAAGAATTTAAAGTCGGGGACAAAGTTCTGAGGAAAGTATACCTCCATATGAAAGAAAAAAGGCTTGGCAAGTTAGCTCCTAACTGAGAAGGTACGTACACGGTAACATAAAAAGTCAAGCCGGGGAAACACAAACTTAAATATAAAGAATGATGAGATCTTCCCCACCCCTGGAACATTGAGCACCTCAAGTTTTATAGGGTGAATGTGTAAATTTTTATATATATATATTCTAGTTATGAACTTATGTAAGTATTGATGACATACTATTTCCTACCCTAGTGGCGAAAGAAGGTTTTAATGAGATGTCCTAATAGCTAACTTATATATAAAAATTCCTTTGCTATCTTAAAATATTCTTCATAACTATTTATCTTTTTGGACTCAAAAAACACTCCAAACAAGTTTGGATGATAATGTTCATTTTTTAACCTAAAAGAATATCCTTTTGGATGATAAATGCTCATCGTTTTGAGTAAGATGGTTGTCCAACAAGTGTTCGGGTATAATGTTCATTATTTTGAACTAAGAAACTCTTATGTTGAAGGCCGAAGAAAATTTTCAACCTAAATAGTAGCATACTTTAATGCTCATCTTTTTTCGTTAAGAAAGTCAACTAATGAATGTTGGTCAGCAAATTGCTTAACCATATGAAAAAAATTGGAGAAATATAACTTTTCCATAAAACAATATATAGTGATCACACAAAACATTGTGTCACTTAGATCGCTTGTAAAACAAAACTCATACAAAGTAAAGATCTTTGAGCAAGTCTGATCAGGGATTCCAAAAAGGTTGAATAACAAAGGGTACACAAAAGATAAATTTCGAATATAAAGAAACAACAATCATTAATTTTTCCTTGGCGCGGATTCATCTTTGTTACCTTCCGATGAGTCAGAATCGGATGAAGAACTTTCCGAGTCACGGTTACACATTAAATCTTTCTCAGAAACGCCAACTGGACGATGTCTTTCTATAACACGTAGCCAATGGTTTCATAATTTTAAGTAAGGAAAGCGTTCACGCATTTCCATAACCAAAGCTGATCTGAGGTTGGCATCTCTTTTTTCAAGATGAGAAACACAGTCGTTAGCATAAGCATCTAAGCATTTCTTCTTCTCAATTTCAAAGTTCTTTGTCAAGGATTTTTTTCCTTGGTGATTTTTTCAATTTCGTTAACAACATTCTTAAAATATGTTTTAGTTATCGCACAAGATTCAAAAAGACCATCGATAAGGGTGCCCCGTTCGGTATGCTTAGTGATGAAACACTCCCTTTCATCGTCAAACTTCGCTGTCTTCTCAAAAAATTTAGTCTCCAAGGAATTGATTTTCTTTAGATGGTCAGTGGATGCTTTTTTCTCACGAGCGAGCTCATCTTCTACTTTCTTCAATTCACTCTTCCTTAGATATTCAGCTGTCTTCTTCAGGCGGACAACCGCATCCTTCAAGTTCTTAACCTCAACAGTTAAGTTTTTAACTTAAGTTCTCCTTTGAATAACTTTAAGGAGAGCAGCAACGTAGAGCAACTTGTTAAGTTCGTTGCAACGAAATCATTTTCGTAAACATCAAAATAAGTCGGGGAAAGACTTGCTTACTTTGGAAAAACTCCCCACCGGAGCCCGAGCCAACAATAAAAACTTTCTTTACAGGGGGAGACTTGTACCCGTTGTGTTGTCACTATCTTCTTCACTATCAATAACCTTCTTTTGATTTTCCTAAGAAAAGAATCTCCTTGGCCTCACAACACCTTTCCTCCCTATTGGCCTCACTTCAATCATGTCTTCATGAATAACATCTGTTGGATTTTCTTCCTGAACATAAACTTGAGATCCCCCTTGAATATCAGTTTGCTGGACCTCTCGGACCTCAATTGGTGGTCTATCATGGATAACAGTCAATTGTTCTTCCCGAACATTTTCCTCCAAGTCAGCATCATCCTCCGTTTCTTTGTCCTCACCATCATATTTTCAGCATCCTGAAGAATTGGGGCCCTAGCTCGGGTAAGAAGAAAATTTTGGTTGTCTAACCCTTCCAAACGTTTAAGGAGAACATCTTCCAAGGTAGGTAGCATCAAGTCCTTTAAGTAATTCTCTTAACCCGGGTCATATCTCCAAAAATTGTTTCTGACTAAATTTGAAGGCACAAAGCACCAATGAAATTTCTATCTCCAATTGGAACCTGTCCAAAGACTTAACGTCTCAAAATGTCATTGGCAGACTTAGCATAGTCTCTGAGAGGCTTAGCAATACCTTTCATATCTTTTCATAAAGAAATCATTTAGTGTGATGAAGCAGAATGAGTAAGTAGATAAATACCTCGTCCAGTCCCTTCTAAAGATAGTCGATGAAGCATTTCTTTAGAGTTCTCAAAGTCATTCTCTCATAGTCTAAAGATAAAGATAAATTTTTGTCTTCATTTCTTGTCCGACTCTAAGATATTTTGACGAATTTGTATTAGTTTGCAAGTCCCAAAGAGTAGAAGGGGTAGTGAGGGGTTTTGGCCACACCGGAGATTGAGACGAGATGTTCTATTGAGAATTCTGTTTCAGAAATCTTGGAAGCCACGAGGCAGGCCATAAGCGTGTACCACACGTTGGGGCCGGCCTAAGATGGACACTACTCCATTAAGTTAAAGTACTCCACCAAAGCAGGGTCCAAGGGCAGTCGAAGACCCCAATTAATAAGTTCCGTATATAGTATTAATTTATAGTTACGAACAGAGAGGGGTGTTTCTCCAACAGTTGGGAATCGGATTATAACATTCTCTGGGAGCGCCCATTGGTCTCTCAGCTTTACCTCTTCGGTCAGATGGAAATAATTATACTTAACCCGAAAGAGTGCTAGCAAGTATTTTTTTTTTCAATCCCACAAAGATTGTTACCAAGGATATCTTCTATATTAAAATGAAGATTCGAGGCGTGTTTTCTTTTATGTTTCTTCTTCTTTGCCTTGGAAGTTTCACCTTGATGATTGGGAGAAATGGTAACAATATTCGGGGAGGAATAGAGAGTTCTCGACTTGGCGCAAAGTGTCTGGAGGTAGACGACACCGCAAGGATAGCCTAAATAGGCTCCACTTCCATTGGGGCCATAAGGTTAGCTCTCTTTAAGTGTCCGATTTGTTAGACATCCAATTTTCTTGAGATTCAGAGATGGAATTTAAAACCTTCCCGATACGAAAGTTTATGGATAAAGGTCTCAACGGACTAAGTAGTCTGAGGAGATCCTTGGGGAGTTACAAGCGGATTCACAACCAATGAGGATAATTTAATCTTTATAGATCTCTTCTCCGCTTGAGGGTATTGTTTTCTTTTTCCCCATCTTTTCTATCCATCTCGGGAAGATTATACTTATCACCACATCATAGATTTGCAATTGTCGTTGGAAAGAGAAAGGTCACCCTTGTTTTTACCTAAACAAGATTTACCATGGGGTTGCACGATAAGTGAATAAGATGATGAGTTCTTACTTGAAGATCCTATTATGTCAAATCACGACTCAATAGGAGACTAATTATCACAAAATGTAGCTTGAACCATTTTTCCAGGTGTGGGGTACTCTCTAACACTGGAAGCTCTTATCTCTTCTGCACTATTAGAAATGTTGAACCACCTTCAAATTTTGTATCTTTTAAGGTCCACAAACTCCTTGTGCATGAAAGGTTAAGAAAATAAGTTGAACTCAAACGTTTTTTTATCTCTCTAGAATGGGGTCTCTCTAAATCATAGTATGTAAACTTGAAATAATGGTAGCAGATATGTATTTATAATAGAAAGTGTGTTCTGCTAGGTATAACTTGAAAAGTCAGATTCAAGGGCCTCTTCGACACGTTACCCTACTCAAACGGTTTCCTAAAAGGTATTTTGGTGTGTGTTAGGAGGTTATTGACACGTGGCTAGAGGTGATGTCAGTTCCCTAGGCTATTTTTGACACTACAACGGGTAGATAATCGCATGCAAAGCTAAAACAAATGATGGGTTGGATGATGTCATCATGACCAAGAGAGTGGTAACAAATCCGAGTAAGATTATAAAATTTGATTCGGGGAAGTCCCATAGGAAAATTTACACAAAACACAAGTAATGAAATCATCCAACTAAAATATGAAAAAAATGATCCGAGGAGGCCCAAGGACCGGAAAATCTAGGCAGACCTAAAGGAAAAAAATTCATCCCCAACATTATTTTGAGGAGGATCTCAAGAAGAAAAGTCTGAGGAGGCTCAACAGGAAGAAACATTCGTTCACAATATCAGTCCTTCCTCAGATACTTTCACAAGGACTGGGGGCTACTTATAAGATAAGGAAAATACGATGATAAATAAGCCTGGTCTAGAAAATACAACGGTAAAATAGGTATAATTAGTTTCCAATGAATTATCTAAAGAAAACATAATGACTAAGGGTGTCAAATGTAATAACTAGTAAGCTTGTCTATTAAATACTGATTCTCTCTCCAAAAGCATCCGATACGAACATTTCTTATACTGACACTCCCATATGAATATTTTCACTAAGAAATATATGAGTTCATCATTTTTTACCTCCCATGGGAAATAAGAAATGAGGTGTATCTATCGTTTCATTTGAAATTAACTTATTTTTTAATGAAAGATATGTTACGTTATATGGAAGAGCAAATCGTTGAAAGAGAGGTAGCATTAAAGAGTTGTACTTTTAACAAAGGATATGACTTTGACTAATGTTTTTGTTGATTTATGTTCATTTTAGTGCTTTAAGTTAGTTTTTTTACGAACCTTTCAACATTTTAATTAAATGGATTTATTTTACTTCCCTTTTAGTGTTTTGAAGTTTTCATTTCACTCATTAAAGTGATTGTTTACTTATGTATCCATCAAGTTACAATTGCTTTTATGGATTCCAAATATCTAGGTTCATGACCTCCCGCGCGATGTTTAGCAAAAGATACATACGGTGCTGATTAATGGTCTAATTAAAGAACATATACTTCATGAAATAGAGCTGGAGTTAGTTGGCAACAAGATAAAACATATGCAGTCTAACGCTTATATGTGTTATTTTGAGTACTTTTGAATATCTTCTTTTCAGTACTTGTGTGTTTGTTTATATGATTATTTGAGTACTTTAATATAATAGTTACGCAAATATAGAACGTATAGATAAAAAACAAATAACAAATTTAACAAAAGAAAAATGTCAAAAAACAAAATAGAATCTGATGATAACATCCACAGTATCAAACTAATAATATCAAATATAAAAAAAATGTCTAACAACAAAGATGAAACCATAATGTCTAACATATTCTACTCCCGATAGACAAAACATCCTCGTACGCCTCAACTAGAGGATCAAAATCCCCCTCAAACTCAGGAACTCATGGGAACAATGAAATAAAACACAGGCGAGCATGTAAATATCATATAACAACACCCTCTCGCTCTTCATTCACAAAACCATCTAATGAGTATATGGATGTGTAAATGAGATCATACCAATTAACCAGTTTATGAGACATAAGATACTGAGGAGTATAAACGACTCCATATTTCCTATAACAGTAGGTCTCCTGAATATATGATGTAACAAAAGAGGACACAAATATTCATAATCCTCCGGATCAAACGAATATGCCATCGTATTCGGTTTCTTTTTTCCCTTTTGCTCTGCATCATGTACAATTGAAATGGGGGACACCCATAAAATTGTTTGAACTGTCTCAATACCCGATTGAGATACTACGCCTGCAAATGCTCGACACATGGAATAATAAAATGGTACCAAACTATTTCCTCTAATGGGAAATGATCGTATATGCGACCGTAAGGTTCAGAAAAGACCTACAAAATAAAATAGTACGAACAATAACACAAACGAGCTTTTCAAAATTGTTACCATCTACACCACATAACCAACAACAAAACAATATCAATCATATTTGTTTTATTATATTCTTATAAACGTAGAATATAACAAAGAGTAACATCTTTAATACATATATATCAAACATATATATTTTATTTTATTTTATTATTACTAAACAAGTAATTGTATAATTATAATTTTATACTAATCAACATGTATTAAAAAATAATTTTAAGAATTAATATATCTTAAATAATTAAATATTAGAAATATATAAAACTAACATTGCTCTCTCGCAGATTGTTGATGGTAATCCTGCAGTTCAGTTTGGTCCGGGAATCAGAAATGGACACATTTGTATCCTATCTAGCAATGTCGCTGATTAGTAAAATTCTTATAATCAATATCGAGGAGTAAGGCATCGTCGCGCATGACCCGCGACTTGTTATCTATAACTTAAAGCGTAGCCAAATTACCTCAGACCTCCAATCCAATATGGTGTGCACATCATTGAGGGTGATAATCATCTCACCGAAATTGAAATGTAAATTATTCATTTCCTGATGCCAACGCTCTAACAATACCTTGGTGATAGTGCACATATGATGCATACATGATAACGGCTCGATGAGCCTACCAGAAGGCATGGCATCCGATACCTCCCAAACCTTACTCGGGATCCCAGAATCCAACTCTTGTGATTAAGGTAGTGGGCATATAACCTCATCTCACACTCCTGCACATAATCATTTTGAATAAATATATCAACTAAAAAATTCACAATAAATCTTGAAATTACCTCGTCTTGCCAATTGTAATAGGCAACATGTATTACAAACGTGTCACGAAATAATATAGATAATGAGGCATGGGGTGCAGCTCAAGCCGAACCTCGACTAGAGGCATATGATCGTAGCCTAAGGGTAGTGCTAGATGATGTGGAACCGAATAGAGGTGGTGGTAATAGAGGAGGTATCGATTCTATATAAACCAACAAAATAACTTCTTCGTGTTTGTTATTTTTAATCGATTATTTACTCTTTTTTATTCAAACCATCACCAATACCTAGACCCTCACATGGATTAAAAGTTCAAAAATATTGGCATAATAAATATGTAAACCAACTTAAATATACTAAAATGATCATTAATAAGCAATGTTTTCAAACAATAGTACACATATAATGTAAATATAATGTGGTATTCGCCAATCGTTGGCAAAAAGTACCATTTACTGCCAAGAGGAAAAAAACCAGCCAACACAAAACTTCTCAAGACCAAAACCTAAAATCCCTCTTTAAACACCCAAAACCCAAACTTTTAAAAATCTACAATATACTTCAACTGAGCTTTTAGAGAACAAAATACTTGCAAATTTAGGTTGATTCAAAATGAATCGGTTGGTGATCATATATCTCTCTCTCTCTATGCTCTGTTTTCTTCTCCAAGAAACAGATCATTTTCTTCAACCAATCTAGAAAGCTTTCAGGCCTAATTCGATCCTCCTCTAAGGATTAATCTCATCATCATCAGACTCTTTAAGCATTAAAGAGTTCTTAATCCCTCACCAACATCAATTGTTCCATTTCAAGATGATTTCAATAAATAGATCTTATTTACAAGCAGCGACAAAATTTGTTCCTGACAAGAACTTCTAACCAGAATCAACAAAGTTTAAGAAAGATCATGTTGATCTTCTGTTCAATGCATCAGTGCTGGAAAAGTTACAAAATAATACTACTTATACCCTCATAGGGAAGTTTACAAAGGATCTTCCCAAAAAGTAAGTTCTTGATAAGTTCTTCGAGGAAAGGAAGTTTGATGGTGACTTTTCCAATTCAAAGTGGGATTCTCGTTACCTTTTCCTTGAATTTTCTTTGAAAGATGACATCTCCAAGATTTGGAGTCAAAGTTATTGGATTGTTGGCCATCTCTCTATGTGTGTCCTTAAGTGGCTTTGTTTAATCCTAAGATTGAGTGCCATGTTATTCGAATCTGGGTAAAAATTGAAAAACTTACTGAGAACATATATAATGAGGAAATCGTTCCTTCTGTGGCTACTGCTTTGGGAAATCTAATAAAATGTTGGATACCTCCAAAAAATAAGGCATTATACAATGCCTAATTTACCTGGATAGACATCAACCTATCAAGAAAACTGCATCATAGTATGTGGCTAGGCTTTGGTGACAACTTTGGCGCCTGGATCAGTCTTAGTTACAATAATGTCCCAACATATTGTAACTCATGCTATCATGTTGGTCATGATAGCTCCTCCTGCAAAAAAACTAGACTACCTCAACCAAAAGAGGCTCTAGAACAAGCTGAAACCACCCCAGTAGAGGTTCAAGTTCAGCCAAACAATACAAAAATAATGATTCAGCAAAGTGTTCACCAAGCGATAATTGAAGTTGCCAAAGCATCAGAAGTTTAAGAAAATGAAACATGTCCTATAACACATCAGAGTCCTAACCGAAAAACAAGTCACTCATCTGAATCTTTGAAGAACCCTGAAGAAGAAATGTCAGATGCATGCATAGTTGAAGCAATAAAGTCCTTAGATCCTGAGCAATACTCCTCCCCTTCTGATGACTTCACTGGTTATACTACACCAAATAACAACAATGCAGGCAGCCTCTTAAACACACCAACATTTAGCAAAAGACATATAGATTCAAGATTTCAAAAAGTCCTCAAAAGGAAGCTTAAATTAGTTAGACCAAAGACGAAACAACTCACAGTCCAATCTCTTCCTTGTAAAGAGACAAGAAGGTCTGCCAGAATTAACCATAAATAATTAAAGCTCTCTGTTGGAACCTGAGAGGTGCTGGTAACATAAGCACTATCAGAAGGCTAAGATCAATTATAAAGAAATAAAAAATGTCACTATTATGCATTCAAGAGCCAATGATAGCAAGCAACAAAATTGAGTCACTTTCTTCAAAGCTAAGTTACCCGAATTTCTTTGCAAATGTATCAAATAAAATCTTGCTTTTCTGGTCTACTGGATTGCAAATTGATATCATCTTTGGTAGTGTACAATGCATACATTCTAATGTTACTCATTTCTTATTAGATAAGCCTTTCTCTATAAATTGTATATATGCTAAATGTCAAACATCTAATAGAAAACATCTTTGGGAAACACTTAGAAACATAGCCACCTCAGTTAACGAATGGATCTTGATAGGGGATTTTAACACTGTCTTATCACCTAGTGAACAAGCAGGTTATATAAATTTTTGCTATCAAAGTTCTTCTGATTTAGTGATGTCATTAACGATTGTTTTATTGAAGATACAGGATTTTCAGGAACGAAATTCACTTGGACAAATAAAAAAAGGTGGATGCGCCTAGATAGGGTGTTGATAAAACAATCCTGGGCTGATTAATTTGCTGAGAACAGAGTCATCCATCTTGCTCGAACGTGTTCTGACCATACACCATTGTGTGTATATTTAACTAAAGAAAGAAACAATGTCATAAAGAGCTTTAAATTCATCAATGCTTGGACATTGGATGAAGAGTTTCTGAACACAGTTGAGTCCAGTTGGAAAAAAACAAACGAATGACAACCCTTTATTCATCTTTTGGAAGAAATTGAAAAGGCCAAAAGAGGTTTTGAAATGGTGGAACAAATCATATTTTAAGAACATATTTGATAAGGTGTTACAAACAGAAGAGGACCTGGAGATTAAGAAGCTGGAGTTATTTAGTTCTAATAATCAAGAATCCAAAACAACTTTAGCCCAAGCTAATGCAGAACACCTTCTTGCACTAACTATGGAAGAAGACTATTGGAAGCAGAAATGTTATTCCAATTGGTTTTATGATGGTGATAGAGACACAAAGTTATACCACAACTTTGTTAAGTGGAAATGAAGGAAATCCAGAATATATGGTATCAAGCGTAACTACAAATGGCGCTATGATAAATATATCATTAAAGCATATGCAAAAGAATACTTTAAAAACATTCTCTCATATCCTTCTTATACTAACAAAGAACAACAGGAGAATTATATGAATAACGAGATATTTAATGTCATACCTAAACTAATTGATAGCTCTAAAAATATTTTCATGCTAGCAGATCCTACTGAACAAGAGATATGAAGTTCTATACAAAGCCTAAAATCAGAAGGAGTTGTTGGTGTTGATGGCTTCAACAGACTTTTCTTTCCCAAATGCTGACATATCATCAAGGAGGACCTCACCAATGCACTAACATCTTTCTTCAAAGAACATACTATACCTAAAGGAATTCTTGCAACTGGATTTTTCTTAATACATAAAGTAGATACTCTTTATTTATGGAATCAGTTCAGACCAATTAGCCTCTGCACGATGTTAAACAGGATTATGTGTAAATTGCTTAACAACAGGTTATCTCTTCTCTTTCCTAAGCTGATTTCTGAATTTCAGGGTGCTTATGTGAAAGGTAGACTTATCCACGAGAATATACTCATTACAAAGGAGCTGGCTCATGACATTGACAACCTATCTCACTACTTCATACTAAAGGTTCTTCAATGCTACGTCTTTAGTTATAAGGTTATATCTTTAATTTCTAACATTATCAAGTCAGTACATGTTTCTCTATTTATAAATGGCGAATCAATTAGCTTCTTCAAAATGAAAAGAGGTATAAGACAAGGGGACCCTCTATCCCCTAGTCTGTGCATACTCTCTGAAGAAATCCTATTGAGAGGCCTATATGAGATATTTTTAAAAGACAAATCTCTTAAGTATTCAAACATGAGTAAATTAACAATCCTTGTGCTTTCGTTTGCTGATGATCTTCTAATTTTAGCTAATGGCTCACCCTCTTCTTTAGAACATATTGGCAGCTTATTGCAGACTCATCAAGATGTTTTTGGTCAATCTCTTAATAAAAAGAAAACCACCATAATCACTGCTTCAAGTCTTTCTTTAGGCAGAAGGAATTCCCTGATTACACAAACAAGCTTCAACATAAGAAAACTGTCTACAACATATCTTGGTGTCACTCTCAACCCCCACAACAAAGCTTCAAACTTTATTGCTCTATTAGAAAAAATCAGAAATAAAATTGAGAGCTGGAATGACAAAGCTGAAACTTAACCTTGATAAAAACTGCATTAATGACAATCCCTTAGTATTGAATTTAAACCTGTTGTCTCCCTAATACTGTTATAAAAACATAGAAAGGATGCTAAACAAATTCCTATGGGGTTCATCTAATGAAGCTTCAAACATACACTGGTCCTCTTGGAAGAAAGTATGCAAGTCTTATGCAAATGGTGGTCTTAACATACAAAGGCTGGAAGATATCCAGAAAGCATTCTTTTGCAAGCTCTGGATTAACTTTAGAGAGAACACATCAGTGTGGGCAAGACTGATGCAAAACATATATTGTAAAGGACAACATCCTCTTCAGATCAGCTACTCTAAAAAAGTTTCTTTAACTTGGAAAAGGTTCTCTAACATTAAAGAATTTTCAAAACGTAACATTAAATGGAAACTAGGGGAAGGTCAAGTAGATTTATGGTTGAATAATTGGGTTGGTAAGGATCCTTTAATTAAATTGGATCACAATACAAATGAAAGTTGGTTTAAAGGTATTAATGTTAGGTCCTTTTGGGGTGCTAAAAGCTTGAATGTTAGCAAACTTAAAGGTACCTGACACACTAAAATTTTAGTCTTGTACTTGAAACTAATATTAAGGAGCATCTTAAGGATATAATAGTTTGGAGTCTGTCTAGTAATGGTTTCTTTGACATTAAAGAAACATTAAAATACATAAGACCAACTTCATTCAACTCTTCATTATTCAAAAACTTGTGGAACAATGTAACCCTAAGAAAATGCTGTTTCTTTACATGGAGACTCTTACTGAAAAAGCTGCATATTGACTCAGTTATTAAAGCTAGACAAATACAGTTAGCTTCTAAATGTCAATTCTGTTCAAATGAAGAATCTATTGACCACTTATTTGTATCATGTCACTTTGCTTGGAGTATATGGTTATATTTTGCAGGTATTCTTAGAGTACATATAAGAAGACACATGACACTAAAGCATTTACTCAGAACTTGGTTCTGGTTTGCTCCTGCTAGTGTTCATATTAAAACTATCCTCCCACCTATTATTGACTAGGTCATTTGGCAGCATCGCAACAAAACAAAGTTGAATTGGGACAAATTTTATTTAAGATCATCTATCAACTATATCATACACATGATCACTCATTTAGACCCAAGCTAGTATGCTCAAAAGGAAGCACTGGAAAGCAAATGAAGATGCAACAATTATTCTAGGCAGTGTTCAATACATTACACAAAAACAGAAGGCCACATACCTTAAATGGGAACTTCCACGACCAGGGAGATTGAAGCTTAATACGGACGCGTGTTGCTTAGCATCTGGTGAAGCAAGTGGTGGAATTCTTGTTAGAGATTGTAAGGGAACAATCATCTGTGATTACGACAACACCTATGGAAAATTGAATCCGTTAAAAGCTGAGGCTCGCGCAATACTTGATGGTCTGCTGATCTGCAAAATCAAGGGATTATGGGAAGTTGACATAGAATCTGACTGTAAAATCCTCACCTCTCTCATCTCTTCTGATAAACCTCCAAACCATTTAGAGTCAATAATTAAAAGAATCAAATTACTTATTACTAATAACATGTCAGTTCATTTTATCTTTAGGGAACAGAATCGAGCAGCGGACTGGCTTGCTCAATGGACCCTGAAGTGTAAAATGAAACTTGACTACAAGAATTTCAAACCTCCTAATTAGCTTGAAGCCATTTTAAAACTTGAAAGTTTAGGAATATGCTACATCAGAATATGATTGTAATTACTTGCCTCTGTATTGTAGTTTGAAAGTTCATCTCTCTCGATGGATATACTTCTAGCAAAGAGCTATTCAATTGGACAAGATGGAGCCAGGATCAGGCCATGAAGAAGATTTTGAAGAAAGCAAATCATCATCCACGAAGAAGATCTTGAAGGAATCAAATCATCATTCAGGAAGTAGAGTGTTGCAATTTGAACGACTAACTAGATTTATTAAGCCTCTGAAGTTTGATTTCTGCTAGAAAGGAGAAGAAGAACCTTTCTCAGAATCAAGAGTTGAAGAAAAAAGAATTCAGGCAAGGAGGGAAAACAAGGTGCGAAGCTGATTTTGAAACTTTCAGTGAGTTATTTAGTTTTATTTCTTCTTTAATTTTAGTCCTCAAAGTTGTAAAACTCTCTATTTAGCCCTTTCAATATAATTTCTATTTCCGATTAAATAAAATAAAATAAAAATGAATCGACTGGTTTTGGTTACTTCAACCGAGCTTCTATAACTGCTGGAACTGCTTGCTTCCTTGAGTAGATTTTAGGTCGAATTTATGGCTGTTTGAGTAGATTTTAGTAGATTTC
The DNA here is from genome assembly GCA_036936605.1 of Limnanthes douglasii subsp. nivea. Classification (NCBI taxonomy): domain Eukaryota; kingdom Viridiplantae; phylum Streptophyta; class Magnoliopsida; order Brassicales; family Limnanthaceae; genus Limnanthes; species Limnanthes douglasii. The sequence continues at coordinate 357,973,841 of JAUPFV010000001.1, forward strand.
TATGGTTGTGCTTGGTTTTTAGGGTTAACTTGAGCCGAAGTTCACTAGTTGTGATTGGTTTCAAGTCGGATTTCAAGTTGAATTTCAGTCACTCGAATTTCAGTGAGTTTAATTTCAGCGAGTTCAAGTATGTTTCTATGGCTAATTCAATTTGATGTTAGCGGTGTTGGCAGGTGTGTGGTTTGTTTCAATACCCACTATACTCTATACACTCATTACCTAGGGCCGTTGACAGTTATGAGAACCGAAAGTCGGACGGTAACCGAATCGATAAAAATCGGACCGAATCTTAACGGTCCAGTTTGCGATTCCGTTTTGAAAGCGAAAAAAACAATAAAATAAACCGATAAAACCGAAACGATAAAATCGATAGAACGGTAGAACTGATAAGAAATCGAAATGTCAAAACCAAAACCGATTATTTATAATTATTATTTAATTATGTAATACATTATATTACCAAAATTAATAATTAATTATTATTTTTTAATAAAAATAAAAAAGTTAATTTTAAACTTTAATTTTATATTATATATTTAAGTTAAAAAACTAAAAATTAAATTATAATTTAATTTTTTTTAAGTGGACTGTGAATCAGACCCATAACACATCGAACCGAAACAGACCAAAATGGGACCAAACCAAACTTAGACAAAACCGGAACCGAAATCGAATCGAATCGGATCACAATCGAACCGAACGAACCTAAAACTTAGCGGTCCAGTTCGTTTCCAATAAATAGAACCGAAAACTTGTCGGTCTGGTCCGGCTCCGACAAAACCTGGATCAAACCGATAACGAACCTACATTCACCTCACTAGATTTTATTGGTAATTCGAACAAAATCTACTTATTTTTAGGTAATAGAAATGAGGAAAAAATTTCTAAAGAAAGAGAATTTTTTAATTATTTTTTAAAAACTGATAACTCTAAAGAATATTTTTTTGATGTAAAAAGTTGTAAAGTATATAAATAAAAGAATGTTTAGAATCGGTCCGGAGGCATTTAATGCCCTGATACAGAGGTGCACAAAACCTAAAAAAAGTAAATCAAAGTTTAGAATTATGACTATTACAAAGGAAAATTGACCTTCGCTCTATGTTAGCGTAACGAAGGTCAGAGAATACATGATGAGCAATGCTAGAGCCTAAATAGTGTTTATCTTTGAAAATTTGAGAATTTCTTTCATTCCAAATGTAATATGTAGTGGCGCAAAAGGCAGTACGCCAAACATGGGTAGTTCCATTCCTGGAGGGGTTCCAAGAGCTAGCTTATTCAATCCATACGCTCCATGACGAAGGGGTAGAGTTAAAGGTGGAGCTTCCGAGCAAGCGCTTCCCAAATGGCGGTAGAATAGGGGTAGAGGGTCAGTATGTGGTCAAGTGTTTCCAGGTTGAAGGAGCTGAGGACATAGTCCAGAGGAGAGTCAAGGCCCCATCTAATAAGCTTATCTTGGGTGGTGAGCTTATTGTGAATGGAAAGCCAGGCGATGAAAGAGTGTCTTGGGATGGAGTATTTATTCCAGATAAGGGGTGCACAAGAGAATTTATCTCTAGACGACCTGATGGAGGCGTATGTGCTGGAAATCGTGAATTATGGTTTTGAGTTATTTGGGATCCAAAGAAAGGTATCTATGGTATCATTTACTGGGGGGAGGGCTTCCAACGAGTTTCGAATCTCATTTAGGTGAAGCTACATTTGTCGTCTCGCGGTCTGGTTTGCGCGGGCTAGGTCCATCTACCATTGTAGTTTAGGTGTCAAAACCGTTACCAATCTGGACTTTGTAAATGTCTGATGTCTGGTTTTGGAGTTTGAGGATTTTCCACCAACACCAGCTAGTATTAGTTGGGTAAGGATAGTCCAAAGGTTTTTGTTTTTTATTCGCTCCATAAGGATCCATTGAGTCCATATAGATTTATTGTTCTTGGTCATACTGAACCAGAATAGTTTAAAGGCGGCGGCCTTATTCCAAACTTTTAGGTTCGGGATCCCACGACCACCCTCCTCAGTTGGCACGGTGAGATTTTCCCAGACGATTTTGGACCCCGTGACTTGCATCTCAAAGCAAAACCATAAGAAGCGGCGGAGTAGCCGAGTTAGCCCATTAAGGAATTCGACCGACAGGATGAACATAGAGGCCCAATAGACTTGGCTGGCGAAAAGAACAAATTTTTTAGAAGTTGGAGCCTGCCCACGTAGAAAAGATGTTTCGACATCCACGCGATGATGCGGTTTGTGATTTTGTGGAAAAGAGGTCGGCAGTCCTTATAGGTAAGCCTGAAGGTGATCAAAGGGACACATATATATCTGACTGGGAGGGATCCCTCAAAGAAATCGAGGAGGCGTAAAATAGTATCCTTAATGTGTTAGGAGGTTCGAGAGAAGTAGACTTGAATTTTGTTCGCACTAAGCTGTAGGCCGGAGAGCGCAACAAATTCAGATAAGTGATTTCAGATCAGACTTATGGAGAGGGCATTAGATCTGCAGAAAATCATTAGCTCGACTGCAAAACATCGGTCGATTTTTCTGAGCTTGTACCATTTCCAGTGGAAACCGAAGTCGGGATCAAGGTTTTTCTCCTGCAGAATACTTGAGCAAACTTGCATGACGAGGACAAAAATATAAGGGGGAGAGGGGGTTTCCTTGGCGTAGGCCTTTTTTCCCTGGAAGTAGCTCGTAGACTTTCCATTAATAAAGACAGTAAAAGAAGGGGTGGTGATGCATTGTATAATCCAATTAATCATAGGTATGGGAAAGTCCATGGCATGTAATATGTCGAGGACACTCTCCCATATAATGTTATCAGATTTTTTGATGAGGTCGATTTTAAATGCACACTGAGGGCCTTTGCGGTTGGTTTGGTAGCTATGCATAATTTCTTGGGTGAGGAGGATATTGTCGGTTATACTTCGTCCATGGACAATATCCTATTCGTAATAATCTTGGAGATTGTTTTGTAGATGACATTGAAAAAGTATATAGGTCTGTAGTCGGATGGAGAGGACGAAGAATCAATTTTAGGGATTAATGCAATAATGGTTTTGTTAAAATCCTCATTCATCGTCTTTTTGATAAAGAAATGCTTAACACATGCACAAATGTTCGGCCGTACTGTGGGCCAACAAGATTTTAAAAATCCCGCATTGAAACCGTTGGGTCCACGAGCTATAATCTCCTCATCAAAGATTGGCTTGATCATTTCAATTTTCTGAGACGGGGGGACATAGGTACTAACAAGAGTTCTAATTCTTTGGAGGCCAGGGTAATTATTTGGGTTTCGAGAGCCTAGTAGATTGCGGAAATGGTTAAGGAAGGTGTTGCAGATGCGTTTCGGGGCGCTATAAAAGGCACCATCTGGGGCGATGACAGAGAGGATTTTATTAGGGGCCCTGCGAGCCCTGATGCTGTTGTGATTTTTTTTTAGTTTTTATCACCGAGCTTAAGCCACGTTTCTATAGACTTTTGCTTGAGGTAAGATTCCTCGGCACAGTTCTAGAAAATAAAGGTTTATGCGGTGGTCCTCTCATCAGAGACAAGAGAGCTATTAAAAGGGTTGAGAGCTAGGGTTTGTTGGGCCTTAGGAAGGACTGTTTGAGCCTCCTCAACTCTATGGCTTATGTTACTGAAATCTCTCTTATTAAGGGATGCCGGCGAGAGGGAGAGTCTAGAAAAGTTAGTGGCAATAGCTTGGATAAGATTGTTGTTGCAGGGGAGGTTCCAACTTGTGGAAACAAGTACGGTGATATTGCCACATGCTAAAAATATTTAAAAGGTTTTGGGTTGTTCTCAAAAGGTGTATCAAGATAAAGGATGATGGGGGTGTGGTCCGATGTTTGGGGGGAGGGGGGGGGGGGGGTGTTGAGGTGGCCAAATGATTTAGAAAAAGCTTCATCCTAGAGGCCACTCACAAGAACTCTATCGATTGTTGAAGAAATAAGGGTTTCAATACGGCCATTAAACCAAGGGAATTGGAAACCAGTGGATCGAAAGTCGTTTAGGTCACAAGCATGGTAACACTCATTGAAGTTGGACATAGAGTTGTTCTAGTGGGAGTCAAAATTGGATTTTTTATAGGGATTCCAGATAACATTGAAATCCCTCATGAGAATCCCAGAGTTAAGGTGAAGTCAATGGTCATTGATTGGATATCATTCCATAGGGGGAGGCGGTCTAATGGTTCATTGAAACCATAAAAGATAGTGATACTAACACATTTGTTTTTACTAATCTAATTGATACTACAGTGCATGGTTTGAGCTATTGAACCTTGAAGGAGAAGTGGAAAACGCTTGGGCTCCAAGCAATCAAAATTCTAGCATAGCGATGGTTTGCGTGATTAGTATGGAAGTACCACCAAGGGAGCGTGATTTTCATAATAAGGTCTATATTCTCGAAGTTGACTTTAGTTTCCTAGTAAACATATAGCATTGATACTATTGGTAAAACGAAATCTCTAACGTCCTTTTGACAGATAGGGTTATTCAATCCTCTTACGTTCCAACAAGCTAATCGCATTAATATAACTTTAGATTTAAGATTGAAAGATAGTTAATACAACATTTGGGATTCTCTAACATACGTGTTCTAGCCGAAGTGGATCCAACTTGCATTCTAGGTAACGTTATTTTTGCTGACCGATGTCCATGGTCTGTATGGCCAATTTGGCCCGCGACGGAGCCGTTGCTGGCGATGATGATGTTTTTTGTCCAACCAGACCCGTTGGTCATGGATCGAAGGTTGTTTTGGTTTGGTGGAGGGGTTGGTTTGCTGTTAATGGAGTTCGAGAGGCTGACAAGGGGTGGGTCAGAGTCTGTTACGCGCTTTTTACCTGGTGTTCTAGTGGGGTGGTTCTCATGTATAGCTTCGCAGGGATGGAGGGTTGCGGCGGCAACATGAACAAATGATGAGCATTTCGAGCGAATAATATGAAGGACGTGGTATTCAACCTGGATGATGAGCTCTTTGTCGAGGCAACTGATAGTGATCGTTGACGGGAAAGTGGAGAAAGCTTGCATGATGATACATATTCGAGCGTAGTTTAATCTTGTTCGACGTGCAGTTTGAGTGTCCACATAAATGAGAGTGCCAATGTAACTTCCAAGTATATTTAGACCCTTTCCGGAGCACAATTCGTGAGGTATGACATGGAATTGTGGCAACTGAAAAACCATGGAGCTTTCTCGAGCACCCGAGTGGCGTTGTTGGTGGTGGAGAGTTTGAAAAAATAGTGTTATGATGGTGTCCGTTTAAATTCCTGCAGACCAAACACGCAACAAAAATAGAAGAAGAAGCAACGATAGATGAAACCTTAATTCAAGGGTAACATGATTGAAACCCTAATCTAATAGTAACAAAGACTGAAATTTTCAGAGATAAAAAATATATTATTCTAAAAACTTAAAATAACTTAAGGTATATGAGGCTTTATATAATAGACTCTCAAAACCCTAAATTATAATACAAGAAAATAAAGTAAATTTATTAAAATTAAATAAAATCAAATCTTAATATAATTAGATTTGATTTAAATACATAAGATATTTGAATAAAATAAATATAATTAAAAAGGTTTTTTTGTTTGGACTTTCTGAGCAACATCATCCTCACCTGGTTGACAAGAATTCGTCCTCGAATTCACATCACCATCACCATCAACAACCAATTTTTTTTATTACATTCAGAATTATAATTGTTGACCTTATCAAAATAAGATAAATTCTTCTCGAGTGTTCTTTATTCGAAGTCACATTGAAGCTATCCGGTTGATGAAAAAAATTGGTTTTGAAAACATTTTCATAGCCTGAAGACAACATCCCCATGTCAAGTTGATAAAAAATAGTTTTGAAAACTTCTTCATAACCTGAGATAGCATCTTGATAAGAAAGTTTTACATTGAAGCGATGATCATTAGCCAATTTAAACTCCTTATGTAAATGGTCAATACGATCGTCTATCAAAACGCTTGGTGTGTCTCCGTATACCAAACGATCTTTGAGATCTTGATGACCATGGATGTTGTTCTCTCCTTTAGACCTTAAATCAGATGAAATCAAAATTAAGAAACATGTTTGCCCCATAGCAGGAACTGAGGCTCTAATACCAAACCGATGACGCGACAAAAATAGAAGAAGAAGCAACGATAGATGAAACCCTAATTCAAGGGTAACATGATTGAAACCCTAATCTAAGAGTAACAAAGACTAAAATTTTCAGAGATAAAAAAATATATTATTCCAAAAACTTAAAATAACTTAAGGTATATCAGGCTTTATATAATACCTTCTCTAAACCCTAAATTATAATACAAGGAAATAAAATAAATGTATTAAAATAAAATCAAATCTTAATATAATTATATTTGATTTAAATACATAAGATATTTGAATAAAATAAAATATTTTTTTTTTGTTTGGACTTTCTGGGCTACATCACCCAGACCTGGTTTGCAAGTGCTTGAATGTGAGAGGTTGCTCTTCTTCTTTGCTGCCAGTGATATCATCGTTAGGAAATACCAGGATGCTGTTGTTCACCTGAAAGACATTAGTCTTCTTGATGGTCATAAAGGATCTGACATCAAGTTGGTTTGTGACAACGTTTGCTTATGATCTGGTGGAAGTAAGGGGCACGGTTTGTCAAAGACTGGTTAGGTTGAGATGGAGTTGATTCAGCCAGTAGCTGTGGGCGCATGGTAGCTGTGGGGGCATGGTAGTCCTGGGTCCCCGAGCATGTTGAGAGGGTGAAAAGTAGTGAGGGCCTGTAGTATGATGAAATGGGACGCTAGAGCGTATTCCCAGTGAAGGGATAAGGTTAAGTTTCGGGGGATTTCAGGTATTGGTAACAGACGGGCCGACATTATGGATGCCGATATAGTAATGTTGTTGGTCAAGAGGGAGCGTGAAGGTAATGTTTAGGCGGTAATCAGATTTCTGCAGGGTTTGTAAAGCCGTGGTGAGGATTCCGGTAGGGGGTTAGGGAGGGAAAATGGACAGTCATGCTAGGGTGGAAGAGATATTTTCTGGTGATCGAGGGAACATGAATGGAGGATAGAGGTATGGTTTGGGAACAACGAGAGAGTAAAGACATCCATTGCCCGACGGATTTCCTGAATGATGCGTTTGTTGGTGACAGAAAGCAAAGCGGGGCTGGAGACTCGTGGAGAGAAGCCATGCATGCTAGAGGATGGTGGTGGAGATGAGTGGATCGAGGTCGGGAGACCAGTCATGCCAGAAATACAAGGAGGGGAAATAGTGGGAGGGGTTTATGCTTTTGTTTCAAGGGAGAGGGAGATGTTAGGACTTGCTAGTTTGGTTGTCACCAGAGAGTCGATAGAGGAATATTTCTCATTGAATCGAGGAGTGATTTTTCTGTTAGGTCGTCGGGTGAAGGAACTTCTACGAGTTTTAACGATGGTGATATAGAGGCAGTGAGGTTTGGTAGGGTTTACAATTAATAAGTGAAAGAAGTGGGGAGGGAGGGGTTGCGATGGAGGAGAGGGAAAGCTTAAAATATAAGGGGAAGATGCGTTGGGTTCGCAGAAGAAAGAAGGGGAGCTAGCATGCAAATTAGGAGACGGCATTAAATGAAAGAGATAAGGTATCAAGAGACATTAATGGTAAGTGGGTTTTATTGGTTGGTCGAGAAAGATAAGGTTTACTACAAATAGAATTAAACTCATTTCGAGTAGGATATCTGCAGTGCGTAGAGATAAAAGAATGCGTGCTTTTTGACTTCCAAGACTGCATGTCTCCAATGCAGAAATGGGTAAGAAACTGTCGCTTGTCGCTTGAGTAGTTGTGAGTGGACGTTAACGGAAGCCGCTAAACGCACCACTACCAAGACGTAGCCAACGAACATGAGGAACGGTTGGGTTTCGGGGAGTAAGTTACAAGTGGTTATATGAGGGATTGGTTTCAATGGGACCAATGGTGGTCGTTTTTCATGGGTTTTTCGACCCATCGGAGAAAAATGGTTTCATTTGATGATATATGGCTTTGGGTGATAATACTGGCTTTCTATGATTCTGGTGCCGACAACTTGGTCAACAACGTTCATCGTAGACTGCTTTCTTGAAGCAGTAGTGCTCATGATGCAGGTGATCACCAGATTAGTGATCAAAAGACATTTGAGTTGGTCGGAATAGTCCAACCAGTTTGTCTGAATACCTGGAGAAGTGGAGCAGCGTTCTTTAACAGAAGGGGTAAGCATAACTAAATGAAAATAATGCAGGAGAAGAACCCTCCTCGTGAGTAAGCATGAAAGTTTGTGATGATGAGTTTTTGGAAGAAATTGTTAGAAATAGGTTCGCTAGTTTGAATTATTTTTTTTAAAAAACCAAAAATCTAAAGAGAGTCTCTCCAAAAAAACTAACCCTTTTTTCTATTTCCTTTTAATTTTATATATCAGAATAAAATCGTAAAGATAATAATTTCGCAAATAATTACTAGCTTTCTTTTGGTACCACTTGACTTACCGAAATCCCAAGTATCACCCTTGCTTATATATGTTCCGGAACCTATCATAATCTTATTGTCAAAAGTTAGTCAAAACTCTGCATGTCCCAACCTAAATTATATAGAAAGAACAATTGACAATTTGTAGTTAATCTTTTCGGTCTTCTAAGGTTATATTTTATTCCCATGTTCGTATCCTAAGTGCTCGAGTGACAAAGAGGATATAAATTTAGGTTTTTTCTAAGTACTTTAGGTTGTAGCTCAACATTATCAAAATAATTTGGAAAAAATCTAAAAATGTATTTGAATTTGTTTTATTGTTTAAACATTAACATCATTAAAAATAAAACATTATCTCTAAAACTGTCGATTGAATCTAATGTAATGACATAGACATCTACCCTGTTTGATAGTCACTATCTTTCATACTATACAACATTGACATCACATAACACTAGGTGGATGTAATTTGCAAAAAACTTTAAAAAGCCAAAAAGCAAATAACATTGGACTTTTATTTTCTTTCTTATCAGTTAAATGCTTTCTTGCTTTTCATTTCTACAATTTGCTTATCTTATCACTGTTTTACATTATATTTTATTCTGTTTGTACGATAATGACAATTTTTTTAAATTTTCGTACCCTTAATTATTGATTAAATTTTTTAGTTAATCACCGAAATAAACTATGTCTACTAAAAAAAATTATTGATGTTTTTCTTATCAAAAACGACTCTTTTCGTTTGTTTTGTTTTACTTGGCCACGGGTGACTACATAGTTAAATCGAACCAAACAAAAATGATCACAAATATAAAACGAGACCAACAAAAATAACAGTTTTGATATAAAAAATATATTAATTTTTTTTAATATACATCACTAAATTTTAATGACTAATAACTATGTTAAATATAAATGGTTTTTGAATAATTTTAATACATTCATAAAATGTTTTTTTATGTTGGTAAATCAAATGCTAGATAATTTATGAAGTATTTTTAATATATATATATATATATATATATATATTAAATAGGTTAATATGTTTTCATTACATAAATAAAACTGCTTGAACTGCAATAATGCTAATCTCAAAAACATAAATTACTTATACATGCAAATATGAAATTTATGAAGTTATCAAGAGATTATATGAGACGTGGAAGTGGTAATAGATAAGACTAAAATAGGTGTAGTTGTACTTTTACCTTCTTCTTTTTTTAATTTGACTTATCCTATAATTGATCTTTTTAAAATTGTTACGTTAAGTTTTGATTTTTTTAGCTGTACCTTCAAAATTTAATGTAAATATTTAACACATTATAATTGATTTTTAGATCCTACTTAAGTTAAGATATAAATATATATACCAAGTTAAGATCTTTTAAACATGCATTGAAATTTTAGCAGACTTTCTAAAAGCAAATTGGCACAATTAACTATTAAATTAATATCAGAATAGTTTAATCAATAACCATTTATCATTAAATATTTTAGGTGTGAAAAATAAACATTTAACTATTAATGTTTATTGGCTGCACATTTAGTTATTAATTTTTAGACTAGTACATATATCTAATATATTTAGGTGTTAATTTGTTATTCGAATTTTAATATTTATAATGTTTTATTTTGGTTTGTAAATTTATTAATAATAAAAAAGATAAGGGGAATTGGATGGAGATAGTGATAAACTCTATGTGCTTCTAAAAAAATATGCAGGTTATTTTAAAAAAGTATCGATGGATATTGATTAAGTTGTTATGTAAAATTATGGAGAGAACCATTTTAATTTCTTTTTAGATACCCTACGTTTTTTATGGACATATCAGATACACAAGAAATTATACCCAAACTGGTAACAAATCAAGAAAATATCACGCTCTTAACATTATTTTCTGAAGAACAATTATTTTCCCCTGTGAAAAGCTTGAAATTTAATAGTACAATAGGCGTTGATGGATTCAACACAAAATTCTACATAGTCTGTTCGCCAATCATTTGTAAGGATCTCAGTGCTGCTTTAATCTCATTCTTTTGATATTTTTGTTATTGTAATTTGCTTAATCTTCAAAGTCATATTTCTAAAAACCTAGGGTGAATATAGACCTATATTTTTTATGCATAGTTTTCAACAAAATTCTACAAAAAAATCTAAATGAAAATTTAGCATCCCTTCGTCCCAATCTAATATCAGCGGAGCATGGAGACTTTGTTAAAGAAAGAAACATACATGACTTATTTTATTAACTCAAGAACTTGTCTACCATATAAACAAAAAAGTGATTTGTGGATATATTAAGATCAAAATAGATATGTTTCAAGACCTTTGATAAACTATCATTTAACTTTATGTTTCATATTCTTGGAAGCATCATTATTACCCATGTTTTACCAGCTTTAATTTGCTGGGTAGTTTGGAAGAACATAAATACTATTAAGCACAAAAATACTAAGCAAAGTCAAAATTATGCGGTGAATTCGGTCTACAAAATAATCTATGGGCTTGAATTTTCTAACAAGCTATCTCCTAAGCATTGACTTCATACTGCCAAAGCTGGTAGTATTATGGGATGTTATTCTCATTTAAAAAACAGGAAGGTTGCGTACCTTAAATGGATGACGCCTGCTCGTGGGAGGTTCAAATTAAACGTGGATACTACTTGTAATCACGTGGGAGACTCCAGTGGGGGGTTCATCATCAGGAACTCTAATGGTGGGCTGATTGCTGGTCTTGGCAAAACATTTGGCAATTTATCCCCATTGCTTTTGAAGCGAGAGCATTGATGGAGGCTCTTCTTCTGTGTAAAGCTCATGGTTGGTCGCATGTTGATATTAAGACGGATTGTTTGTCTCTTACCAACATGCTTGACGAAGGAAAGTACCCGTTCCCTCTTTCCTCTACTCTTAGTATTTGCAGAATGCTTCTTGCTACCAATATGTTGTTGAAGCAAATTTTGCGAATCCAGAATCAGACGGCTGATTGGATCGCAAAATGTACTTTAAATAGCAAGAAGGATCAAACATTCAATCAATTGAATGCTCCGCCAATCCTTCGTGCTATTATCAACCTTGAAAGTAACAATCTGGGTTACATTTCGGTTGAAAATTAGGCTCTCCTTTTTTGTTCTTCAAATGCAGGTACTAGAGTGCAGATTCATTGCATGTTGCTGAGTGGAGGCTAATTCGATGGGAAGAGTTGATTCGGGAGACTTGGGGAGCAAATGCATGTACTGGAGTGCTGAGTGAAGCTTCACCTGCCGATTGATTGTTGCTGAGTGGAGGCTATTTCGATCGGAAGAGAAGATTGGTGAGGCTTTGGGAGCTTATGCTCGATATGTATTCAAGCAATTGCTTGTTTTTTGGGGATGGTGGCTGGGAGGGATAAGCTTGGTTAAGCCTGTATCGATTAAAGATGGAGGTTGATGGATGTTAAGATTAGGGAAGGTGATGGTTTCGTGGGACTACTATCTTTCAATTTAGGGTTCCTGGTCTAATTTGGGGATTATTACAATTTTATGGTTTTATTAAGGATTTAGGCCTTTTATCTCTCCAAGTTCTTTATTTGAGCCTTGTTTATTTGTAAAACTATCAATTTAGTAATAAATCAGAGGTTTGATTAAAAAAAAATATTATTGGAAGCATTTGGAGTTGACAAAAGATAGATTGGTTGGATAAAGATAGTAAATGGAGAACTTAATGGAGAACTTAATGGTTACTTCAATGGAGAACTGCATTAGCTCAGTTGGATTCTCTATTATTATCAATGGAGAACTTAATGGTTACTTCAAGTCTACTAATGAAGTGAGAGAAGAAGATCATATATGTCATAATTTATTTATATTTGCTGAAGAATACTTAATCAAGGGGCCAAATAAACTTTTTCATAGTTGATAAGGAAATAAAACTTCAAGGATTGAATTGTGAAGAATAAAAAAAATTAAGACATTGTAAAATTAAAGGAGGGAATTGATGTTTGTATTTTTGTGAGGGACTAATATGTGATTATCCCATTTTATGTAACCTTTTCAGTTGTGAACTAAGTCACTACGCCTCTATATAAAGACCAAGGAGCATCTAATAAAGGGGTTGGATTTTTGAGTTAGATTATTAAAGCGCTTTAATTTTATCTCTCCAAAACATATTTCTCTCTCTATAATCTAATTTGTTCCGATTAACTAAGACAATTCAAGTAATCACACTCAACAAATTGGAGACTGCACAAGGGACCGATCAACAAATTGGTGCTTATTTACTTGTTCGAATTTTACCGATCTTGATAAACAATCTTGAAACTTTACAACGAATCCAAAATGACTTGTTGGTTCTATCAACTGTTGAAACGCTTAAAAATATTTACAAAGGACAGATGAGAGACAACAAGGGTCTACTTCGATTCATTAAACTCAATCTGAGATAGAGTTGTGAATGAATCAGCTTTTGGACAAGATGCACGCTCTGAATGAGAAATACGATCAGAGAGAACAAGAAATTCAGTCACCTAGGCTGAAATTCCGAGTGAGACAAATGAATGATCAAAATGATGCCGGAGGTTAATCTGATCGATCTTGTACTGATCGTCAAATCAGGAGTGAGCAGAAGAAGGCATGCTTCGAAGTGCCAAAAGAGCATCATTTTTCTAGAAAAGAAAATAAATACAAACAAAGGTATATCACGTCTAGTGATGAAGAAGTTGAAAGCTCTGGATCAGGTTTTAAAAGATATGGAGGCTCTTCTAAAGAAGATTATGATCAACCCCACAAATCTAAGAAAGAGCATAAGACCAGAAGAGATAATGTACCTCGATGTTTGAGGGAGTCTAACTGGTGTGTAGGATACACATCAAATCAGTATGATGAGGATGATAAGAATCTATATGTGGTAATGGGAACCGAGGATTAGTATGTTCAAGGTGTTGATTGGAGGAATTATCCATTGACAAGTGAAATCAGATCCATCACGCTTCCGAATATTTTTTACATCTAAACATCGAGGGATGTAGGATCCAGATGATCACATCGAACAATTCAAGAATTATATGATGAATTTTGAAGACGATGACAGGCTAGTGTGTCGGGCTTTTTCATAGACTTTTAAGAGAACAACTTTGAAGAGGTATAACCGAATTCTGAGGGGATCGATTTCAAACTTTAGAGACTTTTACACTGCCTTCGAAGATAATTTGTTGGTAGTAAGGAGATGAGGGAAATGGGGATACAATCATCCAGTGCAAGCAAGTAGTTAGAGAAAAGTTGAAGGATTATACGAAGCACTTTGTTTTGACAAAAGAGAGTATGGATAATTGCAAATATCTGGTGGCAATGGACGTCATTCATCAAGGATTGTTGCCAGGTGATCCAGCTATTGAAACAACAACAAATTTTTTTTTAACTTTTGGAGCTTTAATGGCTCAAATTGAGGACCAAATTAAGGTTGAAGAATCAACCAGGGTTCGAGGAGTAGCGGTTAACATTCCGAATAATTTAGGATAGACGCAACATAACCAAGGGCAATCTTCAAATACCGCTCAACAAGCACGCCCGAGGAACAACCACCTACCACCTCGGATTGTGGGGTATTTGAATCAAGCTCCATCATAACAATTCAATAGGATAAGGCCGAATAAATGGAAAAGGCCTTAATATTATGCAGATTTGACTGAAAGTATGGCTGCAATGTTTGATAAAACTAAGGGGTACGTAATTTCAGAAAGCCTGCTCCGATCAACATGCATAGGGAGGAGCGAAAGAATAACTTCTATAGGTTTCACAATGACATTGGTCATGATATTGGTGATTTCATTTCTCTAAAAAAGGTTCAAACTTCGATTGAAAATGGGAAGTTATTGACTTATGTGAAGGTAGACGGAAATACATCAAAAAATTCCATAGTATCAATTTCACAACCAACTAATCCGAATGCGCAGGATGAAAATTTGATGATTCTGGATTCGAAGGTTAATGGGTTTGATACTGGTTCGAAATATTTGGATATAGATCCAAATAGGTTAATCTTGATGGCGGTGGAAGAACCAGTAAAGAAGGGACATGTTCGAAGCTTGTGTGAGTATTTTGAATCATTGGCTATTTTCTGGGCGATTCGGTGACTGGTAACACTAATAGTTCGAGGAAAAGACACATTGTAAGTTTGGCTACTTAGATAGAGGGAAAAATATCTACTTATTTGTATGGAAAGAGAGATATTCCCTTTATCTTTTTCGATGAAGATGATTTGCGGGGCACTGCAGGGCCGCATGAGGATGCAGTGGTCATTGGGGCAGAAGTTGCTGGCGTTGAGATTCCACGCATGCTAATAGATACCGGGAGTTCTGCGAACGTCCTTTTTAAAGCAACTTATGACATGATGCACAATCCTCCTTGAATTTCTCAGTCAGAGTGCAACATCATCGGTTTTATTGGAGTAACTGCACAGGTAATAAGAGAATTTGAAGGGCAGATAAGTTTGTAAAATGGACCTTTTAAGAAGAAGGTTCAAGTGCTTTTAAGGTGGTAGACTGTCCTAGAAGTTATAACGACATTTTTAGAAGATCTTAGTTGTCAATGATGTATGGAATTGTATCAACGATACATCAATGTTTCAAATATGTTGTTGGAGACCGTGTAAGGGTTGTTCGAGTCGACCAAAAGGTTGATCGGGAATGCTACGACACTGCGCTCCGGATTCGAGGATCCAGCAGTGGTGATATGATAAATGAATAGCATTCAGGGGGGTTAACCTCGGATTTTGATGAAAGGGTTGACGATCCGAGGGAAGCCCGGGGGTTATTAAGAGTGAGTGAAGAGACAAAGGAATATAATTTGTCTGAGGGAAGAGTACTTCTAATATGATCCTTGCTGACCCTAGTTCTACGTCAACAACTTTAACAATTTTTGTCTCATAATCTGGATTTTTTCATTTGGAAAGTAGAGGACGTGGTAGGAGTACCGATCGATGTAATTTTCTATAGCCTAGCCATAAATCTGAAGGTGAAACTTGTAATTCAGAAAAAGGTAGAAGCTATTGACGAAGTTTATGAGATGGACTGCTTATCCAAGGTCGGACATATAAGGGAGTCACAGTATCCTCCATCGACGGAGATTCTAGTAGTGGTGAAGAATAAAAATGGGAAGTGGAGAATGTGTTTTGATTTTACGGACATAAATCGAGCCTGTCCTAAAGACCCATTTCTTGTTCCTCGAATAGACCATCTGATTGATTCCACTTTGGGAAACAAAATATTGACTTTTATCGATGATTTTGCAGGATATAATCAAATCCAAATGGATCCAAAGGATCAAGAATGTACCACCTTCATCACAGATAGAAGCTTGCACTACTACAGAGTTATGCCTTTTGGATTGAAAAAATGTTGGGGCCACGTACCAAAGATTGATGAATAAATAATTTGCTACCTAGATCAGAAAAAAACATGGAGGTGTATATCGATGATATTGTGGTGAAGATCTTGGAACACGATGCGTACTTGGAAGATTTAGATGAGACATTTTTGCATTTAAGGGCAATAAGGTTGAAAATGAATCTAGGGAAATTTACTTTTGGAGTTCGATCGGGGAAATTCTTGGGTTATGTTATTAGTGAAAAAAGGGATAAAAGTTTATCCATAATAGTTAAAAACTGTAGTATCTATGAAATCGCCTCGAACTATCAAGGAAGTACAAATTCTGACAGGAAGGCTAACAACATCCAGCACTGGTGATATGACGAATGAATAACACTCGGGGGGTTGACCTCGGATATGAAAGGGTTGACGATCCGAGGGAAACCCCAAGGTCATTAAAGTGAGTCTAGAGATAGAGGAATATATGTTTTCTGAGGGAAGAGTACTTCAAATGAGAACCTTGCTGACCCCAGTTCTACGTCAACAAGTTTTAAAATTTTTGTCTCATAATCTAGATGTTTTTGCTTAGAAAATAGAGGATGTGGTAGGAGTACCGATCGTAGTAATTTTCCATAGCCTAGCCATAAATCTGAAGGTGACACCTTTAATTCAGATAAGGCGGGCATTTTCATCAGAAAAAGCAGAAGCTATTGTTTCCGAGGTGGACCGCTTATCCAAGGTCGGACATATAAGGGAATCACAGTATCATCCATGGATGTCGAATCCGGTAGTGGGCAAGAAGAAAAATGGGAAGTGGAGAACGTGTGTTGATTTTACAGACTTAAATCGATCCTGTCCTAAAGACCCATTTCATGTTCCTCGAATAGACCAGTTGATTGATTTTACTTTGGGAAACCAAATATTGACTTTTATGGATGATTTTGCACGATATAATCAAATCCACATGGATCCAAAGGATCAAGAATGTACCACATTCATCACAGATAGAGGCTTGCACTACCATAGAGTTATGCATTTTGGATTGAAAAATGATGGGCCACGTACCAAAGATTGATGAATAAACCGTTTGCTACCCAGATTAGAAAAAAACATTGAGGTGTATATCGATGATATGGTGGTGAAGAGCTTGGAAGATAATGTGCACTTGGAAGATTTAGAGGAGACATTTTTGAATTTAAGGGCAATAAAGCTGAAATTGAATCCAGAGAAATGTACTTTTGGAGTTTGATCGAGGAAATTCTTGGGTTTTGTTATCAGTGAAAAAGGGATATAAGCTGATCCAGAATAGTTAAAAGCTGAAGTATCTATGAAATCGTCTCAAACTATCAAGGAAGTACAAAGCCTGACATGAAGGTTAACAACACTTAATAGATTTGTTTCTAGATATTTTGATAAATATTTCCCTTTCTTTTAAGTGTTAGAAGGACCAAAGAAGTTTAAGTGGACTTCAAATTGTGAAGTAGAATTTACAAGCATCAAGGATTTGTTATCATCACTAGAAATATTATCAAAGCCTCGAAGTGGAGAACAACTCTTTTTGTACATCGCGGTATGAGATTTTGCAGTAACTGCAGTGTTAATAAGTGACGATTCAGGAATTCCGAAGTCGATGTACTATTTCTGGTAAAAGTTTAGTGGAAGCTGAAAAAGATATTTGAAGCTCGAAAAAATAGCATTGGCTTTGGTGGTCGCAGCTAGAAAAGTCGTCCTTACTCTAAAGCTCATACCATCGAAGTTTGAACCTCATTTCCATTGAAAAATCTTTTGCAACGTCCTGATATTTCAGGGAGAATGACTAAGTGGTCGGTGGAATTGGCAGATTTTGATATTATTTTTACGTCTCGAATAAACAATTAAAGCGCAAGCTCTGGCAGACTTCCTTGTTGAATATCATTCAAGCAGATCTGATGAAGAAGACAACAATGACGTATTGCTAGTTAATTTGACGTGGGTTATTCGAACTGATGGAGGTCCTAGTGTTTTGGGATGCAGCGCATGAGTTCAACTGATTGCTCCATTTGGAGAAACAATGTTTCAATTTGTTAAATTTTGTTTTCATGCATTGAATAACAAAGTTGAATACGAATATGCTCTAGTTGGACTGAGACTCGTGAATATATGTGGTGCAACCTCAGTGTGGTTAGACACAGATTCTCAATTGGTAGCAGATCAAGTGTCTGGAGTTTCTGAAGCAAAAGAGGATCGGTTAATTTTGTTTCTTCGAGAGCTTCAAAATTTGATGCTTCTATTTGATCACGTTGTTGTGGAACATATAAATCGAGGAAGTAACATAGTGGTTGAATCCTTAGCAACTGTTGTATACAAGGAGGAGTATCCATATATCTTGTTACAGGAAAATCCTTCGATTTTAACTCAATCAGACCAGTGTGAACATATTGAGGAATTGTTTGTCACCCCATATACAGTCCGAAGCAACTAGAGAAGTTATATTTTGAATCTTGTGATCATTCTGTATTGCCTGATTGAGAACACAAGTTTCAGCCATTAACAGTGTCGGTTCATCTTCAATTTGCATTGTGAGAAGGTTGGCTATTTCCTTTTGGTTTGGTTCGGGACACTCTTTTTCAAAGTGACCATATTCATTGCAATTGAAACACCTGACCCTTAATTTATCAAAGTTACGTCCTCTTTTGTGACGTCCTCCTCTACTATTGCTCCTAGAACCTTCATTTCTCTTTTCCTTAGGAATTCCTGCTTCTCACTCGGCCTGGGTAAAGAATAACTGTTCTCCACCGTCTTTTGAGTGCAATCTCCCTTTAAGCCCTTCTTCAAAGGTTCTGAGGTGACCGATTGCTTCGGAAACCGACATGTTCTTAATATCACCAAACTGCTCAATTGTTTCGATAATTTGGAAAAATTTATGAGGAACAGCACTGAAGAGTTTTTCAACAACTTTGTTGTCGTCGAGTTTCGTGCCGAGTGAGCGAATCTCACCTACTAGTGTGGTAAGCTTCATTGTAAAGCCGTTTATTGTCTCTGAGTCCTCCATCTGTAACTTATTGAGTTGCCGTTTTAGCACCTGCACGCGTGCCTTCTTGACGCGATCTTCGCCAACCCGCATCTCCCTCAATGTCATCCAGTTCTTTGACAACATAGGCTCTGATACCAAATGTAGGAATAAGATCCCTAAAATAAAATAGCAGATACAAATACAGTCACAAATATGTATACTAACATAAAATAGCAAGTATGGAAATGATGTAACTGTCATTTCATTTATCAAACATCATTACACTGTCTCTTATATAGACAAATAACTAACGGTTTGATCTTATCTTACTAACTGCTTTAATAATTAATACATAAACACGTATTCAAGTTCAATGTTTATCCAACAAAATTAGCCTAGAAATTGCGAGGCAAAACTTTTGGCTATATAATATTAGATGGGGTTTTGTATAAGAAAGCATTAAGTAGGTTATTAGTATAATATTTAAATAGGGAAGAGTCACATGAGGTTTTATCAGAGCTGCATAATGGAGAAGGATCAGCGCATTGTGGGTTCAAGGCATTAACTCGTCGATTTTTTCTTGCCGGGTTTTATTGGCGCTCGATTATGAACGATGCAAAAAATTTCGTTCGAAACTGTGATACTTGTCAAAAGTTTTCTATTTCTATTCATAAACAACCAGTTCCACGTATGTGTATTACTGAAGCTATTCCTTTTGATTCATGTGGAATAGATTTAGTTGGACTTTTTCCATTAGCTTCTGGAGGGTGACAAATGATAATTGTTGCGGTGGATTATTTTACAAAGTGGGCAGAAGCAGAACCATTATCTGGAAAAAAATCTAAGGATGTGATTAAATTTATTGCAAACAGTATCTGTTGTCATTTTGGATTTCCTCGAAGAATTACTATAGACAATGGTCCTCAATTTAATAATAAATAAATGGCTTCGTTCTGTGCTTTGAAGGGAATTAAGCAATGTTTTTCAACACCATCTCATCACCAAGAAAATGGACAGGTGGAGGTGAGAACCAGATCGATTTTGGAAGTTTTGAAGAAGAATTTAACATGAGTGGCAGGAAAGTGGCCTAATTATTTGTAAGAAGTACTTTGGGCTTATCGAACGACTCCTAGGGAGGTTACTAAAAAAACTTCTTATGCTTTAGCATTTAGAATGGATGTTGTTAGCCCTATGAAATCTACTTTATCATCTTTTAGACTAGCTCAAAATACTAAAAAGTCGAATAACAAAGCTAAAAGAGCTAGTTTGGATTTGATTGATGGGAAAATATTTTGAGGTCATTTAGATGTAATTCATTATCAAACTCTTATGACGAGTAGGTAAAATTAGAGGGTGAAATTTAGGGAGTTTAAAGTAGGTGACAAAGTATTAAGAAAGGTATTATTACAAAGTATTGGCCAATGGTTTTTTACAAGTGCTTATTTAAACTATTTTGGTAACTCATCAAAGACTCATCTTCTTTGAGGTAGACCAAGAGTAGAATATTCTGAAGTGTTGAATACAGTTTTCGAAGAAACAACCATGTTCAAAGTGTTATGTTTATTAAACACTCTATGATATTCGAAGTGTTACGTTCATTAAACACTCTATGATGTTCGAAGTGTTACGTTCATTAAATACTCTATGATGATTCAAGGTGCTACGTTCATTTAACACACTATAATCTTCAAGGTGTTGCATATTTTAATGATTGTTTAAAGTATTATATTATTTTTTTACCTCAAATAACTAATATAAACAATAATAAAATGTAAATATAAGTTCGAATGAGAAATGATATAAACAAAAACCTTTGTCATTCAAATTCATTTGATGAGCATAAAAGTTACATTGATAATATGACAGGTTTAAAACACCAAAATATAGTAAACTTACTCGTTCTCTGAGCTATCTTCAGACTCTTTCTCTTCGGACGATGAACTTGGGATAGGATCGAAAGATTTTCTAGGTCGTTGTTCGAGGAAATTTCACTCAAAAGCTGGAAAAATCCATTTTAGGATACGTGGCATGAATTTCTTGAAGTAGTGTGATATCGTTTTGTGCTTTGCCCTTATTGATAGCTGCCAACATGTCTTTTGCACACTCTTCTTCAGCAGTAGTGACAATAAGTTGCTTTTCTTTATCAAATTGAGTTTTGAGAGTGGTCATCTCATCGATTAAATTTTTCTTGTCTACTTAATTTTTGACAAAACAAGTGTGAAGGTCATCAAAAAATTTATTCTCAACAGCTAATTCTTCAATATTTTTGGTCTTGAGTTGATTTACGTCTTCTTGGTGCTAAGTGTTGAGATCTTCCATCCCGATTTGATGCTTTTCTCGGAGATAATTTTTGACATGAAGAATTCCTCTGAGAAATTCAAACCTCGCCATTTGGAAGTCATGAAATTGATCTTTCATGAGATTACCAAATATCTCTCTCATATTTTTCTCAGCTTCAGCAACACCTTTATATCGAATCATTTCCTTAGCCATATGTTTCAATTTCTTTTAAAAAGCTTTGATTTCTTGAGTAACTTTTGTCGTTGCAGCATTAAGATCGGTAAAAGGTCGAAGAAAAGTTAGGACTTCTTCGGAAGGCTTCTCGGGAGAAAAAACCACTAGACTAGGTCAAAGAATAACAGATAAGGAGGTTGTAGGAACAATAACCTCAGGAGATTTGGCGTCACAGGCAGCAGGTGTAAATCTTCTACCATGGTTATGCAGATGATCTTGAATCCCTTGAATGATGAGATCTTCTTCTCCAGCGAGCTCTTGTGATTCATCGAAGTTAATAAAGCTGTCGAGATCGAAGTGATCGTCGCCCTGGTTATCTTTGACAGCAACAGCTTCCCTTTTCCGATTAGCAACATCCTCAACACTTCATTCTTCATTGTCATCGGATAATATCTCTTCGAAAATCTCCACTATTTTCTTTTTCCTTTCATTTTCTTTCCTCGGTAGTTTTCTTCTTTTTTGGAGAGGGTTCCTCTTTTATTCCTTCTCCGATTGTGGAAAGTGTGTTTTTTTTCGTTTTCACTGTGAACCTTTAGGCTTTGGATCTTTTGAAGGGCTAACACTAGATGTAGTAGCTCTTTTTTTATTCTTTTTTGCCTTCTTTTTTTGGGAAATATGGTTGTCTGATCAACTGCGGATTAGCAAGAACACTTTACAGTCAACATAGACCAATCTTCTGCCAGCTTGTCGATGGTTGGTTGGCTTCATCAAGTTTTTGGGGGAAAGCTCCAGGTGTGATCCGGAATAGGTGAGTGTTAGGAAACTTTTTGGTTCGAAGACTGTATGGAAAATATTATTTCATTCCTTTTCAGCCCAAACAACAAGCTTAATGAAGGTTTCTTTTGTTTTTTCTCGATAAATTACATAACGCATCGAAATTTCTGTTAAGAGTATAAAAGTTAATCGAAAATAAGGATGGTATCAGTTGAAAATATAATTTAGAGAAATAATTTTGAAACACTTACGATTACACCTCCAGACGAGGTTTAATCTTGATGGTTTGGCCTAAGATATAGTTTACCATTCTCCCATGCTTCTGAAATGAAGACGAATTTCTACTTCCAAAATTTGCAGTGTGAACAATGAATTTGGTGTCACTTGAGTTGGACACAAATTCAAAATCTCGAAGTAGTCCACTATCACGGGTTCTAGTGGGAATCGAATACCCTAGTTGATGATCTCTAGGTAGACTACCAATTCATCTTTTTTATAGTCTAGGGGTGTTTTTCCTTTTTTGGGAAGACAAAATATAATGTTGTCTCCCATTCCCCACTGCTTCCTTAGATGACTAGCTTGGCTCTCTTTGTATTATATGCATGACACGTTTTTTAGAGCCACTATATAGTTCGTACCGAGAGACCTCAAATTCTCACCTATTGATACCATTTTTCTCCTCGGATATCGTGATAAGAGCTTTCTTTCTTCTTTTCCGGCGAATGTTTTCTTGTGTAGGATTCTCTGATTATTTTGAAGCTTCTTCCTCTGTATCAGCCTCGTTATTTGACTAAGTAGCTTCAGAGTCGACTTCTTCTTCAAATGCCTCATCTGTCAGTCGAGGAGGATTATTCGAGGGATTTTGTTGAGATGATACAGTTGTCTCAACAATCTCCCTCGGGGAGGATAAATGGTTGATGGATTTGACTTGACGTTAACATCATCCCCCATAGCTATGAAATTTTTCTTTCTAGGATCTTGAGGGGGATAAGTTTTGAAATGTTGATTGAGGAAGGGGTTTCTTCAGATTGTTTTGAGGAGGATCTACTTATTTCATGATTAGTTTGAGGTGATGATCTAGTAACAGAAGATGAGATCCTAGGTTCTTTTGGTGTTCGAGTTTTTGAGGATTGGCTTTCCTCTAAAAGAGGAGAAGGTGAAAAACATGAGTTTTGGAACCATCAAAGTTACCGTAATATATAGTCTTCGTGGATGTACCAAGGGGAGCGTTGCTTATTAATCCAACATCCCTATATTCTTCTGCTCTTTCACTAATGCAGAAGTAGTCGTAAGCTCTGAAGATGTTGTTGTCTGAGTTTAGCGATTTAGTCTCTTTGGAAATTCTGGCTTTATCTCTAGAATTTTGGACGCTTTCTCATAAACTAGTTGAAGATTGAACAAAAAATATGTGCTTTCTCTCTCAAGAATTTCTGTTTTTGAATCAAACAATGGGTCACAATGGTATTTATGAGAAGAGAAAGATCGTGTTGAGAAATTGAAAAGGTGGACGTTGATTGGACAGAAGTTGAAGTGGTTACGTAGATAAGAATTCGACGTCTATCACGCTATGGGCCTAATAGCAGACTTGGCCCATAGGGTGTCATTATTCGTTGAGAAGTAGGTTTGACATCTAAGTATATTGGCTACCGTTTAAAATTTTGATGCAATGAGGTTACTTCCTATTGAAATATTTCGATGCACTTGACACAAATAATGGTATAACAGAATAATCAACGTGATTCGAATTATAAAAGGAAAAAATATATTTACTTCTGGTTATGTCCGAGGTTAGTTAATTTTTATTCATTTACTCACATGAGAACTAAGGGGCTACTGATAAGTAAATAAAATTTCAAGGCCTGAATTGTGAAGAATAAAATATTTTTGATATATTGTAAAATTAGAGGAGGGAATTAATGTTTTGCATTTTTGTAAGGGACTAATATGTGATTATCCCATTTTTCTGTAACCGTTTCAGTTATGAACTAAGACCTTGTGCCTCTAAAGGCCAAGGCGCATATAATAAAGTTCTCGGATTTTTGAGTTAGATTATTAGAGCGCTTTGATTTTCTCTCTCTAAAACCTATTTTATATCTCTATAATCTGATATATTTCGATTAACTAAGGAAATTCAAGTAATCAAATTCAACAAGAATAATAGTTTCTTATACTATAAAACATAAGCAATATGAATAGGCCGTGTCTTGCTTTTGTTGATGACTTCCTCATTTTTAATACTGGTTCATCCAATAACCTTAGTAAAATATGAAACTTCTTGAAACAATCAAAAGTTTGCTCAAGTCAATTGATCGAGACTGAAAAAACCATCTTTAACTGCTACCAAAATAACTCAATCAAGAGTTAACATCCTAAAAACATTAACATGTTTTCATCATGGAAAGATTCTCTTTAGATATATTGGAATCCCAATCCACAGTAATAATTGAGGTCTCAACTTTGATCAACTAATAACTAATATCTAACCAAAAATCAAGTTTCAGATGGTAAGCTATTATAATTTGGTGGAATACTCATATTGATTAAATATGTGTTAATTTCTTATCTAGCATGTTCAAAGTTGCATACTTTCTCAATCAATGATCATCAGAATTGAAAAATTGTGCAATATTTTTCTATTGGGCTCTACAGATGAAAGAAAGCTTGGAACTGGACCAAATGAAGATCAGTGTGTAAACTTTACAGTGAAAGTGAACTTAACAGCAGAGTCCTTGAGGGGTTACAATATGTTTTCTCTTGTAAAATTTGGTTCAAATATAGAAAAAAAAACCTCAGTATTGGCTTAATTCATGAACTCTCTTTATTACTCCAACATTGATAATACTATTAGCTCAATTACCGATCAACTGCTCTAAAATATGGAGAAGAATCCTAATAATCAGAGATATAGCTGAAAGTTACATATTTTGGAAAATGGGAATATGTTATACTGTCTTTTAGATAAAAATATGGTGTGATAAGAATCCTTTCACCTCTTTTTACTCATTATCACCAAACTTTGTGGAATCTATAGCCAAGTATTGGAAATATATAGATTGGGATCTTGACGTACTTAGAAATACTGTCATATCCTCATATATTGTCAAGATTACTAAAATCAAGCTACATCCAGCAATAGAGGATGCAATTTCATTAGACTCTATATAACAATGGAGGATTCAACATGAAATTTGGTAAGAAAGTAGAGGCAGAAATAAAACAACCAAACTGTTTTAAAGAATACGGAACAACATTACTCCCACAAAATGCTTCTTCCTGATCCAGAGACTTTTGAAAGGTTGGTTATTTGTGGACTCTATCATGCAAATAAGACATTTTTCCTTAACCTTCAAGTGTTAATTCTACGATGAAAATGAATCAATCAAACATTTATTTGTGGAATATAACATTTCTTGGGATGTTTGGAAATACTTTTTTGGAATTTTTATAATCCATATATCTAATCATATGACACAAATGCACCTTATTCACACTTGGTTTTGGTTAAATCAGCAAAAAACACACATCTGAACAATCCTTCCTTCTATCATATGTTGGTAATTTTGAAATGCTCCAAACCAAATTAAACATCAAATATTATTAATTACAGCTAGATTTTTTATATCCCAAATCATTAATTTAATCTTTAAGTTAGATAATGATAATTACTTTAAAACCTCTCACTAGAAATGTGATCTAAACATTTCTGCTGACCTACATTGCTACCTCAACTCTAAGAAACCTATCCACTGCTCAATACTCAAATGAACTCCTCTTAAGTGTACTATACTAAAACTAAATACAGATGGCTCCATTCTAACAACATGAGAAGCTAGTTGATGTGGTATTGCAAGAGATCACAAAGGTGAAATTATCCTAGCTTTTTGAAGAATTTATGGCAAACAAGACGATATGTTAGCATTATGCAAAGTCTTGCTAGATGGTCAACTATATGCAATGTAAAAAACATATATAATCTTGACATTGAATTTCACTCATTGATGATAATGGAAATTCTAGCTAGTAGAAAAAACCCTTGTATATGATTTTATTAATAGAGAGCTGCAGAAAATTACTAAGATTTTGGATGACCATAAATCATATATTTAGAGAACAACATCATATTACAAACTAGTTAGCAAAAGAATCTCTAAAGCAAACTAAGAGATTAGAATTCACCAAGGAATCGTCTTCAGCTCACCTTAGTGCTATGACATTCCTAGAAAGCCAAAAGGCGGGTTATCTCAGATTGAGTGAATATAGAACTTATAAAACTCAAGATTTCAAAAGACTCATCCAAATTAAAAGATGTAAAAGAATAAGGTACGACGATGAAAAATAAAAAGTAAAACTCATATGAAAACCTCAATCAATTATCTTTGTTTTTAGAACTACATATTCAACACATATCAAACTCTAAAATTTAATTCTAAATAGCATAAATAATAGTCTATCAATGATTTCAAACTTCCAAAAAAAAGCCTCAAGGTGAAAATCATAAAGATACTACGTTCTAACCTAAAAAAAGAACTTGTTGCTATCATTCCAGTAGGTATATCATCAACCTAAAGATTCTTGGAGAATAACAACAATACGATTTCAGATGTTTTGAAGATTATTTAAAAAGAAGAAAAGATAAAATTCGGTATGTGGAAGTACTCTTGACGAGCTCAAGAAGAATTAGAGAAAATAAATTTCACTGTTATAGGTTCACGCTGAAACGATAATAAGCGCACATTTTTTATTTTTCAATACCCAGGAGAAGCACTCATGGTCTCCTTAAATGATTGTAAATGGATTGATCCTACATAAAAGTCTTCTCAATCTTTTATTATATAAAATTCATATGTTAGTGGAAAAAATAATAATATATGAAGTTGTTATTATTAAAGATTATATATTTAGTACAATGTATTTATAGTCAAGTAGATTGGAAAATATGCTTATGTGATTATAGATTTTTATTTTATATCATTAATGTGGTTGCTTTGTGAAGGAGATTAATTAATCATAAAATAATTTTAGTCATGTTATATATTTAGCTGTCATGTCATACATATAATTGTTGGGTTAGACATTTAGCTATTTTCTTAGACATTTATATTCTATATTATCTACTTAGTTGCATGTTAAAAATTTAGATATCAAGTTACAAATATAATTATCAAGTTAGGCATTTGACTCTCGGATTAGATAATTTCTATTTCGTTACACACTTATTAACCGAGTTAGAAATTTATCCCTTAAAAATTTAGACGTCAACTTAATATTTAGCTATTAGGTTAGAGATGTAGCTCTTAAGTTAATAAATTATTTATCTATCGTCAATCTTGAGTTTTATAAACATTTAGATGTCAAGTATAAATATTTAGTTGTCAAACATGTTTACATTTCATAAATATTTAACTGCAAATTAAAATCATTTAATTGTCAGACATGTTTAGGTTTTACAAATATTTAGATGTCAAGTAAAACAATTTAGATGTCAAATGTATTTAGGTTTTGCAAACATAAAATTGTAAAATAAAACTATTTACCTGTCAAATATGTTTAGGTTCACAGAAATTTAGCTACGAAGTAAAAATATTTAGGTGTTAGACATGTTTAAATTGAAACGTCAAAAGATTATTTTTTTTCAAATCATTTGGAATCATTTATGGTATGATTAAAGATATGCATGGGCACGTAAAATAAAAATAAGTTATTATGATTCGTGGTTATTGTATCAGTCCAATAAATAGTTATAAATACTAAAATTAAACGCAATTGTAAGATACAACAAAAGTGAAATTTTTTTTCCATCAATGTTTTTTATTTATGATAATATTTCCAAAAATGACCATGGTCATATTGCGAAAACAAAACCACATTCTTTTAGAGCTCGTATTTCTTTTATTTTTCTCTCTCGGATTTTGTGCTGTTAACGATGTTCATTATACTTTACTTCTTTACCTGTTATTTAAACCTTAAAATAAGCTCATTTATAGTTAATTTTTCATATTGAATATCATATGATGTCGCAAACAAAATAAGTTGAGACGAGAAAAATATAATAAAAGGTTATCATGACATTCTAAGAGAGTTCAACCTTAATATTTTTTTTGTCCATGTTGTAGTCATTCTCATGATATTATCACAAATATGTTTCTGATATATTTGATACTAGAAATGTTTTACTATGTTTTTCAGGTATGACAAAAAGTTTCTTAATTTTGAAAAAAATATTTGTAAGTAATTTAATTATATTCATATTTTCAACTTTATATCTCTCTTAAATTATAATATGAAGTAATTATAAAATAATATGCTTAAACTTCACTAATTTTTGTACAGTTTTTAGAGTTTTTTTGTTAAAATATCAGCAAGTTCATCTTCCTTCAAAGAAAAGTCGTGATCATGGTATCTCAAATTAATAAGGTGTTTGTATTTATCAAAACTGGTCACATTTAGAGTTATAAATAAGTTTATATCTTATGTGGGTTTAATATGGTTCGTAGGGAAAAGTAGAGAAAAGTAGAGAGAAGTAGTTTTTAGAGAGACAAAATCAAGAAGTGCAAGTAATTTAATCTCAAAAGTCATAATACTTTACTAAATTCATGATTGACCTTTATATATAAGCACAAGTAAGATATAACAGAAATTGTTACACAAAGGGACTAATTGCATATTAGTCGTGTATCTATACACAAAGCTTTAAATCTCTCTCACAACTATACAATTTATCATACAAGGTTTCATTCATTTACATTTTGATTCTCAATGTTCTTTCCCTTATCAGTAGCCCTCTTTGTTCTTATGAAAGTCAGTGAATGAGAACTAATTGTCATAAGAAATCGTCATTAGTGGAGAAAAATCTCCTTATCCAAGATTCGAACAGTTTTAAACTTATTGTCTCTATATATTTTGCAAAATATTGTCCTCAAACTAATGATAATTTTCGCAACGCTTCATACATTTCCTTATGGAATCATTTCTTTCTAATGATCATAATGGTTCGAAGTAGAAATCGAATAGGTGATGATGATGCCCTACACTAGGTCTGCCACAAAGCATATCATATGGCAGGTGTCAAACTCTCTTTTACGCAACTGTTTGGAATTCTGCCCAATTACTTTGTCCATCTCTTCCACTTACCTCTCCCTTAAAGTTTCCTATAAATACATCTTTACGACTCATTTTGTTTCATAATACATTTTTAGAAAAAGAGAGAGCGAGAGAGAGTTTACTTGTTCTCTGAAATTTCTTGGCTACCTTCATCTGAATCTTCAACTCCAAGCTACATTCACCGGAACACACTAATACACCTCCAGTCTTTAAGTTCATTTATGAGAAAACATCCAAAACACAAAAAGCCAAAAGCCAAAAAGCCCAGAAATTTATCCTCCCTAGATAAAGAAAAACATTGCTTCGGATCATATGACTACTTCTACATAAGTGAAAGAACAAATGAATATAAAACAATTGGTCTGATAAGAAACGCACCTTAGGGTTTGTCCACATAGAGAATATATTACAGTAACTTCAATCCTAATCAAACTCCTCTTTCCTTTTCAAATTCTCTTCTTCCAGAAGACAATCAATCATAAAAAACTGAAGCACCAAAAATACCTCGAGTTTCACCATCTCTAGTTAGATCATCACCTCGAATCCCTCCGATAAAATCAAGTCCTCGAATCAATCGCAAAGTAGCCCAAACTATATCTTATTCAAGGATATCAGAGGAACCTCTTTCTCCAATTAATTCTGAGCCACCTCGTCCACTGCGCAAGGAAACCCTTCATGTTTAGACACAAAGTCAGCTTCCGTGAACCTTAAAAAGAAAAACCTTCATAGTCATTGTGGACGATGATGATTACACCTCAAATCCTTCAACCTCTTCTCTTCCCTGATGGATGTTGTTGAGACAGCTACATAATCTTAACAAAATCCCTCAAGTAACGATAATATAGAATCAACTTTGAATCCTAACCTACCTTGACTCATGGATGAGGCATCCGAGGAGGAAGTGGACTCTGAAGCCACACAATCGAATGTCAAGGCTGATACGGAAGATGATGCTTCGAAAGAAATGGATAGTGAAACAATAAAAGTTGTTTCCAAACAAAAATACTAGAGGAAGGAAAAAGAAATCTCATATTAAGCTCTCTGAAGAACTGACTGCCTCAGTTGGTGAAATTTTGAAACCACTTAACCCTGAATATATATTGGCACTAAAAAATATGCCATATATCTATTACTCAAAGTCTCAGGTTGCCTATTTAAAAAGCAATGGGGAATGCCAGACAACTTCGTACTTCGGCTTCAAAATGAAGGAGAGACTCCACTTAAATGTGGAAATGATGAGCTGGTGGTATATCAAACAATTATTAATTGGGGTCTTCGGTTTTCGTTAGACCCAATGATTATAGAGTATTTTGAGCTCCTCTACCTCTATCCTATGCAAGATACTCCCAATCAATGGTTTACCCTTCTTTCCATTATCATAGCTTATAGACTAGTCCAAATCCCTCTTTCTATCAAAGATTTTATTTCCCTGACCATGCTTTTGAAGGCCATATCATGCCCTTCTACTATCTCACACTTGATAATGATCTAAAGATAGTCGATGATCTACTCGAGGATGAAAAAATTTAGAAGGACAAATTTGTCTTGATATAAGGGGACTGGGAAAATGGAAAGGAAATTTTTGAGGTGAATCCATCAAGACTCAACCCCGTCTCGAGTAGCAACAATAAGTTATTTCTTTTTTATTGTTGTTTTCACTATTTCATTGTTATCTCTAGCTTATATTTTTTTAATTTTTTATCTCCGAGAAATTATGAGGCGGTATAAGATTTTCCTAAAAGATGAATATTAAAGTTTTTCAAAGTTATCGACATGAGCAGAAAAAGAGTGGAGCAATGGGTTCCACTCAGCTTTCTTGCACATTAACTTTTTCAACAACCACTTGTGGTGAATCACACTAGGTGCTGACTCCCGGTGAAATTCAATGGATCTTCCAAACGTGAGGCTAGTTGTGACGAGACTAGTGGTGTTTGATGGTAATGTATTTCTTCCAGTTCAGAATAGGTCTGACAGTCACCTTCTCTTAAAAAAGAAAAGGAAAAAGGATAAAAAAATCAGCTAACACATCTAGTGCTAGTCCTTCAGTAGTTCCGATGTCGCAGCCAAAATCGAAAAGGAAGGTGATAAAAAAGAGCCTCCCAACTATAGAAGAAGGAGAAGAAGTTGAGACTTCCCCAATAAGGAAGAAGACAGCGGTCTCGAAGAAAAAGAAAAGAACAACTAAAATAACTCCTAAAAAATAAGCAAAAAATAAGGTTGTACAAATTGATCAAGAGGTGATGTCTTACGATGCTGATGAGGTTGTTGTGGTGGAACATAAAAAGAAAGAAAGTAAAGTATGTGATGAAGAATGAGGAAATAACCAAGGACAGACTGCCACAGACAATGATCGAGGAGATGATCACTTTGATCTTGATAGCTTCATCAACCTCGATCAATCTCAAGAGCTTGTCAGAGATGAAGA
This sequence comes from Limnanthes douglasii subsp. nivea, assembly GCA_036936605.1. Classification (NCBI taxonomy): domain Eukaryota; kingdom Viridiplantae; phylum Streptophyta; class Magnoliopsida; order Brassicales; family Limnanthaceae; genus Limnanthes; species Limnanthes douglasii. The sequence goes on from JAUPFV010000001.1 coordinate 358,005,376, forward strand.
TTTATACATTGAAGAAATTCATGACCAACTGCAACATTATGGTAAAAGATCTACTCATTATCTTCCCGAGGCAACTCCACCAGAGGTCTCTTTGCCTCCATCTTGCTCTACTCTTATGCCTTACCTTAGCCTAGTACTCATTCATGTTGAAGAACCATCTGGAGTCGTTGTCCTTGCTCTTCAACCATTTTCCAACCTTGGTGTTACAGTACAAATATTATGTCAAGAACTTGAATCTTCTCGAAACCACTTGGATAAAATGGTGAATGAGATGGTTCATAAAAAGAAAATTGCTGCTTCTGAGAAGAAAATAAGGGAAATCTTCGGTGGTATGGTGGAGAACCATATAATTCATCGATACGCCTGTGACAATACAATCGTTGTAAAATTGCTTTGTCACGCTACTTTGATGTTTTTTAATAAAAAATACATAAATTGTAGCTTCCAAATAAGTATTTTTTTATTTCAAAATAAATGTGAACAACTAATTACATATACAATATCATTCTACATATTCATATTCATATCCGAATATACATCATAACACAAGGAGTTTCAATTTTCACATCCGCAGGTTTCAAAATTGAAGTCAAATATACGTAAACTTGGACACCATAACATATTTTGAATAGCCATTTACAACCAATCATTCTCTTTTCATAAAGAAACAACATTAAGACTTTTTTTAATGAGATGTGGTACATTTGTTGGAATGAACAAAACTCTTTCACAACATAGAAGCGACCAAAATAATAATAATTGGAATGTCATTCTTTAATACTGAAAAATTAATTTCAATTCTTCTTTGAACACAATACTCTTTAACTTGATAGCCCTAAAATTAATATTTAATTTATTAAAGTTCTTCTCTAACAAAATTGTACAGTTACTAAAAAAATAATATTTTATAAATAATAAAGTGGTTTAAGTATCCTATAAAACTTATACTTTTCGATTTCAACTTATGTTTGCTAGGTAACAATATCTCACTCATCTAGATAACATGAATATATGAATTATACTCCTGATCAATCGCACTTACCGTTGTACTCACCACCGCGGTTAGATATGACAAGTTAATTATTTTATCAAGCTGTAAGTCAACCTCGGGCCTAAAGTACATGAAATTATTAATTGATGAGTCCGGATAACTTCACCACTGCTTACTGAGCTTTCCGGACAAGGACAATTCGGACATAAACTGCCCACTGAACTTTCCGGACAGGACAAAAGTATAAAATAATTAAACACCTTTTGACTAAGTTAGGTGCTAATCAGCTTATTAAGTAAATGAGTCCTTAAACATGACCCGGTTTCATAATTCGACCTGAAAGCCCATGGGTCCATCATTAAGGGTATAAATACCCCAACTACTTTCATTAATGGGGGTAATGAACATTTAATACAACGAGGCAGCTTAAATCTCTCACTACAACACACCCAAACATTTAATACTCTTAAAACTCTTCAAAACACTTGACAAAATTACCCTCAGCTTAAAATAAACCACACCATTAATGACTTCAAATATATAATAAAACAGAAAGAGTTACTTAATAAACAAATATCTGTACAAACAAGAAACAATATATATGGCCATTATATAATTTTGTAGGGAGTGAGCCACATATGTCTGTATGAATTAGACTACGGATTATTTTCAACAATTTGCATCATATTGAATTTATTTAGTATGTTTCCTTTTGGTTTATCTAAATGCAAGTCTTAAAATCAGAATAATCAAACAGAGCTAAAACATCTTTGGTAATAAACTTTCCGATTGTGTTTTTAGAGATGTTACTTAAATATTTATGTTAAAATATGTTTTCTAGATTTTATTTTAACAGACATAAGTATAACGTTATTTCAAATAATTGTATTATTTAACTTATATAAGTTATCATTACAATGTGATATAATTTAACCTACACAAGGCTTGGCATAAAAAAGGCAACAATCTTCATTCACAAATGCACAAACATATCTAACACTGTCTATTAATGAAACAATAATAAAATTCTTTATAATAGAAGATTTAAACAAAATTTTCTTTAATAATAATATATGTCTTCTTGCAAAAAATACTCTAAAACTACAAATGATTTCAACTGCACATACACTTCGCTCCAATATATAGACCGAGATGTCTTCAATACTAGGTTTTTTCTTTGGTTTATATTACAACTATATCAAACCAAAAAGTATCTATTGGCATTATAGTGAAATGAACCTCCGAACATATCATAAATATGATTTAATTATGTCTAATCATCTAGAGTTTTCATTATACATATTATCCGCTTGAAATGGATAGGCCTATTGTAGTAGTATGAAACCTCACCTTGAGTTTTACCTTTATCTTATTTGTTCTCAATATTTGGAACCCGATTTTGAACTTTTTTAAGCATAATAAAGAAAATAATTATTATATATTCTTCTAATATCCTAGTAAACATTTGCCTTCTATTTATTAATTTATCTTCCTCATACACCATGTTTGGAATGAGTTTGTTAAAGTCTCACCTTTATTCTCAGCAATCGCAGGTGGCCTCAAAGAGATTTCTAGTGAGATACATAATAATATTGGGATACAATGACACGTGAAGAACGTCAATTTTAAATGCCTTAAATTTTGTATGCTATAAATTTTATTATAATATATTCTTTCAGATCATTATTTACCCATTATACCTCACGCTTGAGATATTCTGATCAATGATCTAATCTCAAATTGGTCAACCCTCACAAATATATATTCTATATATATTATGATATCATTTGAATGTTTAGTTTTGGTGGGAAGCAAACAGAGAAACAGAGAAGGTACACATTTCTATATCATAATCAGGCTTCAATAATTAGACCACTATCATCTCTTAGAGAAATTTTGTCCTCAAAAGAAATCTTGTATGTAAGAAGGTTGCGTTTGTCATTCTTATCTCGATGGTTGATACCATTAATTATCGATCATGCGTACTATTAACAATGAAATAACAAGTGAAAGAGAAAATAACATATAAAATAACTTATGTGATTTTTTAATTTTAAAATATATATGATGTTCATATGAACTATATCACCATAATCATTAAGAGGTCACTCATTGGGGAACATATTATACGTTACTTAGAGAGACTAATTACATAAGATAAATATGTTGATCATCATCATAATCTAAAACAATTAGATCTTTTTGTGAGATTTTTGAGATATTTAAATGGAGCCTTTCATTATTAAATTTTAGTGGTGTATGATTATACACTCTGTGAACGCCACACCTTTCAATTGGCCATTTATGCACACATTAATAGTTTCCAGCCTTAGTGTCCTTAATCAATTCCTGTATGAAGAGCCAAGTAGGGATAACTATGATAATATAAACAATTTTCAAGTTCGGTTCCAAAAAGAAACATCTTAAGTGTTTATATGGTACTTAAAAATAATATCAATATTTCATGAATACATAATTAAACGATAAGTCACTATTATCGAGATGTTAATGATTTTTTCATCCCATTAAAATCTTAGATATATGAAAAAAGATGCACACCACTCAAGAGCTCATAAATTTGAACTATCATAAACCTTTGTACATAAACATACATCATCCTATTTAGTCCTAAATTCATATTTTTATCGCATATATAGTTCTAACACATAACTTATGCAATAAAAAATAAAAAATAAATATAAAAAAATATCCAAAATAATTGAAAATTAGGAAGCAAATAGTTTTCCAACGACATTAAAAAAACGTCGTGTCAAAACAATCTACAAGAGACATCAACGGTACTAAACCAACTTATGAATGATATCAAAAGAACGAATGCAAAACATATTGTATTTTAATTCGTTGCTACACTTGTAGCCATACAATCGTTGTATAAATACAATATCGTAAAGTTATGATAATAATGTCGTTTGTCATACTATTTTAATGTTTTTTCATAAAATATAAATAATTTATAGCCTCCAAATAAATATATTTTTTATTTCAAAACCCTTAAATCTGAAGTGCCAAAATTACATATACAATTACATATCTATTTCTGAGTAAATATCGGTCAAATATATAGAAAATCTAATAACTTAATTGCTTACATTAATTTTTTCCTCTCCACCACATTTATTGATTCAATCTCATATTCACATGACTTAAAATTCTTGATACTATCATTAATTGATAGTACTATACTAATCTTAAAATCCGAACATTTATTAATAATAGACTTGCTATTTGAAGTACCTAAATCATTCTGATATATAACTCTTTCATAAATTTATTGCACTAATTTACGAAATCCAAACCGAATGGGTTTTATCCTAGAGTCGTGGATTTGTAAACTTAGAGACAACATAGCCAACCATGTTTCCAACATTCTGAAAAAGAAAGCAGCATGAGATTGTGCAAAATACACACATTTTGCTGCTTTGTCCCAACCACTCATGCAACCAACATCTCTCAAATAAACTTTTAAGTACAAATTTCTTTAACAAAAGCATGTCTCTTTTGCACACAGATCTTCTTTATCATCATATATTCATCATCCATCCCAATCTTTCTCACATGCAACAAGTATTTCTCACATAAATAATTATAATAAAGGAAAGTGAAGAGATAGCCATTGACCAGCTTCGAAAGGACACGCCTGGTGTTCCATTTTCTGGATTCATGAGTGGAATTTAGACGTACTTTTCCCCCATTAAGCCAACTTTTTTCATAACTAAAACGATGGTAGTTAATATATATACTACTATTAATTTTAGTACTTTGTCGATGACATGTATATATATGGGTGCTTTTGAGATAAACAACCTTTTTTTTTACTGTAATGTCATGTCGGTCTTTCACTTTTTATCAGTGTTGATAGTCAGATCACATGCATGCCAAGTTGATGTTCTATTCCTCTTGTTTTTTCTGTTGCAAATTTGTTTAAGACTTTACAAGATTTAAAATTTTAAGCCTTTTCTTGTGTCTGGAAAATGTAGTTCCTTTGCGTATGAGCCTGCCCATGCAATCTATATTTAGATAATGTCGAGTTTTAATGCGGTATACACTATGCATGTCATGTCATGTGTTCCTTGAATTATTGATAGTATAATATTATCATCACAAATAGTTTGGTTTAAGTAATTAAAACATCTCACGAGGCAAAATAAACTATGTTGCGGTCGTATATTGTGTGCTTTCCGATCTCCACTTTCAGTTTTTACTTCTATACATAAAAAATAAAACGCACAAGTAAAAATAAAACTAGCCCAAGACTCCTCAATAAAATATAATAAATATCTATATGAATAAAATCTTAATTTTATTTAGCCGGTTGATTTGCAGGAGTGATTTGATTGTTCAGTTGTTGACGTTGCTATCTACGTTTTTTTATTTCCGGTTTGTTTTTTGTTTTTATAACATTTATTTAGTATAAATATTGGGTATTATTTTATAAACCAATCACTTTAGATTATTAGAGATTATATTTACATGTATAGCTAAATAATTGATTAATATTTTTATATTGTATTTATGATAAGATAGATGGATCATTATTCTTCCATGATTATAACATTGTACTTTAGATTATATTTTTTATATAATAATGATTGTTTGTGAATGATATCATCATCATCTTTGAAAACATGTTCATAACTTCTAATTTAATCATCATCACCATTAAAGACGACAACTATAGAACTGAATAGATTTCATCTAGCGTACGTAGTTGCAAACGTGTTGAACACTTCATAAAACAAATGTAATATATTTATCTTGGACCAATTTATCTAGACTTCATGCTCGCATAAAACAAATGTACACCAGATCATCTTCCTGAAATGTACACCAGATCATCTTCCTGAAATCTTTTTATACTGGGATTTGAATTATATTTAGCTCGCATCGACCCGCAATGATGCTCACCCGTACTTAAGCTCGATCTCAGCACTCTTCAATTAAGTCAAAAGCTAATTTCTATCATCGTCAATTTTCTTTAATGAATGATATTGAATTCTATAACATGAAAATAAATATTCAACTTAAACCCACATATTACATCCCATTGACCATGCCTAAAGGTGTCCCATTTGTAGCTGTTCTTGGGGTCGGTCAATAAAACCATAATATCTCTTAAAAAACGTCGGGTCATTTTCAATCTGCCAACTCAAGTTTCTTTTTAGTTCCACTTAAGATCGTTCTTTTAGTTACCCGGACCTATCCATTTTTCTGAGGATAATAAGGTTTAGAAAAATGTTATTCAATCTCATATTTCCCATAAAATATTGTAAGAAAAACATTTTGAAATTGTGGATCATTGTCACGCGTTAACACTTTGAGAAACTTGAACCTTCTCAAAATATTATTTTGCAAGAAATCAGTTACTTCCTTAGAATGAGTGGTCATCAAAGGTTTTACTTCTACCATTTTGTAAAGTAATCCATAGCCACGATAAAAAAGTTATCTTTGTATAGTTGTTATTTGTAATGGTCCTACCAAATCTATTTTTCATCTATCAAACAGACAAAGAGAAATATGTGATTCCATATTTTCATTTGTAGTATGGCTCATATTAGCAAACCTTTGACAGGGATCACAACTCTTTACTAAATTTATCGCATCCATTAACAAGGTTGGACTATAATCGTATGATCAACCCTTTTTATCCATAATATGTCCCAACTACTCCTGCATGTAAGTCCTTCAAGTTAACAAAGTTTCTTATTTATTAAAGCATCTTAGAAATGGTCGTGTCAAAAATAATTCTTTATAATATCTCATCAACTAAAAATAATTTTTTGTTTTTATCTTTATAGCTTTGGCCTCAATTTTATCATAAAACAATACTTGACCTTTAAGAAAGAATATATACTCCTGATGGTAGTTAGTAGAAATATCAACATACAATCCATATTCTATGAAATACTGGGCTTTCTTCTCCTAGAATCCTCTGTTTCAAGATTCTTAATTTCGTCAAGTTTTTTCTTCAATGCTGATTAATATCTTCAACTAAAGCTTCCCGACAACCATTTTATAACTTTTTTGTTGCTTTCATCTTTATTATAGAGATATATAACAACATGATTTTTGAAGAAGAAGACTTCCCGGTTCTAAAATCGGGAAACAGAGTCAAGCAGATTGAGTACATGAAATTCAACAAATCTTATGTTTATGTTGTAAAACCATTGATCAATGATTATACTTTGACTTTAAATCCTGAGAGAATACAGGATCAAGGAGACCACATATCTATTTAATACTCTAGTGAAACCAAGGAGTTTCTAACCCAGATTTCAAAAATTATTGTGATTGGCAAGTCACTGCTGGTTTACCAAAGAAAGTTGCTATTGACCAGTTCTTGATTTCGTTAAAATTCAAGGGCAATAACACTATGTTTATATAGGATTGTCGTCATACTCTGATAGAATTTGATCTTAAAGAGGATATCTGCAAAATTTGGGCAAGAAATGTTTGGAAATTGGGAAATTCTACTATGCGTATTCTTCGTTGGATGCCAGATTTTAATGTGATGTATGAGAGACCTATTTTGTTATTTTGGGTCAGGATTGAGAAGGTCCTAGAGTTCTTGTATAACTCGAAAATCTTGACTGATATTGCTGCTATAATAGGTGTTCCATACAAAAACAATTTTCCCAGCAAAAACATAGCATATAATAATATTATTTTTGCACTGGTTGAGATGGATATTACTAGGAAGATTCACAATCACATATGGATTGGTTTTTGCAAGAATGGGGATTGCTAGTTAACTATTTCTACTGTTATACTTTTTATCAATTGGGTCACAAAAATGCTGATTGTTTGAAGTTTCGGAAATTCAAGACTAAAGAAATTGAAATGGATAAGGATAACATGGAAAATGCAGTTTTATTACCAAAAAGAAAAAAAAGTGATTCCAATATTTCTGATACAAACAAGAAAATTTACACAAGTTTCAATCTGGTTTATATCCCTAAATTGAAATCCATTATTGTTGAAAATAACAAGGATGCTTCGAGTTCCACTAATGTTAACAAGGATGTCAGAAATCACAAGGATGTTATGAAGTCTACTGATGCTAACAAAGAAGACGTTGTTCCTCCAAATGTAAGGGATGCTTAGAGTCAGAACGATCCTTTGCTTGGAACAAGAAATCCATCTCATAAGGAAGACACTAAAATTACATAAGCATTAAAATTCTGAATAAAGATTTTGATACTAATCATACCCAAGATTACAGTATTTTATGTTCTTGAAATACCTCCCATAAACAAGGAAATATTTGTAGTAATTGTGCTTCTCCTGTCAGGGTTGTTAGGATGGCCACTTCTCCAGATCAGGGATTCAACAACATTCTGCAAAATAACTAAAATCGGTTAGTAAAGTGAAAAGACCATGTAGAAGAATATTAAAATATTTGCATTTTTCAGGGATAAAAAAACAGAAATATTTATCTGATAATGATTAAATTACTTAACTGGAATGTCCGTGCAGTTAATAACAAATCAACAGTTGGAAGGCTGAAAGATATTTCCTATAAGGAGAAAGTAAAAAAAATTGCTATTTAGGAACCTATGGTCAAAGTTGAAGTGAAAAGTGAGATTGCTACTAGATTGGGGTTCCTTAACAACTATTCCAACATATCAAATAAGATTTGGATGTTCTGGGCTGAGGATATTTGTATTAACATACTTGTTAATCATCATAAGTGCCTCCATTTGGAGGTTAGTTATCGCGGGGTTAATAAAAAAATTCAGTTAACCGTGGTTTACACTAAGTGTCAAAGGCTGCAAGGGTTTGATCCTTGGGCTGAGCTTAGAAGGTTTTCAACTATTAAGAAAGCTTGACTTACCATAGGTGATTTTAGTGTGGTGGCCTCTGCTAATGAGAAAATAGGTTGTACAGCTCTCTGCCAAACATTATTAAAGATTTTGTAGAAGCCATTAGTGATTGTCACCTGGAAGACGCGGGTTTTGTTGGATCCAAGTTCACTTGGAACAAACATTTGAAGTGGAAAAGGTTAGACCATATGCTGTTCAACACGAACTGGACTGACATCTTCAATATAACTCAGGTTATCAACATGGTCAGAACTTGTTCTGACCATGCTCCTCTCTTAATCTCTTCTTCTTTTTTAAATTCTTCGTCTACTAATAGAAACAAAAGCAAAAGTTTTAAATTCATGAATATGTGGACTACTGATGACACTTTTTTCAGTTTAGTAGAACATAATTAGAATCTTAATATAATAGGTCTCCCAAATGAAATTTTCTGGTTCAAGATTAAAAGACTTAAAAAGTGTTTGAAGACTTGGAACATGGAGCATTTTGGAAATATTTTTAGTAAAACCAAAGAGGCTGAGGATCATGTTGAAATCATGGATGCTATTCATCAAAGGGTCAATAACACTGAATCTAATGCTGCATCAAGAAAGCCCATGCTTCACATCTCAAGGCTCTTAGATACGAAGAATATTTTTGGAGACAAAAGTGTTATAACTCCTGGCTTAAAGATGTTAACAGTAATTCTAAGATCTACCGTGCTTATGTTGCAAAAAAAAGAGAAGGAAAAACATTATTAAGGGTATTAAAGATGGGGAAAATTGGTGCTATAGTGCTGACGATATAGGAAAATCTGTGGAGAACTACTTCAAATCTTACCTTACTAGTAATCCTTATAGCAGAAATGAAGAGGAGCAAGTCAAGATGAACAATTCTATCTTTGATGTAATTTCTAATCTTGTTACCAGGATAGTGCAACAGATTTAGATGGGTCATAAAATGCCTAAAGGAATGTTTGCTACTGACATTAGTCATATCCCCAAGACCTCTAACCATATCAATTGGATTAACTATACACACATAAGCCTTTGTTCTATGCTCAATAGAATTTTCTCTAGACTTATCAATACTAGGCTTTCTAAAAAAAATTCCTCATATAATTTCAAACAATCAAGGAGCCTTTGTTAGAAATAGGTCTATTCATGAGAATATTCTTATTGCGAAAGAGCTGGCTTATGACCTTAATAGAAAGCCTAAAAGGGGTAATATTATGATTCAGTTGGACATGTCAAATGTATTTGACAAAATATCCTTCCCTTTCATAATTAAAGTCCTTACCTTATTTGGTTTCTCCACTAGCTTTATTAAATTGATATGTAATATGATTAGAGAGGTCAATTTTTCTATTCTAGTCAATGAAAATGTATATGGTTACTTTCAAACCAAAAGGGGCTTGAGGCAAGGTGATCCCTTGCCCTCGAGCCTCTTTATCATTGGTGAGGAAGTTCTGATTATGGGGCTATTCAGTTTGTTTAACTCTAACAAAGATATGCAGTATGCATCTAGATCAAGTATCATTGTTCCTTGTAATACTTTGTAGATGATATTATTGTGTGATGAGTCCAGATTTTCTCACCACTCACTGTAGAAACCAGACAAGGGCAATTTGGACAAAAACCACCCACTAAACCATCCGAACAGGACTAAAGTATTAAAAGCTAATCATATTTTGACTAAGCTTATTTATAATTTGCTTAATAAACTAATGGGTTTTTGAACTCGACCCGGTTTCATATGTATGACCCGAAAGCCCATGTGGCCCATAATTAAGGGTATAAATACCGAACCACCTTCATTAATGAGGGTAATAACATTTAATACAACCAGGCAGCTCAAATCTCTCACTACAAACCACTTAAGCATTAAATAACTTTGAAACACCACAAAACACCTGACAAAATTACCCTCAGTTGAAAATAATCCACACCATTGTGTATACTAATAGTTTACCCTATTCTATTGAGTTGTTAAGCTATTTCTTAGACAAATATCAAAGTGTCTTTGGTCAATCCATAAACAAAGATAAAAATGAGATTATTACCTCAAGGAAGCTTCATCAATGCAGAATTCATGGCCTGGAGAACAATACTGGCTTTAGCACTGAGAATTTCCTACAAACTATCTTGGTATCACTCTGCACAGCAACAACAAAGCTGAGAATTACAGCTTATTATTGGACAAGATTAATGCAAAAATCATGGAATGGGACTCAAAATTTCTATCATATGGGGGACGACTCTCTTTAATTTCTTCTATCTTAATGGATATCCCTTATTATTGGATGCAGAATAGTCTAATACCAAAATGTATTATTAAAAGATTAGAATTTTTTTTAACAAGTTTCTCTAGAGATGAAATTTCAATGAAAGCAGTATACATTGGACTACTTGGGAAAAACTTTGTTATCCTTTTGAATAAGGTGGGCTGAATATCAGAAAGTTAACTGATATTCAGAACACTTTCTCTCGAAACCTTTGGTTTACTTACACAAAGAATAACAACTTATGGTCTAGGATGATGCATGATATGTATAATAAAAATATTCATCCTTTGAAAACAAATTTTTACAAAAAACTGGTTCACTAAACTGGAGATGCCTTGTAGGAATAAAGGCTGATGCAGAAAATAACATTAGATGGCTTCTGGGAAGAGGGGACATGGATTTTTGGACTGAAAATTGGCATAACTTGCCTCCAATCCTGGATCATAACGAGTCAACTATCAAATAGTTTCTGGAAGCCAAAGTAAAGTCCTTTTGGAAGGAAAGTAGATGGGACTTTGATTCTCTGAATGATTTTATCCTTGAATGCAGAATTACTCAAATCAATCAGTTCAAAGTCATCTCAAGCGTAGAAGATAAAATGATCTAGAATTTGTATTTTGATTTAAACTTCAACATGAAATGCACTTGGAACAACATTAGACTTCAAAATAATTCCTCTAGTTTCTACAATAAAATTTGGTCTGCCATTACTCCCAAGAAGTTTCCTTTTATGTTATGGAACTAATGCATAAGTTCATTCCTATTGACTCTATTATGCAAAGAATGCATCGTCATATAGCATCAAAGTGCCAATTTTGTTCTAATGGTGAAAATATTAATCACCTATTTGTTAATTTGTTCTTATGTCTAGACTATTTGGAAGCATTTCAGTAATATTTTCAACATTACGGTTGAAATATTCTTGACCTTGAACCATGTGATTCACAACTAGTTCTGATTTTTGACTCATAAAGTCCATATCACTCATTCTTTACCTGCAACTATCTGTTGGGTGATATGGAAGAGTCGGAATAATGCTAAATATAAAGACTCTGGTCTCAGCCTTTATACTTCGATAAATATTACTAACAAAATCATTCTAGGAATTGACACTTCAAATATTCTAACAAGCAAGCACTGGTTAAATGTTAAAGAATCAAGTTATTCGTTAGACTGTCTGTCCATTCATGATAAAAGCAAAAAATTGACTTACATTACGTGGAATACTGCTGTGAATAGAAGACTAAAGCTCAACATAGATGTCTCTTGCCTTAAAAATGGTGAGTCCTGTGGAAAAGTTTTATTCAGAGACAGCAAAGGCTCTATCGTAAATGGCTCCAGCAAAACCTTTGGGAAACTATCTCCTCTGGTTGCTGAAACCAGAGCCCTACTTGAAGGTTTAATGATCTACAAGGAACAAAACTGGGTGAATGTAGATATTGAGTCGGACGGTTTAACCTTAATTAACAGCATAGCTAAAGGAAAGAATCCATGGTACATGCACTCCTTAATCTCCATTTGTAGAAATCTGATTAAGCCTTCTATGACTTTAAAATTTGTCTCGAGAGTTCAGAATAGAGCTACAGACTGGCACACCAACTGGACATTGAAATGCAAAGAAAAATTAATCTCTTCTCATTTCAATGCTCCAAATCCTTTACTTGACATTGTTTTTCTGGAAAGCCTAGGTTTAGGATATGTAAACTCGCCTAAGTAATGTTGAATTTGGTTTCGATGGTAGCTGCTGTTTTGGTTGTTTTTACTTGCAGATTTGGAGTTATCCAAATGCAATTGATAAATGCAACGGTGGAAGGCCTTAAAGTCCGGTGGATTGGTCGACTTGGAAGCTTGAAGTGAATGATGGTGGACAAATTGAAATTAATTTCGGGCAAATTTTAGAGATTCAGTCCCTTTGAGTTAGAATTTAGTTTAATAAAAGCAGAAGAAAGTTGGGTGATTTGAGATTAGTGTCTCCGTTAAGCATTTCTCTTGCCTCCATCAAAGCATTAAAGCTGAGTTTATTTGGTTTTTTGAAGACGGAGTCTCCTGGAGGAAAGAGAAACCCACGTGCGAATTTTTGTTTTCAGCTGCTCTTGATCTGTATTTAGGCTAATTTGTTTTAAACCCTTGATTCTCTATGGAGTTCTCGCTGGACTCCTATAATTTTTGTAAACTCTCAATTTAGTTATAAAAGTTCTTTATTGCTCTAAAAAAATATCAACATACATTATTTCCATCTCATATTTTGGAACCTGGATTGACGAACTATGCTGAAGTATCATCATTGACTTTCCTTAAAAATAACTTAAATATTCCTTCATATTATATGAGGCGCTTTCTAAAACTTTTACCCTTTTGAAGCTTTCTTCTTACTAATTAACCAATTTTAAATATGCTTCATATTATCATGCTTTACTTCAAATATTCTTTCGATTTGAAATAGTGCAAAAAAAGAATATGACATTATGCAAACCATTTTTGCCTCACAAAATACGAGCTAATTTCATTCTTGCTAAAACCGATTCATTGTTAATAATTTCAAAACCAAACTTGATAGCTTGATTTATTTAATCCGATACAGGGTCACCAACACAATAAATGATCCATTACAATTAAATTTAAAGCTCTATCGATTTGTATAGTCCATTATGTATTCGTAAATATATTTTCACATATATTTTCACTTTCATTGTTCATTTTATTATTTCAAAATTCAATTATGAAGTCTTCTATTACTTGTGCCTTAATTGACACTATTGATTCAAATTTTGTATCATACTCACTCAATTCAAAAGACCACCTCGTTAGAAGTCATTATATATGTAGCTTTTATAAAACATTTTTCAATGGAAAATAATTAAATAATTTTAAAAATACGACCTCATCTTTCTCGCAGCTACTACGAAACCAAGATCCAATTTTCCAAATCCAAATATTTTATTTCACCATTCAACATACTTTTACTCACATAATGAATATGTCTTTGAATTCCATTATATTCTCTTACGACCATATTTGATATTGATAAATACAAGCATAAATTCTCTCACCCGATAAGTGTTGATAAAATTTCAAACGATGTCACATATCTTTTCATCTTTTTAAAAGCCTTGAAAAACTTCATCATTCTATTTTAAACACTTTGCTCTATTTAACACCTAAAAAAGTATGCATTTCATCTAATCCCTTAGATATGAATCTAGATAAAGAAACCAAACGATATGTTAATCTTTAGACTTCTTTAATAGATTTTGGTGGAGTAATAGGTGAGACTGCTTCTAATTTTGTTGGGACGACTTCTAATTTCATGGGTTTACCTTTATGTTAAACTTCTTAAGATTATTAAATGTTTCAGTCAATGCCATTAAATGCTCTTTCAATGTTAATCTTCACAATCATATCATCACTATACGCATCCCATTTTTCCTTAGGTCATCGGTAAAAAAATGATTGACGAGCATTGGGTTAGTTTATCAAATATTTTTCAATTTGAATGATATTATTTGTAATAATATAATCCATATTATGTTGTAAAGTTTATAATATACTCTTCATTTGGATGCATTTATATTTTATTATAGCTTGAGTAAGTATCCATAAAAGATATTATTTAATGTTATGTCATCAAATCTACTAGTTGATCAATAAGAGGTAACATAAAATGGTCGTTTGAACATGACTTTTTAAATTAGTCTAGTTAACATAAACTCTCTATTGTCCATTTTTATTTTTAACAAAAAACTGGATTTACCACCCAATTTGGGTATTTTGATTCTATAATATGGCCAATCTTTAAAAGTCTTTCCATCTCTTTGATTATTGCTCAAATATTTCCGTAGAAAAAGATCTCATTTTTTCCAAATCGGCCTTACTCTATTGTCAACAACTAACTAATGGCAAATAATTGACTTTCTTACTATAGTGACATCATTTATACTTCGCGTAAAAATATCCACATTCAACCTTAAACATTCAATCAATTTATCCTTGAATTGTTATTCAAATATTCCTCAATCATGACGAGATTTCCAGTATTAGTCTCTTCATTCAGTGGTTTATCTAATAGTTTGGTTAGATGTACTACCTCTATTGGATCGTCAATGTCTTCTTCACAAATTTACATTAAATGTTTTCAGCTTCTAAAAGTTTTCCATCCTTTAATATCATCAGTGATTATTATGCCACAAAGTTTTCCAATGTGTCTTCTCTCAAATTATTTAAGCAATTATGGTAATATGAAGCCACTCTTTTCATTTTATATAACCATGGACAACCTAAAATAGAATAATACGAGTCAAGAGCGTAAACCACCGTAATTTGTTTCTTATTGTTTTCGTCGTATTATCATATCTTACAATTAATGACAACTCTAGTTCACCTACGTAATCAATTTGATGCCTAACAAAACTAACAAAGTTTATTTCCTTATTCTTGTACTGTTCTACCATAACATTGAACAAATTATTGGTATCAACTATAACAACAATAATTTTAACTATAATTAACAAAACATCCTCATGAGGGGTAGCCAATCCTCTCATGTCGTCAGCAGTGAAGGTTAAAAACGAAGGTAACGATATATCAAAATGCATTGTAGATTCATAAAAAAAATGAACTTCAACATAGTTTCTATGATTTTTCTTTAAATTGTTAGATGTTCATGCCAGAGTACCTCGTCCAAAAATAGTCATAACACTTGTTTTTCTGCTTTTTGCTTTCTTAGACTAATTTTTCCTTTAACATCCTCTTTAACTTCCTATTCTAATTTTTTTACGAACTCACCTAGTTCAGAACTATTCATTAACCTCTGAATTTTATCATTCAAACGAGAAAATTTTCATATTGCATGCCCATGGTCATGATGATAAACACAATAAAATCTTATGGATATTTTATTGTTTAGGCTTGATCATGGATCATAAAGGTCGATAGTTTAATTTATCCAAATTTTATCAAATATTGTCGCAATGCATGCATTACGAAAAGTGAACCTTCTGTCCAGATTATTATAATAAGACCCAACCTATTTTATAACTTGATGACCTCTTTTGGAGTTTGATCCTTAATGTCAGACGAACCTATCATTTGTTATGAGGATTTAATTATTATGACATCTTCTCTTCTAGTTTTTTCCACATTAATAAACATTTCACACACTCTTATTTTTTTTTTCGGAGGAAACCCGCAGCCGCTACTCGAGTGCAATGAGTGCCCACAGGGTAAACCTTCAGTCTGACGCGATAGCCTGCAAACCAACGCCAGAAGGTAAACCACACAAGGTGACAGACTCAGCCGAGAAAGCGTATGTAGAGGGACTCAAACTCATGACCTTTTGGTCATAAGAATGTCATACTCAACCAACTCGGCTACCCCATTGGGGGCGGATATTACAATTAATTATAAACATTACTACTAGTTTTTTTTACAAATCCTCCATTAAGATAATTTTGGAAAGAATAGAGTAAGGCTCAAAATAATTGTAGAAGAAAGAGTAGTATTTTACATTTTTCTTTACTCAACTATATAAGAAATTGTTTCTTTTAATTATATAAAATATTAATTTATTATATAACTCTAAATGTACTATAAATATTTGTTTTTGAAATAATAATAATTATTAACCTCCTAAAATAAAAGTTGATAACCAATGGAGACTCAAAATAATATTAATCGTTTCAAAATAATAATAAAAGTTATTAAAAAAAATAGATGAGCAGTTTAAAATATTTTGTTACACTTTTATTACTTGGTTTAAAAGTTTAAACCAAGTATTAAATAGGTTTGTACAACTTATTTTACTTGTAATATTTTTTGCGTTTTATGAAAATAATTGAAAAATAATTGAAGAATATGCTGTAAAGATAAAATAAACTTATTTTTCTTATATTATTTTATATAATTTGATAAAATTATTTCATTTTTGTATATTCTAAAAATTCAATTAGGACATTTGATATTTTATTATAGTATTAATTATGTAATAAATTTTTTTTAGTTAATGGATTTATAAATATAAATACAAATATAATAAAAATAAAAATATTCCCCTTAATCTCTTTAACTTTCTCCACGGCCCTTTTGTTTTATGCTTTGTCTGAATCTTATTTCTCGATTGAGTCATCTGCGATCACAGGAAGATTCTGATTGTTTATTCGATTCAAGGTTGCTTGCCCTCCATCCCTTGATTTAGATATGAAAGATCAAATCCACCATCAACAAAGCGACTCCTTGGCTGATAGTGCAAAAGACCAATTTCCCTTTTGAGACCCCCAAAAACCTCCCCATCTAAAATTCTAAGAAGCAAATCTGTTTTTAAATCAGATTCAACAACACAAACAAATGTCAACAAGGCACATAACATATAATTTTAGCAACCAAAAAGCTATGTAGGAATCACAAACCTAGCAACAAAATATTCAAATCATGTCCAACAAATAATAAAAACAGAGTCGGGTATATCTACATAGAATTCCAAAAACAAAACAAAATCAATATTGAAGAAAAATTAAAGGCAACTTTGATAGGGAAATTTTCTCATGGAAAACCAATAATGAAAAAAATTCAATTATTCTTCAACAATCTTGGATTCAAAGGTCAATATAGAATTGCTAGCTTGCACATACGACATATTACAATTGAACTAAGTAAAGAAGATCCGATTTTTTTTTGGAGAAGAATCGTATGGAAAATCGGGAAATTCACAATGAGAATCTTAAAATGGGCTCATGAGTTCTCTACTAAAAAGAAATATATAAGCTCTCCAATCTCGATAAAATTTCCCAGACTATCTAGCTATATGTATAATGAGGATTATATCAAAGTGCTAGCAAAATCACTTGGAACCCCTCTAACCAAATGGATTCCACCCAAAAATCAGGCAATGTTTAATTGTTATAAAGTTTGGATTGAGATTGATCTAACTAAACCTATACTAGAAAAAAATCTATATTACTTTTGGCCAAAGTGAAGGGTTCTAGCGACAAATTATCTATGGAAACAGACCAGACTACTGCCTAGAATGCAACCACATAGGGCATAGAAATAAAGATTGTAGAAAAGAAAATGATGCTAAAATCCTTACCAAACCTGAAGAAATTTCCAAGGAAGCTACTCAGCCTACACCTTGCACTAAACCTAGCTTACACCAAGGCTCTGAACCAGTAAACCTACAAAATCCTTCTCTTGAAAATCCTCAAACTAAAATTACACAAAAATAATCCCTACCTACTGAAATCACTAGAATTTTGAATACTCACTCATTACCTAAGTCAATGGAAATCAGACGCATACCTCTAGAACACTCAACATATCCCACTGTTAGTCAAATTAATCTACCTAAAAACTTACCTCACATAGATTATTCTGAAAATATATGAAGTATCCATGTTTTGGACATGGCAACCAAACTCACGGAAAATAAAAATCATGAACATGCCAATTCAAATCCCTCATCACAACACGAATCTCCACAAGCAGCCTTCCAAACTCCTTTAAACCCTCAATCCAAGAAAGACAAGAATTTGACCAACACTTGAAAAAAAATAAGGAAAAAAACATGATTAACACTTCAAAACCCAGGAACTTACCTAAAGATTCTAAAAAAAGAAGGTCTGCCATGAGCATATCTCGCTCTCTCAAATGAATTTAAATCTTTTAAGCTGGAATATCAGAGGGATTGGAAACAAGGAATCCAAATGAAGACTTAAATCTATTATCGAATAAAAAATATCTATTTTCTTGCAATTGAAAAGCCTATGACTGAGGCTAGTCATATTTCTAATGATTCCAGAATCTTAGGATTTCAGAAAAATATGGCAAACATGTCCAACAAAATTTGGATCTTTTAGAATGATGGCATCACTATATCTACTATGGGAAACTGGACCAATCTTTGTACTTAAAAGTTAATCCATATTCTCTAAGAAAAGACTTACTAATCTCTATAGTCTATGCCAAATGTAACAAGGAGCTCAGAGAGGACCTCTGGAACAACCTCAGGTAGATAAAAAACCCTTCAATGAAATGGATTGTGATGGGAGATTTCAATATCATCACATGCCCCTTTTATCAACTCTCATATTCTACTTTTTGTGTTAAAACATGGATAATTTTAACCAAAAAATTCAAGACTATTACCTCACTGATATGAGATACATTGCCAGCAAATACAGTTGGACCAATAGCCACAAGTGGAAAAGATTAGACAGAGTTTTTACCAATAATGCTTGGAAAAACCTTTTTGAAACTATATTTGTGTCTCACATGGCTAGAACGGGTTCAGATCATAGCCTTCTTTGTATCTCTATCTCCCAGTAGTTTGAAAAAATTAAATCCTCTTATAAATTTCAGAACATCTGGTTTACTCATTCTGACTTTCTCAAGGTCACTGAGGAATGTTGGAATCAAGAAATGGATGGCAAGCCGATTTTCCTACTCTGGAATAAGATGAAAAGGCTCAGCTAGGTTAAAGGACTAGAATATATCTGACTTTGGTAACATATTCAATATGATTTATAACTCTGAAACTAAAATTTAGGCTCTCAAAATTTCTTACTAGGATGCTAACATAATGGAAAACAAGATAAATCTTACTAAAGCTAAGGCTACTCATCTTCAATTACTTGCTAGGGAGGAAATCTATTGAGAGAAAAAATGTAGCAATAATTGGCTCCTCAATGGTGACAAAACCACTCAAGTCTTTCACAACTATGTTAAAAGAAAAAAAGAAGAAGTCAATAATCAACAAAATATACGATGGCTCTAACTGGCTTGAGAATCACCAGGATATCGCAAACTCTGCCATCTTCTACTTTCAAAATCTTCTTACAACTATCAACACCAGCGTGACCCATAATTTGGCTGATATTATCCCCAAGATCATAACCCCTGATGATATCATTAACTTCATGAAGTCTCCAACTAGATAAGAGATGTACAACTCTATTAATACTTTCAACACTACCAGTGTGGCTGGCACTCGATAGATTTGACATCATGTTTTGTCAAAACTATTGGTCCATCATTGGCCCATAGTGTATATGCTACCTCTATTAGCCTTATTTCTGAAAAGGACTCTCCCAAAACCTAAAATTACTATAGATTCATCATTCTATGCACTGTTTTTATCCGTATTATCTCCAAAATCATCAATGACAAAGTCTCTATCTTACTTCCCAAGCACAATAATGAAGAGCGATTTGGTTTTGTTCAGGGAAGAAGTTTTCATGACAACAGTTTTTTAAATTAAGAGCTCCTTAAATATCTAAAGACTAGAGGAGGCAACCTTCGAATCAAGCTAGACATGCAAAAAACCTTTGATAAACTCTTTTTCTTCTTTATCATAAAAATTCTAAAAGTATTTGGTTTCTCTAAGAATATTATAGACCTGATTAACTTTTCTATTGATTCTAATAGGTTCTTTATCATAAATAATGGATTGGCTAATGACTTCTTCAAATCCTATAATAGATTTAGACAAGGCGATCCATTATCTCCAAGCTTCTTCATTCAAGCAGAAGAGTTCATAATAAGAGGCTTAAAGAAGATCTACCAAAACAACAGGGAAGTAAGATATAACAATAAAAGCTCTATTCTAATTCATTATCTTGCTTTTGTAGATTATTTAATCATATTCTACAATGGTTCAACCTCAAACCTCAACAAAATCCTACTCTTTCTTCAAACCTACCAAGACATTTCGGGGCAGACCATGAACTAGAACAAATAATCTTTTATCCCTTCTAACAAAAACTCTAACAACATGATCCACTCTATCATAAATACTACTGGCTTAAAAAGGATCACTTTCTATGCAGAATTTGGGCATTAACATTCATTACAAGCCTATGGCCTCTCATTTTGAAGACATTATCAACAAAATCAGAGAAACAATTCAAGACTGTGATAACTTACTCTTATCATTTGGGCGTAGACTCACCCTTATCCAATTTATCCTCTCTGTCATCCATAATTATCATCTTCAAAGAAACATTATCTCCATATCTATAACAAAAAGGATCGAAAATCCATTCAGCAAATTTCTTTGGGGATATACCAATACTCACACTAGCATCTCCTGGACAAGTTGGATAACATATGCAAGCCCTATAAAGAAAATGGGATAAACATAACAAGGTTAAAAGACATATCAAATGCCTACTATCACAAATGATGGTTCAATTTCAGAGAAAAGAAAAATATTTGGTCTAGATTTATGAATTCTAAATACTGCTCAAATCTGCATCCTCTACTTGTTAAAAAGAAATACACTAACTCAAGTATTTTGAATAAATGTTGGATACTAGAAATAATGCTGAAAAGTATATCTTATGGAACCTAGGCCAAGGTGAAATAGATTTTGTCTTGACTCATGTTGTTCTAAAATACCTTTCATCTTTGTTGACCCTCTCAAACTAACATTACCAAAATTAATAAGCTTACTGTCAAAGACTCTGTTGAGCACACTATCCATAGGACTCTTACAAATCAAGGGTGTTTCATTGCCAAAGCTACCTGGAACAACATAAGAACTAGAGGCACTAAATTAAACCTCTTCAACAAAATCTAGAATTCTATCACTCCAAAAAAATGTTCTTTCCTTCTTTGGGGAGCTCTAAATCTCTGGATTCTTGTTGATAAAGTCCTCCAACACATGAAGTTTTCTCAAGCCTCAAAATGTCAATGTTGTGAGAATAATGAAACGATTACTCATCTTTTTGTTCAATGTGTGACTTTCTGAGAAACACGGTCCTATTTCAGCAGTCTATTTAACATTTCTATTTGCAACTACATGACTATCCATCACATTACTAAACTTTGGTTCTGGTCCACAACAAAGAACACTCATATATGTACAATTCTCTCCGCTATCATTTTGTTGGAGCCTTTAGTACAATAGAAACAAAGAAAAAGCACCAGCAAAAACCATCCACTATTTCTTCAACTATTTTTCAAATCAAATCACTAATTCGAAGGCTGGATATGGCTAGCCTTCTCAAAAGAGATCATTGAGATAAAGATCAAAACATCGATATTGAGCTTATATGCTACAACCATCTAAACTACCCTACCAAAACATGCTACATCAAATGGAACCTTCCTACATCCAACAGATTCAAAATCAATATCGATCGTTCTTGTACTACAAATGGCGAAGCTAGTGGGAGTGTCATAATCAGAAAATACAATAGAGATAGTATCAATGCTATATGCAGCTTGTATGGGAAACAAAACCCTCTAAATGCTGAATATCGTGAGCTTCTGGATGACCTCATTCTTTGCTATAATCTTAACATATCCAATTTAGACATTAAGACTGAGTTAAATATACTAATTGCTAAACAATGAGAATGTTCATTTGTATATCTCTCTCATTTTAATATGTTGGAGCAACTTTTTAACTACAAATATGACTATCTCTCACATCTATAGAGAACAAAACATAGCAGCGGATCGACTAGCTAAATGAACCATCAAATGCAATAAAAAATTTGACTTTACTGCAAATCAAATCCCTAGAAGATTAAGGGTAATTGCCCATATTGATAGTCTAGAGATTGGCTTCTTTAGAGAATTTTATCTAACTAATCTCTCCTTTTCATAGAAATTATAGCATCTAAAATCGTTATTTCCAAAATGTACTCACATTGATTGCGAGGAATTCCTTACAGTCTTGCTTGTGTGCATGTCTCATCTTTCCTCTCTGAATCCTCGTGGACTTTGTATCTCAAAGAAGCCGCATTGAGTTGAATCAATCATGGTTCATTGCTTTGATCTCCTAATCAATCAGTGGTTGCTTATCTCTGCTCTGGCTATGAAGCTCATACCGAATCATCTTGTTCTTCTCCATCCTTCTCATTTGTCGTGATATCAGTTGAACTTTTCTCTCTCAATCATAATGACATCTATTTACATCCTAGAACCGTCTCCTGGTTGCAGCTCTTTTGCTCGAAATCATCTACTTTTCTCCGTCTCTGTTTGATAGCTACCCCAATAGGTTTTTTGGTCTTTACTACTGGATTAGATTAAATTTTTGTCGAGTTTTTCATCAAAAATTTCTCTCTCGTCATGTTTTTCTATTTTTTTGCTAAAAAGACTCTTTTAACGCTTTTTTGTTTTGTTTTGGCGCTTGTAGAAAAAAATGTACTACTTGCTTTTTCAATTTAATAATTCCTTTGATTAAAAATAAATAAATTAAAATACTTTTATATCCATATACGTTACTTAATATTAAAAATAAAATAATACAATAATAGATCATCGTCTATAAATACCGTGGATCTCAATTTTACTTTGATATATATATATATATAATACTTATAAATATATAAATTATATATCTTAAAACATGCCATAGATAACATAATATCACATATAAATGACCCAGAACGAACCAGAGAGAAAAATTAAACACTTATGGCCGAACCATGACAATAAGAACCTTGCATATTTTGTTTATAATGAATGGCTAATTTTGTTTATTATGAATAGGTTTTATGAAGGAAAATATGGTAGAAAAAGTATAGTGAAAAGGAGGAAAGTAGGGTAATGTTGTATTCGTGTTGCGTAGTCAGAAAGGCAACCCGAAAGAAAGAGCTCAAGGAAGAAGATAAGCACATACAAATCCGTGTCATATAAAATCTGACGTATTTAATTCCTTATCTACATACCAACCCTTACTTTTATTAGATACGCCATTTTGGACTAACGAAATACGTAGAAATGGGTCGTTCAAATTTCACACCCGATACTTTTCAATTGGTTTCCTTCCTGTAACTTTCTTTCATATTTGGCTTGAATATCTCATTAATTCTATTAATCTCTTATTTAAAATTATACCTTTCATCAAAAGTAAAAGTCTAATTTATAATATTTATAATTAAATTTTATAAAGATTTAACATACACAAAATTAAAACAATTGAAACCCAAAGATTCATCTCAATCGTAAATAACTAAAAATATGTTCATAATCCAGAAACCACGCTCCTTAAACAAATAGAAGTATATAAAAATAGGCTTTTGCTATTGGACAATACATTATTAACAAAAAAATAAAATTAATTCGTTTAAAGCGTATTATATTACTAATTCTGGTCCTATATCGGCAACTATTTCCATCTTCCATTATATGGGACTGGAAATATGTGTGTTCAATACACATCATTTCGTCATATTAATGTTAAATTAGGTTTCATATAATTTACATAATCTCGTACAAAAAAATATGATAGAATCATAAAAAAAAAAAATACTTATATTTTAAAGTATATGATATGATGTATAATTTAATATCATAATCGTTGTTGAATTTTGTTGGAAACTAAGATTTTGTAAAACAATTCAAAAATTATAGGAAACTAAAATTGTAATTAAATCGAGTGTCTTAAAATATTATTTTTACGTATTCAACCATCATCCACAACATTACTGTAAATAAAAACTTACAGAATTGATAGAACTGATGGATGAACAATTAGGATATGTGTTAGGTATAAGTTTGTATGACGATGAAAAACATGAAAATACTCTTATGATGTATTTTTGCTTGCAGTAGTTCTAGAAGCTAAAACAAGAGAAAATTCAGTGGGACAAATAAATACGAAGGTCATTTCAAACTTATGTCGTATCTCGACTTTGGATTGCGATCTTTGCAACTGTTATGAGAAAAGATAATCAAAGACATGAGACTTTCCAAAAGGGATGCACGAGAGCAAGACATAAAAAAAGTATGAGGAATAAAACATTAAAATTTTGTATATGGCGGACATATAATTTCCTCGGAAAATTCTAACTAGTTTGAGGAATTCAACACTTAAGAACGCATCCCACGTACGTATATTTATAATGTGAGCCATAAACATATATGTTAGATATGTACGGTCAAAATATTATATATATATATACATTTGCACACCGAACATTCATTGAACACCTAATGATATTTCTGTAGGTTCTACCTATAAGACAACAAGGTATTCAATTTCACTATTTTAAATGGTTTGGATTACATTAAGAAATATAATATGTTTTATTGCATTCGTTTTTATCAGTGAGGAAAAGTTGGTCAAATACACTTGGACATTGGATCGTCCTATATTGCTCATCAAAAAAGCGGTGCATTTTACATAATGTTATGTTGATAAACGAAGATGCCTGCAAACATAAATTTTCTAACCAACACAAGAAATACTTTGTTGAAGAAAACGTATCTGCAGTGTTTCTTACTTCTTGGAATTCGGTCATGTATTCGGCAGTCGATGTCATGTTGTATTCCAAAATAGCGAACATGAAGAAGTTGTATACAATATATCTAAAAGGTTTTCACTATACTAAAATATGTTGGCCCTTATATGGAAAATATTCATATATACACACACTAACTTGGACAAATATTACAGAAGCACACCAACGAATCAGTAAGCTTCATATATATTAAAGTGAGAGTTATTGTAATAACTTAATCGAACTCATTTTATTTGAATTCATTACTGAAAGTTTATCATGACAACTTAGTTACTTTGAAGTATTTTGGAGTAAGTTAAATAATTTGTTGGATATTAAAAAC
Organism: Limnanthes douglasii subsp. nivea; assembly: GCA_036936605.1. NCBI lineage: Eukaryota > Viridiplantae > Streptophyta > Magnoliopsida > Brassicales > Limnanthaceae > Limnanthes > Limnanthes douglasii. Next base: position 358,031,036 of record JAUPFV010000001.1, read on the forward strand.
ACAAAGATCAAATTATTATTCGAATAATGTAAGGTAATCTCAAAAAATGTATATGAAACTATGATATTCCTTAAGGTGAAGAATGTTGTCGCTGAGGCAGTCTTTAACTATATGTTAAAGCATTATGAAATGGCTAAAACAATAGGCATTGATAAAGTTGAATATGGATGTTTAGTAAGAACGACACACGGTTTGTTTTGTGCATGCAAAATAACTACCATGTTAAGAGATAATTTTCCTAGGAATTATGCTTTATCGACAATATGTGATAAAACGTAAAGTTTTTACACAAGTTCAGTTTAACAAAAATGTTTTTGTGATCCCAAGCTAGGTCGTATATGATAAAAATAGTTTTAGAAGTATTTATTTTAAAATAATTGATGTTGTTCCAAAAACAAATATTCAATATCAAAATATGTGATAAAAACATATTAAACAAACATGAGAGATCATAATTTAAGCATGTCATTGAACAAATATATTGTGCAATCACACACTATATTTTTACCTTTCGAACCCTGAAAACAATGACGAGCACTATGAAAATATTAGGTAGTAAAACTAAAATAATATACTCCCTTAAAAAGAACCCATAAAGACACCTGGATGAAAGGTTTAAAAATATTTATTATTTTACGACCATCCTCCTCTGTTTATGATTATGGTTATTTATGAGGTAACAGATGAACGGATGGATGGTCATTATGGTTTTAGAGCTATACCTTACTCTCTAGATTATGTTCACTTATGAGCTAACATATAGTTCACTCACAAGATTATGTTTATTTACGAGGTAACAGAACTACGGATGGATGGTCATTATTGTTTTAGATTTGTAGCTAACTCTCAAGAACCATGGCCGCATGTGAGGAAAGTTTTATGTGAGTATCCCAAGATTAAATTTCACACTATGTACGCTCGTTTACATTTTGATAGTTTTGAGTATATAAAACTAGATGATAGTGTGCAATCTTTGTTTCTTTAATGTGACCATGTTTAAATGTATCATATGTACATTCGATCTAATTGACTCTTTGATTTTAGTTTCTCATAACATGTTTATTTGCATTACGTATGTAAATGAGATCATTATATTAATGTAATTTTTTTATAAAGTTCTTTATTACGTTTATAATAAGATTTTCATCTTATAATATTATCAACATTTATTTAACAGTTTGTCATGCATCTGAACAAACCAATACCTGACACTCATCCGAGTCGGATAATATTTGATTCTGTAGAGATTCGAAGTCGGATGACATTATTATTCATTCGAATTATCGTACTTAAATTTAGCCTTCTATTTACGAAGGATGTAAAATGATAGACGTCACCAATGACCGAAAATATATAGTTTGTAATTTTATTTTGTTGGTACTTAATGTTTTCTCTTTCTAAACTATGATTTTTCTTATTGTTATCTTTATTAATGACAAGTTTGAACTATTGAACTTTAAATTCAAATCAATAGAAGGAAACATACATATTAGATAATTTTGATAAGACCACGAGATAAGATTGGATAGATAAAATTGAATAAAATAGTCAATAATGTAGCCCTATGTGTACACAAGAGAGATATGAATGTTGGAAAGATAAATCTTAATAAATCCACATGTTGTTTTGGAACCTAATTTGGACCTGACTAAATGAAACTAGTTGTGACGTTTGATAAAATATTCCAACCCGATGGGGCGGAAGCTATGGCAAAAAAATAAATTTAAGAATAATCTCATTTCACCTGACGTATCAAAATTCGTTGTTACAAATTGTTTCAAATTTATAAAATATTCTTTATACAGGTTCTCACACTACCATCTCGAAATAATTAAAAAAATGAAATTTAATGTAAAAAAACTAATTACATAAAAAATATAACTTAACTAGTAAAAATATTCAAATTTATAAGATAACATCAAATATGTAACTAATACTAATACATAAAGAAAACTAATATTTAAATACATAAGATAATACCAATTACATAAGATAATTGGTACTAACGTTGTTGATATTGATATATGGAGGCTACCATTATCGTATCTCAAAATGAAACACTTCGCTCCTACAGTGACATATCTACAAATCTCTCGTAATAATACTCGCCAATTATATCATAACCTCATCATATGTACTATTTTCGGGATGTATAAAGTGGGTTCTCATGTTTCTTCTGAATTGTTTTTATCCTTGTGAATAGTTAGAGATATTACATACTAGAGGGTTCTCCGAACCCAATCATCATAGCCTGGATTTGTAGTTTTGATTCTCAAAAACCTATCTTACGTTCATATCTGTGTAGAATAAGGGTAAGAGAAACTCATCCTAATTTTTTGCAATCAAATCGACCGCCTAGTCTAGTGCTATATCAAAAGTCAAATGAGAATATTTTTATTAATATTTTGATATATATATATATTATATATTTTGTACTATATATTTATAATAAAATTATTAAACGGAGTAAGTAGTCTGGTTCATCAATATTGATCCATTAGTAATGTAACTACTCCAAAATCACGAAGACTTAATAAAATATACGAAATCTATGATATCGATATGGTTAGAGTAAGATAATATCACACCTCACCAATATTTTGGATGTGTATTATATATATATATAAACTCTATAAATAAATACTTAGTAACCACCAATAAAATATAGGTTTGTTTATTTTATTATTATTCTTTGGAAATTTTAACAATCTAAATTGATTTTGTTCTGTAACTTTTCCCATGTTAACTTTGGCTTTGGATCCACTAATTCACCTAAATTTTACAACATCAATTGGCACCCTATGTGGGAAAAATGATTTCTTCCTCACCAATTATACCAAAAAAACCCAAACTAGCCGATGTCGAATTCTGGAGAAAGATTTGATCCACATAAGTATTTGGAGATTAAGGCTCTTGACAGACCACCTCAAACCCCGGTGGCTCCTGCAGACCCCCTTTGTTCTTGAGAGACTCGCTCAAGAACTGAAGGATGAACAACCAAGTAATTTTTTATTCTTGCAGGAATAATTTGTCTTTCATGCCCATATAGTTAAATATGTTAAGCATCACATTGATAAAGTGGATAGAGATCATGGAGGTCCTTGAGGATTTTTTAATGAATGAAACTTATATGAAGAATACGTATTTCAATGTATCTCACAAAGAGGGAAAAACTCAAACTAAGGGTTTTTAAGTTGGAATAGGAAGCAACGATAACATTTTTTAAGAAAAATTAAAAGTCAGACTTCTACTTTAAGGCATGGCCAGAGACAGGAGAATCTAATGAAACTTGAGCTGACTCATGACAAGAAAAAGTATGAACTAAAAAATTATTTTGGTTGTGTACACTAGAGCACCACTATCGGTTGGAATACAGACATGATACTTATTACCCCAAATGGGTACTAACAATGCAATGTCCATCAACCAAGATTCTAGTAGGCCCAAGCAGGCTAACTAGGATCCTTTCCAATAAAAAACAAGTCTCACTCTCCCAAATGTGGATACACGAGAATAACTAAAGAGCGATAATAACGTTTTTGCCAAACTTTGCACAGGAAGAACCACAACAGTCGAATGGTGTACCTCATACACAAATTAGAATTAAGGATATCTATGGGCCCCGAAAGGATATAATCAGACAAACTTATCAGGTAGTACCACGACAACCAAAACAACAGTTTCAATTATATCAATTAACCATGCCAAAGTACAATACAAATTATCTAGAAAAAAAAAGGTAGGGATCTGGGTACCAGCAAGCATGCTTGTTCATGAATATCTTCTACGTGGATGAAGATTTTTTTATGAAGAATTCCTATTGTCCCCATAAATTTTCTAGAATATTATAACACTACTATTTGAAAATCACAAAATGGATAAGTATTTCACTAAATGAGATCCCCACTACCCCCATAAGTATCACATTCAATAGTTCAACAATAAGATGCTACAATAAGGAGTCGATGACATGATAAAGTGTAGAGTTTTTTCAACGAAATTCTAAGAAAACATCATGCAATGGTTCAATTGTCTCCCACAAGGATGTATCAAAAGTTATAAAATAGTTTGGAAAAACTTTTGAAATCATTTTGTAGGTTCAAATGTTATTAATGGATATAAACACTATATAATTCATTGCAAACAGAGACCTAACAAACTCTCAAGGAGTAAACCCTAGTGTTTTGTGGAGATAAACACCAAATTAGAAGATTGCCACAATCTGGTAGTCGTAGTTGCAGCCAGCCAGAAATTTATAGGAAAGTTCCTTATCCGATACAGTAATAAAAATATATTTGAAATTCGGAGATCTACTAGCTTAAGTTGAATGATATATTAAATTAGATGAAGTTCCAGAGCAAATAAAATAGGGGATACCAACGTCTACAAATACAAAACATTGATTAATGTGATTTCATATGGAGTGTCGGTTGGAGAATTAGGGTTTTTCCTAAATTTATAAATTTCTAAAACATAGGTGTGGTGTGACGTAAAAATTGACGAGCGGTAGACGAGATCAACGAGTCTATTTTAGAGACTGTAGTAGGGTAGAAAAAAATTCTAAAAATCCATTATGAGATTCATGATTTCTTTGTGAGCCCAAAAGAGAGCTTAGTAAAAAAGTTGAGTAATTAAGTTTTTAGTGTTGGAGAGTCTTGTTGTAACCTCATATATATAATATTGTGTCCATTACCTATGTATGTATGATTTCTTTAGGATCCGAACAATGTTAAATCCATTTTCGTGAATGTGATTACTTTCTGTTCTTTATTGTTAAATGTTTTCTTGAAGTAGAGTAAGAGACGAAGCTCTTATTACCTCATACAACCTCTTGGAAGCTATTCATCAATGGTTGGTTATTACTTCGGCTAAGTGGCTAGGATTCAATTTAGTAAGTCTTGTTAAGATTGAGTTGGATTTTATTCGAATATTATTGATTTCTATATTAATATTTGATAATGGTAAAAAATTTATACGCTCAAATCGATTTTAATGTGTTAGTTTTATATTACTGTGTTGTGCTGGAATTTAAAATAGTAAGGTGAAAGTTGTAATTTTTAATGTTGTAACACCAAAACACTTAAGCCAGAATCACAAAAAACTATTAGCCTAAATAACTTTGTATAGATATTAAAAGATTCAAATATAGAGAATTATTTGATTCTTTAGCAGTTTAGCTCTCTATGTTTTAGCATTTTGTGTTTCCCTTACTAACTCCGTTTTTTCTTAAAACAAACAGAAGTCATTCTATGTTTATTCTCCAATAGATCTCAAACTTATTCGCCATCATAAAAGTTTTGGATAACACCTCAAGTGTCTCAGTCAACCTCCACATAACCTTTTCTAGTGAATTATTTGTCCTCCATACATCTAACCTCACTCCAATAACACTCTAACATAGTTATACCTCACCAAAATGGGAACCGATTGGTACCCTAAAACGTTTTTCATTTCAAAATCCAAAAATATAAAATATAAAAACAAAAAAACCCTAAAAAAGATAAGTAATGATATCAAATTTGTTGGAAGAATCTAATCACTCATTCAATTTGTATAAACTAAATGGACCACTTTTAGGTCATGGTGAACATATTACGCCTCCTATTCTAATTTCTCTCACTGTGGACATCCATAAAGATCTAAAAATCCTAAGAGAAGAAGAATTCAGCTACTTTAGAGTTTTGCAGACCATGTTGACCACCCCTACACTGCAATTGAGAGTTGTAATCGAGCATGCTAAAGACGAAAACAAGGACGGTGAGGATGGTGCCACAACCTCAGTGATAAAATAGTATTATGATAATGTTACCAACAACTGCACGATGATCGTCCATATAAAGGCCAAAGATTTCAATGGCCATTAAGACCAATGGTATTTTAACAAGAATGAACCATGTCATCATCTTTATCCATACAGTAAGAAAATGATTAAGACTACAACTTCAAAATACAACAATGAGAGGAGAATGTACAAACATGTCCATGAACATCACCCAAACCGAGTTTATGAAGAATACTTCTTTCTCCCACAACCTCATATGAATTAACATGGTAATTCAGGGGTCTCTACCAATTCACAATTGAACTTTTACCATATTGCACCAACAAACAGTTACCTAACATGTACCAACAAATAAATAAAGCTAATAACAATTCCATTCATTTGATTACGCAATGACATCTGCAACAGATATAAGAACCAACCTATTTTCACTCAGCCAAGTGAATCAAAGTACAATAATCATATCTTTTTATGATGACATGCCACCAAATAAGAGCAAAATTTAATAATCAATATATAAACAAGTTCAATGGAAATTGTGATCCTGAGCACCATATAAGAGTAGTCCAAAAGTGAAATGCTACAATTTGGAGGAGATGAAAAAGTTATGTGAAAGGGAATTATCTATAATATTTAGGGATACGACTTTAACCTGGTTCAACAATCTTCGTCAAGGTTGTATAACAAGTTTCTAAATATTGCGGATCATTTTTAAAAATTAATTAATTGGTTTTATAGTCATCAATGGAGATAGTTACTATATTATTTATTGTAAGCAGAGATCGAATAAGGGTCTACGGGACTACACTATGATACTTATAAAAGAAAAACATATTGTAAAGATGGTCATGATTTGGTAGTAATTGCCACCTACAGATAAGGGGACTAACTTTATCAAAAATATAAAGTCAAAGGACTAACTTTATCCAAAATGAATAGTTGAGGGACTATATATCACAAACACTAATAGTCAACACACACAGAGGGAGTAACTTTATCCAAACTGAATAGTCCAAGGACTACCAACGGAGTTTTGAAAGTCCATAGACTATATTTAACTAAAATCAATAGTCCATGGACGAGTTACCGTTCAAAACCAACAATATAAGAATAATTTAACAATGAATGATCCACGTAGTTAATTGATAATTGGGTCAATTATGAATATTCGAAAGTTATGATAAAATCCTTAGACCAGAGAATATGTATAATACCAAGGAGGAAATAAACAAAAAATATTTTCGAGAAATTTCATAATAACATTGGTCATTATGCAATATATCATTTGTCTTTGAGAGATGAATTCTAAAATATGATCGATGGAGGCAAAATTTAAAATTTTATAGGGAAGAAGGATATTGATGAGCCAATATATTTTGGTTTAGCATCATTCTCTGACTATGAAGGAAAGACAAGTTCAAGAAATGGTCAAAGAACCAATGGTTTTGGAAAATAATGCAATCGTACACAAAGAAGAAGAATACATAGATCCAGATCCAAACAAATAGAGTATTTACATGATTGTGGGATAAGATTCATTGAATGGAACTTCAATAAACTCAAGTAAAAATCATATAAAAGATTTTGAAGTTTATAATCAGGGATGAACATCAACCATTTGTATGGGAATTTACCTATAGTGTTATAATTCTTGTTTGATAATCTGATAGGATTTTCATCACCACAGCATACTGCAATACAATTACGTGTGGAAGTCACTACTTTGATGATTAAAATAATAAAATCTATAAACTTATGTTTAGAAGTATATATGACAACATGGAAAGTGCCTAAATCTTTATAACATCCATAAAATCCTGACTAGATTCACTAGGGAATATGCAAATGTCATAGGGGATTTACCTTGGATGTGACATTTAGAAGAAAAGAGCTAATGAAGAAGATTTAATGTTAGTTCATAATAGTGGATGCACATTTTTCATATAATGTGATTTTGAAAAGGCTGTAGTTGGTATGTAATCAATAGAAATGTGGGAGAGGTTATCATATAATTTCAAGAGAGTCATATACGATTTCCATGGCTCTAAAAATATAGCAATTTGAAGAGATATCGATAGTCCTTAATGATGTCGGTAACCTTAGAGAAGCCAACTCCCCTTATTGTACTAGGGTAATAGTAGAAAACATACATATGAAAGGAATAAAAGTTTTACTTCTCAACCAATACTTAACTACTAAACTCAAGGACAAACTATTAGATTTTCACAAATAAATTTAGACATGTTTGCTTGGACAGCCCATGATATAAAATGAGTCTTAGCATAAATTATGTGCCATAACTTATCCATATATTCTATAGGTTTCAACCAATAAAGCAGAATAAAATATCATACACCTATAAAAAATCAGAAGCAATAGTTGAGGAAGTAGATAAACTTACTATGGAAGCAATAGGCCTAATTAGGGAATCTTAGTATCCAGTATGGATGAAAATCTAGTTTTAATGAAGAAGAATAATGACCTGTAGATAATCACATATTTATATAAAGCTTGTTCGAGATACCATTAACCTTTTCCAACAACTGATCAACTAGTGGGTGAAACTTCATGGAGTAAGATTTTATCCTTTTATGGATGATTATTCAAGTTACTACAAGATCCTAAAGCATGAAGATGATAAAGAGCATACTAATTGTGTAACCGAAAAGGGACTCCTAACATAACTTGACCAAAACCTACAAGTATATATTAATGATATGATAGTCACAAGAACTCGATATGGAGATCATTTTTCTTACATAGCCGAAACATTATGTAAATCTCAGAAAAGTAAATCTAAAGCTCGATTTAAAGAAGTGTACCTTTGGTGTAAGGTCTTAAGATGTTTTAGGCTAAATGGTTAGTGAGAAATGTACATAAGCACATCTTACTTAACTCTCCAACCTAGCTAATATGGATTATCCCAAAAAATATAAAATAAGTTAAGATATTAATAGGAAGTTTGGTTGCACTAAACTGATTTATATCAAGATCTTTATATAAGTGTTAGTTATTCCAATTTATAAAAGGAGCATGAAGTTCCAGATAGACTCCATCATGTGATGAAAGTTTCAACAACATAAAGAAGTTTATGAATTCTCTAAAGAGATCGAACAAAGCCAAAGCCAAGTGAGTCATTGTCTTTATACGTAGTAGTTTTGGATTTTGTTGTTAGTGATTTGTTAATAAGATATAAATGAAAAGAGTCTAAGATCGTATATAATGTAAGCAAGTATTTGTAAGATTATGAAACTTGATACTTATAATTATAGAAAAAATAAATTACGATTGTTAGTCGCGGCTAGGAAAATGATGTCTTCATTTTATGCTCATACAAAAAAATAGTAAGAACCTGAATCCCCTAAGAAGTGTATTGTAAACTTTTGATGGGTTTGGAAAATTGACCAGGTGGTTAGTTAAGTTAAAAGATCATTACATAAAGTTTGAACCAAAAACTGCAGTTAAGGCTCAACTCTTGGCAGATTTGCTAACAAAATTTTAATCAAAGAGGATCACATCTTCAAAAAATAACCAAAATCAACTTGGAAACTAAGAACAAATTGAGGAAATAACAACTGATACTCCAACGCAGGAGTTCAGCTAATATCTCCAACATCATACATTTGAGCCAATTTATAAAATTTGGTTTCTCTGTATCGAATAATGATAGAAAGTAAGACGCTACAATACTAGGATTTCGTCTAGCAAATAATTCTAGATCCAAAAGAGCAAAACTCCTCTCAGACACTCAACTGGGGTAAACAACACTTTAGGTCATATATAGGCTAAACAATAACACCTCATCCAATATCCAAACAACGTTATTTAGCATGTTATCTTCAACCAAATACCAAGGATAGATAATGAGTTGTTGATTCTTTGAAATATTCGGCTTGTGAAAATTCAACATTATTAATTCTCTAACAAAAACCATCAATTATCCTACAAATCGTATTTTTATCAATAATTTTTAATTTTTTTGTTTTTTTAAATATAAATAAATTTTATTAAAATTGGTAAAATTACAACCAGACCCCGTCTTTTATTGATTTTTGGTTATGACTAAGACCCATAGTTCAACCCAATTATCCGGGTTTACAATTTCAACTAAATTTTATAAATTTAGCGCCTTAGAATTCATTCTCCGGTTCTAAGAAATCGAAATGAAATTTCATTGAGGAGAGAAGTTTTCTTTCCTTCAACGTTTTCCATTAGTGACTACAGTTGATAGATTTCACCTCGTTGTTAAATTTGAGCTAGGTTAAACAACGAGATGGGTTGTTATTGGAGTTTGTTCCTCATGTTAGTATGCTGATGATGATTTATTTTGTTTTCGATCAGCTTGAAACTTCTTCTTCCATTTATGTGAGTTGATTTTTTTGCTTCCCATTTTTTATATGTTATGTAAAAAATGTTGTCTTAATTCTACAGCTTCTTGTGGAGTGATTTTTTAGTTCTCTAGTTCTTTGATTTTGCTACTTCTTCATTTAGAGTCCTTTCTTGCAATTTCGGTTGTTCCAAGTATTTCTACCTGCTAAAAATGTTCTTGTAGAATTTGTGTAGATGGAAATTTCTAGAGATGTAAAATAGAAGTAGTTTTGATGTTAATTTATCTCTCTAATTGAGCCTACATCAATGTTGTCAAGAAGTAGAATTGGTCTCAGGGATTTTGCAGCAAATTAGTCTAGAGGTTTTGCTTGAATTTACATTTATCGTCAATATTGCAAGTCAGCCTGCTGCTGTATTCTGCTCACTGTAGATACGATTGATGCTCATTTCATGAACAATTAGCTTCATGTAGCAATCAATTAAGGAATAATCAGGGTATTGAATTGGTTTAACAAAGCTACTAAGGTTAGATAATCTGTTTCTAGATCTATATTTTTTATATTCATGTTATCTCATCTATATAAACCATCTAATGGAGCTCTGCGTTCAGCTATTAAAGGTCTCTAATTACAATAGAGTCTTCAAATAGCTAAGTTTACCTCTCACTGATTGTTTCTTATAATGATTGATCCACTCAATTTTCTAATATGTCAGCATGATCCATCAATATTCATCTTTTAACCTTTGAGCTGTATGAGGAGTCCATTTTTCAATTGAGATCTTGTGAGTATTCGTTAAATGAATTCACTGGCTCCCAAATATAGTACCCCCATTGTATAACCACCATCTATATTTGGGAGCCAGTTAATTCTTTTCAAAAGATTAGATATATCTAACTTTTCATTGACTACAAATATCTGTTGGTTGAATTTGAATATATTTCTTGGATTCCATAGGTTCCAGCATATGATTGATGAGAATATGGTATAAATGTGAGTTTCATTTGGAGATGACTCGAGCTAGCTTCTGATGAGATGTTGTAAGGTCATACATCTTGGAGTTCTTACATTGAAGATATTTCCAGAGTAAGTCCAGACTTCCGATGAAGCTTTACATTGAACAAAGTAGTGATTGATTGTTTTCCAATTATCACAAAATAAATATTTATATGCCAAAAATATATTTCTTTCCTGAATGGCTGAGCCCTTTGAAACCCAGATATACATTAATCTCCAAAGAAACAAATAGCATTTCTTTCGAGAAATATTATTTCAAATATGTTTGAAAAATATGATTTATTTCCATGATTTCTTACATGATTCCATATATCTTTTGTTGAGAAGTTACCTTGTTGGTTGGTAGACCAAATGATTGAATCGACCTGTTTTTCTTAAATTGTCAGTTTTTTTAGTCTAACTATGTTTGATGGTTGAACAGATTGATTAATTTTGTTGAAGTTCCATGAGCCATTTATCAATAAATCCTTGACTATTTCTTAAGGATACCATGAGTTGGATATGTTTGAGTATAAAATAATAAGAGGAAGATGGTGAAATTATCCAATCAAATTTATGTCACCATTACCCAGCCTCTAATTGATGTTATGTTATGCTGAAGATCGTATCTATGTTAACTTTCTCCATGTTTTTTATTTTTTTTTGTAGCCTGAATTTTCATATGATGTTGATTTTTGCAGTAAGCTGAGTGTATATATTAAGCCCACATATATTTTTTCTCTCTGAATTTAAACCACAGTTTGTGTGAGTAGGTTAGCTGAGAATCATCCAGGCTTATCAGGTTTAAACATCTTCTTCATGTGGTTTACAAACTGATTTCCAGCATGTTCAATGAATTTTTTGACGAAGGGAATGTACGAAGGGGGTTGAATAAATCAATTTAATAAATACATAGTATAAGAATACTTCGTAAAGATAATGATGTGGCATATCACATAAAAATGAGAATCAACAAGATATGTGTGGGTAGTTGATGTATTGTACAAGCAAGAACTCACAAAACCATAACTTAAATGACTCGACCTTAACGAGTTAGTTGTCATAATAGGTAAAATTCACGATGTATAGAAAAGTATCTACTATGGCTACAATGCGTTGCATAAAAGTACTTTACTCTGAGGGTAATACTGTCTTACAATTGTGGATGATGCAAAGAAGTTTGTAAAATCATGTGACACATACATAGAGATCTCTAATTTGATACAACTCACAACCGATTTACTAAAAACAATATCATCAGTTATTCATTTTTTACATGTGAGACCTTGACATTGTAGGGCCTTTCTAATATCTTCAAGAGGAATGAATTTTTTGTTGGTAGCTATGGCTTTCTTCTTCAAATGGATAGAGGAATAACCACTTGTACAAATCATAGGTAATGAGGTTATCGACTTCTTAAACTCAAGAACATTGGGGATATAGATACCAAGAGTTATCAAAACAGATAATGAAAATAGATTAAAAAATGAATGACTAATATGGTTCCACAGATAAAACAAAAATTCTCTTCTCATTTTCATCCATAAGCTAACGGTCAAGTAGCGGTCGCCAACAAAACTAAAACGGATGGCATCAAGAAAATATTAAGATGAGAAATAAATAAAAGGCTTGTTTTATACAAGACATTTTATGGTCATATAGAACCACCCCAAGATCTGCAACAGTTTAAACACCTTTTAATTCTGTGATTAAAGTATATGAAGTTTCCAAATGAAACAAAGTAAGGATATAAAAGTTTTTAAAATGGATTTGTTGATTAATGTGATTTAATATGGAGCATTTGTTGGATAATTACGGTTTTCTCTGAGCCTATAAATTGATGGAGTATAATTTGTGGGAAAGGTGTGGTATGGAATAAATATTGATGAACGGTAGATAAGATTGACTATTTGTATTATAGAGAGTATTGAGGTAGAAGATAAACACTTGAATATACATTCTGAGATTCACAGTTTTTTTGTAGGCCAAGAAGAGAGCTTTGTAACAAAGTTTACTAATTGAGTGTTTAGTCTAAAAACGTCTTCTTGTAACCTCCTTTATATAATATTATGTTCTTTATTTGTGGATGTGGGAGTTTTTTACGATCCAAACAACACTAAATCTCTTTTTGTAAGTGTGATTTAGTATGTTCTTTCTTGTTAACTTTAGTCTTGAAATAAGAGAGTATAAGTTGAAGCTCTGATTACCTACCTACCTCCCCTCGATAGGTATTCACCAACGGTCGTCCATTTCCTTGGGTGAGTGGCTACCATTTGGTCTAACGAGTCTTATTATGGTTGGATCAAATGTTATTCAAATATTGTTGAATTGCATAGAAATATTTGATAACAGTACACGTTTTATAGGCTAAAATGTATTTTATCGTATTAATTTGATATTAGTGTTGTGCTAGAATTAAAAAAATTTAAGGTTAAAGCCATAATGTTAATGTTATAACACGAAGAGGCTTAAGCCTAAAACCCAGAAAAATATATTATTGTAAGTCGCAACCTATAAATATTGAAAGATTTTCATATAGAGAATCTCTTAATTCTTTAGAAATAAAATTCTATGTTAGCTCTCTCTGATTCTGTGAACTTTAAATCCAAAATATGTATTTCCCAATGCAATTACCTATTTTTTTTCCAACAACCTTAAGTGTTTTCTTGTTTCTTCTTTAACATATTTCAGCTGTATGCACCATCGTGCAAGTTTTGGGTAACACCTCTAAAGTTTCGATCAACCTCTTTATAACTTTTAATAGTGAATTTGTTGTCCTACATACATTAAACATCAATTAAATAACACCCAAACACATTTATGTTTCACCAAAATGGGAACTAATTGGTACCTTGAGATGTTTTTTTATTTTAAAAACCAAAAACCAAAAATAAAAAACTAGGAAGGATAAGCAATAATGTCAAATTTCGTTGAGGAACCAAATGGACTACTTTTAGCTCTCGATCCGCCTATTGCGCCTACCATTCTGGTTTCTCTCACTGTAGATATCCAATAATAGTTGAACAAACCAGGAGAAGAAATATAAACTTGCTTTAGAGTTTTGCATTCCATGCTAATTATCCAGGAAACACGATTAAGATATGCAATCGAACGTCTTGGGAATGAAAACGATGATAAAAATGATGATGTTACCAACAGTTGCAAGCAGCCCATCCAAACTAAGGTCGGGAATTTTAAGGACCATTCAGACCAAAATTCCTTGAGCAACAATAAGAGACACCATCATCATTATCACTCATACAGTAAGAAAATGAATAAGATTGTAACTTCAAAACACAACAATATGAGGAGCTGGGAGGAACATGTCTTTGAGAATCACACAGTTTAGTATCCGAAGAATGGAAATAAGGGAAATAAATCCACGGCCCTTGGTAAGGATAAAACCTGATCGGAGGATATTTTTGGTAAGTGTTTAGGTGGTGTATTAAATTTAGGGTGCAAGGTATACAAATAATTTAGGTTCTTTTATTTAGTTTCTAAATAGATAATCTTGTAACCCTCTTAAATATTTTACTTTTGAGTATTTATAGATTAATTTTAAGTTCAGTGGCCAATCAGGTCGGGTTATGAATCCAGGTCCACCCATCATCCTCCAGCCCATCAATATTAGTTTTTTTATTATACATATTTCATATATATATATATATATATATAGCTAGCACAGAGCTTAGTCAATATTGTATTTATTTTGGATCTAAATTATCTCTCGAAGAAGAAGTTTGAACCCTTGTTGTTCATTGGTCTCAAAGATATCTGATCCTATTAACCCCACTAAACCCGCAGCCTAAGAACAATGACTAACAAGCTTCTCTAGTGCATCAAGTGACCAACAAAACTTTCACCAATTCCTAACAACTCAATATAAGCTTCAACCAAACTTCACCCGTTTCCCTCAATTAACACGAATAACCTAACAAAATTCCTTATATATTCCATAAGATTTCTAAACAATTCACCAATGTTATCTACCAGTTCCATCATCAACAAACACAAATCAACAAAACTTCATTCTTCATCACCCTTATATGAGTAAGTAGAACCCTTGAGGGGACTCTACTAATACACAACCGAACCTTTATCATACTGTACCAATAACTCAATTACCTAATATCTGCCAACAAAAAGCTCAAACTAACAACAACTTCAAGCATTCGGTTCCGCAATAGCGTAGGAAACAGATGGAAGAACCAATCTAACATCACTTCGCCCAAGTGAATAAAAGCAAAACAATCACATATTTTAATGTTGACTCTCGTCAGTTTTCCAGTATGGGTCTTGTATGGAAAGCTAGCACCAACATGTAATAATCAAAAGATGGACACATACATTGGAGGTATCCCGAGCATGACATAGAGGTATTCAAAAGTGAAATGCTACAATTCAGAAGAGGTAAAAAAAGTTATATTAAGGGAATTAACTATAACCTTTAGAGACATGGTTTTAACTTTGTTTATCAATCTTCCTCAAGGTTACATTAATATTTCTAGATGTTAGTGAACATATTTTGAAATATATTAATTAATTCCATATTCATCAAGATATATAATTACTATAGTATACATTGTAAACAGAGATAGAATGAGAGTTTGATGAACTACACTAAGCGAATATTAGAACAAAAACATACTGTAAAATTATCATAATTTCGTAGTAGTTGTTACGAACATATAGGGGATTTTCTGTTGGGACTTATGGTATTACAAATTATAAAGAATTAAGAACTTGAATTAATGGATTTAGTGGCTCAGGTAGAGCGAAAGATAAAATTAGAATAGACTGGAAGAGTAAGGATGGATTGAGATAAAACAATTACAAATGCCCATATCACTAACATCATTTTCAAAATAACAATGAGTATCAGTTACACATGTTAACTTTAAATCGTATGATAGGGCTTTAAATTCTAGGCATAACAATAATGAATTATTGGTACGATCGAGATATTAAATTCAATTCCAAATCCCAAGAGGGAAGCCTATAAAAAACTGGAACAATAGTTACAACATCAACGTAATACAAGAACAATTTAATAATGAACACTACACCTAATCAACTCATAAATTGAGGCTTATTTACAAAAGTTATGATAAAGTCTTGGTGATCATAGAATATGTACAACACCAATGAGAAGATATACAATAATAAATTCTACAAATTGTATAATAACATTAGTCGTTATATAAGAGAATGTTGGGATTTGAGAAATAAAGTCCAAAATCTGATAGATGAGTTTTATTTTTTATAAAGAATAAGTACATGAATGAGTCAAGAAACTGTGGGTGAGTATCACCCTCCAACTAGACATGAAAGAGAAGTTGCATAATTGGATGAAGAACCAATGGTTTTGGAAAATAATGCAATCATATACACAAAAGAATAATATATGGATCCAAATCCTAACATAAAGAGTATTACTAGATCCTAACAAAAAGAATAAAGGTCTTGAAGTTCAATATCAGGGAAAAAGAAAAACCCATTTGTATAGAAATTTGTACATGGTGCTATGATTCTTGGATGATGATTAAAGAGGATTTACATCACTATGATACAATGCAATACTAATTATAGTAGATTTATTCAGTGTGGAAGTCAAAAAAAATTATGATTGATATAAAAAGATTCATAAAATTATGTTTAGAAGTACATCTGACAATACGAGAGGTGTCTTAATCCTTATATCATCCACTAAATTCTAACTGGATTAACTGTGGAAGATATAACTGTTGTTTGGGAATTTACCTCAGACGTGATACTTGGAAGACAAAAGTTAAAGAAGAAGGTTAATGTTTATTAATGATAGTGGACATACATTCTTCATATAATGTGATTTTGTAATATTGTGGTTAGACTACGTGCATGTTTTAGTTTCTATAGTGCACCAATTCCTTTTGTATGTAATCAATAGAAATGTGGGAGTAATCAGAGGGAAAATAATAGAAATGATATAACATAATTGCCATAAGTTATCCATAGATATAGTAGGTTTCACCCAATAAAGCTGAAGAATATATCATACTCCTAGAAAAAAATAAAAAATAATAGTTGATGAAGTAGATAAATTCATATAAATAAGACTCATTAGGGAATAATATTATATATTGTAGACAGTAAATGTAGTGTTAATGAAGAAAAATAATTATAAGTGGAGAATATGTTTAAACTTCACATATTTAAATAAAGCTTGTTCAAATGACCATTTACCTCTTCGAAGAATTGATCAATTGGTGGATGAAACTTTACGAAGTAAGATGTTATCTGTTTATGCATGATTATTCAAGTAACCACGGATTCCAATGCATGAAGATGATAAATAGCATACTACTTTTATAACCGAGAAGGGACTCTACTATTACAAAGTTATATATTTTAAAGATAAGACCGGTGAAGCTACATATCATAAACTTGTAAAAATACTTCCACCACACAACTTGTCTAGGACTTAAAATCCTAAATTGATGATATGCTAGTCACAAACATATAAGATGGAGATCACTTAACTAACATAGCTGAAACATTTCTAAACTCATATGAGTAAATCTATAGCTCGATCTAGAGAATTTTATGTTTGGTCTAAGGTTTGGAAATGTTTTAGTCTATTGGTTAGTGAGAAAGGAATATAATAATATGTCACTCAAGTCTCCAACCTAAATAATATGGATTTTCCCAAAAATATAAAAAAGTTAAAATACTAGTATGAAGTTTGATTGCAGTAACCAGATTTATATAAAGATCTTTAGATATGTGTGAGTTCTTCCAATTTCTAAAAGAAGAATGAAGGTTTAGTTCTTCAGTCTTGACAAGATGGTTGATTAAGTTAAGAGATTATAACATAAAGTTTGAACCCAAAAGCATACTTAAGGCTCAAGCTTTGACAGTTTTTCTAACATAATTCCAGTCAAAGAGGATTCGCATTCGATAGAACAATCCAAAATCAATTTGGCAAGTAAGAACCGATGGATGAAACAAAAACTATTGTTTAAACCCATGATTTTAGCTAATTTCTCCAACATTAGAAATTTGAGCCAATTTATAAAATTTTGTTTCCATTCTTCGAACAACGAGAAAGAGTACGAGGTTAAAATAGCAGGACTTAGGCTAGCAAATATTTCTAGATCCAAAAGATTAAAACTTATTACGGACACTCAACTAGTGGTAAACCATGATTTCAGACATGCAGAGCTTAAAAATAACACATAATCCAGTATTTAAACTAACTTTGTACCAAGTAGTGTTATTAAGCCACTTATTTTTGAACATGTGCCAAAGGTAGGTAACGCGGTTGCTGGTTATTTGGCTTTTTTGGCTTGTGCAAATTCAACATTAGGGGTTATTCTCCAAGAAAAATCATAAATTATCCTACCAAACAAATTTTTATTAATAATGTATAATTCAAGAGTTAAGATAATCAAAGGAAATACAAAAAGAAGGAGTTAAGAACTCATATTAATAAATGCATGGTAGATAGAAGACTTCCTCAAGATAAGGTTGATGTATATCATATAAAAATTACATCAGGAAGGTATGAGTGGATAGTTGATACTTTGTACAATGAATAACTCACTAAACCATATCTTAGATGACTCGACTCTAACGAGTTAGCTCTTGTAGTAAATAAACTCCATGATAGATAAGGATGTTTCGTTGTGGCTACAAGGCCTTGTATCAAAAAACCTTACACTAAGGGTAATATTAACCTACAATCATGGATGATGAAAATAAGTTTGTAAAAACATTTATCCAATTCGATATAAGTCACCATCACTTTACTAAAAATAATATAAGAAATTATTTATTTTTTATAGGTGGGGGATTGACATTGTAGGGATCCTTCTAAGATGAATAAATTTTATTGTTAGTTGTGGATTACTTATCCAAGTGGATAGAGCAACAACCACTTCTACAAATCATATTCAAAGAGGTCATCGAATTTTTAAAGTCAAGCATATATTGCAGATATGGGATACCAAGAGTTATGACAACATATAATGGAAATAAATTCCAAAATGAGCGACTAATATGGTTTTACACAACCAAATGTATAAACAAAACTTTTCTTATCCTTTTCATACATAGGTTAACGGTCTAGTGGAGGTCACCAATAGAAACATAATAAGCGACATCAAGAAACTGTTGGAATGAGTAGTGGGGAATAGGTTTTATTTGTTGGAAAAACATATATGGTCATATAGAACAACCGAAAGATTTGCAACAGTTAAAACACCTTTTACTTTTGTGGATGGGATCGAAGAAGCGGTACCAGCCAAAACAATTATACCCTTCCAAAAAATGTAAACATATGAAAAAAGAATCAGCTATGAAGCAAGGAGTATAAAACTTGATGTGAGTACAGAAAAAAAGTGAGTAAAATCTCATTTAAGATCTGAACATTACCAAAATCTAATGATAAATAAATACAAATCAAAAGTTTACTTCATTAGATTTGAGGCACGATAAAATATCTTTAGGAGATTATCCCTCTAAATAAAATAGTATAAGTTATATTATTTTAGCATAAAACATTATCTTTATTATCGATGTAACATTATGCTAGATTATTAGACGATGAATGAAATATGTCACTGAAACCCATGGAGCATATAACATAAGTTTTATCGTCTTAGCATAAGCTTCTACCATTATCTTTATTATCATTGTAACATTTTATTAAACTTGTATTTTGGGTTTATTTTTTCATACCTTGGTGGTGCGAGAAAGTTTAAATGAAGAATATAACATTAATAAAATGTTGTTCCACTAAACAAAGTTTAGATGATTTATCACCATCAAATTCCAAGAGGCTTATGATTCCAACAAAATAGGGGATGATTCTAAAATTAATCCTCAAATCTTTAAGAAATCTTTATATATATTAACAAACTTGAAGAATTATGAGATGATTTCAAAAGTAGTCCTTAGTACTTCAAGGAGTCCCAAAACCACTCAAATTAATAAACAAGAAGAATAAAAGTGTATGATGATTCCAAAAGTAATCATCAACAAAATAGGAAGTCTAAGTACCCTTTCATTATTTTTTCTAATATGGGTTGATTTTAAAAAAAATCCTAAACACTCTAGGAATTCATAAAGCTTCATACAAACAAAAATAACAAATACTTGGATAATTCTATAGTTGATCTAAAAAATAAGCCCATAATTTCCTTTTCAGTGTTTAAACCTCGAGAATTAATCACTTCATTTGAAAAATAGATTCTAGGAAATATAATACTTTTATTCAAATAAACAAACAAAAAAACTATAAGGAATAAAATAAAGTTATATTATTAAAAACTAACAAACGAGTGAAAGTGCAAGCCATATAAAAAAAATCAAAACCAAATATTATTTTTTACTTTGATTATTATTAAGCTAAGACATGAGATAAAAAAAATACAAGTACTCAAACGTTCCCCAATCTCATGGCATATTAAATACAAAACCAAATAAAAATTGGATTTATGGATAAAGAACATGTTGTTTAGCATAAACAACAACTTCAGAGTGTGTATCAAGAGAAAAAACTTTGATTTACTCAAATGAAGGAACAATAGTCACTTAAGCAGAAGGATGATCATTTTGATCTACGTGATCAGTTTGATCTACAAAGCAAACATGATAGACTTTTTAATTGGCAGTACCCAAAGCAGAGGCACCACCAATCTGCTTATTTTCAGCTTCAAGATGAAGATCGGCAAACTCAAAAACCAAACTTCTCAATAGGTGAAAGAGGTTTACTTTCACTTGGGGAACTATTGCAACTAATATGTGTTGGGCTTTCATCACAAGAAATATAATGCCACGAGGATTCTACATATAACTTTATATTTTTCGCAAACACATGATGCTCAAGATGCCAGTCTCAAGTGTCTCTTCTAAAAGAGTGTTTCCACTTAATTATTTATCTAAAATTTCAAATATTTTCTCTCTTATAGGTTCAAGATTCTTCAAAAATGCATTATTTTTTTATACTTTAAATCCACATATGATGATACATTGGAAAATTCAGGATATCGTTACAATCTCTAACCTGGATCATCACATATACGAAAATGTATCTACTAAAATTTGCACTATGTAACAATGATGTTTACAAATAAGACATATCACATCTTACATGCTACATGATAGCTAATATTGAACTTAAAAATGCCTGCCACAAGTTACTACTGTGCAACTGATCCAATGGTAATTTCAACGCGACCTACGACCTTAATAACTGTAAACTTCTCAAATAGTGCAACATGGAAGTTAAACGAATTCGTAATCACTACATGCCTACTTCCAAATATTCCCACCATACTTAATTGAGATTTTTTAATATCAATCAAATAACTGAAAAATTAACCATTGTATTATTCAAAAAATGTATGTATAGAATATGAAAATAATACAATCTTAAAATTGAACAATAAATCTAAAAATTGAACTGAAATCAAAGCAACATTTCTAGTAAATCTCAATATCCTCGAGACTAGGACCACTAACGTGAATGATGTTGTACTTAGTAGAGGGAGATGAATGTTTATATTGGATGAGTTTGTTTTTATTTGATCTTATTCTTATTTCCTTGACTATAAGAACTAAACATATTTTCTTTATTGGTTCTTTTTTAAGTGTGCTGCAAATTTTATTATCATAAAATATACAGATGTAAATCACACAATTTGATTTAACATCCACTTAGACTATAAATTCATAAACTTAAATAATCTTCTCAATTGCATGCATTTTTTTAATGTAATTATGTGATGTTGAATACTAAATATTGGATGACATATATCATATTGCACAACAATATATACATGAAATACTTAACTATTTAATTAAGATATTTTTAATGAAACGTGAACCTTATTTGACTAACTTGACTATACATCAAAAATTCAATTCTCAAAACATATAAAAATATTTTGTATCATCTAAATTTCCAAATTACTATTGAAATTTTGACTAAGAACCTTATCTCAAATCACCTCGAAGAAAATAGAGGATTGTTCATTCATAAACTATAATGTCTAGAATGATTTTAATATTTATCTTTTAACAAAACCATGAGATTATAAAAAGTAATCATGATGATTCATGGTTTCCAACACATAAGACATCTCACCCAAAAACTTCATACTTAACTTCACGAATATAAATTTATTGGTAACATACAACAGGTCACTATAGTTTATGGTAATAAAATATGTTAACGATAAGTAACTCTAAATCTAAATATAATACTTATTGAATTTGTGAATTTCATGATACACTATTAAGTTAATCTCAAACTGAAAGGATATTACAACTTTGAACAATTATATAATTAATGAGACATAAATTGAATATCATAAAAAAATTCTAATTGCTTCATATTGTTAACTCTATTATATCTGTGTATGATTGTTACAAATATGTTAGCCTTCTTGTAGGACGCTTAAATTTTGAAATGTATCATTCTTAATTAATAAGAATTCGGTTATAATATATTTATCAAAGTTTATTAATTTTACCGTTCAGATAGACTTGATCTTAATATTCATTTAATGAAACTTAATGTTGAAGTGTGCAATATGTGCTGTACTTTTCTTAAAAGAGTTCTTTGCCCAACTAAAATAAAGGTTCTCTCAAAAAGTCAATCACTAGTTGGTAATAAACCATATTTAGTGTAATATATTCTATAGGCTTTGAACAGTAGTCCGTCCCTGGACTATCAATTTTAGTGACAGATAGTCCTTCGACTTTCAAAAGTCCGATGACAGTCCTTTGACAATCCAGTTTGGATAAAGTTAGTCCACATCCTTTGTTAATTAACATAAAACTTCCACATGGGATCATACTTAACAGAAACTTGTATCACTAATGGTCCCTCGTATTTGGGTCGCACTTCAAACGTAGTCAATGTGAAAGTCAATGGACCATTGGTGATATAAGTTTATGTTGAGTATGGTGCCACGTGCCAGTTTTGTATTAATCAACAGATCCAAATGACTAACTTTATCCAAACTCGATAGTCCATGGACTACCAATGGACTTTTGAAAGTCTAGGGACTATTTGTCACTAAAATCGATAGTCCATGGACGAATTACTGATTAAAGCCCATTCTATATATCTTAACTGAGTTATCTTACAACAATATTTATTTTTGTTCCACTTGTCCACAATTAAACATCAAATTTACATGTGATGTTATGCAAGCATAACTAAATTTCCCTTTACATGGCAAATTTTTTAATGTCACTATATAACTCTTTATAATATTACATAAACTTAATCTCAATTTTTTTATTTTGTCGCAAATGATCTTAAGTTCTTATAAAATATTTTATGGTTTTACAAGAGCTAGAGCTAAATTTTTATGTTTCATCATAAATATCTCAATGTTGTTTTAGAATATTTTAAAAATTACTTAGCATAAACCAAATATTCACTATTTCATTTTTCTCCATATGTAGATCTTTTTAAGGTATTGTACTAATTTTTGTTTGCATAATTTCTTGAGGATGTTGAGTTTATTTTTTGTAAAACATTATAACTATTTATTCTTAATAATGTATTTGAACAATGATTATAATACCGGATCATTCTCACGATTAGAAAAGGATAGGTACAAAAAGATAGAATCTTCATCATTTAGATCTCTATGATCATTTATCATTCTTTTTTATAATCTAATTTGTTCAATAATTACTTCTTTTCAACTACATATCCTAAAATATTATTATATTTTCTAAAATTTGAATTGGATAATGGGTTTCTAAACTAAACTATTATAAAGTTGAATTTATTTGAAATGAAGAGAATTATTATTGTATCAGACTTCAATTATCTTCGTTAGGCCTCTAGGACTTTACTTGTACTAGATATCCATGTACAAGTTTCGTAATAATGATTTTGGTATTTTTAAGTTTTAATGTAACATATTTAATAATTACCTCTTATTTAATTTACATAATAATGAATGTTTCCACATTTTAATTGTATAAAACATTGGATCGTGATATTGTTCACTAACTGCTATAGCTCTCTTCAGTGACAACAACCACGATTAGATGTGATAAAACTATATATTTACCAAAGTGGTACCATATTTTAGACTTAAAATACTTAAAATTTTCAACGACTCATAATCATGATGAACTATAAGCATACTAGAGTCAATAGATATCTCAAAACAAAGTATGTTATCTTGGCTATCCTTAAATAAGAATGATTTATTGATAACTTTCTGAATTATCCAAAGTATTCCCACATTTGTATGAGCCTTATTTCATTTATTTGGTATGTTCTCCTTTGATGTATCCAACGCATGTATGAAGAGTCATGATAATCAAGGAGTTATGAAATACCATAATAAACTAGATTTTCAACATCCTCATTAGAGGTGTGATATGAAATCTTGTGAAAAATGTATAATTAATTGTCCTATGGTTTGAATTTATTTTACTGTGTAATACATAAATATGTATAGAATTACTATAAAATTAATTGTAATCTTTAAAAAAATGGTAGGCTCTAGAGCATAATGCAATCAAGATGTTATATTATTAATTAATTTTGGAAATTTAATATATCTCGTGAATGAAAAGAAAGTATGATGGTTGGAAATATATCACTCTATCAAACATCTCTAAGAGTTATATCTATGTATATATCACAATTAGTTGTAAGATGGTTAATCATAATTTTGGCAATTTAATGTATATTATAAATAAATAGAAATTATGTTGGTTGGAGTTGTATCAATCCATGAAAAATATCTAAGAACCGAATATAAATTAAAATGTATACTAAATTGAAGGGTTTGAAAGGAAGTTTATTGTCAAGTCTTAAACTTTCATGATCCATATGAACATGTGCGAAACCTTCAGAATAAATCCAGTATGGATGCTAAATTATACTTAATCTTTTTAAGATATCAAATTTAGTGCAAATTAAATTACTCATCCTACTTAATCAATTTTATTTAGAAAATTTTAATTTGTATGCCTCTTTAGTTGTCAATGCTAATTTATTATTAATCCCATCATAATTTAACTGAGATTATAAAGTATAATTGTTTTAGTTAATATTCACGATCTTACTCAAGAATCTATTTAATATTAAACTCTGAAAATTGACCTTGTAAATAGACTTATATATGAATTTCTTATAATTTTCATCATTGCTTTTATATGTAATGAAGTCTTAATCTCCACTGTTTCTATATTCAACCGACTTTGCAAAATCATGAAATTAGAGCATTGCAAATCTAAATTTTGGCAATAAAATTACAAGTGTCTTAATTATCTCTTAAAGAAAGTGTCATAATATGCTTAAATAATATCCCACGGTGTATCATAATTTTATATTGTTACATTTTAACCTCTTTAATATAGTCCTTATATAAGTTTTGTATAAATTTCAAAGTAAAAATAAGATTAGTCCACTACCATATTATGACATAAAATCATGATACTCTTAAGGAACCAACATATCATGATTTATATTATATCTGAATAATTTGAAATACTATTATCTTAAGATATAACTACAATACTGTTAGGGTGGCGACCAAAGTCCCACATCCCACATCGGTTAAACATGGGAAGGATCAAGGGTATATAAGTAAGAACATACCTCAACTAGTTTGAGGCCTTTTGGTAGTGGACCAAATGCAAAGCCGTGAGGGCCTTCGGGTGCCAAAGCGGACAATATCATACAAGTGTCGAGACCGGTTGTGTTCTTACTTATATACGGAGGCGGAATATGCGGACCAGACCCCTAATTCACAACACTCATATTCCCAACACGTCGTATCAGGGCATCAGGCCCAGACGGAACGCGATGGTGTGAAATTCTCGGAGGTCGAACATGATGAACCAGTAGCCATGATCAAGGTGATCTGCTCTAGAGATCCTAGTTCGGAGTGCCCGTGGCTCATCAAGCAGTGTGGCTTGATTGGAGTGGCGCTAAGGAACAAGACAGTGTGGTCTAAGAGGAGGTGAGCAGTAACATCCGTAGTGCCTCTATGGTCAGGTAGTCTCCAACCTGATTAGAGTGGGCGGATGAAAGTCAATTGAGAGGAGGCTAAGTGGTACTTTGTTCGAGAGGAGGATTTGTTAGGGTGGCGACCAAAGTCCCACATCCCACATCGGTTAAACATGGGAAAGATCAGTGGTATATAAGTAAGAACATAACTCAACTAGTATGAGGCCTTTTGGTAGTGGACCAAATGCAAAGCGTGAGGGCCTTCGGGTGCCAAAGCGGACAATATCATACTAGTGTTGAGATCGGTTGCGTTCTTACTTATATACGGAGGCGGAATATGCGGACCGGACCCCGAATTCACAACACCCATATTCCCAACACGTGGTATCAGAGCGTCAGGCCCAGACGGAACGCGATGGTGGTGAAATTCTCGGAGATCAAACATGAAGAAGTTAGATGCCATGCTCAATGTGAATTGTTCTAGAGATCCTAGTTCAGAGTGCCCGTGGCTCATCAAACGGTGGTACTTGATTGGAGTGGGGAGTGGCACTAACGAACAAGACAGAGTGGTCTAATAGGAGGTGAACAGTAACATCCGTAGTGCCTCTATGGTCAGGTAGTCTCCAACCTGATTAGAGTGGGCGGATGAAAAAATCAATTGAGAGGAGGCTAAGGTGGTACTTTGTTCGAGAGGAGGATTTGTTAGGGTGGCGACCAAAGTCCCACATCCCACATCGGTTAAAGATGGGAAGGATCAAGGGTATATAAGTAAGAACATACCTCAACTAGTATGAGGCCTTTTGGTAGTGGACCAAATGCAAAGCCGTGAGGGCCTTCGGGTGCCAAAGCAGACAATATCATACTAGTGTTGAGATCGGTTGTGTTCTTACTTATATACAGAGGCGGAATATGCGGACCGGACCCCTAATTCACAACACCCATATTCCCAACAAATACAATAACATAAAACTTAATAATAACCATCGAACAAATAATAGAATGGTTGGTTTATCAAGTTTTTAAGTTTGATGGGAATTTATATGAACTAATTCATCATGATCCTTAGCAGAGACTGTAGGCGACATCATGTTATACATCACTTCTCGACACAACAATCTTAATAAGACAGTGTTATTCAAGGCTATAGTTGAATATAATCAAGCATTATGTAGTGTTCATACTTGGATAGTTTATGGTATATCAAACAAACCATTCAACACTAAAAATGAGTGTATGGTGTGTGTAAAAGCAACAACTACATTATGCAAAAGATTGTTCATCATTGAGTAATATTGGCCTACATTCACAACACCTGATCCTTATCTATGATCCCTCAAACCTCTTTCCTTCATGACTCACGTAGGCAGAGCCCACCAGGTGGGATGACATGTTTGCCAATATATCTCTAGGAAATGATCATATGAAGTGTTCACTTTGTGAGTCATACAAACGTGTCTGAAAACCTTTGTATGTTGTATTTTAATAAGTTGTGAACATCTGAAACAATCTTTAGGATGTGAAATATATCGTCAAAAACTCATATATCTGAAGAAATATATCTATCATTCAAATTGTAAATCTGAAACAAACAATCTTTGGGCATGCATGACATCACCCTTTACATCTCAGAGTCTAATTGCATACGGTGATGTGTAATCACTTTCAATGTCAAAGGTCATACAATCTAAACACTATATGTTTCTCAATACGCAAATATATGGGTATATAATTTTACATCATTAAACAATTAGTATTACACCCAAACATGCAGAAATATCTAAATATGTAATCATATACGTGTTAGTTTTGTACATGTTCAACATAATGAATTGAGAAACATATAAAAAATCAAACTTACTTAAGAACTGAAATGGTTTGCTATTGGTGCAAAAGGGTTCTAGGCAACAAACTCACATACAAGAAAAGATAAATTATCTATAAAAAAGAATGGTTTATGACAGATATAAAAGGGTTCGGGACGTTAATGTACACATTACATATACTAAAATTACAGTACTAATAACTCGACTATTTAAAATCATAACTAAATGATTATATAGATATCTAAATTTTAACTGGAATAAAAAAATCATATGATTCAGAAAACCGAACGCAACTATAGTCTTGCGAAGCCAGACACTCACGTTTATTTTGTAGGCATGTTGTGCACACCCAAAATCAAACATTCTTATTTTGTTATGAATTAAGGACTTTTCTGAATTTTAGGCTTGAACCTTCGGTCAAGGATTAAAATTAACCATTTACGTGAACATGTTCACGATTGCACCAATAAGGCCTTAATCATGTATATTACATTTTTTAACCCTTTGTATGTTTGAAGCTCTCGGGATTATGTATACTATATAATCTTTCAAACTAAATCAATTCATAAAATTTGTTTCGACAACTTGAACTGAGAGGTATAAAAAATTAGATTAATTTGATATCAATTCAAATATATTAATTGCTGCAGGACCATAAACCTTAAAACATTAAAGGTTTAATCCTTTTATTTGAAAGACAAGTATGAAGAAAATGAAAATAAAATTTATTGGTTTCCTTTTCACTAAAACTGAAGTTTTCTTATTTGAGCTCTTGAGAAAGAACATGTTACAAATATTCCCACAATTTGAAAACTATTATACACGTTGATTTTGAAAGATTAACACAACAATACTGAATAGGTGATGACGATTCAGAACTCTTATTAGGTTTTTTTTTTTTAAACGAGAAAGCTGGAGCGCGACTGATGTTCCTTTCGAATATTTTAAATTAATTAGCATATATCTTTTTTTTAAATCACTTATTTATTAATTCGAAATTATTACAGTTTCGACGTTAGAAAGTCGTAATCATTATTGATCTTTTTAAATTACAATAACTAATATTTTAAACCGACGGACTCTTCTTCAAAATCGTTACAATCTAAACCCATACTATAAAATATCATAATACTTATTATATCATTGAGTATTATATTATTATAAGTAGATCTAATATATTATAAGTTGATTATATTTATTAAATATTATATAACATATTTTGAAACTGGATAGATTATGTGGATGAAATATTTGCTCCCAAGACTTTAGCACATTTATATCTACCAACATTCTATAATTTTGTTTATATTCTATAGTTTGGAATAGAATTTCATTCAAATAACACTTTATGACAAATCTGACCAATATTTTATGATATTCTATAGATTGAAACAAAGATATGTTTGCAAATATTTTAATCTAATCTTATGACCCTTCCTATATTCCAAAATTGAAGATTGATCAATAAGATAATGTTTACATATTAACTTTCACTTCAATTGATTTAAACAAATCGTGTATAATTTGGAGCCTCCCAAAGTTGAAAAGCCCATGTAAGCATAGCTTCAGCATTCTTGTCCTAATTGAGGCAAAAGCACTAGGTAGTGACATGAAAGGCTCCCTTAAATATTTTATTATTTTTAAAAGTCTACCACCTGAAAAAATAAAATAGCATCTATATATATCAAAGTGGAATCTATTATGATTATAGTTAACTACTAATTAGTTATTAACCTACCCCTAAATTTAGGGATCCACCAATAGCTTTACCCATATATTTAACCCATTTTAGTGGTATTTCTCTCCTCTTTGCTTTTGTATGAAGAAAGTGGGCTGGTTAGTATAGTCATAATAAAATAATTAAGAGCATGTGCTTTATTTGTATAGTTTACATTTCTTTACAAATATTCTTATTCTTATCAAAATATTTCTCCATCTTATATAATATAATGATAACAAAAAGTGTTAAAATAGTTAGAAATAAATTTATAATGTATAAACTACATTTAAAGTCACTTTTAGTAATTAAGGTGAGATTTTAAATCTAATAAACTTAAGTAGATTTTTGTAATTTAAATGTTTACATATACTTATATATTGCTGAGAATATTTGTGATTGTAGAAGTTAGACAAAAACAAGTCATTAATAGACCACATAAGAGGTAAGTGCCAAAGACAACATTAGCAAGGCAAGCTAAAAACTCTAAAAAGGTTACAATGAAGCAAAGAAAAGTATTCAACCAAGCATATACTTTCTCTCTCTTCAACCTCTATATCTATCATCTCCCTTTCTCACTATCAAAATCTTACATTTCTCCCTCTCCCTCTCTCACTTTCTAAAATCTTCAACATCTCTCTCTTTCTCTCTTTCTCTTTTTCTCCATGGCAACATTCTTTAGCAGAATTGCCATGATGGTTTATACTCTTCTTATGTTTTATATCTCTTTGTCAGGTAACATTTATATTTATCTTTTTATACATCCAATGTGTGTGCAATCTTATTAAGTTTTACATGTATTGAATGAGCTTATGTTTTGACAGAACATGGATTTATACAAGGGGTGACATCTATTGGCATCAACTATGGCCAACTTGGGAATAATCTGCTTCCACCAAACAAGGTCTTAGAGCTAATGAGTTCTGTAAGGATCACTAAAGCAAGAATATATGATACAAACCCTCAAATCTTAACAGCATTTGCTAATTCAAGCATAGAATTAATCGTCACCGTCGAAAATGAAATGTTACCGATTTTAATTGACCAACAACAAGCTCTACAATGGGTGAATACGCACATTAAACCTTATTTTCCGGCCACAAGAATTACAGAAATTGCAGTAGGCAATGAAGTATTTACAGATGGTGACTCAAGCCTTTTAGGGTATGATTAATTTATATGAAACATTCTTATGCCATAGTGGTAACACTTAGTGCCAATATAATGAGAAACTACTTTATATTTTTAATGATGTATAACTTTTATCTTGAATGGTTTTTCAGGTACCTCATACCGGCAATATACAACATTTACAATGCTCTAGCTCAATTGGGTATGGAGAAATACATTCAAGTATCGACACCAAATTCTTTATCGGTACTCGAAGAATCGTACCCACCATCGGCCGGTACTTTCAAGACCGAGGTGGCAAGTGTCATGTCACAACTATTAGGATTTTTATCGAGCACACGCGCTCCATTCTGGATCAACGCATATCCTTATTTCGCGTACAAAGGCGATCCGAGCAAAGTCTCGTTAGATTACGTTCTTTTCAACCCTAATTCAGGCATGGTCGACCCTTACACGAAGCTACATTACGATAACATGCTCTACGCACAAGTTGACGCGGTTCTTTTCGCCATTGCGCGATTAGGGTACGGTGGAATTGAAATCAAGGTTGCAGAAACCGGATGGCCATCTAAAGGAGATATGAACGAATTAGGTGCAACGACTGAAAACGCAGCGGTTTACAATAGAAACTTGCTTCGAAGACAACTTGAGAACGAAGGAACTCCGTTACGACCGAATTTAAGACTCGATGTATATCTATTTGCTTTGTTTAATGAAGATTTAAAGACCGGACCAACCTCGGAAAGAAATTATGGTCTTTTCCAACCAGATGGAACTATGGCTTATAATGTAGGGTTAGCTGCCTTGTCAAGCACGTCATCAACTTCACCTGCATCTATTTCCCTTACTTCTTCTGCATCCAAGGTAATACCATTGCTTCAATCATCTCTTGCTCCTTTTATCATTCTTTAATCTACGATAAATCTTTATTAAAGCAAAGATTCCATGAAAATTAAAATAATAATCTTTAATTTGCTTTTAATTTAGTGACCAATCTAATCTCATTCATATTTCTTTATGCTCCTGTGTCCTTTTTTATATGAAACAGGCAGGAAAAGGAGAACATCGAAGTTTGGTTTACTGGATGTTTATGTATGTGGTGATTATTCAAGTTTTAACGAGAAGACCTTATTGAATGAAGTTGGGAGTTTTCTACATTAATTCTGTATATAGTAAGGCGAGATGAATTTGGAGGATTAAGTTTCATCAAAATTTCGGTCATTTTCGGCTACAAACTTGTTGACCCATCTTTCAGATGATGATTCTTTAACCAAGAAAAGTTCAATTATTAAGTCGCGACATAATTCATTCTTGTAAATCATGCTTTCCCGATCGATCATCAAATTCGTATTGTTTTTATAATTTTAAAGAGTTTACTCTTAATTCATTGTAACATTCGAACGATTTCTATATATAAATGAATATATTATTATTATTATTATTATTATTATTATAATAAATACCTCATGAAACCATTTTGTCACACGTATTATAGATATTTTGATGTAAATTATTTTTATTATTATTATTTTAAATATTTTCACCAATGTGAATATGATTTTATCAATAAAAAATATAAATTTATAAATTAGAATGACTAGACCAAAACTTTTTAAAAAAATCAAATAAAATATTATACCATAGATATAACTAATTTTAGACACGAATTAACTTTATGATCTTATAATATTTTTAATAAAATCACTTACAAAAGGTTTTAATCTAAAAAATATTTTAATGTAATTGGATATATAGTGATTTTATATTGACAAATATACTCCCAATGTTTTATTGAAAAAAAAAAATGTATTTTTTAGGTTTGTTGGAATATATAGTGATTTTTATATATAACCCTCTAGCCTGGTTAAGCCGGTGTTATAAACAATATATTTATATTTAAAATTTAACGGTTAATTTTAAATAAATTAGGTTTCCATTTTTTGAATATTTAAAATTGTTGATTGCAATTTAGTTTTAGTCTTTCGAATCCATAAAAATCTAAATATACGATTAGTTCTTGACCTTTTGATTTTATCCGGATAAATTTTAAAAACCTATCAACATATTTCAATCTAATATTGTCAATCATTTGTTACATTTCTCTATAACAGACTCGTTACAATTGCCGTAGATAAAATTAGAATCTTAAATTTATAATATACTATAATATAAACCCAAAACTATAATAAAAAATTATATATATTAAAATGATCACGGTAAAAGAACCAACAAAAATAAAAATAACCATTTTGACGCAAATAGCACCGGTGATTATTTTGAGACAAGTCTCCAACTACGGGTTTTAACAGTGTAACATAGTATTGTGAGTTTGATGTTAGAATATCTTAGGAATCCTTAAGGTAACTGTATTGTAAATCTTAGAACTAAGGTGGTATATTAGGTTATTGGCTACATAGAAAGCACCCTTTTATCTAACTTTTGGACGTGGAATCCATAAGAATGTACATAAAAATAGGAAAAGATTTGGTAAACGATCTCTCATGATCAGTAACATCCAGAAATGAAAAGCTAAGAGAAAGTATATAATATGGGGATATAGATGATTCAAGAGAGAAAAATTGTAAAAGAGAAGACCGTGTTTGGTTACTTTAATAGCCTAAAATTGGAATTGGGCGGCCAAAGCTTTATTCCCTTGCCCTTTAACCGTCAGCAATTAGACCATAGTCTCCTCCCACATGCAATGCTTTTCAAAAGAAGCTTTTCTTCTCTTTCATTTTCTTTTGATTTCTGTTTTTGTTCTATAATCATTTTTATTTACTTCAATATTACTTTTGTGATGAGTTTATCTTTAGGGAAATGAATTGGGTTTTGGGAAGAAAACCTTTTCCCCCTAAAATGAAGTTTTGGGGTTGTTTAAAAAGCATTTGCGGTGGTTGTTGAGAGTTAAAAAATGAAAGGTTATAAAAGTTTTGTTAAAAGAAATATTTAGGCCAATTTGAATTAAAAAGGGTTCAGGTATTTAGTGTAAACAATCAAATGGTTCATTTGTTATAGTATCTATAAACACGAACTTCAGCCGAAAGTTTTGATGAGCTTTTACAATTGCAATTACATGGTCTTAGTTTATATAATGATACAAGTTGTTTAGTAGGAAATCAAAGAATCCCATTTTAGTAGTTGCAGAGCAAAACTTTATTGCTCCCAAGGGGTAGCCGAGTTCGTTGAATATCGCATTCTTATGACCAAAAGGTCATGAGTTCGAGTCCCTCTACATACGCTT
Source organism: Limnanthes douglasii subsp. nivea (assembly GCA_036936605.1). Lineage (NCBI taxonomy): Eukaryota > Viridiplantae > Streptophyta > Magnoliopsida > Brassicales > Limnanthaceae > Limnanthes > Limnanthes douglasii. The sequence goes on from JAUPFV010000001.1 coordinate 358,065,028, forward strand.
TCTCGGCTGAGCCTGTCACCTTGTGTGGTTTACCTTCTGGCGTTGGTTTGCAGGCTATCGCGTCAGACTGAGGGTTTACCCTGTGCGCACTCATTGCACTTTGAGTAGCGACTCCGGGTTTCCTCCGGAAAAAAAAAAGAGCAAAACTTTATTTCATGTGTCTTTATCATTTCGTTTGGCTAAAAATCGTGTCTTGTCACTAATGTTTGGCATTTAATATATTTTTGTTAATAATTTTTTTTCGTTTCTATAATGGATCATTTTTGTTTTACAAAATTGCATATATAGTTACTGTCGTGTGCCAATTAACCATACGGTGACACGTGGCACCGAAAGGTATAATTATTTTGTTGCAAATACATTTATTAGACATTTTACATCCAAAATACCCATTCTTGACGATAAACGGAGTGCAGATCAACACTAGTGTGACTGCAAATACGATTACTGAACATTTTAAATCCAAGGTTATAAAGGTATTTTAGGCGTGAAATGTCTAATGATCGTATTTGTAACAAAAAATATTATAATTTTCGGTTCCACACGTCTCCGTATGATTAATTATCACGCGTCATTGACCATATATGTAACATTCTTAAACATAGGTGACCACTTTTGGGCACGAATAAATCTTAGTGTCACGTTTGCAACATGTGTCAAACATTGGTAATAAGTCATGGTTTTTAGCCCTTTAATTTACACGGTCTTAATTATATATTGAAATTTTGGTTAAAGACCTTCCGCACATTAACTTTAAATAGGATTTAAACATTATATTTAAAACATTTTCTCATAAGCTTTTCATTACTCATACTATATTTGTTAAATTCAATTGAATCATAGTTATTATTTGCAAAATAATTTGAACTATTTATTTTATAAAAAAAAACGAGTGTGATTTATTAACTTTTTTTAAAAATATCTATTTTTTAATTCCATTTTTTTAATTTTCATTATTCTTTTCTCTTTGAAATATCTTACGTTCGCGTTTCCATACTCCATCCTTTTTAGCTTTGCGTTTACCACTGTAGTGTTCCTCTTTCACTCTAGTTTATAAATCTTTTTATTGCTTTTAAATCTCTTTTCTCAATAAATACCTATAACAAGAAATGCACACATTCACGAGGATGAAGATGAAGATGAAGTCTTTGATAGCTAGAATATGCGTAATAGTCCATATTTTTTTGAATTTTCCATGTAGTGCCTATCATGGAAGAAATGGTTATGGTGAGAGATTTGTTGAATCTTACAAAGCTATTGTACTTTGGTCACTTCAAACATCCAACACCGAGAATTCTCATACTTCTACAATACTTAGCTCACATAAATATATTTTTTTAAACATAAACTGGGGTCTCTATTTGTTGAACTCATATAATATATTTTATATTTTATCTAAAGTGAAGACTGAATGAGTTACAAATTGTGAAAGAAGAGCATGAGTTTACAAGAACGTTGTTGACATTTGAAGATTGGATTTGTTTGAAAAATAAAAAATATTCATATACTAATGAAGAATATATATACTTAGGATGAAAATTGAATGGCGAGTCTTTGATGTTGTTGAGATTCAACTTCCAAAGCAGTGAAAAATCATGTTAATGTTAGGGTTGATAAAGTAATAATTTTCATTTATTTGTTAAATAGCGGCGTTCAATTCTTTTTTTAGTAAAATCTTAGTTTTCTTCTTAAAGAAGACTTGTATCTGTCTCATCCAGTTGGTTCTCTCTTAGGTATTTTAATATTAAATGATGCTTAGCACTAATCACTCTTAATTACAGATCATGTAGCATTTACTATTATATGATAATGTCAAATGATGCTAATATTTTCAGTAATCTTCATAGTATTGACAAAACCTGGAAGAAAGAGTACATTTATTACTTTGGCAAAGCGGGAAACAGTCGAGAAGGAGAAAACGTTAGTCTCTCAAAGTTGGGAATCAACAAGTGAGTGTCTTTTCTTTTATTCTTGTGATTGATCATAATTTCTTGTTTATTCATGAAACTTGATTGAATTCATATTTTCTATGAACTTACAATTTAGAATTAGAGAAATTTTATTTCGATTGCATTCACCAAGATAAAATCAATTATGTTTTACTTGTTGAGTTTGATAGACTATGATTCAAAAATTATTAACAATCTTGATGCCTCAAAATACATATCTAGTGGGTTTTGCACTATCATGCCTTAAAGTTTACTTCTAATTTCTCGGGTGTTCCATTCGAAACTAGTGATGAGGTATCCTCTGAGGTCATAATGGTTAAGGTCAAGAATCTTACAGTTTATACTTCTCTCGGAGATTCTCAGCCTAAGTTTTTTTATACAAAGAATAAGGTTGTTATTGAACATTCCATTTTCAAGGAAATTTGGGATAATACCCTCTGATGATATAACTAAAATTATTGGAGTTACATCTAACCGATCAGTACAAGTCCAACCTAAAAGTTCCAAAGACAAAAACTGGTTACAAGATTTTTGCCCATGATTCCAATTATCCTCCTACTAAGGCTCATAAACTCTAAGTAGATGATCAGAGGGTAAAATATGCCTATTTTAAATCTACAACAACATATCATCCTCATATCATTCATAGGTTGAAGTCCTCGTTATTTCCGATCATACTTTTCGTAAGGATGTTAAATCTGAAGTGGTTGATTTGAAGGCTAAAAATATTGATACTGGGGCTGAAGCAATAAATTATTCAATAAAATTATATGCATCATAATTTTTTTTTTTAAATCCTAGTTGTTAATCCTATTTGAATGGTCTTATTAGAAATATTAAGGCTTGTAATCCAATATTTTTGGTTGTTGGTGAAGAGATAACTAGTGAAAGACTTGATTCAATCATGAATCTTTCTCTGTCTATCCGCAAAAAAGTTATTATTACTAAAAGTGTTCCTAAGCTTGCTTAGAAGAATCATATTCCTCATGGGAAGAAAAAATAAATATTGGTGGAACCTCTAATGTGTGTGAGAGCTTCGAAAATAATAAATTTATGGTTACTTCTATGTCAGAAAATCTAACTTAAATTTTAGCTGTTAAGGTAGTTCGTATTTTGGAGAAAAAACAAATGTCAATACGACATAATAAAGATATTATCAAGGGTTCCAAAACTAAAAAGGTAAGACGTGAGAAGCATGGGAAGAACCCTAAAATTAAACTTCATGCAATGGCTGATGAAATTTCCTTGCCCCCAACTGTTGTTGCTAAACTTGTTGATGTTTCTAGCACTCATTCTCTGCAAACAATTGATGCTCTGAACAATAATTATATTGTTGATCCAATAAATATAATGAGTGACATTAATTTTCAAGTAGTCACTCATAATCGATTTATTGTTACTTCTCTTGATGTTTCAATTAAAATATTTTTTTTAGAAAAAAAATAAAAAGGTTTTCAACCACTTTCCAATTTTGGTGTGTTTGAGGGTGTCGTTAATTCATCAATCCTCCTTTGAGCTATCCACAAGGAAAATAGAACTCGTTATTGAATTAAGTATTATTTTTCTTTATAATTTATGCATTTGTGTACTTATACTCACTTTGATTCTTCTTATAGTCTTTGTTCAACAGTTTTTTACTTTGAACCCCTATCAGGATAGTCATGTTCTAGCCATTCTTGACCTTTGATCACTTCTTGTATTTATAATTGAGTCGTTTAAGAGAAGTCGAGTATTTAAATATGATTTTCTGTAAAAAGTAAAAATGCGTGCACACTAATATCTAGACTAAAGCTGAAGTTGAAGTACGCTTGAAAACTGACTGAATTCTGTTAAAGAAATATTTGCAATAACTTCGAAAGAGTTTGTAAATATTATTGTAGATCTGAAGGAAGAAGATATTTAAGTTTAAATATTTTCTTTCATTTTCTCTTGTTGTTTTGATTTTATCAATGACCTTATAATTTATACCCATGTGAATATTATCAAAGTATATAGATGTTGAAACTTTCGGAGTTTTTAAGATATTTCTTGATTTTTAAAAGATGGCAATGTATTTTTGAAACTCTATTAACCTAAGCAGAGTGATCAATTCTGAGGGTATAGAATTTTTGAAAAAACTCGTGAGCTTTTTATGTTTAAGATTGTATATAGAGTCAGTCATATATATTGTTTTTTGTTTGCTTGAAGGGTTCATGAATCATTGAAGTGTTTAGGATTTTATTTTGAATCATCCCACACTTAGTTATTTGTTTGTTTGAGGGGTACAATGAGTCATTGAAATGTTTGAAATTATATTTAAAATTATCTCACACTTAATTGTTTTGTTAGTTTGAGGGTACAAGAACTCCCTAAGTTATTTAGGATTACATTTAGAATCATCACACACTTAGTTTTTTTTATTTGTTTGAGGGGTACAAGGACTCTCCAAAATTATTCATTTACGACAACGACCAACATATATCACATATATCACATATGGAAATTAGTTTAATATATGTTAAACTTTTTTTCAAAATACTTATTATTACCCATTGATAATTCAATGTCTAAATTCTCTATAGTTGAACTGGGTTGTCATTATTTTAAGTGTTTTAGTCACATATCTTTAGATGAATATTTCACCAGTTCTTACTCGAACGTACCTACGAGACCAATATAATTCCACTTTACATTAGTTATCTAATAGACTCATGTCTTATACTTATAAGTCTAAACTTCATATTTTATATGCTATTGGTGATTATACCTAAAGTATCTTGACTTTCACAATATATTTAAAATATCATATTCCCTTTAGAGCTGAATGATATTTCAAAAAATAGGTCTCTGAATCATTCAGTCTATTTTTCTTGTCACGACTAATGCTATGAACTCAGATTTCTATAACTCAATGAAATATACATGTTTGTTTCTTTGATCCTTAAAAAATAACACCTCGTGCAAATGTAAATGCACATCTCATAGTTAACTTATTATCGGCTAGTTTGATAATTCAACTTACATTTGTATATCCTTCAAGTTTACCAAGAAAATTAGAATATTGAAGCTACATGTTTTTGTCTACTTTAAGTACCTACAACCCCTTACAATCGCATCTCATTGTTCTTTACTTAGATTAACCGTAAATGACATTATTTACTTACCGCAAATGAAATATTCCCTCCACTGCATAAAGCTTTATACATTAAACTTACTATGATACAAGTATATTCTAATTGAGCACGACCTGTTCTTTAGATTTTCCAAGTTTTAAGTTATGATCAAAAGCGTATGTGTTTATTTTGATTTTAGATGTTTGGACTTATTAAGTACTTTTTCAATACAATAACATTGACTTACGACATAACCCCCACTATTTTAATACATTTATTCCTAAAATAATATTTACTTCTCTAAGATCCTTCGGCTTAAATTAGAGGACATGAAACTCTTTGTTTGAATAATCACATTCAGATTATTACTTAACATAAGATAAGAATTTATGTAATGACATACGACAATTATGTTACCGCAAACCTTGGTGTATAAATTCTTATCCGTAATGTTATGTCTAAACCTATCGGATATAATTGCATCATAAAAAATTTCATACAACTTTTTAAGTTTTTTATTAAGAAAATATAACAATTTAACCAACTTACATAACTTAAATTAATTTATGGAAAGTACAAAACCTTTAGGATGTTCCATGTAAAATTCTCATTGAGATCTCCATTTAGGAAAGTTTCTTAGACAGTCATTAAATAAATTTTCAAATCATATGACGGTGGAATTGCAAAGAGTATTCTAATGCTTGTGGTTCTAGATATTGGAGCTTATATGACTAAATAATATATTCATTCCTTTTATTGAACCATATGCTACTAATATTGCTTCGAAAGCTTGAATGTTACCATATGTGTGGTATTTTCTCAATTTCTAGTTCATTATTATTTAATATTATAGTTAAATAATTTTTATTAAAAATTATTCTTTATATATTCATACACCACATTAAACTCCTAGTCTATTAGTCAAAATCCATGTTATTGACTGCATACCCAATAAATACACATCGTATAGATTCATAATATATTTTATTATTTTTAGATCTATATTTTTTGCAAAGTTCTAAATACCCCATAGTTTGAAGTAGCCAATATTTGAAATTCTACCTTTCATAACTCATAAGAAAAAATCATGGTTTTGTTAAGTGGAATATGATTATTATATGTCATGCAATTAAACATATTGACCCCATAAATAAGTGTGCAATTTATAATTAACTAACATGGCGTTGGTCATTATATTTTTGCCTCTAACCAATCTATTTTGTTGCGACCTGTAAGGCGTCAAACTTTGATGGATTATTTCATGCTCTTAAACAAAAAAAAAGTTTTCCTCAGAAATATTATCCATTTTTATCATTATGCAAGATTTAATCTTAATGTCTAATTGGTTCTCTATTTTTGTTTTGAATTTTAAACACACTAAGGCTTTTATCTTTATGCTAAAGCAAATATAAATAAGTAAATGTAGAGTAGTCATCCATAAAAGTTATAAAATATTTATTACCCCCACCTCAAGATACCATTTAACTCTCTCTCTTTCTCTGACACACACAAACATATATATATATATATATATATATATATTTGTGTACGTGTATATTAAGTTTAACAATTATATACATATTTCTACTGATTTGTAAGGCTTCTTAACATTTTTAATTCCAAAATGATTCAAATTTCTCATACGAACCTATATCATATTTGATGAGTTTGGTTTTAATATTTTTATTTATATTTCTATATCCTAAAAAGTAAAGTCTACCATGTCATCACAATTAGAAATTAAGAGAACAAAACTAAATATATTTATTCACTCTATTAATAATAGAATCATTAGTACATAGTTAAATCTATGTTGTTGCAATAGTATCCATTTCGGCTTTGAATAGTAATTAGTCCCTTCACTATTGACTTTAGTGATAAATAGTCTCTGGACTTTCAAAATTCTGGTGGTAGTCCTTTGACTATCCAGTTTGGTGACATATAATCGCGGGACTTTTAAAAGTCTGGTGGTAGTCCGTGGACTATCCATTTTGGATAAAGTTAATCTCATCCGCATGTGTTATTAAGGGGACTAACTTTATCGAAAATATAAAGTTAAAGGACTAACTTTATAGAATATGAATAGTTGAGCGAATATGTGTCATACAAATGAATAGTCAACACACACATGGGAACTAATGTTATCCATAATGGCTAGTCTAGGGACTACCAACGGATTTTTAGAAGTTCAGGGACTATCTGTCACTAAAGTCGATAATCTAGAGACGAGTAACTATTCAAAGCCTATCAATTTCCTATGGAAGTTCCACCTTTGGACAAAACAAGGTTGCCAGATTCGTACAATGATCAAATTCCATTCTCGACTTATGGATACATCATTGGGAATTAAAGTTTTTGTTAATTTTCGGAATATACAATAATTTATAAGAGTTGTGTTTTAACCACTAGTGAACATTAATCTATATTTATGTGTCCTTCCACTAAAAAATTATTTTTATTTTTTGTATACACTTTTTTTATGCTCTCACTATTGTGTTATTACTATATTCTATTTTCTTGAACAAGGATTTGTCATGGGAGACATGAATAGATACATATGTATCGTATCACCAGCCCGACCTTTTGTCTTTAATATCATTGACCTCCATCACCATTACAACAATGTCTTCCTTTATATAATTTATGTTTTCTCTTCTTCTTAAGGTTGCAATTACGAGAAAAATGACTCGATTTTCCAAACACGAAAACATTTCCCTTCACCATCTTAAAGGTATTATTGTTCTTGTTGTCGAATCTATTTTTCTTAAATTTATTTCTTTTAAGTTTTGGTTCCATTGTATTCATAATTTTTGAAGGTCTCATTCTGCATATCTAGTGCAGTATTATTCTTCAATCCTCAAGTTCTTTTGGATTTGTTCCAAGTTACTCTCCTCGGATTTACAAAGTATAATCTTTCAATATTTTACAAGATAGAGACAACTTTGCTATTATTGCTCTTACTTGAAATTTTTTCTTGAAGCACTATTTTGACAAACACGAGCTTATACTTTTCTTCAAGTGAATTGCAAGTATTTGAAAAACATCAAATCTAACAAGATCTTGGTTCATGACTTTGATGGTAGCCATAGTTATTTATGTTGCCATTAATATTACCTCTTGTTTTATCATTAGAAAATAGAGTAGTAGAAAAAAACTTACAAAAACAATAAAAGAACTTCCGTCGAAAAGTATATGCACGCTTGAAACACGTATACAATACAGTTTTGTAAAAATAAACTATTTTAATCATTCTATTACTTCAATATGCTTATGAAGCTTTTCTGGAATTTAATAGTTCCTATAACGACTAAAAATTAGAAATCAAAATTTAGTACTAATTGATAAGCAAAAGTGAAGCTATAAAAATATTCAATTTTTTAAAAAACTTAATGGATTATGTTGTTTATTGGCTAAGAACCTTGGTTAGTCACCGGACTTTGTCATGTGTATCAAAAATGTCACTGATATTTTTTTTTATCAAAGCAGTCATTTTTGTTGGTTTCATTTTGCGTATGTGGTCACTTTTGTTTGTCTTGATTTGCATCCGTGGTCACCTGTGGTCATATGTCTTGATTTGCGTATGTAACCAAAACCCAAAAAAAGTGACCGTTTTGATACAACAAAAAATCAATGACATATTTAATACACATGACAAAATCCGGTGAGTAACCAAAATTCTTAACCGTTGTTTATCTCTTAAATCTTCACTGGATAATAAGGTTCCATTTTTGAGGAGTTAAAATGTACTAAACAATATTTTTTCCTAAAAGCATAATCTTTTGAAATTGTATCTTTCGTTTTATTGTTATAAGAAAAATATTTGTACAAAATACTAATAATTAAATACCATTTGTTTGAAACTTTACCTCACCACGCAATAATTAAATAAATTTTTAATTAGCGGCCTTTTTTTGTTCCCTGCAAGATTAGAGGCAATTATGTGCATTTTTATTATTATTTTAGATACTCATTTATCTATTTAGCATGTTTTAAAATATGAGCTAATTCGAGAGTTTTCGTCTGTTCCTCACCATTTTTAGTTTTGTATATCATATACCAAGTTCATCTTTACATCTCCGGGACATATACACTAGGTTGTTGATATAATTACTGAAACAAAAAGTTCTTGATTATATTTATATAAAGGATGAGTTATCCTTTAATATTCCAAAATTTCAGACCGAGATAAATAAGTAAAAGATATAAATTACTGGTAACTATTTAAATTGTTTTATTAAATATTTATATATATACAAGAATATTAAATATATGATTCATTTTAATAGTGTGATTTAAATTTTTAAAGGTTTGTACTTTTTGAATTTTAATTCGAAGAAAAAAATTTAGAAAGTATCAATGGTTGTTTTAGGACGAAAAAAATTATATCAATGAATTAAATTTTTTATTTTTTTAAAAGACGATTGCACATCTAATTAAAACTCGTTCTACATTTCGCATGTTCCTTCCTTGTTTAGCATTTCGTTGTTAGGGGAAAAAATGAAGTCTAACAGTCGTTTCACATTACGCATTTTATTTTATCCAAGTTTTGCATTTCACATTTTCATTTAATTTTGGTTTTGCATTTCTTATTTTCATTCAACATTGGTTTTGCATTTCTTATTTTTCTTGGTTTTGCATTTCCTACTTAAACGATATTTTGTTTTTTTCATATTTAAACGTGGTTTCTAATTACACATTACATTTTATCGAGGTTTGCATTTTCATTTAATCATGGTTTTACATATCACACTTAGGTAAACTGGTTTCACATTTCAGATGTCATTTTATCGAGGTTTGCATTTTCATTTAATCATGGTTTTACATATCACACTTAGGTAATCTGATTTCACATTTCACATTACATTTTATCGAGGTTTGCATTTTCATTTAATCACGGTTTTACATATCACACCTAGGTAAACTGGTTTCACATTTCAGATGTCATTTTACAATGGTTTCGTATTTTTATTTAACCATGGTTTTGCATTTCGTACTTCGGCTAAACAAATCAAATTTAACATTAGTTTTGTATTTTTTCATTTCATTTTTTATCCTAGTTTTACATTTGAGATTTTTATTTAAGTCTGGTTTGCACTTCACGTTTTTATTTAACTATGATTTCACATTTCGTACTTAGAGAAAAAAAAACCAAATTTAACACCAGTTTCACAATTCATTTTCGTTTAATGCTTTTTTTCATTTCATTTTCATTTTATCCTTGTTTGTATTTCATTTAATCCTTGTTTTGCATTTTGCAGTTAGGAAAAAAATCAAATTTAACACTAGTTTCGTATTTCACATTTTATTGTATCGTGATTTCATATTTCACATTTTCATTAATCCTCGTTTGCATTTCAAACTTAGAAAAAAACAATTTAAAACTAGTTTCACACTTCACATTCCATTTTATCGTGATTTCGCATTACACATTTTCACTTAACTCTGATTTTCCATTTCACATTTAGAATTAAAAAAATTATCCTTATCAAAATAAGATGTAAAACGTGTTTAAGTACACATCTAAACCAGCTTGTCTTTCGATAATTCCAATTAAGTTATTCATTCGTTATGGAGGAGTTTTGAGTCCAAATATACATAGATTCGTCACAAAATCTGTAAAAATTCTAAATTTGGCCCCAGTTACATATATTATGCTTTGGAATGAACAATAACAAATCAGGATCTACCACATTTGACAAAATTAAAAATTAAATAATATATTGTACTGAAGAACTATCAACTAACTAGCCAAGTTTAACTAATTTTAATTCTTGATTAGGTTGTTAGAATAGTTAGTTAGATGTAATCATGTGTATATATCATAACAAGTTTAGTTGTACATTTTAAGATTTTTTACAAAAATATAATATACTATTTTCAATTCTCTTTGCTTGCATACACTTACATTCGATAATCTAATATGGTATTAGAGGATGTTGAATTTTAAAAGACATTATTGATTTCTTGAATTTTTTAGATATCATTAACAAAAATGGAAGAAACAAATGAAGTTCAGAATCATGAAGATTCTAAAGAAGAACTAAATCATGTTCATGTTAAAAATAGTAAATTGGTTGTGAATCACCATTTTTGGATAACCTGGGGATTTCAATTACTAGTATAAAATTGACTAAAAGAAACTATATCGTTTGGTGTAGAGAAATCAAATTGTCTCTTACTGCTAAACAAAGACTCAGTTTCATAGATGAAAGATTTATGGAACCTTCATTGATTTATGTTGAATATGAACAATGGAATTACGTATATAGCATAGTATGTTTTTGGATTATTAACTTCATTTCTGATCCTTTAAAAGAACAGTTCATGTTCATAGACTATATGAAGACGTTATGAGAATAAATTACACAGAGGTATGGTTGTTATAATGGACCGATGATCTATGATTTGAAGAGGGAAATTATTCTATTAAGGTAAGGAAGTGTGAGCATTGTTGCATATTTTTAAAGCTGCGTATATGGGATGAAAGGAATACTCTTAGGCTTTTTTCGGTTTGCAAATGTCAGATCAAGTGCGACTGTTGCATCCACTCAGAATTGATGGAAAAGGAAGAAGAAGATAAACTGATGCAATTTTATTTAGGCTTAAATGGATGTTTTGATTGAGCCGCATGTCATCGATTAACAGACCTTATTCACTAGTTCTTTATGTTGAAAATAAAAATGAGTCTACAAAGTCAAGCACATAATAATTTAATACTAGTTATATTATGATAGTAGAAATTTATCCAACTGAAAGGAAGAGATATTTTGACAAAGGAAAAAAATATATATTGAAATGTGATCACTGCTTCTAGAAAGGACACACTAAAGAAAATAATTTTAAAACCAAGAGATATCTTGACTAGTGGAATAAAAGGAATAAAAAGGTAAAAATGGTGCAATAAAATAACTGCATAGTGTGAAGAAAGTCCATTAGATGATGGACAAGAATAAAAGAATGAAAATCAAGGCTTGATGGACAATGTCATAAAAATGCAGCAAGACGTAAAAATAATAATATAATATAGAGAACAAAAAGGCAAATCAGCAAGATAGTTTATGTCAGCATCAAATCATATGTGTTGTGATCTATCTTTTTTCTTTGACATTTACCCTCTTAAAAAACCTTCATCTATTTTATTACCTGATGGTTCCATAAAGAGAGTCAGTTTTAAAGGATCAGTTAAAATTCATATTAAATTAATCCTGCAAAACTATCTATATGTACATTATTTTAAATGCAAATTGTTATATGACAGTAACCTTATAACCTCAACGTCCATCTTAATAAAATTCCTAAATAGTCATTATTTTTTTCAAGACCAATATTATAAATAAGTGACTATAGTTGAGAAACAATGCAAAAGACTTTACCGCATTGATGTTCGGTTCTTCAACCGAAGCTTTATTAAGTCTGTTTGTTCTCAAGTTCACAGTACTTTTTCTAGTATTTATAGTGTATGGGTTGTAATAAAATAAAATATATGGCATCTTAGACTTGTTTATTGTTTAATAAAATGTTGAAACTTTTGAATGTAATATAGTTTATTGATAGAAATAAAATTTGTGATGTTTGTCTCTTAGTCAAACAACATATAAAGGTTTTTCCTTCTAGCAACTCACTTTCATCTAAACTTTTTGAGTTGTTTCACTTAGATGTTTGGGAATCTTATGGTGTTCAAATCATTAGTGAAACAATAATAGATTATCACACTAGATGCACATGAACCTTTTTACTTAATAGTAAAAGATAAAACTTTCTCACATTTAAACAATTTGTAGTCATATGTCAAACTCAGTAAAATTCCAGATTCAAAACCATAAGATCTTACAATAGCATTGATTTTCTTAACCAATATATTTCTTATTTCCTATCTCGCCTTGGTATTGTTCATCAAATGAGTTGTCCTTATACCTCTAAACAAATGGCATTGTAGAAAAGAAACACAAACATTTACTAGAAACTGCCATATCTCTTATGTTTTAGTCAAACCTCCCAAAATGTTTCTCCGGGGGAGTTAATATTGATAGAATATCATCTCATGTTTTAAACTAGAAATCCTCTATTGGAACTTTATATATCCCTCATACTTTCTGGTACATTGATAATACTATGTTACATGTATCACATATATATTTCCTTGGAAATGTATCACATCTCAAGGAACCTTAGTCTTATGAGCAGCCAAAATATCATCATGGATGGATCATGGCTATGGAGAAGTAATTGTAGGCCTTAAACTCAAACATCATATGTAAATTAACTTTTTACCATCTAGAAAGAAGTCTATTGGATCTAGATGAATGTTTAAGGTGAAAATGAAACTTGATAGAATTATGGATAGACTAAAATCAAGACTTGTAGTTAAATAATATACACATATAAAAGGGGAAGTTTACAGTGACAGATTCTCTCTAGTTGCCAAATCTGTCAGAGTAAGCATTATATTTGTTTTGGCAGCTACAACAGAATACTAGTACATCAACTAGATATTTATAATGTTTTTTTACACGGATCATTAGAAGAAGTTGTTTATATAAATCCACCATTATGTTTGCTATAAAATTAGGATATTATAGTATGCAGACTCATAAAGTCAATCTATGACTAGAAGTAAGCTTCAAGGCTGTAGAATCATGCCTTCAAAGAGAAACTAATTGCTTTTGGTTTTACTCAATCTCAAGAATATAATAGTCTATTTACTATAAGGCAATCTAATAGTCAAACCTTGTTACTTTTTTATATCCACTATATATTATTGATCAGTAACTCTTCAACACAAGTTACTTAGATTAGGAAATATTTGGCTGATTTGTTTATTATGAAAGATCTTAGAATAAAGAAGTTCTTTCATATAATAGAAGTAATACCAATTAGAAAATGGGATTCTAAAGATTAAAATGTAAAGAATAAAACTTCTAACGATAGATTGTAAAGTTAGCAGAGGAATATAGAATTACGTATTTTACTCAGGGACAAAGTGTATAATTATTCTTTTAATTGTAACTGTTTTCAGTTGAGAGTTAAGTCATTGTGCCTCTATATAAAGGTCAAGGCTGATCTAATAAAGAGGTTGGCCTTTCGAGTTAGATCATTCTATCAATCTAATTTTCTCTCTCTAGAAATTAATTGTCTCTCTAGAAATTAATTGTCTCTCTATAACTTGACTTCTCTCAATTTCCTAAGGCAATCTAAGTAAACAAACTCACCAAATTGGTGACTTCACTGAGGACCCGATCAACGATTGGTGCCTAGTTTACTAGTTCGAATCTTTCAAATCTTGAAAAACAATACTAAGATTTTACAATGAATCCAGAAAACGACCCACTAGCTCGATCAGCTATTGAAATGCTGAAAAAGGATTTACAAGGGACAGATTATAAAAGAGAAGGATCAACTCCGATCTATCAGACTCAATTTAAAATATAGTTAAAAGTAAATCAGCTTTTGGATAAGATAAATACTTTGAATGAGAAATGTTATCAGAGAGAGCAAGAGATTCAATCAGTTAGGCTGAAATCCAAGGTGAGGAAAAAAAATGACCAAAATGATGTTGGTGGTCAGTCTGATCGATCTTGTATTGATCGCCAAATCAGAAGCGAACATAAAAAGGCACGGTTCGAAGCGCCAAAAGAGCCCCATTTTTCTCGAAAGAAAAAGAAAGATAAACAAAGGTATATCACATCTAGCGATGAGGAAGTTGAAAGATCTGGATCTGATTTTAAAAGATAGTGAGGCTCTTCGAAAGAGGAGAAGGATCAACCTTAAAAATATAAGAAAGAGCACAAATCTAGAAGAGAAAGTATAACTTGATATTTTAGGGAGTCGAAGTGGTGTGAAGGAAATATATCAAATCCGTATAATGGGAATGATTGGAATTTGTATGCAGTGATAGAAACTGAGGATCAGTATGTTCAAGGTGTTGATTGAAGGAATTCTCCATTGACAAATGAGATAAGGTCAATCGTGCTTCTGAAACGATTTGATATTTCAAAGGTATTGAAGTTCGATGGGATGCAAGACCCAAATGATCACATCGAACAATTTAAAAATTACATAATGAATTTTAAAGATGATGACAGGTTAGTGTGTCGAGCTTTTTCCCAAACCTTTAAGGGAACAACTTTAAAATGGTACAACCGGATTCTGAGGGAGTCTATTTCAAATTTCAGAGACTTTTGCATTGCCTTTCAAAGAAATTTCGTGGGGAGTAAGGAGTTGAGGGAAAATTGAGATACAATTATCCAATGCAAGAAAGTAGTTGGAGAAAAGCTGAAGATTATACGAAGCGTTTTAATTTAACAAAAGCAAGTCTGGATAATTGTGAAGAATTGGTGGCAATGACAACTTCTCGTGATGGACTGCTACCTAGGGATTTGGCTAATGAAACAACAACAAATATTTATTTTCACTTCTTATCTTTCTTTTTAAACTTTAGTGGGTTGTCTGATCCACCAGCCGCTTAGACGGTAACTTCGACTGCTTCCAGCAGAACAACATTGATCCCTTCTTGATTCTCCGAATAGGTCTCATTGGTATTTGGCTGAGGTGGGTCTGTTGTGTTTTTCTCCATATGGCTAGGGGCTTTGACCCTGGAAGGCAAGTAAAGCTTGGCGTCCTTAGCCTCAGTTCTCCTCAAAATCACGTCTGCAGGAGGACGGGTGGTCAGTTCTTCCCAAGTGAAGTCTCTTCTCCCCATAGTATTCCATAAATGAGACCTCACAAAATTCACTGAGGTGAAGCAGTTGTCGAAACCATTCCCCCATTTCTCCAAGGCCCAGGCGTTTAGCTTGGCTCAATTGCTTTGACCTGCCTCTACATGCTCTGAGAACTTCTTCGGAAAAACTGAAAAGAGACACATGTCAGTTCGGAATAACCACATAGTATTTAAAAGACTAAGGGAAACATAAATAGAACTTACTTATACTCTTCCAACGACTAGTCAGTTGGCTTGGATTAGGGTCAACTTTTATCTTTTTCCCATTCTCCCAGGCTCCGCTGATGAACATGAATTGTATCCTCTATGGTTTTTTGGACTCCAGTAGGTCATTCACTACCTTGTAATCGTTCCCCATATTATAGTGTTAATATGGAATGTGGTGGTTCTTGCACAAATTCGCCACAACAACGAATTGATCCATTGGTAGTGGGATCTTGGACAGTTTTGAAGCCATTGGGCCAACCATCAGAGTGTACCACGCATTCAGACTCAACTGACTTGGACATAACTTTATCAGGTTAAATTACCTGACTATCTCTGGATCCAAAAGCAACTAGATTCCCTAGTTCAGCACCTCGGTGTATACCACTAGCTCATTAAACTTGCAATCCATCAGAGTTTCTGAGGTGATCAAGATTCTCACCTTGACAGAATCGGGAACCCCCACTTTGTACGAATACGACCTAATTTAGCGGTATGGGTGTATATGTAAGAAATGTTCTTGATTGATATCAGGTATTTCACGATGACTTTCTGGAAATTTGGCCCCATCTTCCCTTCTCGACACTCTAGAAGCGCTTCCGGATTGGATATACCCACTTTAACCTTGCCCTTCTGATCTGCTGCGGTGTCCTCCGTCTGTCTGGATTCCTTGAGAGAAGTATCTTCGATACTATCCTCCATAGTTTCTTCCATTACGATAGACTGTTGTTCGGATGGTTTAGTTTTTTTCAGGGGCTTTATCATCTCTGAACTAGTATGTTTTGAAGAGCTAGGGGTGGATTTAGGTTTGGAATGGCGAGTTATTCGGCGAGGGGTGTTCTTATCAGGATACTTCTCAGCGTCTGAACCTATAGCTATGAAGGAATAAGGCTTCCTAACACTGGAAATAACTTTCTCTTTAGGGAGGGGATTTTGAGACTCTTGAATAGAGGACCCTGATTGAAGAGGAGAAATGGTTGGAATAAAGGATAGTTTTCTGACCTTAGATGTCTTTGAGAACGATGAACCTTGGTCTGTGTTTGCTTGTGGTTGGTTGATTCCTTCACCGTGAAAGATAGGAAGATCAGCTACAATCCTCTTGTCTCTTGTAACTTTTCTCGCTTTCACAAATTCAAACAAATTCAGCCAACCTCCTTTTACCAGTGCGTTTCTGGCTGTGAACATAAATTACTCAGACACAGTTTGAAGAAGATTACTAAGCTTTCTCTCTCTAGGAGTGCTTGTGTTCTTGAAGACAATATAACATTGAAATTTATTTAAATAACTGTGAAAATATAAGAAGTTACCTAGGCGAAGATAAACCAATCATAGCCATGATTAAGGGCTATAAATCATGGGTATTACACCCTAAGTAACTTTTTAGCCTAGTAGGTACGAGAATCTAGGAAAAAATGATTGGGAGGTCGAACCAGAGCCTGACACGCTTCCCATCTCAAAAAATGACTCTTGAAATTCTTAACGGTAAATTTAGTCCCACCAAATTCCAATCAGACTGACTCTTGAAACTCTTAATTTAAAAAGATGATATCTTTAGTTCGAATACAAAAACAGAAGGAGTTGATTTTTATTTTTAAAAGTTAGCTCTTCCAAATATTGTTTGCAAGACATAAAGGGGCTACTAATAAGGTCGGATATTTTTAACACTGCAACTTTCTTTTATCCGAAGGGCAGTTCGTACCAAACCACTATCATGAGAAACCGAACACGACAAATGTAGTGGAAAGTGACTAAGCTTGGTGCTGATCATTTCACATCTTAGGCTAATGGGTTCTTAAACTTGACCCGACTCCACCAGCCGACCCAAAAGACCCATGGATCACTAAATAAGTATAAATACCCCAACCACTTTCATTAATGAGGGTGATCATAATTTAATACAAGCACACACCTTAATTATCTCACTACACTTTACCTTAAACATTGAATTCCCAAAACACTTTACCAAATTACCCTCAATCCGAAAAATCCACACCATAAACAACTCAAAAAATTTAATGAAAATCTCAATTAACTTTAAAGTAATTGGTTTGGACCAACAATAGCACAAGCTAGTGATCATATTTTTTGTTTTCTAAATAGAGAAATATGTTATAGTTCTAGTTTTACCATGTCCAGGTTTTGTTAATGTTTGATATATTTTGTTCTAGTTTTTTTAGGAATAACATTACTACCAACATTCTACAGTTTAGATCGCAGTGTAAATTTTATGGAGCATACAAGTCGCCTGGTTTGGAAAAATTAGGTTGAATATTTTTTTCTTTCAGTTTTATGAATTTTGGTATGTACAGACAAGTTTAGTGTTATAGAACAATTGGGAAATTTATCCATAATAGATCATGGATCCTACTCAACTACTAAGCAATATATCCCTTGGAATATAATGAACACTTCAAAGCGGTTGGGGACTCGAACATATAATTAGTGCTTGCTTGACTAATTAGCTATTAAAATATGCTTTTTATTCGCGAAATCAATAAATGGAGGAATTCGTTTATTTCTTATAACACAAGTCAATGACCATATTTTTTTTGTTTATAGGTTGGAGAAATAATTTATAGTTCGATTTTTTAAAGAGAGTATGTATTTGTAGATATAGTTATTCGGTGGTTGTGGTCTCGAGTGTTATTATTTTTATTAAATTGCTTTGGAAAACTTCATTGAAGATTACTATTTTTGTTACAGGAGTAAAGATCATATTAATGCTATTCCTAATAAAGTAACCGTCCTATTACTGTTATTCATGATATAATAAGAGTCATATTAATGTTATTCCAAAAAGAATAACAGTTTTATTACTGTTATTCCTAATAGAGTAACAGCCTTATTACAGATATTTCTGATATGAGTAATATGATTATTTTTTGTATATTTAAATGAATAACAAGATTTATTTTTGTTAATCTTAACAAATGAAATAAATTCTTATATAAAAATGAATAAAACAATTGGTGGTGGTGGTTGTAGTGGTGGCGATGGCGGTTATGGTGTGGTGGTCGTGGTGATGGTGGTCGTGGTGATGGTGGTCGTGGCCGTGGTGGTGGTGGCCCTTGCCGTGATAGTGGTGGTGGTGGTCGTCGCGATGGTGGTCATGGCGGCAGTGGTGGTAGTATAGGTCGTGGTGGTGACCGTGGCTGTGTGGGTGGTGGTGGTGATGTTTGTGGTGGTGGTGGTTGTGGCGACCGTGGTGGTGGTGATCGCCGCCGTGGTGGTGACGGACGTGGTGTTGGTGGCGATGGCGGCGATGACGCGGTGATAGTGGTGTGGTTTTTAAGATGATGAAACTATTAGAAATATTTTTTAATTTGAAGGAGTTGTTTTTAACATCAAATTTTTTTTACACTTACTGAAATTATAAAGTGCGTTATATCTCACAAATTTTTTATAATATTTAATGTATTTCTTAGAAAATCACCGTTTAACATTTAAAAAAAAACAATATCTTAATAGTTTTCACATCGTATCCATATTTATGGACATGATAAATATTTTAAAAAAGATATAATATTTGTTAAAACAATTTAAATATTCTAAACAGTAAAATATCCGAAAAATGTTAAAAGTATTTAGCGGTAATAAATAGATAACCATTTAACTTTTAGGTCCTTTCCAGACTATTAAAAGGGAAAGTCCGACTAGTTCGGTCGGGATTCAATCTTGGATGTCTGGTTTGGTTGGCAAAACACAACATAGCATATGGATAAAAACGTAAAAGTAATTATCTTTTGGGAAATTGAGAAAGAAAGTAAAAAAGGTTTTGTGTACCCCACTCAAAAAATCAGCAGATCTTGATGAGGTATCAATGACAATACCTTTATGTAAATTTCTTCAAACAAAGTCATACCTTTTTATACTCTTCTTTATACTAATTGAATAAAGGGAATATACTCACAATATACTGCTATATCTTATTGATGGTTTTTGCTAATTTAGAAACATAAATATTTATAAAACAGAAAATACTCTTTAATATACTTAATAGTCAGATTATTGAATACGGCGATATAAATTTTCCAATTTTTAAAAATTCGGTGATAATTTTTAGACTACCCATTCTCATAGCACATAGTTCATAAATTTTTAAAAGTTTGGTGATAGTTTTTATATAATTTATTTTGGGTAAAGTTAATATTAAGAGGACTAAATTTATATAATAAATTTTTTTTAAATAACTAACTTTATCGGATATAAATAGTTGAAAGACTATCTACTACAAACACTCATAATCAACGCACGTAATTATTAATTTTATCAAAATCCGATATTTTAAAAATACTGTGAATTTTTAAAAATTTAGAATTTATTTTTAATCAAATTTGATAGTTTATAGACGAGTTATTGTTCAAAACCTTATGATCAATACATTTTTCACTATCTATTTCGAAGAATAGGTTTTGCTGATTAGTTTTGGAAACTACACATTAATAAATTTATTTGATTTTTTTTACTAAAAAAAATCATATAAAATAAATACATCTTTTTTTAATGCGCTAGGATGATATTTAAATTGTTTTATAGTCTTTTTTTTGTTAATAAAACTTTAAATAAAATAAAATTTGTTCATACAAGTACCTAGGGCATACCCCGAGGAGATACAATCGATATAAGAAGGTCAATATATACCACTATAGCATACATAGTAGAAAGAGTAAAGCAACCGAGATAAACAAGAGTACAGAAACGACTCAACAATGGCCAACCGAGTTGACAGATGGAAACTCCAGGCGACCAAGTATGAAACCGAGGAGGGGAGGAACTTTGGCATTCACATCAAAAGGACGAAGCCTTTATTTATACGAATCAACCTTCCCGACTTGAATATTGATGAGTGATTTTCAAATAAGCAGCACAAAATTTGACTTCTCCCACGACAGTTCTGATTTGGAGAAAAGACGAGAAACGCAGAATTTGACTTGTCCCGTAGCATTTGAGCGGGAGGAGGATGACTGCAAAAAGTCATCGAACCAGAAAGGAAGATGGTTGCTACAAACAAAACAAAAATAAAATTAAGTTAGAAATATAAGGATTAGATTGGCCAGACTACCTTTGTACTAACGAATCTGAACCGAAAATCAGAAAGCATGCGATGAGATACCGCAGAGGCGGGGGAATGAGATGTTCTAAAAATTCTAGCATTCCTCACACTCCAGATAAGGTATACAATAGCACCAAAGCAAGCACACCAGAGGTATCGTAAACTGGATGGAGGCCAGTTGGACGCCTCAAGGATCCAAGAGTCCCAATTGCTATTGTGGCTTAGAGAAAAACCAAGCTTAGAGCTTGCAAAACCCCAGATGCTCTGGGTATAAATACAATCATGGAGGTTATGAGTAATGGTTTATGAGGCTGAATTGCATAAGACACATATCGATGGGGTGTTTAGGCCCCAACTCAGAAGCTTATCCCGAGTGGAAAGTTTTTCTTTAATGGCAAACCAAAGGATAAAAGAATGGTGGGGAATATTAAATTTATGTCATACTAACTCTGCCCATATGACACTAGGGATGGGCGTACGAATGACATTGTAGGTATCCTTAATAGTAAAATTAAGGATACCTCTCCTAGCAGTCCAGAAGTGGATGTTGTTGTGAAGGGTGTTGGGATGAGGGAGGGAGAGGATAAGATGGTTAATCTCACGGATGTTACGAATGTTTATAGCACTCGCAGACTTTAAATGAGTCGGCTAGTTCCAGTAGCCGTCTCGAATGATATCGGAGATCTTGAGGTTGCTTCCCAAACGAGAATCACGAATAATATTGTGCCCATAGTGGTTGACCAAAGAGGTTGACAACAACCAAGGATCAAACCAGAAAAAGGTATTCTCCCCATTACCAATCGCAACCCTGTACAAATTACTAACAATAGGCCTAAGATTTAGAAAATTTATAGTCTTTTCACTATTTCCTTATCTTCTTCCATTTAATTTTTCGACCTCAAAAATATTTTTTAAAGTTTTTGAGGATTTGGAAAAATTTATAATTTTAGTTTCTAATATTTGTTTTTTTTCCTGTTACAAATTAAATTTATAAATTTTATCAAATTCGAATATTAAATTAGTTATCCAAATAAAAAAGATTTAAGATATAATTTTATAATAAAAAATTAAATAAAAACAAAACGTAAAGTCGAAAAATTATTTAGCTTTAAATGACAATAGTTTAATCCTTAAAAGGAATAGGTATGAATAAAAAAAAGTCTAACATAAATAATGATTTGAAGGTCGGCGATGTTTTGTTGATGATGAGATATGGCAACGTGTCGTCTACAAGACTTCCATTTCTTTGTGTAGTGTGGGGCTTGCTTAGACATAAGCATGAGACTTTGCTTTCAAATAGGTGAAAAGTGAGAGTTTGTGATTTGTATTCCAACATATTAGTACAACAACCAAGAAAAACATTATTGATATAACTTTATATATATATATATATATATATATATATATATATATATATATATATATATATATATATATATATATATATGTTATATCATGGTTCATATTGGTAAATAAAAATTCCTTAGAATTTTAGTTTAGTTTTGTAAAAAAAATATACAAAATATGAAAAAGTAAAATGTTAATTACATTACCTTATATATATTCATTTTAATTTATAAATTGTTTATAAAAGATAACTAGTAACTATATATTTTATAATTTATAAATAGTTTAAACTATTTTCATCCATAATTATTATACTTCCATCTAATTTTAAATTTTAAGTTTATATAAAGTAAAATTTATACTATCACTAAATAAATATTCTTATTGAATTATGTAAGGATATTTTTATGTTTTATGAATATATTATTGTTCTAATTTCAAAAAATAATCTCTTATTTTTTTGTTTTCAAACTTTAGCGGCCTACAAGTGAAGAATATAATGACAATTAGGGTCTACCTAAGTAATTTCCAAGTAATTTTTTTTTTCTTAATTTTTTTAGTTTTTGTTTTTATTTTAGTATCTTGTTCTTGGTTTGGTGTTTAGTTTTTTGTTGGATTTTCATATTATTATAGAATTTCACTGAGTGTTGGTCGAAATTAATTAATGGTTAAAGCATATCTTTTCTATTTTGTTCTTCTCTTCCATTTTAAGTTACAACTGAATAAAGTTTTTACCAAAAATCTATTTATACTAGAATAAGGTTTATATTTTTTTATTATATAAAAATGATGTTTGATTTTGTTATGTTGTTGATCTGTTTGTATTAGGAGTTAGAAGATACAGGTAGTAAAAAATATTTACTAATAGCACAATTGCAAATTAATTGGTAGGTTGGGGTATTTTGGATATGAGAAAAGTCAACCATTAGTAAAAAAATTTGAATGGGGTTATACTATATTTAGATGAAAATAGCCTAAGCCTTTATAGATAATAAAAATGAAAATAAAATATAAAAAAGTACTAAATTTAAATTTAGGTATTTCTCGTCCATATTGACTGATAATTTTTCCTGAATTTGAATTTGGTGTAACTAGGTAATTACCGAAAAGGTAAAACAGAATTGTTTCTGGAATTTTTTTTAGATTTTTTTATTAGCTAAGGGTGGAGAATGATCATGAATTTGACCCCCCTCGCTATAAAGTTCTACAAGGCTGTTGTCAGCAATGAGTATTTCACCTCCCTTTAGTATGACTCTTGTATCTTTCCTAATTCTATCGTTAACTATTATAGTTTTAGTATTATCCATGATGTTAGAATGTAAATCAATGACATGTTTTTAAACATCATCAACATTGGCTCTTGGAACTGACCTACTTAGCTTCGCTTATGCAAAAGATCCCACCAAGCCCATCTACATAAAATTGGTAACGCAATCAATCTCATTCTACCCTCCTATGACATCGAGCATGTTAAACTTCATATTTCCAACCAATATCGTAACGTTTTCACCATCAGTAATACCCACCATTATATTAGGCCCTCCCCGACCTAAAATCCTCTAGGCCAATCTCATTCGGAACAATTATAACATTCTTAAAAACTCTTTAATTTTCAGGCTCGCCACCTAAAGAAAGCTTGGCACACATCAAAAGCTTCTCACCTGGGATTACAACACACTTATTCGTTATGTCCTTTGTAACAGTACCAAGGAGACCACTAATCATTAATTAGTGGATTATCTTTTCTTCCATCGTATTTGGGAGCACTGTTCTAAAACATTAAAGTTCCCTCACTTGATTCTAGATTGGTCGAGCTAGCTACAAAATGTTGGTGCTTGGACTTTCGCCCCCTCTAGCCATGGTCATTTTTTGTGTGTTTTTTCCAGCGCAGTGGTACTAATTGTGGCAAGATAAGAGCGTTAGGATCATCAGTTACACCCCCTACCTTGAGCCAACATTATGCCATCAGACCCTCTCCAACCTCTCTTACAGATTTTACGGCTCAAAAATCAATTGGCCAGGATAGTACTTTACTAATGCTTTTCCTTTATTTGGTTATCTTGTGGATATACTTGTACTAATTTTCGCCTCCTCTAGCCATGATCATGTTTGTCGGGAAATGCCAAAAGGTAGGGTAACCCAACAATTTTTTATTTTTATTTTTATTTTTTATTTTTATTCCAAAAATAAAAAATATAATAAAAAAGATCTATGAGGCTAAGGCATCCTAGACTAATATCACCACTCCCACAATAGAAGACGACCTTGATATTTTTTATCTACAAATATAGAATTAGGCGACTGTCCTTAAACATATGTGGTCTCTAATTAGTAATAACAAAAATTAGATCTGTCGCGAATGGATCAAGTTCGAAAAAAATTAGACAAAAAATAATTTATAGGATTTAGACCTTGGATCCTCTCATTCTTGGACTTTTAGGAAATTTTTACACCTTAGAATTATTGTTAGTAATTTATACTTTATGGTGATGGGCAATGCGTTGGATAGCTAATTTTGGTACGATCATTGGCTCCTTCCTACCCATATGGTAAATAATTATGAAAAAATATCATCAAATAGTCAAATTGTGGGAATAACCTCAAGGACTCCGATATCATCAACAATGGTCACTAAACATGGCCATCAAATATCAGATTGGCGGGTGCAAGGAACCATATCATTCTTCAAGAAATTGATAATCGTATTCTCTCTCTACCTATCTTAATATAAATTCCAATAATGTTCACTATTGGATCGCGAATAGTGGAAATAAAAAATTCACAATCAAATACATCTAAAATGTTATTCGTACACCGACTATATATCTCGGGTGGCCCGGGTTAGTATGGAATTAGTTTAAAATTCCTCGTCATTTCTATTACGGTCAACAACAAGTTATCTACTCAAGATAAAATTCTCAATTGGGATTTAAACAATCTACCATGCAATTCAGACTATGAAACTATCAACCATTTTTCTATGTTTGTACTTTGACTCAAATTTTATAGGCTTTGCAAGCTCCAAACACGGCTTGTCCTTTAATGCTCTCTATTGGCAATCTTGGGTATGTGAGGCGTGAAATTGGTTTTCTTTTCAAAATTATCGATTTTGGAATTTTTGTTTTGGCGCAGTTATATACCAAGTATGGTGGGAGAGGAATGCAAGAATATTTTCCTTTCCCTCCTGCCCTCGCCTCTTCAGTTTTATATCGTATTGTCTCGGACCTCAGGTTCAGAATTCATTGAACCAAGATTGGATAGCCAGGGTAATTTCTTTATAAAATCCAATTTACTTGTATGTTGCTATTATGGTACTTGCATATTACCTATAACCCTACTTGTTTGCCATGTTTGATGCTCGCTACTACTGATGCTTTATTTGGATCTGCTGCCCATCCTTGTTGAGAGAATGTGTATGTGTCTCTTATTTCTTCATTCTTTAACAACATGTCACAATTGCAGTGTATATATACAGTGTAGCACAATGTAACGCAACAAGTTCAAAGTGTATTTCCTAAAATGTATATCAGACTAATATTAAATAGCTCATATACATTTAGCATAGCCCATATATATTTGATTCTAATCCTTACACTCTAACAACCCAACTCAAGTTGGAGCATAAATATCTTAAATGCGCAATTTACGAAACAAAAACTCGAATTGATACTTGCCTAGTGCTTTGGTAAAGATGTATGTAAGTTGAGACTGAGTGGGTACGTGAGATGCGCAAATAACCCCATCAACTATAATATCTCGTAGAAAATGATAATGTACGTCAATATGCTTTGAACGCTCATGAAACAACGGATCATGGGCAAGATGTAAAGTCGACTGACTATCACAGAAAACTTGCATAGCCCCACAGTGTGTGACTGCAAAATCCTTGAGCAAACCGTGTAACCACTTCAACTCACAATCAATTTTGCAATAGACCGGTGCTCTGCTTCAGTGAAAGACAATGCAACAACACTTTGTTTCTTAGTCTTCCAAGAAATAGGGGAATCACCCAAGAACATCATCCAACCACTCACACATCACCGCATCTTAGGACAACCAACCCAATCAGAGTCACATCAGCCTGTCAGAGTGATATTACAACTACTCGGTAGAAGAATTCCTTGACCCGGGCTCCCTTTCAGATAACGAACAATTCGTAATGTAGTCTGCTTGTGATACTCCCGTGGTTTCTATAGAAACTGAGATAAAATTTGTACCGAAAAAAGACATATTTTTTCGTGTAAATGCCAGATAAATCAGTCTCCCCACTAGCCTGCGGTACGGAGACCCGTTAATGAGTAGTACTGACTCGCTCTTGCCGAGTTGATGGCTTTGCTCCATGGGAAATGGTGCAGGCTTGCTACCAAGTAAACCTATCTCAAAAATAATGTCCAAAGTATATTTACATTTGCAGAGAAAGATACGTGCAGGACTTCATGCTACTTCAACTCCAAGAAAATATTTTAGATAACTTAAGCACTTCATAAAAAACAAGTGATCAAGTATTTCTTAAACTCCACTAATGCACCAAGGTCATTCTCAGATAGAATAAGATCATCCAAGTACACCAAAACATGCATACGACAACCACTCATGGAATAAGAGAATAAATAATAATCTGATTAGGATTGAACAAACCAATACCTCTTTAGTGTAGCCACTAACTTGGCAAACCAACACTAAGGTTCCTGCTTCAGGTCATACAACGATTTGCGAAGGCGACAGACCTGCGCTTCGCGTCCTTTGTCAAAACTTAGAGGAATTTTCATGTAAACCTCCTCATACAGATAACCATGCAGAATTATATTGTGTACATCCATCTGATGTAACTCTTAATTCTGAGCTCCTGCTGATAGTTCTAGAAATATCTAGAGCTCTAATTCACTAGTTTTGCTACAAGAATATATCAGTCGTTACTTAGAGAGAGAAATGTGAGATGCATAGAGAGAGAAAGGTATTAGAGTAATATTATATATTAAAACATACTTGCCCCCAAAAAGGGTACTTTCTTTAAATAGTGATAGTAATGGGGCCCATTTCATACAAATGGTCCCTCTAAACTATCATTGTCCTTTTTACACCCATACTTCTCACATTACAAATTAAGTCCTTGTTATTTCTAGTTTTATTAATACAAATACATATAATTATATTACGCTGGTCTAAGATAACCTAGATATTTCCCGCCTTTATCAGTTGCAACCGCTAAAAATATGTACAGTAACCATCTTGGCAACATGGGAAAAGGTCTCTGTATAATTCACCCTTTCTACTTGGTGATTTCCAAACATGACCAATCGAGATTTGAGGCGCTCTACTCTCTGACCAGCATGATATTTAATTTTATAAATCTACTAACTCTCCAAAGATTTCTTCCCTGGAGGTAGAGGTTTCAAGGTCCAAGTATGATTCTCCTCTAGTACCTGAATCTTCTGTTGCATTGCCTCTCTCCAATTAGGGTATCTCATAGCCTCCAAGAATGACTTAGACTCATCCCCAAAGGTAATAGCTACAAGAAAAGAGCGTTGTGCCAACCAAAAATAAGAGTTGACTATATAATGAGTGAGCGAATAAGGCATACTGTGATCACGAGATGGACTCAAATCGGGAGCAGGAGGACTAGATGGTACTGAAGGTACTACTGTAGTCATCACAAAATCCTTCAAATGGGTAGATAAATTTTTCTGCTTGCCCTGTCCAAGATCTAAAGAAATACCAGAAGTATCTAAAATAAAATTCGAAACTACTGGCGGATCTGAGACACCACTGTCACCAACCTAAGGCGAAGTTTGCACATCCCCAACCTCGACGACCTTCGCGAGTGACGCTACCACAGGGACGCCACCATCCGGTGACTTCCACTCTTCAATGATGAGGTATTCTCAACCTCCTACCAAAACTCTGGAGCAGTAATCAGAGGTGGAGCGACCCTAGTCTCATGACAAGCTAACTTAGAGAGCATAGTAACATATGAAAATAGAAATATATGTTCAAAAAATTTCACATCACGGGAAACAAAACAATCTTGAATCTCCAAATTTTATACTTTCCACCCTTTCTTACCATATGATTAGCCCCCAATAACACATCGACGACTACGACTCGAAAACTCGTCACCCTTAGACCTTTGATCATGCACATAACACAAAGAACCAAACACACGAAAATCAGAGAAAATAGAAGGCACACAAAAAAACATCTCAAATTGAGTCTTGGAACCCAAAATTTGAGAAAGAGTTCTACTAATCAAATACCCGGCAATCAAAATCTATTCCCTCAAAAATTTAACATATAAGTTAATCTGAAACCTGACAGCACGTGCATCATTCAAAATATGTTTATGTTTCCGTTCGAACCTACCATTTTGCTTAGGATTACCCATACATGAAGATTAGAAACAATACCCAACTCATAAAAAACATGACGCACAAATAAAAATTCAGTGCCATTGTCACTGCGTACTGTCTTAACAACTCCATTAAATTATTTCTTAGCCATTGCGATGAAGTTTAAAAACTTGGAAGTTACTTCCGTTTTCTCAACCAACAAATAAATTCATACAACACTGAAGTAATCATCAACAATAGTGAGAAAATATCACGCACCACAGGAAGAAAAATATGATAAAGACCCCATAATTACAATGAATTATTTCAAAACAAGCAGTCCCTTTAGAATCACTGACAGAAAAAAAACGAGTCTGTTTAGCATGAAAACAAGCATCACACGGATGAGCTACACTCCTATCACCAATACTATAAACAAAATACAAATACTGAACTAACTTAGCTTAAGGATGTCCCAACCTATGGTGCCACAACTCAGCATCATTATCAACCACTGCAACACTACAAACTTCGGTCTTCACAACACCACTAAAGTAGTATATTATACCTCTCCCCTTATCTAGTCCCATCATAGTCCCTGATCGCCGGTCCTGAATAACACAACCAAATTTAACACAATAAACAATATAGTCGAGATCATCAGTCAAGTGGGATACTGAAAACAGATTACATGTAAGCTTGGAACCCAAAAATATGTTTTGCAAAGACAACTAACAAGACAAGCGCATACTACTACAATGTGTAGCAGTAACCTGGGAACCATCGGGAAAAGATACTACATAGGCTGTCATAAGAAATAACATTGTGCAATATAGAGATGTTATATATCATGTGATTAGAAACACGAATATCAATAATCGAGGGGGTACTGAATTCTCACCACTCAGAAGCTCATTAGTATGGGAAACTTTGTTTGCTGAAAGAAGGGAAAACAACTGCTGTAACTTACCAGAAAGATGAGAAGCCTCACTAGACGGTAACTCGGCAATAGCCGCAGCCGACAGACCCACGGTAGTTGTCCATGTCGTCGTGCTGCGTGTCCTTGGAGCGTTGTCGCCTCCTGGCGGTAAGCGCGGACCTCCCTCTCCACGACTGTAAGGTGGTGTAGTGTCTGGACGTTTCACCCAGCTTGCAGGATATCCATGTTTGGTGTAGCAATTGGATTATTCATGTACTTTTTGTGACAAAAAGTACAAAAACACTGAGAATAACGTGGGGCAGACAAAGAAGTACCTCGAAGTAGACTGAACCGAAAATGCTACCAGGGCCTTTGAAAACTACCGGAAAAACGTCGGTGATGAGAAAACAAACAAGACTACACCGCTAATACGTCGGCGCTAGAGGAACAAGACCGGAAATACGTCGGCTAATAAAAGCTGTGTCGGATACACGTCGACGTAAGAGGAACAAGACCGTAAATACGTCGGTCATGAGAGAACAAAGATCGGATAAACGTCGGTCGATGAAGGGTATGCAGGAAACACGTCGGCGCAAGAGGAAAATTTTAGAGGTTAAGGTTTTCTTTTAGTGTGGCCAGGGTTTTAGAGGCTATGGCTCTGATACCATGTTGAGAAAATTGTGATATCTTCTCTCTTTAACAACAGGTCATAATTGTCGTCTATATATACATTGTGCACAAAGTAACGCAAATGGTTTAATGCGTATTTCCTGAATGTATATCATACCAATATGAAATAGCCCACATACATTTAACACCGTCCATATACATTTGATTCTAATCCTGACACTCTAACCATCCTCGACACTGTTGACGTTTATTTAGATCTGCTATCCATCCATAATATATATTATTTAGAATCACATCTAGTATCCTAGTTAATCCTTGACACTGTTAACGTTTATTTAGATCTGCTATTCATCCATAATATATATTATTTTGAGTCACGTTCTATTCTATGTATCCTAGTTTATGCATAAATTCAGATCCGATAGTTTTATTCCGCAACATATCTTTGTTAGTTTTTATGTTTTTGTTCAGAATATACCTCGCATATTTGTACATATTTTGTTAAAACCTAATTTAACGTTTCAAAAAAAATATGATAACGTTATTTTAATCTCAAACCTAAATAAAGAAATATTTTTGTAATAAACTAGTTTATTTAAAAAAAATTGAGAGTGACCATACATACATAAAGAAATCGTTATGTTTGTAATTTAATTAATTTTTTCTTTTGCGTTTCTATAATATCACCAACCGAGTCAAACTTATCATAATAGGTAGGCTATTTTTAACTTTAACTTTTCTTTAATTTCTATTTTATGTTATCCTGTTTCAAGTGAATCACGGGCCTCAATTTTTTTTAAAAACTAGATTAATATAGTACTACTTCATTGTCTCGAAAAAACCGAATATACATTAGTAAAGCTTATCTTGGTGATGGTTGGCTTAATGGTAAAGTTAATTGAAGAACTTTTGAATTCCTATATATCCCCTTATCTCTTTTCTAAAGATGACCGTTGTTAATAAACAATATGGTTTTCTATTTACATACGAATTGCCAAAGTGTTTTTATGTGATACACTATTAATTAGAGTTAACTAACTCATTGTGGAATCTTCTTTTGACTTATGTTTGCATCACGTTAATATATAATTACACTGTCATTAAGCCATTTAAGCTATCCACGCAAATACCCAAAATTATTAAATAGGTAACTATGAAATCTTGCATGATATTCACGTCTAGAATGCAGTCGAAATGACAAAATTAAATACTAATCATAGTTAATATGGTCAAGACTTATGTATAAATAAATATCATGACAGCCATAATCGTGGAATTGTTATTATTCGAAATAGTCGAACTAAAACTGTTATTAATTTAAAATAGATTAAAATTTAACCAATTAAAAAATTGAACGTAAATATATGTATTTTGAACTAATAATTATGAATTTTTTTACTTTTAGTAATTTCGACAAAAAAATCAATTTATGGTGTGATTCAGATTGATATTAATTCAACTTATCCATCCTTTTAAGGAGTTGATAATACATTAGTTTGATCTATTTATATATTTTTATTTTTGAAACTAATACTTTCTAGCAAGCTTTTTTTAATGTTTATTTAATTAAATTATTTTAAAATAAATAACTTTTTATATAATATTAAACTTATGTTTTATTAGGGGATAGAAGATGCCTTCTTGGAGAAGCTCTGTTTTTAAGCAAGAACAGAGCCAATTTCTTTACAATTCTTAATTTCTCCCTTTGATTCTTTGTTTTTCTCTGAGCAAATTGGTTTGTGGATTTTGATTATGGCTGATAATCTTAGGATTGGATCGTCTGAGGAGTTTCCTTTGCTTAGGAAGTCTACTCAATCTCAAGATGGAAAACAGAGTGTGACGGAAACAAGGCTTCTGGGCGTTGATTGTAATGTTATTACAAATCCGGTTTTTGAGGAAGGAAATAAGGAGAAGATTAATGAATTCAAGAAAAGTTCATATGCTGATACTCTAAGAATCAAGAATTCTGATTTTGAACATTCGAAGGTCTATGTTTCTTTGCAAGAAGAATTTCCAGTGATTATGTTTGATATTGGAGATAAGGAAAGATTGATGAAGATTTCCAAACACACTTTAATTGCTAAATTTGCAACTGGTAAGCCATCTATGGAGACTTTCAGAAATTTCTTGTCGAAATTCAAATTTGTTGGAAGATATAGTGTCTCGGTCTGGGATTACATACATATCTTTGCTGAGTTCAATGAGTTTGAAGATTTCATGAGGCTTTGGTCAAGGAATGTATGAGTATTTGGGCAGTAAGACAATGAGATTGTTAAAGTGGACTCCTGGTTTTGATCTTAACCTTGAATGTCCATATACGCCAATCTGGGTTTCTCTTCCAGGTTTGCCTGAGTTCTTGTTCAATAAGTCTACGATTAATGAAGTTGCAAAAGTTTTGGGAACTCCGTTGAAGGTCTGGGTACCTTCTGTTAATAGGGCTAGGCAGAATTGCTGTAGGGTTTGGGTTGAAGTGGATATATCGAAGCCTTTAGTTCGCAAGATGCAGTTAAAATTTGGAGATGCTGATAGTTACTGGATCGATCTTGTGTATGACAGTATTCCAATGTATTGTAGTCATTGCGCTCACATTGGCCATTCAAATGATAAAGTAAGAAGCTGTTTCCTGGTGGAAAGATGGTTGTGAATGTTCATGATAAGGGGACTGCTTTTGATGATTCAGGTGTACCTGATCAGGTCTCTTGTTCTCATAAGGAAGGTGAGTATGTTAATATTCAAGATTCAAATGTGATCTGTGATGAGGTGGTTCAACCTGATGTTGGTAATGAAAATGTTACTAGTCGACTGTTAAAGTCAATAGTGGTTGACAAGATTACAGATAGTTCTTTACATGATGATATGGAGTCTGATAGTTGCTCTCTTCGAAGGGTTATAACTGTTGAGAATAGTGGTTCTTCTGTTCCTGTTAATGAGGATGATATGATAGATGCGTTGAAGACATTAGAAAGAAAGAACATGTTTGAAATTTTGAGTGATGATATCCATGATTCCCCGAAACATGATGGTAGTCTTGCTTGTTCCCCTGTGAAGGATAAGTTTGACAAAGAAAAGGTTAAAAGGCATGACATTCAGAAGTCTAAGAAAGTGTCTAAGATATGGAGTTCAAAGGGACCGGTTTCGTCTAAAATTATGAAGCTCAAAAGAGCCCATAAGCCACCTCCTGATCAATGACTACTACATTGATAAACTGGAATTCAAGAGGGCTTGCTAATAAGGAAACGATGCAAAGATTAAAGTCTTTGGTTAATTCTAAAAAGGCTAGTTTTGTTGCTGTTCAAGAGCCTTTTATGAAGGCTGATAAAATGAGTATAGTTTCCAGGAAGTTGAAGTTATCAGGGTATAGTTGTAATGTGAATAACAAGATTTGGGTGTTTTGGCATCATGATTACAAGGTTGATGTGGTTTTCGACAGTGAGCAGTTGCTTTATTTTAAGGTATGTCATTCTTCTATGAGCAATGAGTTTTATGTTTCCATTATGTATGCAAAGTGTAGAAGGGATCAGAGGCTGTTGCTTTGGGATTCGATTAGGAGCCTTGATGTTGGTTCTTATAAATGGATCATGTTTGGCGACTTTAATATAATTTATAATATCCAAGAGCAGTTGTCTTGCTCTACTATTAATCAAAGAGGTATGGATGACTTCAATGGTCTTATTATGGATTTTGGGCTCATTGATGCTGGGTATTCAGGTTGTCCTTATACCTGGTCTAATGGGCATAAATGGAGGAGGCTGGATCGTGTTTCATATAGCTCTTCTTGGTTAGATTTCTTTGATTGTACTGCTGTTTCACACCTTGCTAGAAGTTTTTCAGATAATTATCCCATGGTTATTAAGGTTGCCTCTAGTTTTGAAAGGTCTAAAGCTTCGTTTAGGTTTTTGAATATGTGGGTTACTCACCCTGATTTCTTGGAGACTGTTGAAGAGAGCTAGTCTGCTAGTGTCAATGATGATGTGAGGAATCCAATCATGGCTTTTTGGATTAAGCAGCAGAGATTGAAAGTTGTTTTAAATGCTTGAAATATGAGTACTTTTGGGAATGTTTTTGATGCCATCAAACGTTCTGAAGAAAATATCAATGCCAAGGAAGTGATGCTTCAAAATGACTTTAATGATGATAATAGATGTGCTTTGGAGGAGGCTAGACAGAATCATTTGGTACTTCTTGATAGGGAAGAGATTTTCTGGAGGCAGAAGGCTCATGTGTCC
The DNA here is from genome assembly GCA_036936605.1 of Limnanthes douglasii subsp. nivea. Classification (NCBI taxonomy): domain Eukaryota; kingdom Viridiplantae; phylum Streptophyta; class Magnoliopsida; order Brassicales; family Limnanthaceae; genus Limnanthes; species Limnanthes douglasii. Next base: position 358,099,491 of record JAUPFV010000001.1, read on the forward strand.
TGGTTGAAGGATTCTGATAGGAATACCAAGGCTTATCATAGCTTTGTGAGGAAGAGGATTAAGAGGAATAGAATTCACAGAATTAAGGTTGGTGATCAGTGGCTTTCTTTTAAGGAAGACATTGGTAATTCTGCTGTTGATTATTTTAAAACTTTGCTTGCTCCTTCTAGTAATGTGGAGCCTGATTTTGTCTTAATGGATGTGATTCACTCTTTGGTTACTGATGAAGACAACTATAGTATTTCTTGTGTCCCTGAAACTGAGGAGATCTTTGAGGTTATTAAGTCTTTGAATTCGGAATCTGCTGCTGGACCTGATGGATATAATGGCGAATTTTATAAGAAGTGTTGGACTGTTGTTGGTAGTGATTTAAGTAATGCTGTTAAGGGTTTCTTCAATGGCTTTGTTCTACCTAAGGGTGTGAAGGCTACATTGATTTGCTTAATCCATAAGACCGATAATCCAAATAGGTGGAGAGACTTTCGTCCTATCAGTTTAACTACAATGTTCTCAAGGATTGTGGGGTAGATAATCAATAACAGGATGGCTAAAGTCTTGCCTAAGCTTATTTCTGAGGAGCAAGGTGGGTTTGTTAAGGGAAGGTGCATTCATGATTCTATCCTTCTGGCTCAGGAGTTGTGTTTTGACATTAATAGGAACAGGAAGTTTGGCAATGTCATTATTAAAACTGACATGACTAAAGCTTTTGATAAGCTGAATCATGTGTTTCTCTTCAAAATTCTTAGACTATTTGGTTTTAATACTAATGTATCTGATCTTATTGGCAATTGTATTAGCAAGGTTTGTTCTTCCATATTGGTGAATGGTTAGCCAACTAGGTATTTTGCCAACTCTCAAGGCCTAAGACAAGGGGATCCCCTCTCCCCGAGTCTTTTTATCCTGGCTGAAGAGTATTTGATAAGGGCTATAAAGCTTACCTCTAATGGTAATAGTTTGTTCAGGTACAAGACTAGAAGTGATCAAAATGTTGCTTGTCTTGCTTTTGTAGACGATTTCATGGTTTTTGCTAATGGAAGTGTTGATACAATTGGTGCTGTTAAAGGTGTTTTAGATCATTATCAAAATGTTTCTGGACAAGAAATAAACACTGCAAAGTCTAAGATAATTGTGTCGAATAAAATGGCTCATCATCAGATTGTTATTATAGAAGACATATGGAATATCAAGCATACATATCTGCCTTTTACATATCTTGGCTCTACTATTGCTATTAGTTTAAGAATGGCTCACTTTGAAGAGTTAATTTACAAGGTCAGAAATAGAATAATGGATTGGGACAAGTTGCACCTATCATTTGCTGGCCGTTTGTTGTTAATTCAGGCTGTTCTGGTTGCTTTTCCAATCTACTATCTGCAGCATTATGTCCTGCCTGTTGGCATCATCAATAGGCTCGAAACTCTTTTCAACAAGTTCCTGTGGGGAAGCAAGGATGACAAAAGAGCTGTTGGTTGGGCTAGATGGGAGAGATTGTGCAAGCCTATCAATGAAGGAGGCCTTAACCTTAAGAAGCTTAAAGATGTGCAGACTGTGTATTAAATGAAGCTATGGTATAACTTCAGGATGCAGAAATCATTCTGGGCTAAATACATGTTATCAATATATTGCAGAAATAATATTCATCCTGTTCTAGCTATATCCCCTAACATTAAGTCTAAAGCTTGGAATCGTGTTATTTCTGCAAGAGAGAAAGCTGAAGATTATGTTTTTTGGCTTCCTGGTCAGGGGAGCATGAGCTTCTGGTATGATAGACGGTGCTCAGATATTCCCTTCATCAAAGTTATTAGTGATAATGATAGAAGATTGCTTTGGGGCTCAGCTAATGATTCTGTTAGGGACTTCGGGTCTGATGGTTCTTGGGATTTCGATAGGCTCAGCACTAGAGTGACTGCTACTGAGATAAACAAGATTAGGGAGATTACTCTCTCTAATAATCAGGGTGTTATTCTATGGTCTCTGTCAAAGGATGGAAGGTTTAACTCTAAAGACACGTTGAATCACATCAGAAACAAGGGCAGTGTTACTAGTATTTATGTTAAGTCTTGGAATGCTGTGACACCTAAAAAATGTTCGTTTTTGTTATGGAGGGTTCTTCACAAATGGGTTCCTACTGATGATGTTATGCAAGCTCGAAATATTCATCTGGCTTCTAAGTGTATTCACTGTAATGATATAGAAACTACTAACCATGTCTTTGTGCAATGTCTTCAAGCATGGGCTGTTTGGCTTCACTTCAGTGCAATCTTCAAAGTGCAGATCCAGTCTTACATGACGATTTCTCACATCATTATGAGGTGGTACTAGGCTGCTCAAAGGAGCTGCGACATTTTCACTATCCTTCCTGCTATTATTGTTTGGTCTATCTGGTCAGGCAGGAACAAGAAGAAGTTAGGTAATGAAAATACAAATGCAGTGTCTATCATTAAGCACATCATCTACATTTTAACTAATCTGGATCACTCTAAGACTCTAAAATCGAAGCATTGGGGAAGTTATGCTAAGGATGGTGCTAGTATTGGTTGTGTGAATCAGACAAAAGTTTTGAATAAACCGTTCTTTTTGAAATGGAAGAACCCTAAGTATGGCAGGTACAAAGTAAACATAGATGGAGCTTGTACCTTTACTCAAGAATCTGCTGGTGGTGCTTTGATAAGGGACTGGAATGGTGGTATTATCAGAGGTGTTGGCAGGTTGTATGGCAAAGGTACGCCATTGATTGCAGAATGTCGTGCCCTATTTGATGGTATGAGACTGTGCAACAATCTGGGGTTAAATAGAGTTGATGTTGAGGTGATTCTCTGATCTTGGTCAATCTCTTGTCATTTGGTAAGTCTAATTGGTATCTCGACTCTTTGTTAAGCTGTTGCAGGAAGCTTATCAAGTCTGAAATGGTGGTAAAGCATGTATTTTGCGAGCAGAACCTTGGGGCTGATTTGGTGGCTAAGGAGACCTTGAGGGTTCAATCGGACTTGGATTTCAATGATATTGAGGCTCCTTCGAAGTTGAAAGCTATTACCTTCTTGGAGAGCCTTAATTTGGGTTATCTGAGATTTTCTGATTAGGGTTTAGTTTGTTAATTAGGGTTGGATTGGGGAAGAAGATGAAGTTCCCGGTTTTGATTAGGGCTTAGATTTTAAATTTTTGTAATATTGCCTAAATAGGCTTGGTTTTTTCCATTTAATCAATAAATTCCTTTATAAAAAAAACTTATGTTTTATTAAGAAGAGTTTAGTCCATTTATAAATTTGTCCATTGTCATATACTAATTGTCATATAGTATTTAGCGTGTTTGTGAAAAATATAAAAATAATACAAATTTATATCTAGTCATCGATCTAACCAATTTATGTCTAATAATTATTATAACAGGATCATCACATTAAAGATAAAATGGTTTAATCTATATAATTTTTATAAGTAATGTTGATTTATTTATTTTATTAAAAAAAGTTTGGTTTGTGGTTTTACGATATTGTTGAACTTATGAGTTTGTATGGTTATTTGATATGTATGAAGGATTTAGTGTCGCTTGATACAGATCTTTTGAATTTTTTATATTGTTAGGTTTTATGAGCTTTTACTTGAATCTCACTTCCAAGCATTGTTGTTATTGTTTTCAGGTGGTCCGGTTATTTTTAATTGAAACTTCAGATACTATCCTTACTCAAGCTTCATTGAAATTTCTTTGGCGGCCCATATCTCATTTGAGGATAATTGTTTTTCAGAAAAAAAGAGAGTACATAAGTAAACAAAAAACTGGTAAAATAACTAGTACACTTTTTCTGAGTAGTCCTAGTATTTTGAAGTGATAACAAAAAAATGTTGTTAGTGTAATAATAAGATCAAGTAAAGATGTCGTACTTGCTATTATGTATTATAAGGAACTTAGAAACTGATATTAGATAAATTCTTGGGTCCAAGATAATAAAATAGAAGACAACCTTGAGGGTCGAAAAATAGATAATTATCCGCTAATATGAAATTATAGTAGTGGTTAAAGCGCGTGTATTATGAAACGTGTTCCACCAACAATATACCACTTGAGTTATATACTTGTGATTGTAGGCTTGGCTAAAAGCTCTGTTAAGTCACCGGTGTTTGACACATGTTGCATTCGTGCCATTAAGCTTCATTCGTCCCCAAAACGAGACACTGGTATTTTAAATTGTTGTATTCTTGCCACTAGCGCATGCAAATTAACAAGAGGCTGACACGTGTCACCCCAATGTACCCAGGTTTGTTGCATATACGGTCATCCTTTATTTCCTTCCATGATACCCCTCTTTACTACTTTACCTTATTTACTTTTACTTTTATTTACCTTATTTATTTTTACTTTCAATATCTACTTTATTACTTTTACATTTACTTCTTTACTACTTCTTATATTCTTTAAAACCCTAATTGTTATTTTCTACAAAGACGAATACATTATCTTCTCTTCAAAAATCTGGAGGTAGAATTTGGGTTACAAATTGGAGGTGGGATATGAGTTTTAGAGAGGAGAGAGTGATGATAGAGAAGTAGTTGAGGCTATAAAAATCAAGGTTCATGGTTTAGCTTCACTCCCTTGACGATCAGAACAACGTCTCGATCTGTTTCGTAAATTCTCTCATTCACCATCCCTCTAAATCGAATCACACTCTGATTTCTCTCTAAAAACCTTTCGTTTTCTTCTATCTTTAGACTAACTCAAGGGTAAAAAGCAGAGTATTTTTAAAAAACACTATATTGGGTTTGGGTTTGGGTCAAACTATAAACAAGTTTTCAAATTCACACAAATAAGATCTAAACCCAAACTGTATTTTGGATTAAAAATTACTAAATGTTTTCAATTTTTTGGATGAACAGAAAAATAATTTTTTTTTAAAAAAAAAGGTTTTGATTTGTGGATCTAAGTTGGATTTTGTTTTTAATTCTTATTAGTGATTTGTGATTATATTTTGTCTTATTTACTGTACTTATATTTAACTTTTATATTTGTATATATACATATCTCAGATCTATCTACACAACCACTAAAGTCATAGAGAAAGAAACAAAAAACTAAAAATGTTGGCTCAAAGAAAGAAAAAATAACTTAAAATGCTGGCTCAAAAGCAAGCAGAAGAAGCAATAGTACCAAGTAGAGCTATGGAAAATAACAACTAGATGACAACAATAACGATATTGAAAACATTTCTGGTTTTAGTGTCAAAAACTTCTTCTGGCATGGTGGTTCTGGTTGGAATGCTTGGTTTAGATGCGACTCAAATAAAATAAGATCAAATAAAATAAAATGAAAAAAAGACAAGAAGCAGTAATAGGGTCCGTAATAAACTAAATATTAATAGGGTCAGTAATAAAATAAAAAAGTTAAAGTAAAAAATAAAAAGTAAAAGATAAAAGGTAAAAAATAATAAATAAGGGTAAATCGATTTTAAATTAAAAGGTAGAGTAAAAAGTAAAAAGTAAAAGTAAATACAGTAAAATAGTAAAGAGCGGTGTTTTTGGACGGGAATAAAGGGTGATCGTATGTGCAACAAACCTGGGTACATTAGGGTGCCATGTGTCAGCTTCTTGTTAATTTGCACGCGCTAGTGGCAAGAATGCAACGATTTAAAACACGGATGACTCATTTTGTGGACGAGTAAAGGTTAGTGATACGAATGTAACACGTATCAAACACATGTGAATTGACAGGGTTTTTAGCCCCATAAACTTAGTAGTGAGAACTCAGATCTTTAATACGTTTCGGTCGAGATAAAATCTATGTTTATATTACAAAAATGTAACTTGTTCGATTCTTTTCATTTTTTTTTTATTTCCTCACTTTTTACTTAGCTTTTAACATTTTGATCTTGATCTTCTTTAGTCAAATTATTTTATTTTTCATTTGTGATTTAAAAAATGGCATGAAGACAAGTTTTTATTTTAGACTCTTTTATCTTTGCAAGTAGAAGACTAACCCACAAATCTTTAATAGCGAGACTAAATCCATCCACATAATGCCTTTGTTGTGGTATAATTTTCTTCCTTAACAGTTATAAATTCGTAAATACGTGATATCAGAGGCTTTACTCTTGCAATGAACACCGGTTAACCATAGAAATTAAAAAATAAGATCACTTTCACCATAGATCGTAAAATAAACGGTAAAATTTTATTGGATAACTATATTATATCGAGTAAAGATAAACTATTTTTACTGCAAGAAAAATTGAATCTGCCAGCGTTGGTTGTAAAATATTTGTAGTATGTTTGAACACTGCACTATACCAATGAGTTCGTGTACCACTACATCCAACATTCTTACATTTTTTCCAATTACTGAAATTGTATCCTAATGAATTGTCAAAATGGTTGGAGGTTGTTAGTTGTTATGATACATTTTGCTAAGTACGTCCACTATCCAATCTTGATGCAAGATTTTTTAGAAGGGTCCTATAAATTACTTGGAATATCAATCTTTATTATTATGTTTCAGGCATAACCACTACCGAAAATGGTAACTAACTTATCGGGCATAGACAAGACTTCGAAAAAAAAGTTTGCATTTGTTAGTGGTGTCTAGAAGACGAAAACCCTCAATGATTTACTTCATTAAATAAAATTTAAAAGTTGAGGAGTAAGTAGTTCCATTTTTTTGTTATATTATACGTTTAGTGACCACCCATATTTCTGACATCCCCCCCAAACACAGCGGCGACTCCGAAAGCGCAAGTTTTTCGCGAAGGTAAAGGTACCGAGAAGGGGATAAGGCTTTGGTGAGTGAATCAACAATCTGGTCAAGTGAGGGTACGTACCGGATCTAAACCAGGCCTTGTAGAACCTGATCCCTGAGGAAGTGCACATCTAATTCGATGTGTTTAGCACGAGCGTGGAAGACAGGATTTGAAGCTAACGAGATGACCCCCAAATTGTCACATCACATGACTGAAGGTGGTATGAGAAGAATCTAGATTTGAGTAAGCAGAGACTTCAGCCATATTAATTCAGCTGAAAAATTAGCTAAGGCACAATACTCTGATTCGGTGGAAGAGTGATCCACTTTGTTCTATTTCTTAGAGGACCAAGAAATTAGGATTTCACAAAGGAACACATAGTATGCACCTAGACTGCAACGATCATCAGGGGACGAGGCCCAGTCAGCATCAGAATAACCATGGAGCTGCAATTGATAGCAAGGTTTGATGTGAAGACCTAGCCAACATGACCCAGATAAGTATCATAATAGCAACTTGAGACATTGCCAATGTAGTGATGTAGGATTCTGTTGATGTTGACTTAAACTGTATACTGCATATGCTATATCAGGTCTTGTATGAGTTAAATACTGTAAGGCTCCTAACAGGCTCTTGTACTGTGTAGGGAAAACGAGAGGAGAACCATCATGCGTGGAATGCTGAGTGCCAGCCACCATGGGAGAGGGACAAGTTTTGGACATGGAGAGACCCCGTGAAAGCAGTAAGTTTTCTATATACTTGTGCTGTGTTAGGTAGATACATGTCTAGTCACGATGAATTTCTATTCTTAGGAATAGATGGAGTGGCCCCATGTCCTTAAGTGCAAAAATGGCATTAAGGTTGTGGATAAACTGTGTGAGACATGTTGTGCTGTTTCTTGTCACTAAAATATCGTAAATATACACCAGGATTAGAAGTATAGCTGCCTTAGAAACCAAGTAAACAAGAGAACAGTCAACCTTTGGTTTGCAGAATCCCCAACTAAGTAGAATGTCCCTCAGTCTAGAGTACCAAGCTTTAAGGGCTTATTTTAAGCCATAAATAGCTTTATGCAACTTGCAGATGTGTGTAGGATGATTAGTATTAGCAAAAACCTGAGGCTGTATCATATACACAGTTTATTGTAAGACCCCATTAAGAAAAACATTATTTATATCAAGTTTTCTCATTGTCCAACCCTTAGAAACTAATAGTTAGTATCAGTCTGACTGTAGAGGCCTTAATGACTAGACTAAACGTCTCATAGAAGTCAATAAGAAGAAATAGACACCCACTTGCATCCAATAACAGTAGAAGAAATAGACATTGGTACCAGGGACCATGTATTATTAGCCAACAAGACTTTATACTCACTAGTCATAGCCTCTTGCCACTTAGGATATCCAACAGCCTCAGAAAATTGAGTAGGTTCAAACATACCTTTATCAGTAGTAACAAGAGACCCCACATAAGGAACCTTAGGTTTAGAAATGCTATATTTTTGTCTGGTTTGCATGGTATGTGTGTTGTGTAATGTGTGGGAAATGGGAGGGTGTGCATGGTTAGGAAAAGGTAGATCAATTGTCAAATTTGGTGTATGATGTAAATGTGGATGGTTGATGGTATCTGTGTGATTTGAATGTAAAACCGTGTCTGTTGACTATGAATTAGAAGATGGTTGAGAAGTTACCTTAGGATAGACATTTGGAGACCTGGGATTAGGGATTTGTTGCTGTAAGTGACCAGGGTACAGAGATGTGTGCTGTTCAGTTGGAGCTGCAGAGTTAGACTCCACAGAAGATACCCTTTTATCTATCACAAGACCTGTAGGAAGCCTAGGTAACCAAAGGCTGACTGGTAGATTAGACACTAGTTTATTTTTATGTGTGTTAAGGAACCTAGTACTAAATGGAAACTCATCCTCATTAAACACCACATTTCTGGAAATATATATCCTACCAGTAGAGCTGAGACACTTATAGCCTTTGTGACTCTGACTATACCCAAGAAAGACACACTTCATAGAATGGAACTTGAACTTGTGAGTTTGGTAGTATCCAAAGGTTTTTAGTACTAGATAGTTAGGTGCTTTGTGAAATAGGGTTTCAAAAGGAGATTTATGATGACTAGTAGGTGTTGGGAGTCTGTTGATTAGATACAAACTAGTTTTAAATGCTTCAACCCAGTACTTGTAGGGTAGATGAGCTTGAGTTAAGTGAGTTAAGAGAGTTATGCCAGTTTCAACTACATGCATGTGTTTTCTCTCAGCCCTACCATTCTGGGCTGAGGTATGAGGATAGGACCTGCGCAATAGAAATCCACTTTCCTTAGCTAGAGAAAGAAATTGTCTAAACTCACCCCCCAATCACTCTGGATAACTTTTATAAACCTTTCAAACTGAGTTTCAACTAGAACCTTAAAGTTTTTGAACACTTCCAACACTTGGCGCTTGTCTCTGATAGCATCTAACCAAGTATACCTAGAAAAATCATCCATATATAGCACATAGTACTTAGAACCCCCCGCCCCCAATAGATTAAATAGGAGCAGACCCCCATTTATCAGTGTGAATTAGGTCAAGAACATTTATAGCATGATATTTAGATAGGGAATAAGGTAAACTGTGAGATTCGCCTAACTGGCAAGCCTCAGAAAAATTGATTGAATTTATTAGCACATAATGCAACTTACAAGACTTGAGAATAGCTTCTAGAACACTTTGAGATGGATGGCCAAAATTCCTATGCCATCCATCTTTGATAGACTTAGATACAACAGCAGATAAAGCCCTAGAAACACCTAGATTTAGACCAATTTGTGACTTAAATAAGGTATCCATCTTGTAGAGCCCATCTTCATACCTCTCTCTCAGTAGGATAATCCATGTTGCCTTGTAGTATAGGTCTTAAGTAAATAGGCTGTTTGGTTAAAGAGTTTAAGCTAAATTGGCCAATATGTGATATGGGAAGTCTCTCACCACTACCAACAAGTATGTGTTTGGTACCTGAATACTCATATTTTTGAGTCATCTGACTAGTGTTGCCTGTGACATGGTGACTAGCACTACTGTCAGCATACCAGACCCCTTCACATGTTGTGTCTTGTGTGGCAAGTAAAGCATTATGTTATCCATCAGATTTGGACTGTCCGGAAGGTGTTGAAACCATGACTGAGGGATCATCCCTGTAATAACAAACAGCAGTAGAATACCCATACCTATTACAGATCGGGCATGTTGGTTTGTTCTGTGAGAACCTTCACCTTTACCCCTGTAGAAGTTTCACCTTCCTCTTGTGTTGTAGTTGTTGAAGTTATAGCCACATCTGCCTATGTAACCTTTATTTGAACCCCTGTTTTGGCCATATAAACCTCTCTGATTAGAATTAGAGGACTGCTTCTTCGAATCACTCAATGCTACTTTGAATCACTTCTGTGAGTGATGTTTGCACTAGAAATGTTAACATTAGACATTGAGTTCTGCAAGAAAGTAAGTTGTTCAAGCCTGCTCTCATAGGTGAGTAAGCTTGTTTACAAATCAAGCCATTCCAGTCCTTCCTTATTAGCTAAGCTTACTACAATAGGTGTGTACTCTGAATCCAGTCCTGTAAGTACTTGTTTTAAAAAGTCATCTATAGAAATAAGAGAACCAGCTAGAATTAGATTATCATAAATAATTTTCAACTTGTTTAGGTACTCAAACACTAAAGTGGCCCCTTTTACGAGTTCTTTGGAACTCAGCCTAGTAGTATGTGATTCTGGCCCTAGTCTGTGAGCCAGAACATTTGCTAGCAGCCTCCAAGAGAGCCTTATCAGACTCTTCTTCCATCAACTAAGTTGCTATCTCAGGGCCACGCTGGTGTACAACCACCCAAGCAGAAGCTGGTCCTTAGCAACCCATTCTTCAAACTCTGTGTTATCAGTAACATTTCCCTCAGTTTCTGTGACAAAACTAAGAGGACATATCTTCTCTCCAGTAATGAGACTCCATAGTTTATTACCTTTAATCATAGGTAACACAATAGTTTTCCATAACAGATAATTGTTTCCATCAAGATGAAAATTGTTAACACTGCTAATTGAATGTAGGTGCAGGTTCTTTGTGGAAATGGATGAGCTATTTAAGAGAATAGATCCAATGGAGTCTGAGCTAAAGGATGGAGAATCATTCAGATTTTCCATTGAAGGCTTGAAGAAGCTCTGATACCAAGTTAAATTTACGAAGGAGATAAGAGAGTATAAATTTGTATATATTTCTCAAAATCCTTAAGTTGTACAACACACCCTATTGTTTATATACTAGAGAAATGTGTAACAACCTTGGGAATATTCTTACGTGAGGTTGTTACAAAATCTTATCCACAATACAAAATGTTTGGATACAAGTATATAATAATCCAGATATTACGGTTTGATAGACTTGGGCTCTAGGTGGTCCATCAACAACTTTTGGACCAGTCCTTGTGTAATGACCCGATCCAACACCAATACTAAAATACAGCTCATCACACCGTTTTGTGTTTAACCCTAAGTGAGGAGTTGAGATCAGTGTTGTTTTCGACTAACTCCTCACTTTCTCTCTTGCCGACTTCAATTGTGGTTTTGTGACCACCCATACTTATGACACAAAGTATTTTTGTTTTCAAAAAATATTTATTGTGTCAAGTAGATTGAAGCTCAATTTTTTAATTGACATTGATAATGTATAGCTGAAGTCCTACCTTAATGTACTTACACCTAAGTACTTTTGTTTGTTCAGTTATTGGACATAGGAAGATCGAACCTTTAAATTAGAACCTCATGGATAAAATTGTGATGATGTTCCAAGAGAGCAAAGGCTATAAAAAAATGATCTGATGGTAAAGGGTGTAATGGTCAAAGAGCCGAACTTGCAAAGGTTTTCTAAGAAAATGTTTTTACTAATTACCTTGTAAAATGGGTTCACGGGGGGGGGGGGGGGGGGGGGGGGGGGGGTTCCAAACCTTTGTTGTGGTTCAAGACAAGGGAAAAAACATTATCTTCAAAGATTCCGAAATACTTTTTAAAATTAGTGGTGAAGAATATATGAGATTTATAAGAAACTAACAGAAAGTGAACCCTTCTGAACGACGTCGACTCATCAAGAAACACACTTCTTTTGCAAGTGCTGATTGTTTTTCCTACAAAGAAGAAAGAAAAAGTAGAGAACCACAAGGATGGCTTAAACACCATGAAGATGTGTTTATCATGCCCCAATATGATCTTTATAAAAGGACTGACATTCTCTTCTAGGCATGCTCCTCTACAAAATATTATCATGGAGGAAGAGTTCTCTCTAGACAGTCAACCTCTAAAATACTCTAATAATATTCTTTCTGAAGCTTTGGATAATAAAATCATTTTGTGAATAAAATCATAGAATACTCTCATAAAATCATTTTGTAACATAATATATTTTGTTGCATTATATCCACTGTCTCAAATTTGTAGAAATCAAACCATAAAAACTCTTTCACTTGCATAAAAAAACATATCAGTACTTGGAGAAACAATTCATACTTCAATTAGAGAATGTGAAAAGGCCAATGAAGTGGACGAGGTTCAAGTGTTAAAATTAAAGGATGTTGGGATCCTGTTTATCGAGTCTCATAAGAATTTCAAAAGAGTTAAAAAATCGACAAAATACTTTGGAGAATGTGTGCATGAATTTGAATGGAAAAATATATGACTTATCCACTTTGCTAGTTGAATAGAAAATCAAACATGAGACTGAATTCGGTAATTTAAAGGTATATCTCGTTTGGAAGATATTAGGAAATCTGTCGGTGATAAAGAAGTTGAATATATAAAGACATTGGAAGCCAACATTTTATAGCTTGTCCACGAGAATTTTACCTGAAGTTGATTCGTGGAGTATCTGAGAGCTGGTTATAGAATAAAAATATGCCTCATGGGATCAACTACATTGGTGCAAAAGGTTTGAGTACACTAACTCAAATGAATAAGCAACAATAAATTCAAAGGTAGGGGCATAGGCTCTCGAAGGTTCATGACTAAATAATGTGGTCCTTCCTTTTGAATCTTAACATGCTAGGACTCATGCTGAAACTAGTAAGGTGTGGAAGAATGTTTGGCATGACCATACCTCTAGTGCTGAAGAAAAAAAGTGATATTTGTGAAATAAGTGGAAAATCGTAAACCAATGCTTCCACTAGCCTCAGTAAAGAAAATATTAGTCATTATGCATCCCCAACCAAGGTAGAAGAAGGTCATCCAAATAAAGACTTTCTTGGGATACAATTTCATTTTTATCATCCTCTATTTCCAAATTAAAAAGGGTGTTGCCTCCCATTCAAACCACCATAAAAGATGATTCTCATACCACCAACCAGTAGTCGTTTTTTCATTTTTCTTTGAATGTATCAACTTTATTCTTAAATAATATATGGTCATTTTCATGCATAAACCCCTCAAAGATAAGATTGGTCCTTTGCATTAAGGTTCCGTTGGTTATTTTAACTTGACAATTAGCTTGTGGGTGGAAGGGTGCTGGAAATTGCTATTGGATTTGCCAAACACTACTTAATATAAAAATTTATTCACTCTAAAATTGTTATAATCTATGTGATTACTTTTGGAACTCAATATTTTCAACATATATTAAGTCTAAAGAAATTGATAAGTTCGTTTGCTCATATTGTTAACAACAATTATAATTCAACCCATTTATAAAAGTAATCAAATGCTATCAATATGTAATGCCGACCTCTTGAAGATTTTGGAATTGATCTTACCAAAATAGACTTCATTGGCACTATTAAGATTTGAATCGAATGTGAAAATCATTGGCACGTGTCATAGATTTCAACAATGGTTTTGACATATGCATGGATTAGTGAAAAAATTAACATGCAACATATGAAGGGTTTTATATCCATAACGTACCCCTCATTCTCCCTTATGGAGTTCTTTAAGAATATAGAAAGATCTAGTAGGGCTGAATCATCCTAGCAAATACTAGTTAAACCTTGGCAATATAACATTTCAGTAACTCACATATAGCCTATGATGGTCCGAGCCTCAATTTAGTTTTATGGACGTATCCTTTTGTAAGCCAGTCTGGAGGTTTGTTAATAACAATAAGCTTTAAATTAAAACAAAAAGCTCATTCGTTTTAGGTTAGAAAATGGCTAGTTTTCTTGAATAACCATTCAAAGAGTTGATTTTCTCCTTTACGAAGCAACAAGAGAATCTCAAGTTGATTTGATTTCAAGGCTACAACCCTTTACTTTTGCAATTAAATGATTATATTTTATTTTTTCACTTCATCTTGCACCAAATCTTGGTTTGTAACCAATTACGAGTCACTGAGTATTTGAGCACGACAGGCTCCACAAATATAGGCTAATCTGATTGCTAAAATGGTTACTTCATTCTTTTCATCATTATTAGAAACATGAAAACCAAACCTAATCGATTGGCATAATGTTTCCCTTTAAAGAGAGGTAAGTTGCATCCTAATTATAAAACTACAATTATTTGAGCCTTAACTTCTTTGAAGTATACAAATAGGTTCTAGATTATCTTCGAAAGGGCTTAGACTTTCGGCTGAAACTTTGTAAGAAGTCAACCAAAGTTTGTGATTTGCTTATAGCCCTTGGTTTCAATGAGATATCAAAATATATTAGTTTAATTGAAACGTCAAGCTTTTAAAATAAATTTTATAAAGAAAATGAGATTCAAATGATGATAATGTGGCCGCATCTTTTTTGTAGCCATCACCATAGCCAATGCTAACTATTCCAATTATGAGGATCTAGTTTCGAAATCCGAAAGAGATTTATTAACATTATAATGGCTCGATAAGTAACTTCATCTTTCTTCACAAGAAATATATTTATTACATAACTAAAACTGTTAGGTATAAATAAATAACGTTATATAGGTTCAATCGTTTCAGAATTATGGGAGACATTGGGTGTTTTTAAAAAAAAAAAATCAATACTTTAATACATTTTATAGTCCATCTGAAATGTTAAAAACCCTTTTAATTCCTGAAGAAGGGGTCACATATATCCAATGTTTTGGAAATGAAATAATTCAAAACGGTCAATAATGTAGTATATAAATCTCTTGATACTTGAGGTGATTCCAATGATTCTAGATATAAGAATTTCTTTGGATCTAGCTTGATTTCATTTTTACTAACCATATATTTTAAAAATATTGCGGACCAAACACCTAAGATGCACTTCTCGTGGTTTAAATTCAAATTTACTTCACAAAGTTTTCCACAGGTTTCCTCAAGGTCCGCCAGATGATCATTATCCTTATTGTTCATGAATGACATATCATCTATATATTCTTGTACATTTCTTCCGACTCGAGAGAAACACATCTTACTAACCACCTTCTGTCATTAAAGGTTTGTATTTTTCATTCTCTTGATTTATGGTTATTTGGTTGTATCTAAAGTAAGCATCTCTAAAAAAAACTAGTATATTTCCCGAAGTGGCATCTACCAGCTGATTGATGCGTGGTAATAGAAATGAATCCTTATGGTGTGCTCTATTAGTGTCATTAAAACTGATACAGATTAGCTATTTACCAAATTTTCTTCTTGATTAGTGCCAAATATGTTATTCATGTCAGGTAAAGGGGTTTTTTATATGACCAATTTAATCTAACTTTGTCACTTAGGCAATGATATGTTTTTATCTTGAGGGAAAATGTGTGTATTTATTTTATTTGATTAAAGTTGATATAATGAAAACTGCATCTTCATTAGTCCCAACTACCCCTCTTAATAATCATTAATACAGTATGAAATAAGTTTTTTCAACGAGCTAAAACAACCAAGTCTTTTTAACAAAATGGTACGTGTGGGTGCACGGCCATTTCGTGACTAAAATTATAAAGTTCGTTAGAAAAAGGGTCATGCGCCCACCCGCGACCCCTTACTTGGCCAAAACGACCAATCCTGTTTAACAAGGGTTCATGTGCATAACCACGACCCATCATTCAGTCCATTTAATAATGGATCACACCCGTATACGACCTCACACTAGCTAAAATGGCTTAACTTATTTAATGAGATGTCTTGAACGGGTACGCGGCCCCACACTTGGCCAAAGTGGCCAAGGCCATTTAACGAGGGGTCGTTCTCAGGTACTCGACCCCTCACTTGGCCAAAGTGACCGAATCTGTTTATCAAGGGGTCGTACCTCTATGTGACCCCTCGTTTGGATAGAATGACCAATCTTGTTTAACGAGAGATTCTGCATGTGCAGGTGACCCGTCACCGGGGCTCTTTAACAAAACTTTGTATTCACATGTGCGACATCTCACTTGGCCAAAATGGCTAAGTCTATCTAACAAGAGGTCACTTGCCTAAAAAGGACAAGTTCATCTAACAAGAGGTTGCACCCGGATGAACGGCATCTCATCTCTCCAAAGAGGCCAAGAAATGAGAGATCGTGTTATAATGCATAATCCCTTATTTATCCAAAATTACCAAGTCTATATAATGAGAGATAACACCCGTGGAGGATCTATCACCTCGCTAGAATGGCCACAATGGCAAAAACCTTTTCAACGAAGGTTCGTACCCGTGTACTTCTAAAAATAGGGTCGTGCTCGTGCACAACCTCTCGTTTGGCCTTTTTATCAAGAGTTTTTTAGAGTGTACGCGACACCAAAGGGGATATCTTTGACCAAATGTGGAATAAATACACTAGAAAATGTTATATTTTGCTCAAACTATAACTAGAATAAAGATTGCATCTGACACTATACATATAGAAGATATGACACCGTACATATATATAACCAAAATGACGTACTCGATTCTACAAAACTAACAATAATGAAAAAAAAGGTTGAACGAGTGAGGAGGCACCTACCTAGGACACCTCCAAATCGAGGCTAATAGAATACTTTATAGATGTAGTGCAAATTAGACTTAATAAAGTTAACAAATATTCAAAGAACAAGTGAAGCAACAAAATATATAGACGTAAAAAGACTTTCCAAAAGACTTTCCATAAATATATCGTTAATGGACTAAAAAACATAATGCAACACACATCTTCGAATGAGGCAAGAACACCCATATCGAAAAGAAACTTAAAATGGGGCCACATATGCCAAAATATACCTTCAACAATAACAAAATGATAACAATTCATGAGAAAAAAATGATAACATAAAAATAGAAAAGTTGTTTAGCCGGGAAACTAAACATTAACCTCCAACCCTTGATCATCCTCGCGACGCTTGCTCGACGAGCCTTCCTCTTAAGTCTGACTCCTACCCTGACAAGTCTCAACTAAATATGGTAGAAGGCCTCAGTCTGGCTGTCACTCTCGCAAATCCTTTCTCATCTAGTACACTCTGAAGAGCCTCTCTCCTCTATAGATGCACGACATGGAGCTCATATTTGTTCATCGAATTAGACCACCTCTCCCGTGGCTTTCATATTATTTTCTTCAGCATTGGATGGCTTTACAAGAGTTTTGGACACATTATACCCCTTCAATATCTTCGTGAGTTTCTTTCCTTAGAGTTAGCTAATAGATTCACTGAAATCAACGAAGTCGGTAGGACAAAGGTATCACCCTCGACACCGACCTTATCATCAGAAAGCTCAAATATCCTAGAGTCAGAAGAGAAAGAGAGATTTTGTATTAATTGTAATTTCTCAACTCTTGAAAATCTGTTCAGAATACATGTAGATATATATAGTAGGGTGAGAGCGCAATAACCTTGGGAATATTCCCATGTGAGGTTGTTACACACTGTTACAGCTTGTTTGGTAACAATGATAACACTATTCTTGAAGGCTTAATACATAGATTGGGCTTCAATGTTTTGTGTGTGACCCATGCTTGTAAAAGACTTGACTCAGCTAGTGACCCAAGTCCAACTGATCAAAAACCCGGTTCATTACAAAACACAGCCATAGACTGTCGTTTAGGGTTTTGAGTTGAGTGATGAGCTCAGACCAGTGTTGTCTTCGACAAGCTCCTCACTTCTACTCTCACTGGTGTGCATGGTGGTCTTGTGACCAGCACCACTTCTGACATCCCACTTCAAACGCAGCAGCGACTCTGAAAGCCCAAGTTTGTCACGAAGATACACGAATCGCGATGAAGTCAGAGCTTTGGTTAGGAAATCAGCAATCTGATCTAGTGAAGGTACGTATCGAATCTGAACAGACCCTTGTAATACTTAATCCCTTAGAAAATGGACATCTAACTCTATATGTTTGGTGCGAGCATGAAATACAGGGTTGGAGGCTAAGGAGCTGGCGCCTAGGTTATCACACTACATAACCGAAGGTGGTATGAGAGAAATCTGAAGTTCAGTGAGCATCGACTTTAACCAGATGAGCTCAGTAGAGAGATTGGCTAAGGCACGATACTCTGATTCAGTGGAGGAACGGGCGACAACATTCTGTTTCTTGGATGACCAAGAAATAAGGGTTTCGCCAAGGAAGACACAGTACGCCCCCACACTGCGACGGTCATCTGGGGACGAAGCCCAATCAGCATCAGAATAGCCATGAAGTTGTAGCTGATAACAGGGCTTGATGTGAAGACCCAACCACCGTGTGCCAGATAAGTACCGAACAACTCTTTTAAGAATTTGCCAATGTATAGATGTAGGATTTTGCTGATGCTGACTTAGATTGTTGACTGCAAAGGCTATATCTGGTCTAGTATGAGTCAGATACTGCAAAGCGCCTAACAGGCTTCTATACTGTGTAGGACAAACCAATGGAGAGCCATCAGAGGAGGAGTGCTGAGTACCAGCTACCATGGGAGAGGGACAAGGCTTGGACATGGACAGACCCTATGCATAAAGAAAGTCTTCAATGTACTTATGCTGAGTTAGATAGAACCCACTCTGGTCACGATGAATTTCTATTCCAAGGAATAGATTGAGTGGCCCAATGTCCTTATGTGCAAAAACAACATTAAGGTTGTGTATGTGATAAGTGCATTTCATATCACTTATTACGCTTCCATTATTCTTAAAATCGTCATCGGTTATCAAATATTCGTTGAGTTTTAACGTATTTTTCCAGTATTCTTAAAGACGCTTGTGCCGCGGGTAAATTGTGATAATATTAATAAATTTAGGGTTGAAATTGAAGAAACTGGAAAATTAATGTACTTGAGGGCAATTTTGGAACAGTTGAAAACAAAGAAAAATATATTGATGTTTGAAAAAAATATATTTATGTTGAAAAACAAAATATTAATGCTACGAAAATATATTATGACGAGTGATTTTCCAAAAAAAATATATATTAATGCTTGAAATATATTATGACGAGTGATTTTCAAAAAAATATATATTAATACTTGAAAAATATATTAATGTTGAAAAAAAAGGAAAATGTACTTTCTAAGATATTGTTTAAAATATTAAATTAAGAAAAAATATATTAAAGCAAAACATAAAAGGAGATTAATGCTGAATTAAGAAAAAAACATTAGATTAATGCGAATATTTTATTTAGCTATATTGTTTAAAATATTATTTTATTTAACATAAATATTTTACGATTTATAATTTGATTTTTTTAGGAATACAAAACCGCTTTGGATTTTTTTGGTGCAAAACAAGCGAGAAAAGGAAAACAAATATTATTGGTCTATTCTGTTGAACATAGACAAATGAATGAATTAAATAATTATACTATATAATTATATGAGTGTGGGTCCAGCGGAAGCATTTAATTAAAGGCCCAGGAGAAAGAAAGAAAGGTAATGGGCTTCTTAGGTTTTCACGAGAAAAGTTATAAATAACAGAGACGGACAGAAGGGAGATGAGGCGCTGATTGGGTTTGCGGCAAAATACAAAACAGAGAAAGAGAAAAAGGTGAGAAGGCAGTAGACATTGTATTTGGGTTTTCTTTCGGTTGAATATACACAGAATGGAGAGGAAGACAGGAACGGTTGTTTTTCAGTTCTCTTTCGGCAGCGGCAACGTATAACCATTCGGCAGGAGGCATGCAGTTGTTTTGGTGGATTTCTTTCGGTAGGAAACATGTGACAGTTGTTTTTTGGGTTTTCTTTCGGCAGCGGCAGCATATTTACGACTACTTTGTTCGGTTTAATATTTTCTAAACTCTTCTTCGTTTATTTATATTCTTATTCATATTCATCTTAGAGTTATGTTAATTGTTGAGCCCATGATGATGATTTGTTCGATTATGAACTAATCATTGTCATGGAACCTTAGCGGATTTGTTTGAATAATATTTAGGGTTTATTGCTTAATTAATTTGTGAGATACATTTATCGGTTACCTAGTATGATTGTGCTTAATTTTAGATGCGTCGCGAACATCTAGTTTGTTAATCTTTAATGAATGCGAAAGTGGATTTAAGGGTTTAGAACTTGTCATGCTAGCATAGGTTCTTGAATGATTCATATTGTGATTGTTCATGATTCGTAATATGTCATTAACCATATCATATTACCATATGTAATCGAAATAGGTAACTTGTGCTTAAAACCAATTGTACCTCAATTCATATAGACATATAGGATTGTCATGCATGCGGTGTCTGCTTAACTGCTATCTCTTTTGTGGTTGTTTAAGTGGTTAAGTATATTAATACTCTGAGTAAAATAAACAATGAAGTTAGGGTTCCATGTTTTCTCTCGCATAAGTAAACTCATTAGATAATTTCGTTAGTTGATTTGTTTAGTTACATTCATACTTTATTACTCGTTCAAGCATTAGTTTAATAATCATACGTTGTTGCATAAGTGAATTCTTGTCTTATACACCTAGTCTTCGTGGGAATGATCTTTCTTATTTATTACTTGCTACTATTTGACCGCGTATACTTGCGTGAGAAAAGGACTAACAATATGAACTGTGTTAAGCATGCTGTGTCATTTCCTGTTACAAGAATATCATCCACATACACAAGAATTAGGAGTATAGTTGTCTTAGAGACTAGATAGAAAAGTGAAGAGTCTGCCTTAGAGTTACAGAATCCCCAACTGAGTAGAGTGTCCCTCAGTCTAGAATATCAAGCTCGAGGGGCTTGTTTCAGCCATAGATGGCTTTATGTAGCTTGCAAATATGTGTAGGATGAGTAGAATCAACAAAACCCCGAGGTTGTGTCATATACACAGTTTCTTGTAGAACCCCATTAAGAAAAGAATTATTGATGTCAAGTTGCCTCACAGGCCAGTCCTTAGAAACAACAATAGTTAGAATCAGTCTAACAGTAGAAGCTTTAATAACTGGACTAAAAGTCTCATAGAAATCAACCCCTGGGTTTTGATGAAAACCCTTAGCCACCAATCGAGCCTTGTACCTTTGAATAAAACGATCGAGTCCAAACTTGACTTTATATACCCACTTGCAACCAATTACATTAGGTGAAGTAGAAGCAGGGACCAAGGACCAATTTTTGTTAGCCATCAATGCTTTATATTCAGTAGTCATAGCATTTTTCCACTCAGGAAGCCCAACTGTCTCAGCAAAACAAGTAGGTTCAAACACATTGTTGTTGGTAGTGACTAGAGACCCAACATATGGCATTTTAGGCTTAGTAATTCCACTACGCAGTCTGGTTTGAATAGTGTGTGGGTTGGGTGATGGGTGGTTAATAGATAAGTGTTCAGGATTAGAAACAGGGAGCTCTATGGTCAAGGTAGGTGTCAGAGAAGTACTATCATTCATGTGAGTAGGGAATTTAGATGTGTCTAATGAAGAATCATGATAAATTGGTGGAGAAAATACCTTAGAGGGACCAGTAGGAGACTGTTGAGTGGAGCTTTGTGGCTGCAAAGGAGCAGGGCACAGAGGTGTGTTCTGTTCAGTTGGAGCTGCAGAGTTGGACTCAGCAGAAGATACCCTCTCATCCATCACAAGACCTGTAGAAAGTTTGGGTAGCCAAAGATTGACTGACACAGGAGACACAAGCTCACTCTGATGAGTGTTAATAAACCCATTAGTGAAAGGAAACTCATCCTCATTAAAAACAACATTCCTTGAGGTATATATCCTCCCAGTAAGACAGAGGCATTTATAGCCCCTGTGACTCTGACTATACCCAAGAAACACACACTTAACAGAGTGGAACTGAAATTTATGACTTTGATGGGACATGAGACAGGGATAGCATGAACATCCAAAGGTTTTGAGTGTTAGGTAGTTAAGGACTTTGTGAAACAAGACTTCAAAAGGAGATTTATGATGTAGGATAGGTGTTGGGAGTCTATTGATCATGTAGACACTTGTCTCAAATGCTTCAACCCAGTACTTGTAGGGTAGATTAGATTGAGCTAGAAGGGTGAGCCCAGTTTCAACCACGTGCCTATGCTTTCTCTCAGCCCTTCCATTCTGGGCTGAGGTATGAGGGCATGATCTCCTTAAAAGAAACCCACATTCTTGAGCCATAGGTAACAATAGTCTGACCTCACCACCCCAGTCACTTTGAACAGCCTTAATAGAACTATCAAATTGTGTTTCTACCAAGGCTTTGAAAACTTTGAACACTTCTAGAACCTGACTTTTGTCCCTGATGGGATACAACCAAGTATATCTAGAGAAATCATCTAGAAATAGAATATAGTATTTGGACCCCCCCCCCAGTAGATTGAATAGGTGCAGGACCCTAAACATCTGTATGAATTAGATCAAGAACATTGGTAGAATGAGAAGTAGACATTGAGTAAGGAAGTCTGTGAGATTTTCCCAACTCGCAAGCCTCACAGAAACCACTTGAATTGTTCAAAACAGAATGAAGATTTCAAGACCTAAGAAAATTGTCTAGAACACTTGAAGATGGATGACCAAGTTTTTTATGCCATTCATCTTTGACAGACTTAGATATAACCGAAGATAAAACCCTAGAAACACCTAGATTTATACCTCTTTGTGACTTAGAGATGGTATCCATCTTGTAAAGCCCATCTTCAGACCTCCCTCTGAGCAGAATAGTCCCTGTTTCCTTGTCCTTCACCAGGCAAAAAGATTTGTGAAATTCAACAAAGACATTGTTATGATTAGTTAATTGAAAAACAGAGAGTAAATTCTTATTGATCCTAGGAACATGTAATATAGGTTTCAAAACAATAGGTTGTTTAGTGAAAGAATTTAGGGTAGATTGACCAATATGTGATATAGGAAGTCTCTCACCACTACCAACTAGAATGTGTTTTGTACCTGAATACTCAGATTTCTGAGTCATTTGACTAGTGCTGCCTGTGACATGGTGACTAGCACCACTGTCAGCATACCAGACCCCTTCTCCTGATGAATCTTGTGAAACAAGTAAAGCATTCTGCTCCCCTTCAGACCTTGACTATTCTGATGGAGAGGAACCCATAACTGAGGGATCATCCCTGTAATAACACACAGCAGAGTGACCAAACCTGTTACAAATCTGACAAGTTGGTTTACTTTGTGAAAACCTTCCACCTCTACCTCTATAGAAGTTGCTTCTACCTCTTGTATTGTAACTATTAGTATTGTAGTTAGACCTGCCTCTGTATCCTCTACCTGAGCCTCTGTTTTGGTTATAAAAACCTCTTTGATTAGTGTTGAAGGATTGCTGCTTTGAATCACTTCTGTGAGTGATGTTAGCACTAAAAACGTTAACAACAGACATAAAATTCTGCAGACCAGTCAATTGTTCAAGTCTGCTCTCATAAGTGAGCAGGCTAGTCTGTAAATCTAGCCACCCAAGTCCTTCTTTATCAGCTAAACTGACAACAATTGGTGTGTATTCAGTATCCATCCCAACAAGAACCTGTGTTAGCAAATCATCTATAGAGGTGAGACAGCCTGCTAGGATTAGATTGTCATGAATCAGCTTCATTTTGTTGAGATATTCTGACATTGATGTAGTCCCTTTGCGAGTTCTTTGGAACTCAGACTTGTAATATGTTACTCTGGCTCTAGTCTGTGAGCCAGACAGTTTCCCAGCACCATCCCAGAGACCCTTAGCAGACTCTTCTTCCATCAATTGAGCTGCTATTTCAGGGCTCATGGTGGAATACAACCACCCAAGTAACAACTGATCCTTAGCAACCCAGTCTTCAAATTCTGGGTTGTCTGTGACATTACCCTCAGTATCTGTAACAAACTTAGGAGGGCAAGCCTTCTCTCCAGTAACAAAACTCCATAGCTTATTACCTTTAATCATAGGTAATACAACAGTTTTCTATAACAAGTAATTATGTCTGTCAAGACGAATATTGTTGACATTGTTGATTGAATGTAACTGCAGGTTTTTGGTTGAGAAGGATGAACTGTTTGAGAGTATGGATCCAACTGAGTCTGAGCTCAATGAATGAGAATCATTAAGGTTTTCCATTGAAGGCTTTGAAGAAGCTCTGATACCAAGTCAAATTTAAGAAGATGAAGAAGAGAAAGAGAGATTTTGTATTAATTGTAATTTCTCAATTCTTGAAAATCTGTTCAGAATACATGTAGATATATATAGTAGGGTGAGAGTGTAACAACCTTGGGAATATTCCCATGTGAGGTTGTTACACACTGTTACAGCTTGTTTGGTAACAATGATAACACTATTCTGGAAGGCTTAATACATAGATTGGGCTTCAATGTTTTGTGTGTGACCCATGCTTGTAAAAGACTTGACTCAGCTAGTGACCCATGTCCAACTGATCAAAAACCCGGTCCATTACAAAACACAGCCATAGACTGTCGTTTAAGGTTTTCAGTTGAGTGAGGAGCTCAGACCAGTGTTGTCTTCGACAAGCTCCTCCCTTCTACTCTCACTGGTGTGCATGGTGGTCTTCTGACCAGCACCACTTCTGACACCTAGCAGGGGATATAAAGTATACCGCAAGAAATGTTTAAATTGTGGCAAGAACCATATCATGATATTTGTGTTTGATCACCTGAATAACCATAGCGCGACCGTAACGCTCAAACACATTAGTAAATGGGATAAGTGTATTCTTTTAGAACGTAAGGACAAGCCTCACCTCATGTTTCTACTACACATCAGCTTCCATAACACGAGTTTCTAGAAAATTCTTGACATGAAAAATGTAGCATCAATAGTTCATCACTGGCCATATGGCCATCCTTATTAGTAATCAAGATCTTCATCAACTTCCTATACTTCTCACACATGGTGTTCTTGGTATCGTTTGCCTTCTCGAACCGACCTTTCAACCAAAGGGCTTCAGAACAGCAAACGAGGGACATTAGTAGAATAAGAACCCTCTCGGATAAGGGAAGTATCTTAGTGAGAATCAAATACTCCTCTATAATGGCCATAGCCAATGACATCTCATCTTGAGCCAAGTTGAAGGTATTTTGGGCCTTATGGTTAGGGAGCATCAGACCATTCTTCACCAATCCTCTAACACGATAAAGTTTTCATTTCTTCGTGATTTGACACCTAAAATAGGCCGGGATATGACGAAAACAATGGGAGGCATCTCTAGAGATGTTTATGAGAAAGTGCGAGAATGGGATGGAGAGGTGAAATATCATTAATACCATCACCTTGATGAGCCTCTCTATCCTTGGACACCTATTTGGTTTGATATCGATTTGATTGAGGAGGATATGGGGGACATGACACCATGGGGAACGATGACGATGGTAACTCGGCCGAGGGCATGGGCGGGCTGAGCATATTTACGCATTAACTTTGCTTGAAGAATTGACATGGGAGGAAACTTAATCCAAACTCGAGAGTTTATAAAATTATTAGGCTGACCAATATCGATAAAGTAACGTCGCGGCTCGGTGACGTTAAAGTAACAATCTTCGGGCGTGCGAAGACAATTGAGAAAATATCCCAAATACAACGTCAATTTATGTTGAGCCTTGGCATATTCGGATGCACGTAATAAAAATATATTATAGGATAAAAAAGAAAAACTTAAATGTGAGGCTCAAAACCTTGACTGAAGCAATTAGGCTGATTAAAGGTCGAGAACAAGGCTATAAAAGTGACCGAAAACAGATTACCATGACCCAATCACGAAGAAGTATGGAGACCTTTATTTCTTATTTGATTGAGGAAAATATTTTACTACTAGAGGATTTTTCTACATACAATAAAATGAGGATCCAATGGTACGCTTGAGACAACAAAACGCGATAAGCAAATGGATATTTGGAACGATTTTTCTGATCCCACACAACACGCGAAAGTCAATGAGGATTTTCCACCGATTAGAAGCAAGTTGGCTAGATCTAATATTAGCCCACAAGATATAGTACGAGATGAAATGGTCCAACAAAAGTTGAATTCCAAAGTAATAATCCTTAAAATACCCTAACGTTTTGTTAGGGTGAAGGTCACGTGGAGTATTGTTGATCCTATGATAATGTATCTCAATCTCGGTAGAAATGTCATTCTCGATATGGATCTTGTCTCTCTTATCCAAGGTTATGATAACCCTTACCACCCATGCCTTATGAATAGCCCCAGTATTTAAAACTCACTGGAACTCCCTGGCTAATGGGTACGAAGGCATTGATATCTTCAGGAGGATACCACTCTCCACTATAGGAAGTCTCCTCCGAATAAATACTAGAGCTACATATATCCGGTTTGCCAAAGACATCCTCGGTCACATTATCACTAGAATGAGGCCACGTTCCCCGACCTCCTTCAACATAAATAAGATAAAATAAAGATTAAAATATGGGACCTTTACTGGAGGAGGACAAAATGCAGGAACTACTTCACCATAGAGGAATTTCATCTCACAAAAGAGAGTAAGTAAATTATAGAGAGAGGGTGAATGAAATTTTTAGTGAAAAAAGCTTTGGGTAAAAGGGAAAGAAAAGTTATGAAATGAGAAGAAATATATAGAAAGTAAAGAAAAACCAATAAATCGATCTCTAACTGACATTGAGGAACTAAAAAGTTGAAAAGTTGGGAACTCGAAGAGTCAAGAAGTCAAGGACTTATGAAAGGGAAAGGTTACTTCAAAATTTGGGTCAAAATTAAAACCATAGGAAAGAAAAAAAAAAGTTAATTTTATTAGGGACCGTCGACGATGAAATACTATTTTAGCTTGTGATCGAGCAATGTAGAAAGGGTTACTCATATACTCCTTCTATTTTATAATATAAGTTGTTTAAATTTTTTTCATCAATATTAAGGAAAGTAATAATGACTTTAAAAGAATAAAAAAAAATTGATTGGTGAAGTGATTAACTTGTGCAGAAGGTTAACTATTTTATTGGTTGAAAGTGAAATATATGTAATCATTACTCCATTGGAAATTGAAAACGACATATATTATGAAACAAAAACTTTTGTCTAAAAAGACTTATATTATGAAACATAGGGAGTAGTATGAAATGAGCTTTAGCAAAAAGCTGAGACAAACAAGTTTGTTTAAAAAGAGGCAGCACGCGGGTGTGTGACCCCTCGCCTAGCAAAAAAACATTATGCCAGTTTAACAAAGGATTGTGCACCGACACGCGACCCCTCACTTGGCCAAAGTGGTCGATCCTATTTAACAAAGGTTCGCATTCGTGCGCATGATCCCTTACATGACCGAATATGTCATATTTATTTAACGAGAGGTCGCACTCGGCTATGCGACTACTCACATAGCTCGTATAATAAAAGGATGCACCCGTACGTGATGGCATATTTGGCCAAAGTGGCCAAGCCTATTGAATGAAAAATCACATTCAGGTGCGATTACATTTGGCCCAAATGGATAAGACTATCCAACAAGAGGTAGTGATCGGGCGTGCGACCCTTCATTTAGCCAAAATAACATAGTTTGTTTAACGATAGTTCGCGCTCCAATATGTGTTCTTTTAGTTGGCCAAAATGGTCTACTCCATTTCACGAGATGTCGCACCTGTGTGCGACCCCTCACCTAACCAAATTATCTATGCTTGTTTAAAAATATTTAACGCACATGTGTATGACCCCTTACAAGTTCTATTTAACTAAATTTGGCACTCATGTGGACGCCTCTTCACTTAGCCAAAATGACCAAGTCCATTTAATGAGAGGTCGTGCGCGGATGAATGACCCTTCACTTCGTAAAAAAAAGTCAAGTCCATTTAACGGGAGGTCACACTCTGATGTACGATCTTTCACTTGGCCAAATATTCTAAGTCAATGGTGGGAGAGGTCACACTCTAACGTACGACCCCTCACTTGGTCATAATTTCCAAAACCATTTAACAAGGGATCACGTGTGTGCGTAACTCGTCACTTGGCTAAAATAGAAAATTTTGTTTTAACACATGTTTGTGATCTTTCGCTCGGGTAAAGCAGCCAAACGCATCTAACAAAGGGACGACACTATGTACCAAAGATGGGCCAACTACATTAGGGAACACCATGCCTAATTTTTTTCAAATAAACCATCTCACATCATACGAAGATGTTAGGTGAGTTTTCGCTAAGTGAGTTTTTGTCTCACGAATCATCATTAAAAAAATTAGGGTAGGGACTCTGGTAAAGCGTAATCAATTTGGTAATATAACCAACTATTTACCTGTTAAGAACTTTTTTATTTCATGGAAGACCAATGCTTCTACTATCCAAGTTTTTAGAAATTGGTGTACTTCTCTTAGAGAATCATACTCAGGTTTTGGATTTTGCAATGTGGAAATGGTTCTTTATACTTAAGGGGATCAATTTTTATTAAAAATTGGATAAGTTTTCCATCATTGTGAATTTTGGCTAGGAGTTGAGACGCTGATCTCATCCTGTTATTAAATCACTATGCAATTATCACAAAATGGCTCAAGCACAGAACATATGCGAAGGAAAGACTTAAATGAACACAGGATTTAACGTGGTTCGACAATTGTCTATGCCCACGGGTGCAGCCAGAGAAAAGAGTTTCACTATGATAGAAAAGGCTACAGATTTCAGATTGTATTTTTGTGTAGCTCTAGTAATCTATTTATATGGAATAAAATAGACTTACGAGATAATGGTCCGAATGGGCTCGTATAAATGAGACCAAAAATGACATTACCCATTTTAGCTTCACTGTCAATGACACAAAACTGTACCGTCGAACACGGTATACAGTCAAGGCACAAGGACACTATGAGAGAAAAAAAAAATGTACCGCCTGAAGAGCTAAAAGATGGTCCAGGGGTGATTTTGTTATGTGAGGATTTGGTAATAGAGGATTTAGTGATAGAGGAATACTTGAGTGTTAAATCTAGAGAGAGAAAATGCTAAAAAGATAGAGAGAGAAAGTCGTACTATTCATCATGAAATTCGTGAAGCGTGTGTGGTCCTTTTATAGTACAATTGTGGACCCCACACGCTTTAATTTGGTTTAATTACAACTTTTGGTCCCTACTTTAAGGTTCCTTCCTATTTTGGCTATATCTTTGCAACTAACGCATTTCGTCCCTTATACATTTATTCCTATGAATTTTGGCCCTTATACATTTATTCCTATGCATTTTGGCCCTTATACATTTATTTCTATGCATTTTGGCCCTTGTCTTTTATTCTTCCTCATCAGTAGCCCCCCAGTCTTAGTAAAAATCGTTTTGCTAAGACTGAAAAATTCTCCTGTCAGGCCAAAATCATTACTCCTTCGAACTACATGAGTCCTTCGAACAGGAGCTCCGCAAAACCCCTTCGATAAACCATCTCTTTGACCCGCTTATAAACCTCCTCAAATATCTGAAAAAGGCCTCTTCGAACTTCTACTGTACTGAGTAGCCCCCTCAATCCTTGCAACATTTTAAGCAAAATGGTCGTCGGACAATTATGTACTTAGGCGAAAAATGGTGCTAGGATTGATGATGTCACTGCACAGATACCAACGTCAGCATACCTTTGGAGAAACGGTACCCATTCTTTTGTCAGAAAACCCTTCCGCTTCCCATGACAATATCTGACACAAGACTCTTCATCTTCTGCTATAGCTAGGTTGCCATACATTGTTCACCTATAAGGACCATCATACCCCTAGGCAAACAACATAAAAATGTCCCCGGGCTCCATTTGCCAAAGAAGCCCATTAATCTTCTATAAATACCAACCTCTCCCTTCATTAATGCAACTTCTGTTCAATTATTTCTAGAGAGATAAAGTTGGCGCACAAACCTCGTCGAATTCCTGAGTGGCTGTTGATTAGTAAACGGTTCGAAGAGAGAGTTGCCGCTGGTGAAGACGTAAGGCCTCATCCCCCACCATTGACTACAACCTTCTTCGGTGCTTGGCCTCCTTCGAACAATTCGACCGCCATTATACCTCGCGAAGTAGCTCGTCAAAGCTTACTCAGCGAAACAAACCCGCCTAGAGAAATGGGCAAAGAGAGGTCACACAAACATTCATCAGGTTCGAAGAGGAAGAAATCCCATAGAGACAGAAAAGGTTCGCATGATCGAAAGCGAGCCAAGGAAGCTCCCCTAACCATTCGAGAACCAGCTGCCCCAACCAACACTGAACATCCTCCCCAAAGATCTTCAAGCCCTCGACGGACTTCAAGGAGTCCTCCTCGAAACCCAGCTAATCCTAGACAGACTTCGAGGAGTCCTCCTCGAAACCCAGCTAATCCTCGACGGACTTCGAGGAGTCCTCCCCAAAACCCAAACCAAAGTGACTCTGCTAGCCCTCCTCGAAAACAAAATCAGCAACAGACTCCAGGAAGTTC
This sequence comes from Limnanthes douglasii subsp. nivea, assembly GCA_036936605.1. NCBI lineage: Eukaryota > Viridiplantae > Streptophyta > Magnoliopsida > Brassicales > Limnanthaceae > Limnanthes > Limnanthes douglasii. Next base: position 358,129,822 of record JAUPFV010000001.1, read on the forward strand.
TCCTCAAAATCAAAATCAACAGCAGAACTCTGGAAGTCCTCCTCGACATCCAGACCGTCACCGTGATGCTGGCAGTCCTCTTCAAAGACATGGAACAGATGTTTCTAGTCTGCCCTCCACACCATCCATGACCATTCATGGTACTCAGTTCTCCCCCTCAAGGACCCTCATTACCGACGAAGATATGCGTGTCTTACATGAACAGACTTTAGATCCCCAAATTACCAAGCCTCTTAATAAATCCTTTGGCCAGAAATTGCCCATTATTCTTCCCTCAGGCCCTTCGAACGGTGAAACATCCTCTTTGACAATGTCCGAGGAGCAAGCTCGCCGGATTGCTCCCAAATTAAAAGGAGATATTGTGCTTCCCTTGGAGTTAGACAATATTGCCGGCAATAACATTAGAGGCATTGAGAATAAGCACATGGTGGCCCTTGCCAATATCAAGTATAAGTATTTTTCGGAGGCAGAAGAGACAATGCTTAGGGCTCGATGGGGCATTCCTACTTACATTAATATCAGATTTCCCTCCGAAGGAGAGACGCCCTTATCTGTGAGGGATCACGAGGTGGTGGTCTACACAGAAATCATGAACTGGGGGCTAAGGTATCCCTTAGACCCCTTCTTTATTGAATACCTCTCAAAAATAGATCTTTGTCCCTCACAAGTTGGGCCCAACTTGTGGTTCACATTAATGGCTTGCATAATGGCCTCAAGGCTTTCAGGCCAAGAATTTTTGCTAGAACAAATCATTGGTCTGGCTGGTCTTGCTCGAAACCCTTACTTCCCCTTCTACTCAATGACATTCAACCGGGGGAAAAAAGTGTTAAAGGATCTCTTGGAGGCAGACAAAAAATGGAGGCAACAGTTCCTCTTTTTCTCTGGTTGCTGGGAGACCGGCTCCCAAGCCACTCCTTCGAATCCACATAAGCTCTCCTTGAAATGGACCATGAAATGTAAGTACTCCTCGAATCATTATACGCCCTCAAATTTAAAATTTGTCAGTCTACATTTCTCTAAGTTTATTACTCCTTCGAATCTCATAGTTGCCTACGAAAAATTGACACCCTCGAAGACACATGTGTCTTCGAACAGCATATTCTGTGTAACCATTCTTTTCCTTTGTTATTTGCTTCAGCTATGACCGGAGTATCCAAACCCTACACCGACTACGTCGAAGGAGCTACCACTGTTTTCACTAACCTTCGCTTGTGGGCGAAAGAACAGTGGGACAATCGTTTTCGTCGTTGCTTTGTCGATGAGAACTTGGCCAGAAGACGACTCTGGAGGCTTAATCCTCTGGATCGTATAAGTATGAGGAGCCTAATGACTCCGCCTTCTGAACGAGAAGTGCTAGAGCGATGCAGCAAGCAGGATGTGATAATCTATCTGCCCAAACGCTCTCGCTCGCAAAGTCACCTGGATGAATCTCCAGAAGATGAAGCTATACCACCTCAGCCAACAAATCCCAAACCAGTCACTAAGACTCAAAAACCAAACTCTTCGAAGAATATAGGGGCCTCGAATTCTAGTAACCTTCGAACAACTGAGGCCCCTCGAACAGCTGAAACCCCTCGATCAAATGTTGCTGCTTCAACAAATCCCACTCCTTCGCCCCTTGCTACCATCCTTCCACCAAAGAAAGATAACAAGAAAAAGGACTTGAAGGGAAAGGGCATTCTTCTTGAGCTCATCGAAGAACAATCTTAGGGAGGAGAAACTCCTGATAACAACGAAGGGACTAACGTCGAAAGAGAAGTCCAAGATGGTGCAGTTGATGCTGAAAACAGGGGTGGCCTATCACCCAAGGAAACCTCCTACCAATCTTTGCACTCTCCTCTGACTGAGGCGTCTCACCCAGCCTCCTTCGAAGGCAGTCCAAGGCTGGCTCCTATCCCTGCCCCTCGAGCAAACCCTCCATTACTCGTTCACCCTGATGTGGCCTGTGGTAATTTTTCTGAATTCGATTCTGCAGATTTAGGGTCTCCTTCGAGCTCCTTCGAGGTCTCCTTAGACGATGAGTTTTCAATGAATCTGCGAAGGTTGCTGCATACTTCAGTGAATCGAGGAAAGAAGATGCGCCATCTCGAGAAGCGCAAAAATCACTATAAGTTCAAAGCATCAGTTGCTGCCGCTAAGCTCGAGGAAGCTAAGAAGGAGTATGCAGTGGTCGAAGGCCAAGCTGATGCCTTGTACGGACGTCTTTCTGCCGCTGAGAATTATGTGACGATAATAGAGCAATGTTGCCAGAAAGAGAGGGACGTATACAAGAAAAAGACTGATGCCCAAGAGATGATGATATCTGAATACAAGAAGGGGCATCGCAAGGCCTGCGATGGATTTGAGCAGTGTACTGAGGCTCTTCGAAAGGTAGTCGAAGAGCGCGATAATTTGGAGAGGAAGATCAGATGTTTCCCAGCAGAAATCGAAGAGGCAAAGGAAAAGGGTGCAGATGCTTATGCTGCCACATGTTCGAAGACTTTACAAGCTCGAGATGCTGCCACTCGAGCCGGCTTATTGACCCAAATATACACCGATCACCCCGACTATGAACTGGGGCCTTTCTTGAAGCTTGTCCCCCCAGAACTTCGCCCACCCCAAATAATTGTAAGTGAGAGTGAAGACTCAGAAAATGAAGAAAGTGATACCTCAAAAGGTGCGGAGTGAACAAAGTTGCTGTGGGTAGTTTTTTTTGTGTAAGGCCCCAAAAAAGGCCTCTTTTTGTAATGGTTGGAAGCTGTTGTGCTGTTCCAATGAGTACTTGGATATTTAACTCATCAATGTATTGTTCTTCGAACTTATTATTTCACTAGCCCTTCGAACAATGAGCATTTGGATAAATTCACTAATTCTTTTGGCCTTCAACAATATTTAACTTAGATAAAGTTAGCAGGTTTTATATGTATCATTAGGCCTTCGAACTCCAAGTTACTTGGCCTTCGAACAATTTTTACTTAGACAGATTTAGCAAGTTTTATACCTGCCATTTTAGCCTTCGAATGCCAATTTTATTTGGCCGTCGAACAATTATTACTTAGATATTTTTAACAAGTTTTATACTTGCCATGAGGCCTTCGAATTTCAACCCATTTGGTCTTCGAACAATTATCACTTGGGTAGACTTAACAAGTTTTATACTTGCCATGAAGCCTTCGAATTTCAACCCATTTGGTCTTCGAACAATTATCACTTAGATAAATTTACCAAGTGTTATATTTGCCATAAGGCCTTCAAATGCCAATCTGTTTGGCCGTCGAACAATTTGTAGGGTCCCCGAAAAGTAAAAAATAAAAAATTATTGTAAGGAAAAAGAAAATTCTCGATTCATTACTGAGAGTGGCTTCGATGCACATCTTAAAGTGATCCGGAAAATAGTTCGAAGGCCTTAAATCATTGTGGCATACCTTATTGTAAGCCAAAGAATAGTTTGAAAGTCCCAAAACATCGTGGCGCACGTTAAAGCGACCCGATGAATAGTTCGAAGAACGGAAATTCGAGGCACATGTTAATGTGACTCAAAAAATAGTATGAGGGACAACAATTCGAGGCACATGTGACTGTGACTCAAAAAATAGTGTGAGGGACAACAATTCGAGGCACATGTGACTGTGACTCAAAAAATAGTGTGAGGGACAACAATTCGAGGCACATGTGACTGTGACTCAAAAAATAGTGTGAGGGACAACAATTCGAGGCACATGTGACTGTGACTCAAAAAATAGTTGAAGGCAAAGAAATGTTGTATTAATGGGATCATCGAAACACCTCGTTAAAACCTTCCTGTGCCTAACAGGGTAGGAAAGAGTGTGTCCTCACCAAAATTTTTCCCGAGGGATACATAGACAGTGAAAAGAAATACAATATTTTCTCCGAACTCTGCTAATCGAGGTACAACTTTAAATGCTCAATATTCCAAGGTAGGCGGAGATATCTTCCGTCTTTATCTTTCAACCGATAAGTGCCTGGTTTTATCCTTTCGGTGACCTCATAAGGGCCTTCCCAATTAGGGCCCAGCTTCCCCAAACTCTTGTCCTTAGTGTGTAAGAAAAGTTTCCGTAGGACTTTGTCCCCCACCTGAAAGTCCCTATGGTTGACTTTGGATGCATATCGGCTCCTCATAAGAGTTTGATAGTGCAGGGAAGCCAAATGTGCCCGCTGCCTCTTTTCCTCCACCAAGTCTAAAGCCAATGCTCTATGCTCTTCATTGATGTTCGAGTCATAAGTTGATATTCGATGTGAAGGGAAGAGGATCTCCGGAGGGACCACGGCATCCATTCCATAAACTAAGGCAAAAGGGGACACAGCGGTGGCTGTTCGTGGGGTCGTTCGATATGCCCACAACACCTCCTGTAAATAGTCGGGCCATTTCCCCGCCTTACCTTCTAGGTTCTTTCTCAACCCGTCGAGGATGGTGCGATTAGTTACCTCCACCTGGCCATTTGCCTGAGGGTGAAATGGTGCCGAGAAACATTGTCGTATGCCCCTGGACACACAAAAACTCTGAAATTCGTGGTTATCAAACTGCGGTCCATTATCCGTTGTAATCTGCAATGGTACACCAAAACGACAACAGATGTTAGACAAAATAAATTTGATCACGTCCTTGGCTTTCGTCCCCGCGAGTGGCTCAGCTTCCACCCACTTAGAAAAATAATAAACAGCCATAATTATCGTCTGTCTGCCCCCAGAGGCCATTGGTAGAGGTCCGACCAAATCAATGCCCCATCTGTCAAAAGGAACTGCCTCTGAGATGCTTTCCATCAATGCTCCTGGTTTGTGGATTACATTTGCATACCGCTGGCACGTGTCCCAATGCTTGACCAGGTCTTTTGCATCAGCCGAAATAGTTGGCCAATAATAACCTGCCAAGAATACCCTGCGTATCAAAGCTTTATATCCACAATGAGCGGATCCTTCACCGTCGTGCAACTCGGAGAGGACGATTTGTGACTCAGGTCCATTCAAGCACCTCAGTAATGGCCGACTCAGAGATTTCTTATATAACGACCCGTCCAGCAAAATGTAACCATTAGACTTAAATCTAACTTTTCTGGCTTCATATTTGTCGGTGGGCAAAATGTCATGAGCCAAAAAATCAATGAGGACTGTTCTCCAATCAGGTGTGATCGCATGATTTTCCTCGGAGACGTTCATCACATGGTCTTTACCGATTGAGATCGACGGGCGCGTCTGGACCAAAACCCAGGGATAACCTTCTGTCCGCGAAGTAGAAGCAAGAGAATCCGGGACGGCATTCAATTCCCGTCGGACATGTTCGAACTTAACGTCCTCAAAACCCAACGCCAAATCTTTCATCAGTTTCAAGTATTGTATCAGTGTTTCCTTTCTTGCCTCGGACTCCCCCGAAACCTGATTTATTACCAACTGAGAATCACTGACCAACTTTATCCGTCGAGCCCCGCATATCTGAGCTAAGCGTAGGCCGGCCAAAGCTGCTTCATACTCAGCCTCATTATTAGTAGCTTTGAACCCGAAACGGATGGCTTGGAACATAGCGACCCCTTGCGGGGAAATTAACTGAACACCTGCCCCGCAGCCTGAAACGTTCGACCCCCCATCCGTCCGTACTACCCACTCTTCCTCGGCAACTATGTCAGATACCTCCTGTTCGTCCCTGTCGGAGTGGAATTCAACCAGAAAATCTGCTAAAACCTGTGCCTTTATCGCTGTGCGAGGTTCAAATGTAATGTCAAAGTCTCCCAGCTCTACGGACCACTTAGTCATCCTGCCAGAGATATCTGGTCTTTGTAATAGACTCTTCAGGGGAAACGTTGTTTGAACCACGATTGGATGGGCTTGAAAGTAAGGCCTCATCTTTCGCGCCGCTGTTACTAACGCCAAAGCCACCTTCTCCAAGGTAAGATATCGTTTTTCGGCGTCCAGCAAACTCTTGCTGACATAATAAATTGGCCTTAGGAGAGAGTCAGCTTCTCGGAGGAGAACAGCGCTGACAGCACACGTGGATACTGCTACGTAAACAATCAACGTCTCCCCCGCTAAGGGTTTAGATAAAACTTCCGGAGAGGTTAGATACTCCTAAATTTGACGAAATGCCGTCGAACATTCTTCGGTCCAACAAAAGTGCTTGGCATTCCGCAATACTTTAAAGAACGGGGCACACTTATCCGATGAGCGGGAAATAAATCGATTTAGGGCAGCCAATCGCCCTGTCAAGATCTGTACCTCTTTAATGTTTCGAGGAGGGCTCATGGTGATCAACGCTCTTAACTGCTCTGGGTCCGCCTCAATGCCTCTTTCACTAATCACGTAGCCAAGAAATTTACCCGATCGTACTCCAAAAATACACTTTTCTGGATTGAGCTTGAGGTTGACCCTTCGCAAGTTGTGGAATGTCTCGGTGAGGTCAGCGAAATGGTCGTCGTCTTTCTCACTCTTTACCAACATATCGTCGATATAAGCTTCCATATTCCTCCCAATCTGCTCCTCGAAAGTTTTATTGACCAAGCGCTGATAAGTTGCCCCCGCGTTTTTTAACCCGAACGGCATGACCTTGTAACAGTATAGACCCCGCCCGGTAATAAAAGAAGTGCTCTCCTCATCGTTAGCAGCCAATCGGATTTGATTGTAGCCCGAGTAAGCATCCATGAAAGATAGCAATCGATTTCCGGAGGTCGAGTCTACTAATTGATCAATGCGCGGGACAGGAAAAGGATCCTTGGGACAAGCGCGGTTTAAATCTGTGAAGTCGATACACATCCTCCACTTGCCGTTCTTCTTCCTCACCAACACCGGATTTGACGCCCATAGGGGATAGTGCGACTCGCGAATATGACCAATACTTAAAAGTCGCTCAACCTCCAACAAAATTGTTGAGGCCTTTTCCGGGGAGACATGCCTCCTTTTTTGGACTATTGGTCGGACATCCGATCGCAAGGCAAGTTGGTGACATATAATCTTCGTCGGCACCCTAGTGACATCCTGCGCACACCAAGCGAACATATCGAGCTTATCAGATAAAAAAGCAATTAACTTTCCTTTAAAATCGGGGGAGAGATGGACCCCTATTTTCAGAACTTTGCCCGCCGCGAACTCATGTGTCGCAGAATCCTCCTCTGGGACCTGAAATCCGGGGGCCTCCCTCGGATCATCACAAGGGATGACCTCACAGGGTAGCCCCTTTAATTGTTATGCTGATTCAGAGGGCCCCCCTCGAACTCCCTTGGAGGACAGGGCGATTTGGTAGCATTCTCGTGCCATCTTCTGGCTGCTTCTGACCGTACCAATATTGTTCCCGATAACGTACTTTAGACATTGATGCAACGTGGAGATAACGCCGTGCATCCGAGACAACCAAGAGCGTCCCAGGATAGCATTATATGAGGTGGGTGCGTCAACCACGATGAAGAGCAACTCCACTTCTTTTTTGAATGGTCCACGACCCAACTCCACCATACATTGGAACTCTCCCACGACAACCGCTGTGGCACCAGTGAAGCCCACTATCGTTCTATCAGATCTTCGGATGACCTGTGGGTCAGAAATGCGGCGATAGGTGCTCATAAACAGGATGTTCGCAGAGCTTCCTGTGTCAATGAGTATTTTTTGACCAAGTTTACGTTGTTCCTCCCGACTTTCGGGTCCAAATACTCTTGCTCGATGTCAAAGTCGTCAATCCCTTCGGAGATTACCATGCAGTGTCAGTGTTTTTCTGGACAGCTTATTACTGTGTTTTTCTGGGAGTGTTTTTTGACATACTCCAACAACATTCCATTCTCGACGAGGGCCTGCACCTCCTTCTTTAAGGCTATGCAATCTTTGGTGTCGTGGCCCACATCCTCATGATACTTGCAGTATTTGTTTACGCTTCTGCTTTCCCTCGGTGTTTGTATGGGAAAAGGCTTCCTGAACGTTACCGAAGACTTGGCTTTATCAAATATTGCAGCGACATTTTCCGTCAACTCCGCATAGTAGTCGGGTCGAATCCATTTGTTTGACATGTATCTTCCCCCTTGATTGTGGTTTGACTGGTTACCATAGTACTGCGGGTTTGATTTTTGCCTCGGAGGATACTGACCCGTGCTTTTTGCTTGGACGTTTGATCGAGGGACCTGAGTGCTTGGCTCGGTCCTTTGGAACTGATTATGGTCCAATTGCTCTCCGGAACCTTTCTCTAAGGCTTGGGTTTCTTCCACCAAGATTCTCTTCTCTACTTGATCTAGCAATGCTCCGAAGGTCATTGCCTGACTTTCTGCCACCGTGTCTTTCAACAACCCGGGGAGCAAACCCATCCTGAACGCCGCAAGCGCTACTGAATCCTTGCAGTATTCCATATCTGTTTTGGTCTTGACAAAGCGGTTGGTATAGTTTTTTAGGCTCTCCCCCACTTTTTGCCGACAGTAGATTATGGTGTCTCTGTTGGCTCGAAATTTCTTACTCCCCACGAAGTGTTGTCTAAAAATATTCCAGAACAAGTCAAAATTCTTGATAGAGCCCTGAGGTAGCCTGTTGTACCATTTGGATGCCACTCCTTTGAAGGTTTGAGAGAATGCTCTGCACAACAGCTTATCATCGTCGTCGAAGTTTATCATAAAGTTCTTAAACTACTCGATGTGGTTGTCCGGATCCTGAGTCCCGTCGAACTTTTCAAGCTTCGAGATATCAAAATGCTTTGGGAGATTTCCCACTAAGATCTCCGACGATAGAGGAGAGGCTCTCCAGTTATGCCCTGTACGATAAATGTTAGACCTCAGATTATCGTTGTTCGAAAAGTACAGACCTTCCTCGGAGGGCAAAGTGTACTGCTGCTGCCATTCTGAATTTCGAGGGCCCATGTCCTCCTTCCCAAGGCACTTTGCCTTCTCATGAGAGCGATCACCAACTTGGTCATGGCGACTCTTTTCCCGCGAAGATTTCCTCTCCGAACTCATTCCCCTTCGGGCGCCAGTTTGCCTCTGGTCACGCTTTTTCCTTCTACGGTATCTCCGAGGGGATGATTCAGAAGTACTATATCGCGAGTAATCGCTTGAAGTAGCCGAGTCTGAACGGTATCTTTCTCTCCTCCTCGGAGACCGTCGCTTACGCCTCCGATGCCTGTCATCTCTCCTCTTGGGTCGGATTTCAACCTCACGTTCCTCCTTTTGTTCGACGGGCTCTCTCCTTATCTCCGATCGAACATTTCCTTGCGCAGCTTCCTTCTCCGCCTTCAACCTTTCGATCTCCAGCAATAGTTCATTCCTCTGAGCCAAAAGAGCGGAGTCATCAAAAACGTTTTCAACTCGCCGACCTCCTTCTCCTTCGGACTCCAAGTCATTTCGAAAGTCATCCGCCTCCATGTTTTCCACACAGTGATCAACCAAATCGTCCCCCGAGCCTTCCATGGTTCTCCTCGGAACAGGAATTATTTCTAGGAAGCGATTATCGTCGGAGCGATTCTCGATTCCCACAGACGGCGCCACTGAAGAGCTAAAAGATGGTCCAGGGGTGATTTTGTTATGTGAGGATTTGGTAATAGAGGATTTAGTGATAGAGGAATACTTGAGTGTTAAATCTAGAGAGAGAAAATGCTAAAAAGATAGAGAGAGAAAGTCGTACTATTCATCATGAAATTCGTGAAGCGTGTGTGGTCCTTTTATAGTACAATTGTGGACCCCACACGCTTTAATTTGGTTTAATTACAACTTTTGGTCCCTACTTTAAGGTTCCTTCCTATTTTGGCTATATCTTTGCAACTAACGCATTTCGGCCCTTATACATTTATTCCTATGCATTTTGGCCCTTATACATTTATTCCTATGCATTTTGGCCCTTATACATTTATTTCTATGCATTTTGGCCCTTGTCTTTTATTCTTCCTCATCACCGCCGAACACGGTACACTATCAAGGAACTATTCGACTCATTCACAACAAATCTTCCCCTTGAGGCAAATATCCTTTCTTCAATATCAATAAAGAAACTTCTTTTCTTCTGACTCACCAAATGCCCCTAAGGCATTCACTCTATACTGCGAACACCGATCCAGTTTAGGCACTCCCTAAACTTTCGAACTGATACTTCCTTGGTCATTATATCTGATGGATTATCCTGTGTAGATATTTTCTTCACATCAACAATTCCCTTTGATATTGTATCACGAATAAAATGATACCTGACATATATGTTCTTTGTACACTCATGGTACATCTGGTTCCCTGTAAGGTGTATGGCGTTTGGACTGTCACAAAACACTTTTGTAGTAGTCCTATCCAAGCCCAAATCTGCTACCAAACCTTGCAACCATATTGCCTCTTTAACTGCTTATGTTACCGCTATGTACTTTGCCTTTGTTGTAGACAAAGCTACAGTATCTTGCAACAGTGTTTTCCAACTGATTGCACTTCCAGCTAGAGTAAATACATATCCTGTCAGAGACCTTCTTTTATCCATATCACCTGTAAAATCAGAATCAACAAAACCAAGCAATAATCATGCGACATCATCCAGTGATTCACCAATATCGGTCTCGTTAAAAGTTAAGTCAACATCCAAAATATTCTTAAGATACCGAAGTATCATTTCACTGCCTGCCAGTGTTCTTTCCCGGGACATCCCATGTACCTGCTAACTACACTAACCGCATGTGAAATATCAGGACGTGTGCATACTATAGCATACATGATACTACCAACTGCACTTGCATATGGAACCTTTGATATTTATTCCAACTCAACATCGTCCTTGGTCGCTCCTTTTGCAGACAACTTGAAATGAGTAGAAAATGGAATACTAACTACTTTAGCATCAAACATGTTGAATCATTGTAACACTTTCTCAGTATAGCTTCGTTGAGACAAGTGTAATGATCCTACACTTCTGTTCTTGATAATATCTATACCAATAATTTTCTTTGCTCTACCTAGATCCTTCATCTCAAACTCGACACTAAGCTGCTTCTTTATCTGCACAATGTGTGACATACTACAAGCAACAATAAGCATATCATCCACATACAACAACAAGTAAACATAAGAATCATATGACATCTTTTGATGATATATACAACTATCATATGGACTTCTCGTGAACCCTTTTGACACCATATATGTATCAAAACGTTTATACCATTTCCTAGGTGACAGTTTCAAACCATACAATGACTTTTTCAGCAGACAAACTTTGTCCTCCATATTAGGTTCGATGGATCCCTCTGGTTGTCTCATGTAGATTTTCTCCTCTAATTCACCATGTAGAAACGCAGTCTTCACATCCAACTACTCAAGCTCTAAATCTTGCAAAACTGCTATGGCTAACAAAACTCGAATCGAACTATGCTTCACCACTGGAGAAAATAATTCATTGAAGTCGATTCCTTCCCTTTGAGTAAAACCCTTAGCGACCAGTCTTTCTTTGAATCGAGATGCCTCAACCCCTGGATTACCTTCCTTTTTCTTGAATACCCATTTACAGCCTACTATCTTCTGTCCTTTAGGCAAGTCAACAAGCTTCCATGTTTGATTCTTATGAAGATATTCAATCTCTTCCCCCATAGCACAAATCCATCGATATGCCTCTGAGCTCGCTATAGCTTCTCTGTAGCTACTAGGTTCATGCATCTCAACCTCTTCTGCAACTGACAGAGCATATGAAACTAGATTCGCATACCTTTTTGGAAGTCTAATATCTCTTCTTTCTTTGCCCAATGCTATGTTATAAGGTTGTTGTTCTGGTTCGGGCGCATCATCCTCACTATCATCCGATGCTGACGCTTCACCTTATGATTCTGGATCTACCTCGGAACTACTTGAAATATTAGACCTGCTAGGAACTAATTCTACTTCAAGCTCCACATGTTTACTCACAGCCGATCCTGATTCGACCATTTCTCTTACTTTCTTCTGACTTTCAATCGAAGCAAACTCATTAAAACTAACGTCCCTACTGATGAGAAAACCTGGAGACTTTGGAGAGGTACACCATAAACTATATCCCTTCACTCCAGTAAAATATCCTAGAAATATGCACCTTTTTGCCCTCAGACATTTCTCACATGAGCGTACACAGGACAACATAATCAGCCGACGATCCAGACCAAATCTCAAAAGAAGTTTTATAATCAATAGTCATTGATGGAGACCAATTCACCAAGTAACACGCTGCATTGATAGCTTCAGCCCATAAATCTTTTCCCACACTGGAATGCAAGAGCATACTTCGTGCCTTGTCACAAAGCATTCTGTCCATTCTTTCTACGACTCCATTCTGTTGTGGTGTTCTAGAATAAGTGCGATGGCGCATTATTCCCTCAGCTTCGCAGAACTCGTTGAACTCATAATTGCAATATTCTAACCCATTATATATCTTAAGATGTTTGATTTTTCTTCTTGTTTGCTTCTCAATCATCAGCTTTCATTTGACAAAGGTTGAATATGCCTCATCTTTCGTTTTCAGAAAGTAAACCCACACCATCCTTGAATAATCATCAATCAAACTCATGTAGTATATGGATCCGCTCTTGGATGGAATTCTGTTTGGACCCCAAAGATCTGAGTGAATGCAGTCCACTGTTCCTTTATTTTTTTTTACAGCCGATTTGCTGAATTTGAATCTAGTTTGTTTACCAAACACAGTACTCACAAAATGTCAATGATTCTACTTTATACCCTTTCAACAAATCTCTATTTCCCAAAACATCTAATCTTCTGTCACTCGTGTGGCCAAGACGCCAATACCACAACTGATTTTGATCCTTCCTACTTTGGCTATTACTCCTTGATGATGCTACTGCAACATCGCACATAACAACACTCCCCTGGAAAATGTAAAGACCCTTCTGCAAAACCTTTCATGTCTACCATTGAGCCTTTTGTCACTTTGATTACACCGTCTTCTGCACGGTACTTGTAACCCCGAGAGTCTAGAGTCCCAAGAGAAATCGGGTTTCTCTTTAACCTAGGAACATGCCAGCACGTCAAGATTCTAACAACCCCATCAAATATTTTTATTCTGACGTTATCAATAATACCAAAGTCAACGAATGATTGTTCCCTAAATAGACAGTTCCCTATATTGGCTTGTAAGTATAGAACCATTGCTTGAAATGATATATGTGATATGTAGGTCCAGTATCGAGTACCCAAAAGTTTTGCCCAAAGTCTGAACTCACGGACAATATATCTCCTCTACCATTGTTTTCACTATCTTTGGAATCATTCACACCTTCAATAATGTTTGCTGCATTTTCCTTTTGATTTCCCTTCTTACCATTTAGTTTCGGACAATCTCTCCTATAATGACCCTGCTCACTGCATTTATAACAGTTTGAGTGTTTTAGCTTTGACTTGGACCTCTAGTTCTTCTTTCTTAAAGAACTCGCTTTGCTTCTAAATCTTCCCCTAGGCATAAGACCTTCCCCTTCAGCTTGATTTTCTAGCTGCCACTGTCTCATCTCCTTTAATTTTAGTGCCCCTTTGACATCTGCTTGCGATAACTTATCCTTACCATACATAATGGTATCTATGAAGTTTTCATATGGAGCTAGTAACGATCTCAATACAAACAAAGCTTGATCATCATCCTCAATATTGATATCTATGTTCTACAAGTCCATTATAATTGATTTCAAATTATCTAAGTGCTCTCTTATGGACATACCTTCTTTCAATCTGAAATCATACAAACAGTTCTTCAAGTATAATCGGTTTACTACTGATTTCTTTGAGTAAAGACCTCCTAGTTTCCTCCATGCGCAGGAAGCAGTCTTCGCACCACTAATCTCGCGAAGCACATTGTCTTTCACACTCATTAAAATCGAGCACAAAGCCTTTTCTTGAAAATCTTGCTTCTCCTCTTCTTTCATCTCTTCTAGTAACTTATTCTCCATAGTGTTCCACGGTGTTCCACAGCCCTTGCAGTACCAATGAAGATTTTAGTTTAATCTTCCACAACGCAAAGCTGGATCCCCCATCAAATTTTTCAATTATGTATTTTGTTGTTGTAGACGCCATTGTGAAAATCTAATTGCAAAAGCCCTAATTTCACCACGTGGCTCTCATACCAATCTTGTTATTAAATCACTATGAAATTATTACAAAATGGCTCAAGCACAGAACATATGCGAAGGAAATACTTAAATGAACACATGATTTAACGTGGTTCGAAAATTGTCTACGTCCACAGGCGCCGCCAGAGAAAAGAGTTTCACTATGATAGAAAATGTTACAGATTTCAGATTGTATTTTTGTGTAGTCCTGGAATCTATTTATATGGAATAAATAGACTTACTAGATAATGGTCCCAATGGGCTCGTATACATGAGACCAAAGATGACATTACTCATTTTAGCTTCACTATCAATGATACAAAACTGTATCACCGAACACGGTACACAGTCAAGGTACAATGACACTATGAGAGACACAAAACTGTACTAGCCGAACACGATACATTCTCAAGGCACTATTTGACTCATTCACAACACATCCTTTAACGTTTGACATTCCTCCGTGGGTCTCGTTTCTTTTTAGAAGTCCATAATTTCTTGAGTATATGGAAATGAGTTATATTTTTGGTTTAGTCCTAGATAATAATATATTTTATCTGATTTTAGTATACAATATCTTCGAACATCAAATGGTTTCTTAATTATCGAGTATGAAATTCATAGTCGGTTATAATTTTCTTATTTCTGATTAACGAGAGGGTTATTATCGCAACATCTGAATTTGATCTATTTGTTTACCCCATCTTACACACTAAGCTCAATAGATCGTTGAGTATGATATTATTTAAATTATACAGTTAACTTTTGATAGAGTTATGAAAATAACTTTTTTGAATTTTTTTAAAGATGACGTCAATGATAATTATGAAATTATTATAAGTTAAATGGCTAAACTATAAAAATAAATAATTTAAATAATATAAAATATTAAATAATATAATAAAAGAATAAATTCAAAAACGTATTCTAAAATTTAGAAAATTATGATGGTTAATTTTAAAATTTGGGTTTTTATTTATAACTTCAAATTGCATATGTGAAGAAAAAATATGTTCATATTCTATTTTATTTGTTAACTATTTATATATATATATATATATATATATATATATATATATATATATATATATATATTTAATAAAATATATTTTTTCATTTATTTTATTTAAAAATTAATTTAATCATATATATATATATATATATATTTTTATTAATTAATATTACATTAATTTTCCAATTTAACTTTTGGGTAAGTTACCAATAACCATGTGGTAAAAATTAAAAATATCAATAATCACCTACATTTTTCAATTTATCGATAACGACCTACTACATAATAACTTCATTGAATAGCCTCCGGGTATAAAAGCTCAAAGACGAAATAAATTCACTTTCTTCTTCAGCTCTCAACCTTCTCTCTTTCAAATCGAAACTCACAAATTTCACTGAATTCCAAAGAATTTCAGCATAAATCACGAGTACTAAATGAGGTTTTCAGAATGAATTTACTCTATTTCGTTTTTAATTTTTCAATCGATGTGTTTGTAATTATATGTTGGACCTAAGTACTATTTGTATTTGGTTTAGTGATTTGAATACTTTTTTATACAAAAAATATAATTAGTAACCTATGAACTACTTGTGTATCTATTTAAATATTCTCGATTGACATGTTTTTTTAATAACTTACTTATACGTATTTATGCAACTAAATGACAATAGGTATGTAGTTTTTATTCTATTTTTACACTAAAAGACCTTTTTTGTAACAAACTTCAACGTAATTAGGCACACAACTTACAATCAGTTTCAAAACCAACTTTCTCTTATGTTTTTCAAACATAAAAAACCTTTTTCACAACCCCCAAATGTATGTATTTACGTACCCAACTAACAATTAGTTTCAATACTAATATATATATATATATATATATATATATATATATATATATATATGTTTTAACTTTGTAATGTAGATAAAAAGTGTCAAAAGATTCAGTATTCTCCACAACCGGAATTCAAGATACATTTCAGCTAACTTAAAGAATAATTCAATAAGAATTTAACAATTGAAAGAACCAATATCAATTGGTAAGTTCAATGCTTTTTCGCAACAAACAAATTAAATTAATACCCAAGTTACTCACAATTACACAACGAAGTTACTCACAATTATGCAACATGTTTGACCTATCTAAAAATGTATTTTCACAACATGATTGCATGTAATTACATAACCATAGTTTGACAAAATGTTATTTTATTTTTACTTTGAAGTCAGAAGATATGGATTGAGAAGAACACGCCATTAAACAAAATGAAGACTTGGGAATAAAAAACGGATGAATAAATTAAAGAATTTGTACAGTCAAACGATATTCTTAATGATCAGATTAAAAACTAAAAAAGAAAGGAAATCAAATTTAGTTCCACAACCATTGGCAAAGACTTATTGCATCAAATAGAAAAAGATTGTGTGTGAGACACAATATCATAAAAATTTGGTTTATTTTTTCTTCTTTTTTTGTAAAATTTCTATGCAAGTAGCCTACACTCTTTTTTGTTTGGATACTTAATTTTTTTATCTTTAATTTATATATTGTTATTTCACAACTATGATAATTTTTAACGTAATTATGCAACTAATTAAACCATAATTTTGCACCCCAAATTATGGTTGTTATTTTAAAACATATGCCTATTTACACAACCAAAATTGTTATTTCACAATCAATTAAAACATAATTACGCAACCGCTTATAACATAGTTTTGTAACCAATTAGACTAGTATTTTTTCTTAATATCTCTCTATTTACGTAACCTATTATAACGTAATTTCATATCCAACTAACAAATATTTACTTTCATAGCTAATTCCAAACTATTTAATAAAAAATCATAAAAATTAAAAAAACAATCAATTAAAGAAAATAATAATACATTTTTTTATATTTTCTTCAAATGTTCTTTTATTATGATCACGGTTTTTAAAATGCCGTACTTTACTTTATGGAGCAACTCGTCACCTCGAGATATAATTTGTCTCTACTTCGGTCTTCTAGTTCTCATTTTCAAGGTTGGTAAAAGAACAATAGGAGATGGATTTTAACTATAAGCTTCACCAAAAGTTGATAAAGTTGGTATGCCCGAAAATTAAGTTTCCTTATAAGAACGTTTGATATAACATGACTCCATATATACCGAATGAATACTATGGATACTAAATATAGCAACACAAGCATAAGAACAATAAAAACCTTCAACTTTCCAATTACCACAAGTACAGTTGTAGTTCGAAATATAAAAAAACATAACAAGTTCTGGTTAAAATTTAAAACTAGACTCCGGTAGACAACCAAACAGTCCATGCACGACCTTCTTTCACGCTAGTTTTAATCTTTTTCTTCATATCTGGACAACGCTCAATATTCCAACGCAAATAATCAGAATAACACTTTGACATCTGTGTCATAAGCATAACCCTAATTTTAGCCAATAATTCTGACATATGCAGGCTACAAAACTCTTTGATATTATTATTATAAGACTCAGCTGGAGTTGAAGGCATAGAAACCATAACTTGTACCTTAAAAAATATACATGCGCACTTTTACAGAGGAAGGTTTTCCATGAAGGTAAATGATTTCTAATCATCTTATTTAAAATATCCATGAAAATGTAAATTGAATAAACTCTCATAGGGTGTATATCCAGTGGCGGATTTAGGGGGTGGCCATATATGCCATGGACCACCCCAAATTATAAAAATTAGTTTTGTGTAGTGGTATGAGTGTTCAGTTTCTAGGCTTGAGGTCAAGGGTTCAAAACTTGGACCACCCTAAATTCTAATCCTGGATCCACCCCTGGTGCATAAGCACACTATTCCAAAATATTGACCATCTTCTTCACTAAATCATTTGGTGAACGTCTCAATGTATGTTTTAGATTCCCAGTAAGACGATAAAGACAATATGAATGGTAAAAATCATGGAAACAGTTCAAAAAGGAGAGGATCAGATATTAAAAAGGATTTGAAGATCCCAGTAAGACGATAAAGACAATATAAATAGTAAAAATCATGGTAAATGAGTCTTTAATGTCTCCAAAAACCTTTGCTAATTATCACCATATTCGGACCCAACGATAGCTAATACTACTAGAAAACTTCTATTGAAGATATAAGGATAATAAGTATTAACTCGATAAAGTAATTTAAAAGCCAATTATATAATCTCTAATTTCGCAACCCAAAATGTAATTTCGCAATCCAAAATGTAATCTCGCAACCCAAAATGTAATTTCACAATCCAAAATGTAATCTCGCAACCCATTTGCACTTAATTTCACAACCAACTAACACCTAATTACGTAAGCAAAATAATTGTATATTTTCACAACACTAGGGTAATTTTACAACCGAAACCTATTTACACAACCATTTTGTACATAATTACGAAACTAGTTACGCATAATTTTGCACCCATAAAACAATTTTGTATATAAAATATGTTTTTTGTTAAAAAGAACTTACCATTGTTACCATCATTAGCTATTTCAGATAATAAAATTCTTCGATATGTACCACTAAAAAAAATATCTTCGGAAAAGGGCAACAAAGGATAAGAGTGAAATCCTTGAAGACAAGCTCTGTAAGCTATAAAATATCGTTTAATAAAAATGGTTTCCACCATCATACTCCAATACAAAATCACTTGTGACGTCCAGAGTCTTTAAGATCTTAAAATAAAATTTTGACAAGCCGAAATAAGTAGAACGGTTTGTGTAAAATTATCTTCTAGCTTTCTTCAAAGCCACCCATGACTTACGATAAGAAATATCTAAACCATAATCATGATAACAAATATGATCACCAACATATTGTTTTGATAACCTTATATCCATTAGACTCATCAACTGAAGCATAAATCCTCCATGGACATCCTTTGCTTTTCTTATCGAATAACAAAAACTTAATTTTACTCTCTGATTATGAATGAATTATAAGTATATCCATCTACGATAGAAAATCAAGATAAAGCAAGACACAAATATCTAACACCATCTTAAAATACTGTCCCTACACATTGAATACCATTAATCTTACCCATAGTAGTAAGATTTTTTTTCTTATGTTAAAAAAACGAACACCTGGACTAGGTTCTTTAATTGGTATATTATCTTCAAATATCGAACCAATATTATATAATAATACTCTATTAACTTTATCCAAGCCAACAACATCAATACCTAAATCAGCTTCACAACAATTTCACCGTTCTTAATAACAATATCTTAACCTTTATTACGCTAAGCCAATATGACCAATGATATAAAATTATCTTCACAACACAAAAAATAGTTCTTATATTTACCAAATGAATAAGTGAAGCTAAAGCCGACTCCTCACCGGCCAATATCATTTGCTTATTACAAAATCAACCATACTTTTATAACTTTCACAAGTACATAGTATACGAACAAAAACTTGTTTTTTTGTTTAAAAACAACCAATCAAGACATTGCAAACCAATAAAAAAATACAAGTTCATATTATTTTCGCACCCAACTTTAACATAATTTTACACCCTAAAACACAAAAGAAGAAATAATCATTACACAATCCAAATACACGTAATTTCACAACCAAATGCATACTAATTACGCAACTAAACTGTACATAATTTTGCAATTCAATGTAGTGTCTAATTATGCAACCATAATGTTCATAATCATACAACCAAACTAGCAAAACCAAAAAATAACAAATTCTATTTTTTTCGAAATCAATCTCTCTAGAATGTTATCAAAATATATACGTGATCTATGAAATAAAAGAATCAATATAACTAAAAAAAACTATAAAATCATTAAACAACAATAGAATAACTCGAAAAAATAAAACATAACAAAAAGAAAAAAAAATCATATGTAAATCGATAAACAATTGATAAATACAAAGAAAAAAAGAAAAAAATGAATGATCCATAATTGCAGAAAGATCTTGATCAGATGAAGAAAAAAAAATTCAATATAAAGAAGAGATTGATCGAGTGAAAAAAAAAAAGAAAACAAACAAATCATAACCGTAATAGCAAATCGGGTGTTAAATAAGTATTAGAAAATGCATGTGCTTATTAGTAATCTAGTTTCAAAACCAGAGGTTATTAACATTTTTTCAAACCCAAAATAAATAAATATTTTTTATTTCGTAAATGATGAAGGCAGAATCATTCGAATAACAAATCCGACAAATCTATTAATCACATGGTTAACATGTTTTTATTTATTCATTTACTCAAAATAAATTTAGATAATTAATTACATATTTTAGTTAAATTTAATACTTACTAGCTATGGATTCAATTATTTAGATTTGAGTTTGGATCTATCTTGTTTGGATCTTAACCGGAATTATATATCCATCTATTAGACCGGTAACACCTATAAACAATTTTTAAAACATTAATGATATGGGTGCTCAATTATTTTTTATATCAAACTCTCTCTCAACATTTACTAAAACTCCTCTATTATCGCTCTATTTAGTATCTAAAATTAATTAGATTTTGTTGTATTACCAAATAATCCTCGCATAAAATTTATCCTATCAAATTAGTCTTTAACTTCTATCGATGGTCATCCAACACAAAAACAACCCAAATCTACGAAACGAACCAAATCGAGCATGACAGAGTTTAAAAGATACTCCCTCTCTAGATATTACTGTACACGGAAACTGGCATGGCATGAGCATGCAAATGAAAAATTGACATTGACATTGTGTATCTTGCTGGTCATTTGACGGAAAACCCCAACAAGTTTGTCAAAAGAGGTTTGTCTTTAAGACAAAACCCAATTGATCTAGGCCCATTACCATGGCCCATGATTTCCTTCAATGCGGCCTTCCTAAGAAGGCTGATATGGTCGTTCTTAGATGATCAACGATTAATAAATTATTTTCGTAGCTGACTAATGTATTCGAAAACCATCCAAATATTTTTTGAGTTTCGGGGTTGAGTGGTTTGTGGTTTAAGAAATGGAATATTTTTTTATTAATAGTTTTTAATATTAAAAATATAACATCTTGAGAACGCAAACAAGTCTGTTGGTTTAAGGGCGAGGGACAGTAAAAAAAGGGTTCAATTTTAAATTACTGTGAATATTTCGAATTAGTATTACATTTAACAATGAATATTTGAGATTTATATATTTCTAAAAAATTAACGTAATTTTTTTGTTATGAATATATAAAAATAACACATTTAATCTTGGGATATAAATATAAACCAATATAATTTTTGTATTGATATAATATATAGGGTTAGACTAAATTAGGGTCCAATTTTTGTTAATCATTCCCAAAATATAGAGAATCTTTTTAATTCAATAGTCAAAGACGGTTTTACCCTTTGACCAAAAATTTTTATTTTCGTCTTGTAGTGGAATGTGGGTATGGTTAGCCAAATGTAGAAGAACACAAAATTACTCCTCCAAACAACCCTCTTATACTCAACACTTAACAAAAATTTCAAAAACTCTCATAAATTCAAAAACTCCAAAAATTTCAAAACTTCAAAAACTAAAAAATAAACACTTGAACCTCCAAAAAAATCATTACTTTTTTTTTGTAAATTCAGAATAATCGAAGGATGGACTCTGAATGTGAGAAGCTTGCTCAGGAGCATGGGACTCCAAATATGGTAGTTGTTCTAACCAATCTATTTAGAAAAGTTTCCAGTTTGGTAGATCTTCTACATTTAGAAAGATAGAACCCGAAGTGCCCCGCCGGTTTCAACCATCTAAACCGGCGGGGACAATGAACATTCATAATAAAAACTATGAAGGTTCTCCGCCGAGGCACACCATGTCCACCTGGCGGGTTCATCGAGTCCCAACCGCCGGGTGGGACACCCGTACCTGGCGGGGTTGTTACTCTGTACCCGTCAGGGACAACTCCTTTGTTTTGTGCAGATTATGAGTTTCATTTTGTGTTTGGTCCCCGCCGGTTATATTATTGGAACTCGCCGGGGGTAGATTGTTCCACCGCCGGGGTCAACCCTTGTGTGTTTTCCCCAATGGAGTTTGATTTTGGCCCCGACCCCCGGCGGGTGGTGAATTGTCAACCGGCGGTTGACAATAGCCCCGCCGGGTTGAGAATTTTCAACCGTCGGTGTAACAATGTCCCCGCCGGTTGGAACCATATAGAACCGGCGGGGCAACACCCTTCAATGTGTGAATTTTTTAACCGTTGGGTTGGGGTTGGCTTATTTTATCCATGCTCGTAATTGATGGTTTTTTTTCACATAGGGTGAAGAGTTAAAGAGTGGAGATGGAGGGTTAAAGGATGAGTCAAAGGATGATTTGTCTAGTTCGTGCATGGTGAAGGCGGAGGAGGAGGAAATATTGGTGCCTTGCTCCGTCGATTATAACGAGTTGTTCAACACCAAAATCTCACTACTACTCCCAGGCAGACCTGATTGAATGGGTTAAGGAAACCGCATTAGATAACGGGTTTGTGATTATTTTACGCCGATGCGATAGACACGATCGTAAAACTCCGAGAGTAGAGTTTGTGTGTGAAAGATCTGGAGTTTACACAAAACTGGTAGATACCAAGGATCTAAAGAGGAAGTCTACCGGAACGAAAAAATGCGGATGCCCGTTCGCCCTTAAAGGAAAGAAGATGGGTGATGGTTTGTGGGGAATAGAGGTTGTGTGCGGCGTTCGCAATCACGATACTACATCCTACAAAGAAGGTCATTCCTACGTGGGACGCCTTCAAAAAATAGAGATGGATTTCGTGGTTAGTTCTACGAAAATAGGATCCCGTCCTCGTGATATTCTTGGTGGAGTGAAGAAATTGAACCCTAAGAATTTTTCTACAATGCGCACCTTGTACAATGCATTACTAAAACACCGGAAGCTCGAGAAAGGAGGTCGGTCACAATTCCAATACTTGTTGGGTGAACTAAAGCGACTAAACTACTACGAATTCCATAGAAAGTTCGAAGACGGAAGCGATATCATAGGCGAGCTTTTTTTTGCGCACCCGGTTAGTTTGGATTTGTTACGGACATTTTCGAACGTCATTTTAATGGATAACACGTACAAGGTGATCAAATACGGGATGCCGTTGTACGAGGTCGTGGGTGCGACTTTTACGGGGAAAACATTCTACATTTGATTTGCGTTTATGTCGAATGAAAAAATCGAGACCTACAAGTGGGTGTTAGGATGCTTACATTCGTTGATGGTAACTCGCTCCATCGAATTACCATCTATTGTTTGGATGGATAGAGACTTGGCGCTTGTGAATGCGGTGGAGGAAGTGTTCCCTAAATGCAACGCACATGTTGTGTCGATGGCACATCAACATGAACGTCCTAGGAAAAACAAAAAAGATCATAAAGGAGAAGAAAGTGTCCAACGCCTTTTTGAAAGTGTGGAATGAAATGATGTTGGCGGAAACGGAATTAGCCTACGAGAACTACCGGTCGGAATTGCACCGCGACTTCAAAGAGTATCCGGAAGCAATTGAGTATACCGAAAGTGGGATAGGGCCGTACGGTGACAAGTTTGTCATGTGGAGAACTAACAAGTGGATGCATTTTGGTAACCAAACCACAAACCGCGTGGAGAGCGCTCATTCGAGCCTCAAGCGTTTCATCGGTACGAGCAAAGGTAACTTTGAATCTTTTTGGTTGAAGTTGCATACTTTGATCGAATTGCAACACGGGGACATCAAGGCTTCCTTTATAAAGAGCCGGTTGTTGGCCCTACATAAATTCACAAACATTGTGTACGTTAAACTAAAAAGCAACATCTAACACTATGCAATGAACTTTTAGCCGACAAAGTCGAATGTGCCCGCAACATGACAATCGCACCGGATATGCCTTGCGATTGTGCCATACGAACTACGCACGGTATGCCTTGCACCCATGAAATCTATGAGTTTGTTGCGAAAGGCATAGAGGTGCCGCTTGAGTTGTTTCATGAACATTGGAAGAGGTTAGACATCCTAGTTCGTACCAACCTCTCGACGATCGAGCAACTTAAAACCAAACTTGACAAACTAGTATACGATGTCATGGCGTCCAATGAAGAAGCACGCATAGAGCACGTTTATAAACAATGGTTTGCCGTCGTCCATCCCGAAACAACTAACATTTTGGAGCCATTGGTTAAGCAAAAAGCGTGCGGTCGTCCACCTAACAAACGTAAGTTATCTATTGCCGCTGATGATACATCCACTAAACGCGACAAAAGTGGGCACGAGTATGTGCTTCAATCAGAAAATGCTAGTACGCCATTCTTACTTGAAGACTTCAAACTTCTAACCGCAACCTCAAGTAAAGGGAAAAAAAAGGGGCCTAAACGTGGTTCGGAAAGCGCCCCCGCTCGTACGAAAGGTAGCGCTATTCCAACGCAAGCAAGTGGGACAATGCTTAGTAGTGGAACGGTGGGTTGTAGGTCAAGCTCTACGATGCTGGTGAAGGAAACTTTTGTAGATCCCAAAGGATACATGAACCAATTCCCCATCTATTTTAGGCCTTTCGTAGAGTCCATTAGCGATGTTAAATCCGATGGCCATTGCGGGTACCGCTCGATAGCGTACGCCTTGAACGGGAAAGGGTGTTATTTTCCCCGCTTAAGTGTTTAGTTTCATAGTCCGATTACAGTACTTATAGAGTACATGTATGTGGTTCAGTCTAAAAAATAATGAGCGGGAAAGAGTGTTATTTTCCCTACTTATTATTTCTTTATTGGCGGGGGTCTCATTTGGTTGGAGTTCGAATTTGTCGGGAATTTGAATAAGGCGGGACTTATATTGGTGGGAGTTTATGTGGCAAAGTATTTGGCGGAAGTTTAATATGTATAAAATAAATGTTCTGCCCACACATTGAAGGGTAAACAACAAGAATAACCCTAAAATAATGTGTCTCTGGAACGAGTTAGAATATCAATATCTAATTAAAGCATCAATCGAACTTGGTAACACTCACATAGAAGATCAATATCTAAAATACGGACAATACGAAACATAAATACATTAATATTGAACAACAACTAGAAGCCCAAACATAACAACTTAGCATTACATAAGAATCGAGGACAATACGCAACATATATAATAAAAACATAACAACAACTTATAACAACATTACGCAACATAAATAATAAAAACACGTTGGAATACGACAGATTGCACTATTAGTAGTCGTAACGCAAGCTGTGTAAAACATCGTCTCCATCCTCCCTTTCCATAACCATATCCTCCACATATGCTACCATATCCTTAGTGATATAGTCGTAGACGGTCATGTCCCAGACCTTTACCGCCTCCTCCATTTCCTGCTGCACATCAGTAGTCGAAACTCCCAAAAACTCCGCATTGCGTGCGTACATCGCCTCTATCGGATAGACATCAATAATTCTCCCCTTAACCAGGAGGCCAATAATCACGTAGACGTTGTCCAGTGTCAACGTCATCTCTCTAAAGGAAAACTGGAACGTGTTAGTCTCTTGGTGCCACCTCTCACTGAACACCTCGGCCAACTGCACGTGGTTGTTGAACATTGGTAGATGCCGCATCAACGGCCAAAATTGTGTCTCCTCGAGGTAAGCCCTCACCACCAGTTGTTTGCTAAGGTCCCACAGACCAAGCAAACCGTACTTGGACTGGACCGTGATACCCGAGCGCGCCTGTAAAAAAATTCAAAAATATATGTAATGTTAAAACAACAATTTAACTAATCAAACATATAATTAATTCGATAACTTACGTCGTTTTTTAAGGCACATTACGCCTCATGTTGGGCATAGTCGGGGAAGAGAAGGACGTTATTTTGGGATAGAAAAAGATTTTTCCATCCCTCTGGATCAGTTGGACGCCCTTCCGCATGGACCTCTCTTCGAGGTGGTGGCATAGGCACCTCCGTTTCCTCGTCCGTGTCCTCCTCGTCTACTAGGGCACGCCGTCGTCGGATGGGGAGCACCTCTCGTGGAGGAGAAGATCGTGGATGGGGGGCCTCCCTTGTGGGACCGCGATCCCTTGTGGCGTCATATTTCTGATGCCACAAGGATCGTTCCGTGGGGTCCTCGCGCACCTCGCGCACCTCGCGCTCGGGGTGACCACGTTCGGTCCGCTCCCCACGTTCTGGCCTATCGACCACCGGTCGTCGGCTACCTTCGCCCTTTTTCGCCGCTTTGGCCGCCTTCTCTTTCCCGCGAGGTGGTTCCTGTCTGCAAAAACAATCACAACAAAACAAGTTAGAACGGAGCAAAAAAAATTACTAGTTCTATAAAAATAACAGGTCTCCCCGCCGGTTGACCAATTTTTACCCGGCGGGTGAAAACTATTTTTTTGAAAATTGAATTTTCTACCCGCTGGGTGACAATTATTCACCCGGGGGGTAGAAAATTGAATTTCTAAATAATAGTTTTCGCCCGCCGGGTGAATCAGCCCCCAGCCGGCGCGGAACGTAAACACAGGTTTTTCATGTTCATCGTTTCCCGCCGGGTAAATCGGCCCAGCACCGGCGGGGAAGGATGAACATCTGGAAAAAAAAAATATCCCCCGCCGGGTATCCAAGCACTGAACCGGAGGGGGAGGCTCGAAACCACCATTAACGACTTGAAGAAGAACTCCTAAAACTTCCTAAAAAACCAAATCAGCCAAAACCAAATCTACCCTAGCATCACTAGACAACTAAAAACAACTTCATAACTAAACTTCTCCAATTCTAACACCCTATGCGTATCAAAATCAAAAAACTTAAGCAAAACCAAATATAGAAAAAAACTACATTTAAGAGTAAAAACTTACTATTTTCCTTTTCACATGGTAGTTCTTGCCTTGGTGTTGATGTGGTAGAGTTCTTCGGATCTAATTTTGGGGCTGATTTTGCAAGATTGTAGAATTTTGGAAATGAGAGTTTGTTTAGGGTTTTGGGGCTGATTTTGGGTTGGGGCTGGTTTATAGATGGGAATGGTTAGTGTTTAGGGTTTTGACTTAGTGAAAAAAGAAAGGATGTTTTGGGTATAATGTTGGGGCTACTTAAAATTTGTTTGGGTATGGTTAAAATTGGGACTGGTTAGCTAATTGGGCCCTAATTTAACCAAACCCTAATATATATTATGTTTGGTTTTAAAATTGCATGTTTTTACCTATTATCTATTAAAAAATTATTATTTTACAAATTTTAAATAATACGGTATTAATATAAATTATATATATATATATAATATGAGCCCTCCACTCATTTCAAAACCTGTCTCTCTCTTTCCTTTAACCCTCTTTCCTTTCGAATCAGAAAACCCTAGAAATCGGTTCTCTCCTCCATCAAAATCCAAAAAGCCATTACACACTACCTCAAAATCGGTTCTCTCATTACTGTAAAAATCGCTTCTTTAAGAAGCCGATTCTGGTTTGATTTCTTGATCGGAAATCTTCGATATTTTGGATCTGAGGTTATCGACCTGAAAGATGAGCAAAAATGAGGTTCAAGATGATTTCCCTCAACTGAAAGGCGTAAATAATCCGAAGATGGTTATGAATCCAACCTTTGAAAGCACTGAAGGAAAGAATACTTTCGCGGAGGTGGTTGGTGGAAGAAACAGAGAGTTCATCCATGAAGGAGTCATACACGAGGAGCACGAGGACTATAAGTCAGTGCAGTTTCAGAGTACAAATAAGTTTTCTTTAACTTGCATCTCAAAGCACACTTTAATTGCTAAGTTCTCGTTTGAGAGTCCTACTCTCAGCGAGTTCAAAGCATATATTGCTGCATTTAGGTTTATAGGGTCATTCAGCATATCTAAATGGGACTATAGGCATTACTTCATAGAATTTGAACAATTGGAAGATGTAAAAACGTTTTGGAGTAAACCTGTTAGATCGATAGGAAATTTATCTTTCAGAATTCTTAAGTGGTCACCGGAATTTAACCCCAAAAAGGAGTCACCTGTGACTCCTCTTTGGATTTCATTACTTAAATTGCCTGAAATCTTATATAATTCTGATTCTGTTAGCCATATTGCTAAAGCAATCGGATTGTCTTTAGCAGTATGGGTCCCTAGAAATAACATTTCTATGTATAATTACTGTAAAGCTTGGGTTATGGTTGATGTTTCTAAGCCTCTTCCTCAAAGCATTTGGATATGCTTTGGTGAAGAGGATGGCTTTTGGCAAGATATTCGTTATTTGAAAAAACCATTCTACTGTAAAACTTGTAAACAAATAGGACATAAAGAAAGTCAATGTAAAAAAGAAGAATTGGAACAAAATGTAAATAAAAACAGAAGCTACAAAGATCATATAAAAAATATATCAAACCTTCCCTCAAAAGAAGTTTGGATACCAAAAGTTATAGATATTAATAATGGAAAACAAACAGGAACTGAGGTTATAAATATTGAAAAATTTAATGAGAATTCTGAAGCTAAAAAACAAGTTCAAACAGTTGAAAAGATTAAGACTTTAACAGAAGATAGAGTGTGTGAAAAGGGATCTGAAAAGGTTATAGTACCTAGTAATAGTAAAACTGATTTTCAACACTTAAATGTACCAGAAATAAATAAAGAAGATAAAACAGAACAAACAATTAAGGAACCTTTTGAAGCAACTAATAATGACAAACTACAAGATCAAGATATAGCACAAACATATAATGGTCAGTTTAATAATCAAATTGATTCTAATCACTTAAATGGAATAGATAAAACTGTTAATCAATTAAAAGAGTCAAAGGAAAGTACTAATAAGAGCTCACCTAGTGATATTCTAGAGTATCAAAATAACAATGTTAATTTTTTTAATCAAATGGAAGATTCTGTAAGAATTACTAATGAAGACATAGTTAATGAAATTGAAAATATAAAATTAAATAACTCATTTACTGTATTAACTGATGAAGAGTTAGAAGAGTTAGAAGATATTGTAGAAGCGGAGCAGTTACCATTAGTAAGGCCTAGTCTAAGTGAACCTAATTCACCTAAGCAAAGAAAACTTAAAAAAAAATCTTTTAATGTTAATGTGAGCAGATCAGCAAGAAGTAAGAGGAATTGGAAATAGGAAAACATTAAGAAGAGTAAAGAATTTGATTAAAAAGGTATAGTTCTAAACCCTTGATAACTTTAAAAGCAATAAATTCTAATCACTATACACAAACAAAGGTAAATGAATACTGGATAGATAATGTGTGGAACATTGATAAACTTCTAAACATGCTGCCTGTTAATTATGTGAATGAAATCATTAGAGTAAAGTTTAATACATGTAGATCTGATTCAATAATTTGGAAACTTTCAATTGATAGGAAATTCAACTTAAAGGAAACTGTTAATGAAGTAAGAATTAAAACCATAGCTTCACAAATAAAAGATAAAATCTGGAACAATATTTCACCAAAGAAATGTTATTTCATCCTTTGGAGAGTACTGAACAACCTATTAAGTGTAGACATTAAGCTTCAACAGATTGGTTTTTGTTTAGCATCTAAATGTACTAGTTGCCAGAATTTAGAAACCCTGAATCATGTTTTCGTATCTTGTGTTACATTGCTGGAATCATTGAATCTAGGTTATTTTAGATTTTTTGAAGATGACTAATTGGTTTGGTAAGTTGAAAAACTTGACCTATATGGCTCTGATTTGCAGGATAAGCAGCAAGGGGATGGAATGATGGATGAAGAGGCTTGCTGAGAATGGAAGGATGCAAGAGGAGAGATTCAACACAAGTTTGAAGGAGAAGATGTAAACAGATGAAGACTAGCTCATAAACTGAGTTATTAACTCATAACTTTGATTATGCAAATGTAATCTTCAGCTGTACAAAATGAGTTATTAACTCATAAACTGTATTAACATTTGTAAAGTTTCTTTTAAACATCAATAAAAAATGCATTTTCTTGGGAATATATATATAATATAATATAATAGTTTGGACTTGTCTATGAAACAAAAATATCTTAAATTAAATGATGATTACTCGTCTGTGTTTATTATTTTTTCGACCATAAATTATATGATAACAGAAATGGATACACACAACAAAGTAAATGACCCATAATAGATGCGTGGATGTTGAAATTTTTTTAAATTAAGTTATGGTTGGCGAATAACTTTTAGCACGCTTTCAGAAAAAAGATATTAGATGCATAACATGGAGATGGTAGATTTTGATTTAGGAGTTTTAAAATAATATAGTAAAAAAATACTATATTGAGGCAAATCGTAAAGAACAAAATGTAATATATTACTTTTTATTTATTATTTAGAGTTAAAATATTATATTATATACTTCGCTGCAATAACGAATATATTTATATTTAAGTTCAACTCATTTTGTTATTTATTAATATTTGTACTTTCAATACCATTTTAATCATATATCTCATATTGGTTGGGGAGAGTATACGAGAGCTTTAAGGCTCAATATCTATAGTGTCAGGTTTATAGATCCTCCCTAAAGGTCCTACATTAATCCAACTAGTATATATATATATATATGTTTCACGTGGTTGTATTTTTTACTCGTTAGTCCAATATATTTATATTTGATTATATTTAATAATTAGATTTACATTTAGAACTGTTAGATAACTTGAAGCTCCAATGAATGAGACATTCTAATTTAGGATATCCTTACAATCTCTCACTTGGACCATCACATGAGTTGAGGTGTGACAAAATACTTGTGACAAATGCATACTTAATTAACACATGATTTCAATTTATTTTACTTTATGATTCATAAATATATATATAAAAATTTGTAAAATATAGTTGGTTTATTGTATACAACTTATGCATTATGTAACTTCTATATTCAAAAGCACCATTGTTTGTATAAATGTTTTATCATCACTTAATTTTAGTGTCTTAATGTACTTCTTCGATAAAGAGAAATGTTGATGGTAGCAGTTGTATCAACCCATCAGGGGTCTTTACAAACTTGAAATATTTTGAAATGAGGATCATACCAAAGGTATGAAAGCAACTATCTTGGCTGATCCAAGTATCAAACCTCTCACAGTTCTCGCAAACTTGTCCCGGATCATTTAAAAAAAATAGAATGGATATTTAATAATACTTAACCTTCTTAAGATTTGAAACTTAGTGCAACTTAAATAATCATTTATGCTTAATATATTTTCTTTAACTACTTTTCTATGTAAGTCTAAGGTTGACAACAAATTGCTAATCTCATCAGAAGTGAATGAGATTGGAAAATATGAAGTGTGTAGTTAATATTAACGACATTGATATTTATTTCATACATCGTGTCATTGATGTCTCATATGCTTCAACAATGATAGTCTTTTAACATGTTTTTATTTTGAAATTTCAAATTGAAGAAAAATAAAAATTTATAGCTGAGTTACGTGAGAAGTTGGTATTACAAGACTTTGGAAAACACTATCTCTAGCTCTTTGTGATCCAAGTCCTAATACCATAATATCAATTATATCCAACAACCAAGAAAAAACAGTCAACCAAGTGATCCTACTAGTCAACAAAGATATTTCACCCACCAACCTTGTGATCCCACCAGTTAATCAAGAAATTCCAGCAAAAACCCAACAAGAACCCACCGACCAAGGGATCCCACCAACCAAGCAACAAAAACCCTCCAACCAAGTGATCCCACCAGTCGACCCACCATAACAACAAGATCAAGTGAGTTGGCCGGTCCATTTACAAAAATACCAAGTTTTCCACTAGTCAACCAATTGTAACACCAATACTAATTGATCTCACCAGTCAAGTGATCCCACTTGTCAACCAACCAGAACACCAACAAGAACACCAATACCAACCAGAACAAGAGAAACACAACAGAGTAAATAAGAAACATTGTTACACCACTCGTAAGTATTATAAGTCTTGTATATTCCATATCGGCTTATAACCGTGTACTCGTCTTGAATGTCTTTTTTTTAGTCTCACATGATTTTATAACAAGTCTCGCGTTGGCTAGTATTATAACTCTAGCATTTTTCTTAAAATTGGTCTCACATTTTTTTTATAACTCATCTTGCATATGAAATATACAAATCTTGCATTGTAATATTACCCCAATATCACATCTTACATGTGTGCTTCTGTAAGTCTCGCACTATAAATTATCTCACGTTTTTTCTTATACAAGTCTCACATTGTAATATTGCTGTAGAATCGCATGTTGCAACTACTATTTACTATTTTATCTATTTTAACCTAATTTACACCAACTGAAACCAGAACTAGTTTTTTCCATAATAAGAACAATCCCAACCATGACAACCCCAACAATTAACCCTAAAACTCACGTAATTCTTAAGAAAATAATTTTAAAATGATATGTTGTACACATGAATATGCATTTTTTCATTAGTAGATTGATAAGGTTGAGGTTGTTGCTTCTCTGAAAATTAGTACTATTTTTCTCATAAATTAGGTTGAGGTTGATGTTGCCTTGGAAGATATTCCCTATGCTGTCCTAAATGGTACTACTTCTGTTCTGGATATTACTACTCATGTTCTCCTAGATGGTACTATTGAAGTTACCGTAAATAAGACAAATACAAAATTAGTGGTATAAGTTCATGAAGATGTAAGTGGATTTTAAGTATATAAAGATTCAATTTTCAATATATTTTGTTTTACATTGTCATATATTGTAGGGTTATAAAACACTATATTTTATGTTGATTTTCCATCTGGCTCTGATGTTTGTTTTACTTGGTCTCGTCTGATTTGTTTTCATTACCTAAAATGTTTATTATATATTTTCGACAGATATTTTATTTTCTATGTTTTAATTTTCCTTTAATATGAATTTCGACTTGTTCTATTTTGAATTCTTGTAGTCTATTTTGTATTCGTTGCAGTCTCGTAACTTATTTTCTTTAATCTTCCATGTTTTAGTTGCAGTAGTCGCGTATGTTGCAATAAGAGTCGTTTATTATGCAGTATTTTACTCTTGTTTTGCATGTTGTAATCACATTATTCTCGCGGGTAATGTTTGTTTGAGTATCACATCTAATAGTCACATTAGTCTCGCATACTAATAACACTGGTCTCGTGTGTCTTTATATATAGACTTTCATCTCTCTTTATGCTAAAGATAGTCTAGTATTTTCCCAAAATTCCAAAGAAAGTCTCGCCATAATAATAAGAAGGATCTCGTATTTAACGATAACTTAAGAAGAATCTCGTATTTAGAACAAAAAATTAACCTGTTTCATATTACAGTATTCCAAAATAGTTAAACTAAACTAGCAAAATTTAAACTACAAAACATAACAAACAAGTCCTTAACATTTAAAAAATCCATCGTAAGTCCATCGATTATGTTTAAATTTTGAAAAACGACACGACTTTATCTATTCCGTTGTTATTTATCCTTTAGACGCAATATGTTTGTTCTTAGGTCTGTTAACTTTTCTTTTCAAGTTAGGAGGCCAAATTTTGACTGATTAATTAGAACTTTATTATTCACTAAATTAGTTAAAACATGTGTTGTAAAATATTAAATTGAAATGTAATTGTTGACAATATAAATAGCTCAATCACTATCATTGGATCTTCCTACGTCCAAACTGCAACAAAAGCATGCGAACATAAAAATAAATCTTGCAGACAAACACCACAAGAAAATTTGAAATTCAGTAAGTTAATAACCATAACAGGTTCAGAAAGAACTTCATATATCACTACCGAAGACTTATGTACTAGCCACGAGGACCTACATCAACATTGACCTTAAGTTATTTTCCATACTCTTAACATAATTTACTGCTCCAACTTAGCCCCTACGCATAATTTCATGAAACAAGAATCATAAGTAAGACTATGATCATGTTAATAAATTCAACAATAGCTAGACTACATAGATCTTAAATCTAATAATTAAAATATTCTACGAGAGAAGATGTTATAGCATCATATATTTTTCTTTCAAGAAATGTTTGGGCTTATTCCTCCTGAGGTATCTTATCGAGAAAGTTAGTAACCCTATGACTTCCTTCAGTAATAAGTAATTTAAGATTTTCATTAAATATGTATATCGTTGAAGCATAAATAAATTGTTTAAACCAAAAAACCATCACAAACTTAAACTTTGGCTATGTATGATTGAGAGCATACCTCAAGTTCTGAATTAAATGAAAATTACATTAGTCATGATAGCATTTTAGATACAGGACATAAACAACATTAATGATACCTAAATGACGACATGAAATAAATATGCTTTGACGTTCTAACAAATGAGGTCTCCAAATCTCTAAAAACCAAAGCCAGTTGTCAACATCTTCACGACCAACAATACTAAATCGAACATGAAAAATAAATTTAATTGATACTATATGTACCTCGCCTCGTAATTATCCTTTTATGGGTCTCGCAAAAATATTTAATCACGACTCGCATGATTGATATAGTCTATCTTGCATATGTCAAATAAAATGTCATGTGTCTCATATGCTGGTGAAATAGAGCTACTATAGAATGGACTAGCATGAAGTATTAATGAGATAATAAGGTCTACTATCTTGCATATATACTATATTTTGGGTTTACGTCTCACATGATATATTATATGATGGTCTCACGTCCATTCTATATAAAATCATTATAACTCACATATATCTTTATATGGATCAAACAATTATATTTGCTCACGTATCGCGTGAGAAAATATAGTCTATCTCATATCTTTCACATACTAAGTCATATTGGCGTAGCTTTCATGAAGCGTGTATGAAATGCTATAAATTGGTCTCTCATATATATAATTTATCGGTCTCGCATGTATGTTACTGTGATACAAAAAAACTGGTCTCATTTGTAAGACAAGCAAATTCGTCTAGTCTTGCATATTTAAAAACAAGTAATATTAAAATCAGAATTGCATAAAAATATAGTGAAAGAAATAAATATACCATTGTTACCATATTTTCCTATAAAAAAATATTTCATCAATAAATAAAAGTAGATGACAAGAATGAAAACTTTAAATACAAGACCTGAATGCTATGAAACACCACTTGAAGTTGCTATCCATAGAACTCCACCTAGTAGTCACTCATGATATCAAGACTATTACATATTTTAAAGTTAGCATTCTTTAAATCATTCTATGGCAGACAGTAAGAGATATCTAAACTATAGTCTTGTTCTAACACACGATTTTACAATCGTCGTTGTAAAGTTATTGTATGATTTATGATAGTACTTAATCTCCTTATAAATCAAATTGGATGTCAAATGTCTCCCGTTTTACTTAAAACATTAGTGCCACAAGTATGCATGCCAACAAAATTATTGATAACTATGAAACCAGTGTACGAGTCAACTGATGCATAAACTCTTCCTTTAAATCCCTTTGAGATATTATGTTCTCAAATCGTAGTTCTTTTTTATATATGATTATACACATATTTGAAACAAACACATGCTTAAAGGCATAACGACATAAATTTAACCTTAGAGTTGCAGCACCTTAATAAAAAGAACTTGCCAATATATATAATCACATCAATACAACCAGTAGTAGCAAGTTATTTTTTCATATGATCAAAATAAACTAAACGATAATTAATCTATTCACTCATTAATTTATTATTTCAGGCTTTAAATAAACTTAAACTAGACTCTCTACATATTTCTTTAACAACCATATCAATTAGAAACTGTTTTATATCAAAACTAACATTTTTAAACGTTGTATATTAAACAATATTGGAGAACCCACCAAATCGATATCATTGTTAAATAAAAAATATATTATCATTGCAATAGTATATTATACTTTAATTACCTCTAACCAATACAACTCATCTACTTTCAACATACCTTAGAATACTTTCAAATTATTCAAACGTATTAAGAAGAAACATTACAGTTTGGTCTCACACCTCCTGAAAAAAATACAAAGAATAATGCATTTTATATAATATACATACCTAATCTCGAATCATTATATCAAACGTGTCTTGCATCTCGAATCACGGAATAAAACGGTTTTGTATCTATGATGCATGCATAGGTCTTGTATGTATCATATAAACCTATCAGAGTCTTGTATCTATCAATTATAGTCTCACATCTTTCAAAATTGGGATGCATGCCCATGTTTGTGTATATAGATCTCGTATATATGATTCATGTACATATCCCGCATCTATCATATAATATATGTTATGGTCTCGCATTTACTTAATATAGTCTCGCATGTATCAAAATTGTCATACATATTCATGTATTGTATATCACATGTATGTTATCGCATGCGAGTCATATGGTAAATATGCAACGCCTCACATCTAAAATCTTACACCTATCACATCTTATTACCCCGATGTCTTGCATCTAACAAAACTATACATGCAAACTGTTAAATCAACTTCCTTAAAACTTCACAACCTAAAAATAACTCTTAACTATGAAGAAAATACACTAAACCACAAGTTTATAACTAATTAACAAAAAAAATAGATGAAAACTTACTATTATTGGACACAAATCTCAGAGTCATATTATGTCGAAACTGAACTGTTCTTCGTATTATGTGGAAACCAAAATTATTCTTTAACAAGGCAAAATCAAAGATGCAAACTCATCGAATCCCATATAAATCTGAAGTAAAATCTTAGAAAATTTTGAAATAGAGATATTTAAAAGTTGTTATATTTGAAAGATATGATAAAATATATTCAAGGTTACTAAGACTTTTTTTCTCTCTCTCTCTCTCTCTAAAATAAGGTTTCTTTGAAAAAAACTTATATAGTTGGTATATGGTATCTAAAGTATGATTAAAAAGTTGGGTGTTAAGTTGGTATTAAGCTTCATATTTAGATACTAGGTATTCATTATTGACACTCGATGTAGGAATAATTTTTACTTACATG
This sequence comes from Limnanthes douglasii subsp. nivea, assembly GCA_036936605.1. Classification (NCBI taxonomy): domain Eukaryota; kingdom Viridiplantae; phylum Streptophyta; class Magnoliopsida; order Brassicales; family Limnanthaceae; genus Limnanthes; species Limnanthes douglasii. The sequence continues at coordinate 358,166,681 of JAUPFV010000001.1, forward strand.
TATTCACTCTTCCTTAACCGATAAACCATATTACAATAAAAACGAGTACCAACAGTGAAAACAAATGATCGAAAATAAATGAGTAGACGTAGATCTGAGGTATACATAATTTTCTTCCGATATGCAAGTAGATTTTAGCATGATTCTTGAAACAAATAAATCGGAAACACTATATGTAAATCATAATAGAATAAAATGCAATCTATTGTTTTCTATTCATTATATATATAGTCCAACTATTATGTGAATATATTCAACCCCAATAACAAAACAAATATATATATATATATATAAATAAAGTTTTGATGATTATTTATGTTGTTTATCAATATTCTTAGACTTAATACCATTTTAATCTTATATCTAAGTGACGTGTTAAAGACCATAACCATATTGGACTCCTAAGGCCTAATGTTTATAATGTCAAATTGTTGGACCCTCCCTCAAAATTTTACGTCAATCCAATTCATATCTATATCAAATATTAGTTAAGGTTTTATTTATTATTCATTGGTCCAATACACTTATATTTGATTAAAATTATAATTGGATTTATATTTACCACACTTGGGAACTTTGAATCTGTAATGGACTGGATATTCTAATTTAAGATATCCTTAAATGATCTACTTCTAAAATGTCTCAAAGATTTTTTGGTTTTAAAACAAAATAAATCATACTAGTCTAAAAATCGAGTTGGTCATACTTAAATACATATATAGAATTTGCAGTCGACATATTCATAAAAATAAATAGCATAACTTCATTTCTTAATGATACATTATATGTGATATAGTTTTCAGATGTCGAACGTGATTATACCATCCAAGTTCAAGATAGAAATTTTGTTGACTAAATATATTCAAACGAAAAGTGATGTAAATATGCAGTCGGATATCAAACATGATTAGAATATACAGTTTCATAATATAAGTTTTTTAAGTTTAGTTTCACATGAAATTAGATACATAGTAATCATCGGGTGTCGAAAATGATTAAATCAACAATAATGAAAACGAAAGTATGTTAAATTATAGTAAAAAAACTGTTAAAATGTTCATAAAAAACTAAATATATGAAATAAAAACCACAAATATAAAAATATGGATACATTTATATCAATATAATATTTGTTAGGTATAGGCTAAAAGTGACTAGAGTAGTTCTACCGAGACTTAAGGGTCAAGACTTGAGTTTTCTAGGACTTAAATGCAAGAATTGTTTGGACTTTAAAGAATAAAAGACATGAGCTCAACCGAGACTTCGATGAAGAGACATATGTTGAAACCTAAAGAAATGAGCTATATTGAAACTTGTGAGTAAGTAATTGTTGGAACCAAACTACAAGATCATTACCTGTTGGAAATTGAGTGTATGGATTTTGTAGTCGAGCCTTCTCAAGATACTTATGTGTTCCTTAAACAAACTAAGTTCAATCTGATGTGAATAATTTAAAATAGATAGAATATCCTCAATTTTTATTAATGAATTTAATTTGAGTGTGCTTAGAAGAGTGACATAACAGTACATGTGTCAGGTGTAATGTGATGATGTCATTATCTGTCAAATTGTACAGGTCCATACGATTGTCAAATTGGCTGCTACCACTATCTATTGATTGTTTATGGGAACTTGCAATACTCTATCACCAATCATTTGTTCCAAATATAGTGAAAGAGAAGTATGAAAATGCTGCTAGAGCAGAATTTTTGCTAGACAAATAGAGAGAAATGAGAACTTATATGGTTTTAGAGAGAAAAACAAAATTAGGAAATATATATTCGTTGTGTTTAATAGAATTTCCTTCAAATATTTTATCTATTTAAAATCAAGGTCTATTGTATGTTGATGTAGAATTTTCTTACAATCCAAACCACGTTAAATCTTGTCTTTGTGTGCTTGGTTTATATTTTTCTCATCTTGTTAACTTAGATTTTGGATGTATAAGTGGCTCTACTTACTTCATGTTACACTTACAAAAACTAAATCATTATTCAATTCAGTTTCGACCTATTGCAAAAAGCAACAGTAGCTACCCTAAAATCTCTGCCAAAAGGGAAAAACTAATAGTGCAATTTTCATTCATTTACATTAAATATAATTATTTTTAAACGGATTAAATGAAAAATATCGCGTACTACAATCCAAAACGGACATCGACATGTAAACATACAAATATTCACCATCTCAAACATTTTCCACATTTTTGTAGGTCCCAAACAAAAACAGTAAAAAAATTAGCAAAAACAAAAACAATGTGCGAGATTTATACGTGGAAAAACCCCTTCAATGTGAAGAGGAAAAAACCACAGGACGGATTAGGAGTCCATCCTAAACACTTCTATTATTATAGTTGACAGTACAAGTAATCTTAATCAATCTCACAAAGATCTACAAAACCACCAAAGATTACAGAGAATAATAGAAAACAAGAAGAGAAATACAAAAGAGAATAATATCACCAAAACGGTTGCACTGTTACAACAGCAATTTAGCTCGATTTGTAGCATCAAATCACAATCCAACTGGTCATATTTAATTTTCAGAGGTCCCAAACATGCTTTCTACATTTTAGGAAAAATAGATATTGTTTGCCTCTCGATTAAACCTATTTTGTGTGGCTGCACTCAACATATTCGAAAAACGAAAATAAAAATACTCACTGCATATTTTTATTTTCGAAAAAATTATCTCTTTCTCTCTTTCGTGTTTGTTTGGATGTATCACTGTTTATTATCATTTTCCTTTATATATATATATATATATATAACCTAAGGAGGTGAAAACCCTATGTTATAAATTGGGCCTAATTGGGTTGGACCATAACAGTCCCCTTCACCTCTAGCTCATCACATGGAAAATACATTTATGTGGTAATCATTTGAACCTCATATCGGTGAGCAAACTGCAAAGCTCAACCTTGCTTCTTGGAATAGCCTTAGCCAACATGTCTGCATTATTCTTGTCAGTGTGGACTTTCTTTAATTATATTTCTTTTGTTTCGATCATATCCCGCAACCAATGATATTTCACATAAATATGCTTGGTACGTGCGTGGCATGTTGGATTCTTGCTTAAATATATAACACTCTGACTATCACAGAATACCACATACTCTTCTTGCTTCAACCCATACTCTTGAAGGAACCTCTTAAGCCAAAGTATCTCTTTGTTTGGTTATATTGCTGCAATATATTTTTCCTCAGTTGTTGAAATGCTACACATTTTTGTAGCTTTGATTGCCATGAAATCGCTTCCCACGAAAATATAAACATATAACTTGAGGTAGACTTTTGGTTATCAAGATCACCGACCATGTCAGCATCTGTATGACCTTCAGGTATAGATTTTTCACCTCCATAACAGAAACTCAAAGTAAAAGTACCCCACACGTATCTGAAAATCCACTTCAATGCCTCTAATTGAATTTTACCCGAATTTGATAAATACCTACTTACTGAACCGGCATCATATGCAATATCTGGTCTTGTATAAATCATAATATACATCAAAGAACCAATAGTAGAAAATACCATACCTTTTTTCTCTCTCTTTGTTGTAGGATGCGCTTCATTTTTTAACTTGAAGTGTGTAACTAATGATGTATTGACCGGCTTGAAGTTCTTCATATTGAACCGTTCAAGTACATGTTTAATATTTTTTTTCTTGTGATAACCATAAATTTCCAGCTTTCTTATCACGAGTAATCTACATGCATAAGATTTGCTTTGTTGGACCCAAATCTTTCATGTCAAATGATTTGGCTAATTCTTTCTTTAAACTGATAACCATCTCAGTATCTTGTCCAACTATCAACATATAATCTTTATAAAAAATAAGTATGATAACTTATCTCAAGAGAACTCTCTAAAATAGACACAAGGATCAGCATGAGTTCATTTGTAGCCATTATTGATCATAAACGATCAAATTTCCGATACCACTGTCTTGGCGCTTGTTTAAGCCCATAAAGACTCTTATTCAGTTTATAAACAAACTTTTCTTTCCCTTTCTCTTTAAAACCTTCAAGTTTCTCTATGTAGATTTCTTTATGCAAGTCACCATGTAAAAATGCCATTTTTACATCAACTTGTTCCAACACAAGATTTCGACTCGCAGTTAAACCCAATACATTTATGATAGAAGTCATCTTGACAACATGAGAAAATATATCATCAAAATAAATGCATTTTTTATGTTGCATCCTTTTACTACAAGTCTCGTTTTCCGTTTGATAATTTTCTCATCATCTATTTTGTTCTTGAAAATCCATTTATTCGTCAAGACTTTCTTTCCATTATGAGATTTTACTAGCTTATATATTTCATTATTTTCAAGGAATTCATCTCTTCATTCAGAGGCTCAAGTCAAAGATGTTTCTCTTCATGAGATAACACTTCTTGATAATTCTCTAACTCTTTATCTTTAGTGACTAGAATAAACTCTGAGCTTAGATACTTTATTGAAGGTTTTCTCTTTCTAGTTAACCTTCAGACCTGTATATCCTCCACCTGAGGGATAAGTTGCTCCCCTTGCTCATGAACGTCTTCATCAAATATGGTCTCATCAGAATAATCGATAACAATATGATCTTGTAAATCACCACCATGATGGAACATCCTCAATATCATTAGGAACCACCTCAGGATTTTCATTTGCTGTCTGATTTACAAAAGAAATAATATAAGAAGAAATATCATTAGTAGTATTAAAAGATACATCAAAAGTAGAAGTTAACCTTGTACTCAAAAGATCTTCACCCTTCGCGTGCTTAAATAATACAACATATCTACTTCTCACTACTTTCTTCATCTCAGGATTATAGAGTCTAAAGCCATATTGTTCATCATCACATCCAATAAAAATACAAGGATTAGTTTTTTAATCAAGTTTGGATCTTTGTTCTTTTGGAACATGCATGCATGTTTTACATATAAAAACTCTGAAATATGAATATATATGATCATTTATTTTCCATACTCTCTCAGGAATATCAAAGTCAAGAGTTGTTGATGGTGCTCTATTAATCAAGTATACATCATAATTAACTGCTTCAGCCCAAAATGTCTTATGGAGCTTAGACATTTTTTGCATACATCTAACATTCTCTACAATGATTCGGTTCATTCTCTCTACTAATCCAATATGTTGCGGTGTACCTGGTGTTGTCCTTCTATGTGTAATACCATAACGTGAGATATAATTTTTAAAATCATTTGAAATATACTCACCACTATTATCAGATCGAAAACATATCAATTGTCTCATTGTCTCTCTTTTTACCATGACATGAAATTTCTGACAAATTTCGAATACTTGGATTTTTCTATATAACATGTATACCCAAGTTTTTTGAGTAGTATCATCAATAAATGTAACAAAATACTTGTTACCTCCAATAGAATCCACTTCCATTCGACCACAAACATCAAAGTATATTAACTCCTGTTTTTTTTTGTTTTCTAGTGGACTTTTTAGAAAATGAAGCTCCATGTTGCTTTCCTGCCAAACAATAGTCACATGGATCAATAATAATATATTTATCAATAGGAATGAGTGACTTACTTGCAAAGGTTTTTATCTTTTGTCGTACATGCATCATAATCTTTGATGACACAAATTAGCAGAATTATTTTCCTCAACTGCATTCAGCTCACCAGAACATATACCAAAATATGTCTTATACAAGGAGCAACACAAATCACCTCGAACAACTATCATTGAACCTTTGGACAATTTCCACTTACCATCACCAAAAGTGTGATGAAAACCTTCTTGATCAAGTACATTTGCATACACAAAATTTAGACGTAGATCATGAATGGTGCACATCCTTTAGTGTAAGTATGTACCTAATACAAGTATTCACATGAATATCTACCCAACCAACAATACTAGCTGAGTTCTGATTTCATATCTTGACACTATAAATATCGCCACTTTTGTACTTAAAAAAATATTTCCTATTAGGAACACAACGATGTGAAGCATTTGTATCCAAAAGCCATTCTGAATCTGAACCAGTAACATGATAACACTCACCAATAGCACAAATTGATGATGCATTGTTAGTACTAGTGGAAGCACAAACTGGAGTATTTTTATTATCAGTTTCATTTTGTGAATCTAAATTGTTACTTTGTTCTTTCTTTCATTCGTAAAAAAACTTCTGTATATGACTATATTTTCCGCAGTAGTGGCATATCTTATTGTCTTTCCCATCTCTGGAATTGGATATGCCATTTCAGTTACCACGAAATTTGGAACCTCTACTTTTGTTTCTTCCTCGATTCTTAATAACAAGAGCTTGTGCATTGTAAACTCACATATCTTTTCTTCTAATCTCTTCGTTGAATATACTTTCTTTAATAAAGTTTATAGATAAAACACCATCTGAAGTAGAGTTGTTAATAGTCACAACCATAGTTGTTAAACTATCTGGTAATAAACTTAATAGAAATAAAGCATGTAGCTCATCATCAAGAGAAATCTTCATAGTAGTCAATTTGTTAATGATATTGGAAATCACCAAGATGATCAAGAACTGACTTATCACTTTTTACATTTAGGTTGACAAGTCTTTTAAACAAAAAACATGTTGTTATGAGCTATCTTTCTTTCATAAAGACCTTCCACTTTCTTCCAAAAGATCATACAGGTTAGACTCTTGAGAAACGCGGTTGAATATGTTAAGTTAATCACGGAGTCACCATGACTATAATCCATATTCACTAAAAAAAACCTATCAACATCTTTGTCTTGCTTGTCTTGCACTTTTACTGGTTTAGCAGAGTTACCATCAACATCTTCAACTGACTCAATTGGATCAAACAAATATTTGTCGTATAGGAGATCCTCCATCATTGGTCTTCATATAGAATCATTTGTTAATGTTAATTTAATTATAGAGTTACCATGACTTTAATACGTACTCGCCAAAAAAAACTTGATAGCTCTGATACTAATTGTAGGTCCCAAACAAAACACAGTAAAACATAATCAGCAGAAACAAAACAATGCGCAAGATTTATACGTGTAAAAAACCAATTAAGTGTGAAAAGTAGAATACCATAGGATGAATTAGAAGTCCACCCTAAACACTTCTATTATTATAGTTGATGGTACAAGTAATCTGAATCAATCTAACAAAAATCTACAAAGCCACCAACGATTACACAGAATAATAGATAACAAAAAGAGAAGCACAAAAGGAAAAAATATCACCAAAACTGCTGCACTGTTACAACAGTGATTTCTTCCGGTCTGTAGTATCAAATCACAATCCAACCGGTCAGTTTCAAGCCTCAGATGTCCCAAACACATTGTCCAAATTTAAGCAAAAATCGACACACCGTTTGTCCCTCGATCCAACATTTTTACTATGGCTGCACTCAACAGATACGAAAATCGAAAGTAAAAATACTTGGTGTATATATATATTCTAGAAAAACTACTCTCTCTCTTTCGTGTTTCTTTTGGAATATCGCCGTCTCTTATCACTTGCCCTCATATATATATATATAACCCTAAATAGATGAAACCCCTAAATTATAAATTGGACTTAATCGGACTGGACCCTAACACTTTTAACTTTTAGTTTGATCCATAAATTGACGAAACTATAAAAAAAAGGGAAATGTCACACTAAATACCTTTTCACCAAACTTATTATCATCTAGTACCTCAACTTTCTTTTATGTCTACTAAACACCCATCTCAGCAAACTAATTTATTTTTAATACCCAACTAATATTTGCATTCCTGAAATACCCTCAACATTTGGATCAGTCTATTTTCGAACCAGAATTCAAATTTTGAATTCTTAATAGTACAACCTAGTCTGCTTTTTTTAAAAGTTGCCATGAACCTATACCTTACCTTCTGAAGAAACCATTTTGAATATCTTCTCCTTGTTTAAACGGGCCCGCGAAATCAGAAAACACGTAATATATGAATATTGTTATAGACCTGTTTAGCTTTAACCCGATTCGAAGCTTTTATTTGTATTTGTTCTTGCCAGCTGGGTTTTGTATTTTTTTTCCACGAGTAGAATATTTTATCAAACATCAGTCTTTAAGGTTTATCTGCTTTTATTCTTGGGAGCTAGGTTTTTTATTTTTTTTTCAACCAGTAGAAGCTTTTATCAAACCTGGATCTTTAAGCTGGATTTTGTTAGTTTTTTAAAGATTTCAAATTTGTTCTGTTTATATTAAAGTCTCCCTTAGTTTATGTCTAGCTGAAAACAAGTTTTTTAAGTTTTGTCATAGTAGAGCTGAATCCAGGTTCTGTAATGGCGTTTTGTTCTTACATGTCGTTGGGTTGAAGACGAAACCAGTATTTGACGTTTGCATGTTACGCTATTTTGATTAACGCGATGTACTCTGTATTTTGTGTTACGCGAGTTGAAGTCTCGAAGATTCCACATCGCGCGGCCTGTTAATTTTTTTGTTTTTTGTTTTTTAAAATATGAAGCGATATAGGTTTGCACCCAAACCCTTTGAAACAAACGCGCGTTAATAGAGTTTTTCACTAACGCGAGTCACCGGAGGAGGTAATTCCCATCTCTCGCGACATTATAAGGGTATTTTATTTTCCTTTTTTATATAACGCAATTTACGTTGCACCCAACTCGTGTCAAATCAACGCGAGTTACAAGAGTTTTCCTTAACGCGAGTCACGGAAGCAGTTAATATCACATCTCGCGCTTTTGATGACGCGATTTGTAGTAGCTCTCTTACCTAGCCTAATTCTGTTTATCATTTGCAAAGTACTAGATGTCTAAGCAAAAAGTTTGTATTTTCAAATATTTGAAGCAAACCTCAATCGTTCCTTTGAGCGAGTTTGAAAACTTTGAAGCTCTTGAAAAATATATTGAAGGTAGATGGGATGATCTGGTTAAGGGTTGATGCACTATTACCTACTCCTGTGGCGGTCAAAATTATTGTTTTTTTAATAACGAGACTGATTTCATTGGCTTAACTGTTTATCTCGATCTGGAGCGTCTGAAAAACGTTAGCTTCATTATAGAAAAACGAGTAGTTGAAAAAGATGCGCATGACATTGGTAAACAGCCTACTGTAAGCTTTGTGGAACCCTGTGATGATCATTTATTAAGTGGGGAGAGTAGTAATGGTTTAATATGTTCTCAACATAAAAAAAATACAACTTGCCACTAGGGGTTGGGTTTATGCTGTCACAAGAGTTGGTCAGACATTCGCTGATGGTGCCTCCAGTGTAAGGTTATCTTTATGCCGATATGCTTTAGAGCTTGGTTTTGCTTTCAAGTATATGCATAATACATTTACTAATATCACTGCTTACTGTGTCAACAAAGAGTGGCGAATGTATGCATCAATAGATTCTAGCACTGGTTTGATGATGATCAAGCGCTTTGTCAACACCCATTCATGTAGCCCGGTATTTTCCAAGAAAATAAGTAGGCATTTGACGTCTGATTTAATCGCGGATGAAATACATGAATCAATTAGGACAAGTCATTCTTTAACAGCAAAAACTATTCAGTGTTCTATCATACAAGACTATGGTTTAGATATTTCCTATTGTTTATCGTGGAATGCTTTAGAGAAGGCGACAAGGGAAGTTTTTGGAGTAGTAATACTTCATTTGGCTTGCTCAATTCTTATTTTAGAAGATTAAAAATTTGAGATATTACTACCGATTGTCATTTGGAGGTTGGTTTTGGGAATGTATTTGGGAGGTGCTTTGTGGCCTTCGGATCATGCAGTCAAGGCTTTCACTCATGTCGACCATTACTGTATGTGGACAATACCCATTTAAACGGAAATAAAGGTGGTGTTTTGCTGTCTGCAGTGGCAAAGGATGGCAATAACGGTGTGTTTTAAACCTTCCTTTCACTTGGTTTTTAGGTAAATGTAAATCAATATGCGAGTTAATAAGATAGAATCATGCGTATCTCACTAATCTGATAATAAGCCTACCTCTAACGCGAGTTGTTATATAGCCAATGTTTATGATTCACGCGTCGTCGACTAGGCCGTCCCTAGCAATCGCGCGATGCTTATTTTGTTCATAGTTACCCATTGCTTGATACATTATATGCTACATGTACCACCTCGCGAGATAGATGATGCCTTCAAAAACAATCGCGCATTAATGGATTCATATAGCCTTATATTATGGACTCCCTAAACCTATTTTCATATTACATGTGTTTTTCCAGTTGCTTTTGGTATTTTCGGTGGTGAAGATTCTGATAACTGGATGTGGTTTATGGAATGTCTTAAACCTTATTTGGTAACCCGTCAAATTATTTTTCTTTCCGGCAGACACTCTAATATTATTAATGTTGTTTCTGTTGTTTATCCAAACTTCTTTCATGCTTACTGTATATATCATCTCCTTAATAATTTGAATATAGCTCTTGAGTGCACTAACCGCGAGTTTAAGAAGAAGATGTTGAAGCGATTCAAAAGTTGTGCTTATGCTCCCACAATTGAACTTTTTAATGAAAGACTTTCCAAATTTTTAAGTAGAAGTGGTAAAACGATTAAGGCTTTCATCGAGAATTTACCTCCCGAAAGTACGCCTAGCCATTCGTCATTGGCAAACGGCATCATCTGCTTCCGAATCCTTTAACAATCAGATTAAAAAGTTTTGCAATCTACCAATTATTGAAATGATAGACAAGATTAAAGTGATGCTAATGACTCAGATTTCTAGAGTTATTCACAAGGGCTAAGGTAGAACAGTTATTTATGCCCCGAATATGAGAAGTGGTTTAAGGAGAATGTTCTAATCGGTCGAACCTGGGTGGTATCTAAGTCTTCTGTAGGTATATTCGAAGTTTATTCTAAACCAGTTATGGTTGTCAACATACTTGATTTTAAGTGTTCATGTGGTTCATGGCAGCAATAGTGTTTTCTATCTGCTCACAAATTGGCTGCAACAACATCCGTCAACAAAGATCCTATGACGTTGGTAGAACCATTCTACACTGTAAGTAATTATAGATCCACCTATTCATTTAGCATACCTGCAATAACCGACTATGGTGAAAGTTTATCCTCTAACGAATCTGAAGGACCTGTTGTTCTACATCATAACGTAAAAAGGTGAGCTGGAAGGCCAAGAAAGAAAAGGATTCCATCTAGAGGAGAAGTATCATCTACCCACTTGCGCTGTGGCCGTTGCTTGAAATTTGGAGACAACCGAAGGACATGCGATAACACACTATGATCTTCTCGTCCTAATCTTATTTTATTTTCATCTGTTTCATTGAGTATGTAGTAACGTGATTCCACTTGTTCTGTATCTTTCTCGCGTCATTGTCCCAAACTTTTTGAGTTGATACGCTTTAATCATCTCGCACACGAGTTATATTCAGTTGTTTCAATACACACTTTTCATAATTTTTGAAAACACTAATTAGTTTATCTCCCCCTGAATTATAACACGATTTAGCTTAGTACCAACTCCTGTCGTATTTGTGCGATTCCTTTTCCCACTTACCAGGACATGTGAAGGTTATCTGACGCAAGTCATCCAATATTTTTTTACTAACGCGAATCATTAATTGGCTTGTACCACGGTAGATGAGTTGAAACGCGTCATATCACGCGATGTCCATGTCCCATGACATTAGATTAGATGAACTGACTCCTATCATGCGATGGTAATTTCACATAACGCGAGTTGAATTGAAGTGGATCGTAACAAGCGATGTGAAATTACCATAACGCGAGATAAGTTGCTATAGAACTAGCCATCCATCTGATCATGTATTGTGTGATTAACATTAGTATGTCAATGTCACGCGCGAGTCATTAAGGAGATATAACGCGTGACAAGTTAACTTCCTATTCATCTCTACTGTATTCTGTCTTTTGATTAGCTACTGTTACATAGACTATAAAATTATTGCATCCAGACCATCGACTCACGTTCATTTCTTGTAACGCGAGTCGAATTGAAGTGTATTGTAACACGCGATGTTCAGCTACTATAGCGCGAGATCCGTTGCTACACAACTAGCCATCCGTCAGATCATGCATTGTGTGATTAACATTAGTGTGACCATTATTCGCGCGAGTCATTAAGGATATACAACGCGTGACAAGTTGATTTACTATGCATCTCTACTGTATTTTGTCTTTCAATTAGCTAATGTCACATAGACTATAAAACTATTGCAACCGGACCATCAAATCTGTTCATTTCATGTAACGCGAGTCGAACTGAAGTGGATCCTAACACGTGATGTTCAACTACTATAGTGCGAGATCAGTTTCTACAGAACTAGTCATCCCTCAGATCATGCATTGTGTGATTAACACTAGTGTGACCATTATTCGCGCGAGTCAATAAGGATATACATCGCATGGCAAGTTAATTTAATACGCATCTCTACTATATTATGTCTTTTAATTAGAGGCTATCACATACAGTATCAAACTATTGCAAGCAGACCATCAAATTCATTCAGAAATTTAACATTACAAAATGAAGGAAGACGAACTTAATACATATCGATAAAAAAGGGCCTACGCATGCCCATATACTAAACTCTAATCAACAAACAACCAAATGTTATAGGGTTTAACAATTAAAATTTCAAAAAACTACTACACTTTGAAACAACCACGAATAGTTTTTAATAATCTGAAGAGTTACCATCCTCCTCAATGTCCTCATCATCCTCAGAATCCTCTTCACACTCTTCCTCATCCTCGTCTTCGTCGTCCTCCTGTTCATCGTCGTCGGTTTCCTCGCCCCATTATTACTCGTCCGATGAATCCTTGGAAGACTTCCTAGGAGTTATCTTCCTCCTTATCGTCTTCTTCTTCTTCTTCTTCTTCATGATCCTTTATCGTTTAGGACTCCAGTTGTAGTCAGAGTCCTCGTCCGGCCATGACAGAGAGTATTCTGAGTCATACTCATGCTCCGGTGAAAGTGAGGGAAAGATAGCATCTGACTCTCATTCGGAAGAGTACTCCATGGTAGTCTCGCGCTTGTAGTCTATGTACCTCGAACTGACGTCAGAATACCCACCGTCAGAAGATTTGTTGCTCTAGGGGTCGACTAAACCGCTCATGGTGGTGTTTTGCTTTTCTAAGGAATACCAAAAGTTTTTAAAAGTTTAATAGTCTGATGGATAACCATGCAAGAAAACGCGAGATGCCTATTAATATCATTTCGAAAACAAGGACTACCCTAGTGAGCAATTAATGCACATGTAATGAGTACTTTAGCTACCCATGTCACATCGTACATTAATAAACCCAATGCAATTAGTGAAAAGACAACCCATTGTCTTTTCACTAGCCAGTAATTATGACGCGAGTTAATTGTGATTCACGATAACCAACGCGTACTACTACCATCTTATTTGACATCTCTCATCTTATTGATTAATTATAATTAAATTTTTGGTTTAGTTTATTATTAGTAAATGTTTTATTAATTAAATTATATATAGTTACGTACATTATTCAGTTGTAGATAATGTACTTAATATATAACTATAATAATATATAGTTAAGTACATTATCTACAACTGAATAATGTACCTTGGTTAACTATTGTTAAAATATCTGCAATTGAGAGTCGTTTAGGTATATCACGATAAGATAAATGTGTCCATTACCCCGCTGGTTGCGTTCTATAAGTTGTAAACCCACAAGTAATATCACGCGAGATGTTCAATTCATGTAAGGCTAGATGTATTAAGCTTGCTCCTATCACATGATGTATCGATGATGTATAACACTAGTTTTGTTAAACCGGCTTCTACCATGCGAGAGGTTCATGTCGTATAACGCTAGACGAATTATACCGGCCACTAACACGCATGATGATGTTCTCGTATAACGCGAGATGAATTAAACTGGATTTAATGATGCAAAACATGGATGTAGTATAGCGATACATGAAATAAACTGGACCCTAGCATGCGAGATGTTCATTTCCTGTAACATTAGATGTATTAAGTTTGCTCCTCTCACGCGAGTTATGGATTATGTATAACGCTACTTGTGTTAAACTGCCTCCTACCACGTGAGAGGTTCATGTCGTATAACGATAGACGAATTAAACTGGCCACTAACAAGCATGATGATGTTCTCCTATAACACTAGATGAATTAAACTGGATTCAATGACGCAAGAAGTGTATGTAGTATAACGATAACTGAACTAAACTGGGACGTATCACGCGAGATGTGCATGTCATATGAAGCTAGATGAGTTGAACTTGCTTAAATCACGTGAGATGTGCCAGTTGTCTAATGATAGATGAAATTAAGCTGGATCCGATCATGCGCGATTCGTATGTCTTCATAACGCTACATGAATGAAACTGACTCCTATCCCGTGATGTGTTCACTATTTATAACGCTAGACGTTTTAGATTTGCTCCTATCACGCGAGGTGTTCAATGTGAATACCACTAAATGAATTAAGCTGACTTAAATCACGCGAGTTGGTCGTATAACCCTTAATATGTCTCACTGCCTCTTCCTAAGCGAGATGTTCAAAGTGATTTTTTCTCACCATTCTGCACGAATTATGTGTAACAGATCCATTGTGAGTGCGGGTATGTATCCTATTTTACGCGAGTTAAGTCTGAGCTAAAATTCATCTACTGAATAGCTCTCTTCATTAAACGTGCGAGACTGGCATTGTTCGTAATGTCTTGTTAACATCTAAGCAATCATTAGGTAACCATTTCAAGAAAAGTACACTTAAAATAAAGTCATAAATTTTTATCATTACTAAATCTATTTCATTACATCCAATTTAAAGACTACTTTGTTTTTTTAATGAAGTTACATTTTTAAAGTCAACAAAATTAAAGCCTTAATTCAACAACCACGATTATCATCAACCCGGTGAACAATTGGCAATAGCATCTTCTCTCTTTGCAATCGCTACCTTTAGGTACACAATCATATCTCTTGATATCCAATCATTAAGTTCTCACTTCCATAAGTTTGCTGCCTCTTCACGCAAAGCTAGACAAAGATCAGACACACGTAGCAAGGGTTCGGATTTTAGTTCGTTGTACCTCGAAGCGACTTCTTCTCGGCTGCGAACCTGGGGGCCAAAAAATCCAAGCCTCACATATTCAAAATACATCCTGCATAACACTTGATCGAAAAAAACGTCGGCCGTTTCATCTGAATTTGTTGTCTTCACGTACTTCACGACTTGAAGCAAGTGTTGGTTTTCATCGACGCACCAACTCATACTGATTTTCTATTTGGAGTGTGTTAATTGTTTCAATGTATACTATATGTTGTTTTGTGGAGGTTTATATAAAGGAGAAAAAGTTGGTGGGTAACTAGGCGGGTAATATTTAGTAGGTCTAGGTTTTGGCGGGACAATATCAATCACTAAATAATATTTGGTCGGAGTTGAAGCGATAGTGTATCACACAATATAATGATTAAATATATATAACTCCCGGCAGGAAAGTTTAAACGCTTGATTTGTTACAAACTTAACACGTGTGATCCACCTAGAGGCAACATATTATTCACGCGTAATAGGTGACAAAAAATGAAATTGTGATACGAGTCATCTACAACATACAGTGCCAGTTAACTTACAATTTTCAATACACTGGTTCTTGTGTTACCCAATAACCAATCCGAATGAAATTAGATACGAAGAATTGCTTCTAGTGAATTGAACTTAACAATTAGTCATCTGCCGCCCTGATATTAGTATTCTTATCATTTAGGAAGTGGCTAAAAATTTATGTGCGTGCTTTAGCTGACATACACTTGCTATATTCCCTATGTACAAACCCGTGCTGGATAATGTCTCTGACATACTGACAGACGAACACTCCACAGTCAAGCGAAGCTTTATCTTGCTGTAAAAAAACTCTAACAGCTCCAACGTTTTATCCATTCTTCACACGTGGTATGTATCTCTTCTTCATACAATAGTTCAGCTTATCAAATAAGAAAAATGTTAGTTTATTTTTTTTGAGATAAATGTGAACCCGTAATGTTGCGAATCACTTTACATTAGGACGTGAGTTCCATCTGTTACACGTAATTCGCATATATACTAACACGAGACGCGTATAATGCCCATTAAGGTGTGATTCACCATCACGTGAATTGGATAATTCGCCTGCAAACAATGAACATACAACATCATCAAATAAGGTTTCGTACTACTTACCAAGGCTTCGCCCGTTTTCCTAGTGTCGTCTGAAGTGAATTTGCTAAAAGGGAACATGGGATTGTTGTTTTTTGCCAAACTATTCTGCATGTCTATTACCAACAACGTCCAGTGGTTAGTACTTTTTTCATTTATGGTGCATACCAGAATGAATGCAATAAATGTGTCGTCTGTCACGTTTTTAAAACTGCGTCTATAACGTTTGTAACATCTCATTTTTTTGGCTATTAATGTCTGTAATAAAACCAGTGTACACCAAAACAATATCAAACTTCTGATTCACTTTAAATGGCTATTTAATAATTAGATACTAATCATTGCAACACCTGAAATCTGAATAGCTTTATATCTACAGTTGTACTCGTCATCGAGCCTTTTGAAAGGTACAATCCAGTTTGATTCTTGAAGCAGCTTATATATCCAGGCATCAATGATCTGAAGCATGTAAAAATCATAGTTTTATCTAGCGTAGTTGTCAATTATTTGTGTTATATCAAGTTTCTAAACTTTACCTTGAAATCTAACTCCCCTTCGTATGCTACGACCATTAGCTCTGTCACACTAACACTTAGCCGGTATGTAAATTTGTGTTCTGGCAAATACCATACTTCAGCATCTAGTTGATCTTCATTTTCTTGTATTTGAAGGACCTTGCGGTATTGACTAACGTCTATTAACTTTGTAGTTGATGTTTCTGTTTCCTAAGTTTGATTAATAGCTCCTGCCTATTGTGGCTGTGCAATTAAATCCCAATTTGGATAAATGTTATCTACTAACTGTAAAATGAAATTAATTGTGTTAAATAACCATCAACAAGTTACAACTCAATATATGATTATAAGTATAGTTTAGAACTTACCATTGGAGGTGCCTCTTGTAACAAACCTTTTTGACGCAGTACTGCCATCCAACTTTCCTCCACTCGAGTGTATAGTCGTCGTCTTATGAACTTCGTCAAAAAATGATTGTGTACACAGTAGGAATACTTTATCAAGGTTTAGAAAATCAAAACAATCTGCTTGGGTACGCTACTGCAAGTTTCATGTGGCCCAGTTATATTCATTTTCGTCCCACTTGTTAGCTCACCAACATTTCCAATTTCCAAATGAGCCTTAGAGTTTTTTGAAGCACCCTCACCACAATGTACATCATCTGCAGCCTCTCTGCAATTTTCATCTCCCACAACCTCATTCATACTCCATTTTTCTACAACAACATCTAGATGTAACTCTTGTGCAGTTTCAGCTACGACAACATTTGGTTCTGCGTCTATGGGTGTTGGTTCAAGTACTGCTCCCATAATATCATGTTGCTCAGCTTGGTCTTGAAACTCTTGTGCAGTTTCAGCTACGATAACATTTGGTTCTGCTTCTATGGGTGTTGGGTCAAGTACTGCTCCCATAATATCATGTTGCTCATCTTGGTCTTCAAACTCTTGTGGAGTTTCAGCTATGATAACATTTGGTTCTTCTTCTATGGGTACAATAGCAATTTGCACCTCAGCATCCGCTCCTACTGCACCCATACCAATATCTGCCCCATGCGTGTTTACTTCCTCATCTTTTTCCACATTATCAATTCCAGAAGAAGTTGGTACACCGCTAATAGAATTTGCCGCCACAAGCCTACATTTGTCAACTCCCAAAACATACAAAGTATTTTCATTTGCCTGCCCCTCTCCAGATTTCTCAGTAACATCATACGGTCCATCAACAGCTCCAGATTCATTCTTCTCATCATCCGTTTCACCTCCATCTTCTACCCCCTCCTCTGTGTCTTCTTCATTGTCGTCAGGTGTAGAACCCTCTACAACTTCTTCTTCTTTATCATGTTTTTTCTGTCCTGCTTCTAACTTTTTGAACCCATGTTTTCTTAAGACATAAACTATGGTTTTAGGAACCTCATCCACTGTTAATGATACCTCTACTCTTTTCTCTGGTGACTCGTCTTCTACTGAACAGAAAGGGAGTACATAAACCTTCTCTAGTGTTTCATTAACCCCAACATCTTCATCATCTTCATTACATTGATCAGCTTGTTCTTGAAGCTTCAAAGTCAACAAAACAACCTCCCTTTGGAGTTCTTCAATCTGTGGGAAAATTCAACAAGTATTAGCCAAACTAATGAAAATGCATCATTAAAATTGACAACCTCTTAAACAACTTACTTGTCTATTCTTTCGTACCAGAGAAATCTTAAGTCTTTTATTTTCTACCGAGTATCTGTATTTTCCACTGGTCTCTTCTTGACATATTTCAGAGAAATCTTAAGTCTTTTATTTTCTACCGAGTATCTGTATTTTCCACTGGTCTCTTCTTGACATATTGCATCCTCTTAAATAAAATATTACAAGCGCTTGGCCTGTAAACTTTCATCCTCTTCATCCGAGTACTTAAGATTCCGCCTTTCTCGGGTGTATTTTTATTCTGATCCAACCACCCCCGCAGTGGTGGACCGTAATCCTCATCCACTCTCCCGTAATCAACTGTTCCAGATGTCTGCCCAATTTCCATCTCATTTGTTTCCCCTTCACTACAATACTTCGACCGCTTCCCACTTTTACTGGTCATCGTCTTTTTCTTTTTGTTTGTCAACTTCCTACCCGAACGTGCACTAGTCTCCCCCGACCAGAAGGTCATTTCTTCAGCTTCTGTTAATTTTATCTCTCCTTCCAATATCTACAACATGCAATATGTATTTTCAAACAAAAAACAGACGCGCAGGTATAAGACGCGACTCATTCGCATGAAGTTACACTAAGATGCGAATCGTATAATGATTAAGTAAATATCTCGCGAGGTTTTTAAAATATTCCATTTGATTCGCGTCATACAACCGTATACGTGCAGATATGTATCCTGAGATGCGATTTGTTCATTCATAAAGAATATACGATGCGATGCGTGCATTACTAACATATATGTCGTATTTTTTCCATGCAGCATACAGTGCGATTCTCTAATGATAATCACATACCAATTACGCGATTGAATGCATAGACCTCTCACTCGATTCTAAAAGGCATACATATTCATATCGCGATTCAGCAATTAACAATTAATACGTCTCGCGCTACGTTTGTAATGTATCACGCGAGCCAATAGATAAATAACATGCGACGACCATATATTACCTCATCATCGGGGAGCTTTCTCAACCTTTTAACAAGCGTCATAGTGGACTCCTTGCACTCCAGCCCCCACCATTTGTAGCATCTAGGAATCATGTTTGGCCTTACCAAATCTTCCCCTAGCATGGTGTGCTCCATTATGAAGGGCTGGGAAAAAACAGGTCACACTCGTATCACTTTGATAAGAAAACAAAATATTACAAACAGTGAGTTCAATACTCACCAATAACACTGCTACGCAGCCGATGACGTGATCTGGGGTCCCTTTCTCCAAAAAATTAACCATAGACTTCGTCAACTTCTCAACAATTGCTCCCGACCAATCATAGTCATTAATTTTGAGCATCTCTTCTACGTAGAAGACCATTGTCCAGCCCATGATATCTCCAGATACAGAGTAGAAGAGGGTAGAACAAATGAAGAGTATCAAAAGCTTCGCAACGTCAGTTACTGATTCCTCACTCCCATCATTTGTTGCTATTTCTATTGCTTCCTGTATCAAAACAGACAGTAGTTATTTAATTGTATATGCTAAAACATGCCTACGTTTCATAATCTGTTATTTATACCTTTATCATCGCATTTCAAACAACATTTTGGTTTGACGGTCCGATTTTCCTCGCCCTTGGACGCAAGAAATATTTCTGCATCAGTGGAGACTGGTTCTCCGCCCCATCGGTAAATCTTCCAGTGAATGCCCCTGTTCTGTTCATTGGCATTTCCTATGTTCCATGTTTAAGACCGAAGATGGCTTTAACATCGTATGTGGTCAGTTTAACCCTCTTCGAACCTATTCTAAAACACTCATTCTTTATAGAATATCTTTTTATAATCTCCTCTGTAACTTTTTTAAACTTTCTCTTTGGCAGATCGTCGTTCCTTAGTATGAAGGAAGTTTTTAGCAACGTATAGAATGGTGTGTTCTTCGTAGCCTCGATATACTCCTCAGCCACTAAGTCTTTCTGGCAGCAAATTTAATATGCTGACCAAACCAGACCTGTAAAAAGTACCTTTGCCCATAACAGAACCTGTACACACAAAAGAACACCCATGTTAGATTTTAGTAAGACATATCTCTTTGGAGAACTTATTATAAACCCAACATAAATGAGTCAACATATACAGCGCGTGATATATCAAACATGTTTCGCGAGATACACACCAATGACCCATATATTAGCCACATCCAGCAACCGTATGATGCGACATACTCACTACATGTCGTGCATGTTACCCTTTACTAATTACCCCAGAGACCTCCCATTCCTTAACACGTGAGATATGACCATGTTATACACGAGATAAGTATTACAAATCCAATTACATACGCGAGTTAGGCACTCAGTGTCACACAACGCGATATGTGATCGTTCCATGGGTGAGACACATATAAAAAACACAAAACTCAACATACACTACAGACCCCACGATACATAATGCGAGATGGCAACCATTCTATGTGCGACATACGACCATCAAACGCCCAATGAGCTTTCAATTACATAACCCAAGACACAGTACGCGATATGGCAGCCATCCCATCCGTGAGATACACATAACAGACGCAACCTCGACTACCATTTCAGACTCCACGACACAGAAATTGAGATGTGATAACACCATGCGCGAGATACGTTAAAAACAGCAAACTCATTTTCAATTATAGGACCCATGATACGCGAGATACATACTAAAACTACTGTAAACATGATGCATTAAAACACTGAAGCAGACGCGATATAATCTATAAACATGATGAACTGCCCAGGATTCAATTCCAGACAAGCATGCACGTACGGGAAAACAAAAAACCAAGGCAAGCTTAACACCACGCCTGAATTGACATGTTACGCCTACCTAAAACTAAAATCGGTCGTAGGTGCAACTAAAGAAGAAATTTGTATCTCCCTCTCAAACAACATACAAGCGACCTTACAAAATAAGACATCATACAATCACCGATCGGAGAATGTAAACCTAGTAGTTTGCCGATAATGCAGTTATCGAACAAAACCGTCTATAACGATATTATCCAACAAGCAGTCGGCAAAACGCGAGTAACATAAAAAGTAAGAAATAACTGTCCCGTAACTTAACGGTAGTTTCGACTAACGAACTTTGCCGGCACTGGTGGTTCTTGGTTCACACGAGGAAATGAAGATGGAGTTGGGCGATGGCTTCGTACGACAGTTCTTCTAGACTCGTCGGAGTTTGTTCGGGAAAAACGAGACCGTCGACAAAGTTCTTTTAGGGTTTCACTTCTTTTCTGACTTTCTTCTATAGTCTTTTCAGTTTCGAAAAGTTATTGGGATTTGGGAGGAAAAGTGAAAATTAAATTAATAATAACCTACTTTTTCTTTCTTCTAGTATTAGGGGTAATTTGGTAAAAAAATTGGCTTCTTGGTAGTAGTGGAGAGAGTCTAATATTTGGATATTGATTAAGAATTTCATACTTGAAGAGATAATTTGTGGTACTTTTCTCTACAAAAATACAATTTAAATAAAATAAAATTATAGTTTTTTTAGTATAATCACGTTCCCAACAACATAAATTTAAAATAATAAAAATATTTTTATATAATAATTTTAATTGTTGTAGCATTTTTTTTCTTATAAATATAGAGATTTCTAATAATTGGCCGATATTTGAGCAACTATTTAGTTGTTGGAAAAATAAAAACATGAAATCTAAAGATTTTTAGATATTTGGGCCGGTTCTTATAGATATCAAATTCAAAGATTCTTAGTTTTTTAGTCCTTACCTTTCCAAAATATTTGTTCTTTTAGAAAATTGATTTTGTCCCAAAAACATCTCGTTTTAGAATTTCAATGCAAGATTTATTATTTTATATTAATTTTCACAAATTAGGTGGAATTATTTTTTTTTATAAAAACAAAAAGTAATTATAGCATTTTTTAATTCCCATACATAACCTCAAAATGATAAATATAATGGGACGGATGGAGTATCATATTTTGATCCGTTTATCGTAACTTGTGGACACAATAATAGCTAGTTACCTAATTTCTTATTGGACCGACCAACCTAGTTTAGGATTGATAACATCATAAACCAACACTCTACAAACCCTAAAAGAAAACAGGGTATGAAGAAAGACCACACATTAAATATGAAAGTGGACTCGCAATTCCCTCTGCTATAACTTATCCTATGCTATTGATAAATTATTGGGGCAACTACATTTTAGACGTGACAATATCCTTACCCTACAAACATGAGAATTTAAAGCCATGAAAATCATAGACAAATTCTAACTTCTGTTTTTCGGCTACATATAGTGTGAGAAAGATTCATTGAATCTATAAAAGTAAGAAAGAGAACAGAAGATACGTTCACATCTACTATCTAAACCCGAGATAATGGAGAGACTAGATCGTTGATTTCTAGTACTTTTTATTTATTTCTTTAGAGTTTGTGGAATTTTTTACACAATTCTTGGATTTGGATCATCATAAGATCTTGTTTCGGACCAATACCAAACTACTCTCACAATCACTAAGACAAAGACAGCTACAATCGGGAGCCCCTACCACAATTTTATTTCACTTCGTTATATCTTATGAATAATATGATAAGACATTGTACGGGGGTTGGAAAATAAAAATCATTTCATATCTATTTCGATTGAACAAGATTTATCACTGTATAACAATTACTAGTATGATGTAACGGAATCAATTTTTTTTTTGAAAATTAATAATTTATAAAAGTTCGGTATTCCGAATAGAGCTAGTAGTTTTTCGAAATATGATCGGTATTCTTTTTATTTAAGACAATTTGTTTTTTTATTTTTTATTTATATTTAAAAAAGAAATTGATTTACTAAATTGGTTTATTTATATTGAGATGGATTTTGAAGTTATTAAAATACAAATAACGATCATATGATTTCTTTTTATTAGAATAATATTCAGGATTTCTTTTTATTAAAATAATATTCATGAATTTGTAAAACATTGATCAACCATCCTGGTAATAGAATATAATTTAAATTTAAAAACTCAATTATTCAAAATTAAACACTTATATTTTAACAAGTCCAAACATTTTTGCACACAATTTTTTACAAAAAAATCTATATGAAACTATGCTTGCATTCGGCAATTTTTGTGCTAAATTCAATAATGTTTTTCTCACTCACAAGCCCTATTCTCTGATGTCACATTTTAGTTGAATTTTGTTTTACACTACACTCAACTCCCGGTCTCTATAGAACTTTCATAAACTAACCCAACATTAGTTATGTAGACTTTCATAAGAACAAGTGAGTTTTAGATAACCGTAAATCTGTATCCATTTTTATATGTAAACCCTACCTCATCTAACATGCCAACATAAAGAATATTTGTTTAACATCGGGTACATACCTCACATTTATTATCACTATATCAAGTCTTGTAGACAACTAGAGCCGAATGTTTCTCATCCCCTTTACAACACAAAGTTCATACTTTCCAAGTATGGCATTGCCACCATCAAAGAATGCCATGTTTGTATACCAATTTTTATTGGATGTCATGTGGTGTGAAGTTCATGAATCCAACACATAATTTTCATTGTACTAGTATGACGCTCCAGATCACTATGACTCTTTTCCTTTTGAGGAATTTGCTACTAGTATGATTTCCTTCTTGTGTAGCTAACATGTCTGTTATGAATGAGTCGAATAGTGCCTTGACAGTGTACCGTGTTTGACGGTACAGTTTTGTGTCATTAACAAGCTGTAATACAATGGATGGTTTTCCTATAAGAGTATATGAGCCCATTAGGCCCACTGTCTAGTAAGTCTATTAATTCCCTATAAATAGACTACTAGGACTACACAAAACACAATATGAAATCTGTACCTTTTCTACCATAGTGAAACTCTTTTTCTCTGGCGGCACCCATGGACGTAGACAATTGTCAAACCACGTTAAATCCTGTGTTCGTTTAAGTTTTTCCTTCGCATATGTTCTGTGCTTGAGCCATTTTGTGATAATTGCATAGTGATTTAATAACAAAATTGGTATCAGAGCCACGTGGTGAAATTAGGGCTTTTGCAATTAGGGTAAATTTCTATGCAATTATCATAAAATGGCTGAATCACAGAACATATGTGAAGGAAAAACTTAAATAAACACAGGATTTAACGTGGTTCGACAATTGTCTACATCCACGGGCGGTGCCAGAGAAAAGAGTTTCACTATGATAGAGTAAGGTTACAGATTTCAGATTTTTTTTTGTAGCCTTAGTAGTCTATTGATAGGGAATTAATAGAGTTACTAGACAGTGGGCCTAATGGGCTCATAGAATCTTTTAGGAAAATCATTCATTGTATTACAGCTTGTCAATGACACAAAACTGTACCGCCGGACACGGTACAATGTCAAGGCACTATTCGACTCATTCATAACAAATCTTCCCCTTGAGGCGAATATCATTTCTTAACTAGCAACAAAGAAACTTCTCTTCTTCTGACTCACCAAATGCCCCTAAGGCATTCACTCTATACTGCGAACACCAATCCAGTTTAGGCACTCCCTAAACTTTCGAATTGATACTGCATTGGTCATTATAGCTGTTAGATTATCGTGTGTAGACACTTTCTTCACATCAACGATTCCTTTTGATATTATATCACGAATAAAATGATACCTGACATCTATGTGCTTTGTACGCTCATGGTACATCTGGTTCCCTGTAAGGTGTATGGCGCTTTGACTGTCACAAAACACTGTTGTAGTAGTCCTATCCAAGCCCAAATCTTCCACCAAAACTTGGAACCATATTGCCTCTTTAACTGCTTCTGTTACCGCCATGCACTTTGCCTCTGTTGTAGACAAAGCTATATTAGCTTGCAACTGTGGTTTCCAACTGATCGCACTCCCAAATATGGTAAATACATATCCTGTCAGAGATCTTCTTTTATCCATATCACCTGCAAAATCGGAATCAACAAAACCAACCAATGATCTTGCAACATCATTCAGCGATTCACCAATATCGGTCTTGTTAAAAGTTAAGCTAACATTCACAGTATTCTTAAGATACCGAAGTATCCATTTTACTGTCTGCCAGTGTTCTTTCCTAGGACATCCCATGTACCTGCTAATTACACTAACCGCATGTGAAATATCAGGACGTGTGCATACCATAGCATACATGGTACTACCAACTGCAGTTGCATATGGAACCTTCGGCATTTGTTCCAACTCAGCATCGTCCTTGGCCACTTCTACTGCAGACAACTTGAAATGAGTAGCAAATGGAATGCTAACTGCTTTAGCATCAAACATGTTGAATCGTTGTAACACTTTCTCAATATAGCTTCGTTAAGATAAGTGTAATGATCCTAAACTTTTGTTCCTGATAATCTTCATACGAAGAATTTTCTTTGCTCTACCCATATCTTTCATCTCAAACTCGGCACTAAGCTGCTTCTTTAACTGCACAATGTGTGACATACTACAAGCAGCAATAAGCATATCATCCACATACAACAACAAGTAAACATAAGAATCATCTGACATCTTTTGATGATACACACAACTATCATATGGACTCCTCGTGAACCTTTTTGACACCATGAGTGTATCAAAACGTTTGTACCATTGCCTAGGTGACTGTTTCAAACCATACAATGAATTTTTCAGCATATAAACTTTATCCTCCATATTAGGTTCGACAAATCCCTCTGGTTGTCTCATGTAGATTTTCTCCTGAAATTCACCATGTAGAAATGCAGTCTTCACATCTAACCGCTCAAGCTCTAAATCTTGCAAAACTACTATGGCTAACAAAACTCGAATCGAACTATGCTTCACCACTGGAGAAAACACTTCATTGAAGTCGATTCCTTCCCTTTAAGTAAAACCCTTAGCGACCAGTCTTGCTTTGAATCGAGATGCCTCAACCCCTGGATTCCTTTCTTTTTTTCTTAAACACCCATTTACTGCCTACTATCTTATGTCATTTAGGCAATTCAACAAGCTTCCATGTTTGATTATTATGAAGAGATTCAATCTCTTCCCCCATAGCACCAATCCATCGATCTGCCTCTGAACTCGCTATAACTTCTCTATAGCTACTAGGTTCCTGCATCTTAACTTCTTCTGCAACTGACATAGCATATGCAACTAGGTTCGCATACCTTTTTAGAAGCCTATTAACTCTTCTTTCTCTGCCTAATGTTATTCTACAAGGTTGTTGTTCTGGTTCAGGCGTATCATCGTCACTATCATCTGATGTTGTTGCTTCACCTCTTGATTCTGGATCCACCTTATAACCACTTGAATTATTGGACCTGCTAGGAACTGATTCTACTTCAAGCTCCACCTGTTTACTCACAACCAATCCCGATTCGACCATTTCTCCTACTTTATTATGACTATCCATCGAAGCAAACTCATTAAAAGTAACTTCCCTACTGATGAGAAAACCTAGAGACTTTGGAGAGGTACACCATAACCTATATCCCTTCACTCCAGTAGCATAGCCTAGAAATATGCACCTTTTTCCCTCGGCTCAAGCTTACCATCTCTCATATGAGCATACGCAAGAAAACCAAACACCCTCAAATGTTCATAATCAGCAGACGATCCAGACCAAATTTGAAAAGGAGTTTTACAGTCAATAGTCGTTGATGGAGACCAATTCACCAAGTAACACGTTGTATTGATAGCTTCAGCCCAAAAATCCTTTCCCACACCAGAATGCGAGAGCATACTTTGTGCCTTATCTCAAAGTGTTTTGTTCATTCTTTCTGCGACTCCATCTTGTTGTGGTATTCTTGAACAAGTGCGATGGCACACAATTCCCTCAGCTTCGCAGGAATTATTGAACTCACGATTGCAATATTCTAACCCATTATCTGTCCTAAGACGTTTGATTTTTCTTCCTGTCTACTTCTCAATCATCGTCTTCCATTTGACAAAGGTCGAATATGCCTCATCTTTCATTTTCAGAAAGTAAACCCACATCATCCTTGAATAATCATCAATCAAACTCATGTAGCATCTGGCTCCACTCTGGGATGGAATTCTGTTGGGACCTCAAAGATCTGTGTTAATGTAGTCCACTGTTCCTTTAGTCTTTCTTACAACCGATTTGCTAAATTTGACTTTAGTTTGTTTACCAAACACGCAGTGCTCATAAAATCCCAATGATTCTGCTTTGTACCCTTTCAACAAATCTCTCTTTCCCAAAACAGCTAATCATCTGTCACTCATGTGACCAAGATACCAATGCCACAACTTATTTGGATCATGCCTACTTTGGCTATTACTCCCCGATGATGCTACTGCAGCATCGCCCATAACAACACTCTTCTAGAGAATGTAAAGACCCTTCTGCAAACTGTCTTTCATGCATACCATTGAGCCTTTTATCACTTTGATTACACCGTCTTCTGCATAGTACTTGTAACCCCGAGAGTCTAGAGTCCCAAGAGAAATCAGGTTTCTTTTTAACCCAGGAACATGCCAGCACGTTAAAATTCTAACAACCCTGTCAAAATTTTTGATTCTGACGTTATCAATACCACCAACAGTTCACGAATGATTGTTCCCTAAATAGACAGTTCCCTGCATTGTCTTGTAAGTATCGAACCACTGCTTGAACTGACACATGTGATATGTAGCGCCAGTATCGAGTACCCAAGAGTTTTTCCCAAAGTCTGAACTCACGGATAATACATCTCATTTACCATTGTTTTCACTATCGTCGGAATCGTTCACACATTCAACAATGTTTGTTGTATTTTCGTTTAGATTTCCCTTCTTACCATTCAGTTCTAGACAATTTCTTCTATAATAACCATGCTCACCACATTCATAACAGTTTGAGTGCTTTACCTTGGACTTGGACCTCCAGTTCTTCCTTCTTAAAGAACTCGCTTTACTTCTAGATCTTTCACTAGTCATAAGACCTTCCCCTTTAGTTTGATTTCCTGGCTGCAACTGTCTCATCTCCTTTGATCTCAGTGACCCTTTGACATCTGCTAGCGATAACTTATCCTTACCATACATAATGGTATCTAAAAATTTTTCATAAGGAGCTGGTAACGATCTTAATACCAACAAAGCTTGATCCTCATCCTCAATATTGATATCTATGTTCTCCAAGTCCATTATAATTGATTTAAAATTATCTAAGTGATCTGTTATGGACATACCTTCTATCAATCTGAAATCATACAAACGCTTCTTCAAGTATAATCAGTTTACTACTGATTTCTCTGAGTAAAGATCTCCTAGCTTTTTCCATGCGCAGGCAACAGTCTTCTCACCACTAATCTCGCGAAGCACATTATCTTTCACACTCATTAAAATCCAGCACAAAGCCATTTCTTGAAGATCTTGTTTTCACCTCTTCTTTCATCTTTTCACGTAACTTATTCTCAACAGCCTTCCACAACCCTTGCAGTACCAATGAAAATTTCAGTCTAATCTTCCACAACGCAAATCTGGATCCCCCATTAATTTTTTCAATCATGTATTTTGTTGCTGTAGACGCCATTGTGAAACTCTAATTGCAAAAGCCATAATTTCACCACGTGGCTATGATACCAATTTTGTTATTAAATCACTATGCAATTATCACAAAATGGCTCAAGCACAGAACATATGCGAAAGAAAAACTTAAATGAACACAGGATTTAACATGGTTCGATAATTGTCTACGTCCACGGGCGCCGCCAGAGAAAAAGAGTTTCACTATGGTAGAAAAGGTACAGATTTCATATATTTTTTTGTAGCCTTAGTAGTCTATTTATAGGGAATTAATAGACTTATTAGACAGTGGGCCTAATGGGCTCATAGACTCTTTTAGGAAAATCATCCATTGTATTACATCTTGTCAATGACACAAAAATATACCGCCGAACACGGTACACTATCAAGTCACTATTCGACTCATTCATAACAATCTTATTTTTAAACTCAATTTGGCCTCCCGCTCACACTCAATTTGGAACCTTCGGATTTATTGTTTATAACTATCTTTTTAGAAAATATTTTAAGTTCAAAACACTCTTTACTTTAGCCATCGTAAGAGAATCTTTACCATAGAGTATGGTATCAACAAAGTTCTCTTACACCATCCACAAAGAACTTAAGAGGATTATTTATTGATCATCATCCTCTACCTTGACTCCAACTACAATCAAATCAATTAATGATTATGGGCTTTTTGGTGAGACGCATCTAACATACGATATTTTTACAGATTATCCACGCTCACCACACCAAAATAACAACCGAGTTAAAATCACCGCTCAAAATAATCATAATATGAAAGATTCAACAATATAAATCTAAAGAATCGTTAGCCAAATCTTTGTCACTCTCAGCCGAACCTATGTTTGAAGATGCCTTCATGCAACAAGAAACATAGAGTAAAAGAGCTTCGACTATATACTCTTTTATACCACAAAAAAATTAAAAGACCACTTGTAAAACCCAAGCACACGTGAAAAATTTAACGTGCTTCGGATTGTGAAGAAAAATCCTTGATCCATGACAACATACATAAATTTTATATAAAAGTTTGTTATAAGAAGACCCTCTCAAATACAACTAACTAACCCACTTTTATTTTGCTACATAGCACATTCGACTTACCAAAAAACCATAAATCTCTATCTAAAATGAGACACTAATTCTTTTTATCTCTCTGTAATGTTTTTCTATGTTTTGTGAATGCGTAGGCAACTTTAGTCTTCTATTTCACTATACATGGATTTAAGGATGTGAAGCAGACTACCTCGTGTTCATATTAGTAATAAGAAAGATAATCTTTTACACAACCAAATAATAAAATGGTAGCAACCATCCTCACATTTATACAAAGTATTAGATAGTAGCACAATTTTCTAACACCTACCATATGTAGTATATTGTCTTTTATCAACGCACACAATAAATTAATCATCTTAATTAACCGTAGCGACTTTCCATCCAATTCAAAATTTCTCAAGCTCTTCCAAAAACTTTATAAAAAAAATCGACAATATTTTCTTATACTTTCACTCCCAACTTTAATATAATTCTTATAACCGGTTAAACTTAATTAAATTCTAAGTTACATCTTTAGCCTTAAATTTTTAATTGAATTTCAGTCATTTATATATAAACTTTGACAGTTGATGTTTTTAAAATTAGGCTATCGATTTTCAATTTTTAAAATTTGACAATATTCTACCTTAGTCGTTTAATTTACCCTAACAAATAAATACTAAACATAATTATTCATACAATATCTTTGGACTGACATTTTATTATATGATAAAGTAAAAAAAACTTAAATCAACCTAAACCTAATACACTTGTATCACTATCGTGGTCCGACAACTTTTATGACGCTCAATGAGACATTGGTCCATCCCTAAAGATAGTTAGGACGTTACTAAAGTATTAAAATGAATACAAGTCCATCGAAACTCATGTTTATCCGATGTGATGTTTATTAGGAGATGCAAGTGGGGGTCTTTCCCCTTTCACAATCTTCTTCTTTTCGAATTGATAGTAACATTCATCCGAATATTTTGCATTGCATACCTTTTTTCATTATTAACTTGTGATCTACAGAAAACTAGTGTGGTTTAGTTTTCTTTTCAATATTTCGATACATGCACCTACATTTAATTCTAGTAGTGTGGAATATAATATCCCCGCAATTTTTATAACTAAAATACAATATTTATGGATTTTGGTTTTGCAATATTAATATTCAGAAATATTGAAAAAATATATATCAATATTTAGAAAAATCCGGATCAAAACACATATTTTAGACGCAATAGAATAAATTAGTTTCTAAAAACTAAAGAAGTTATTATGAATAAGTTATTATAGATAGTTATATTTTTATTGTTTAAGTTGTTGTTTAGTCTTTCAACTATCACATTTTTTTGTTATTTAGTCTTCGACTAAAAAGATACGGGTGAAAATCCTTTAACTATTGAAAATCTATAAATTTAGTCTATGCGTATGCGTGTGTCTTCTCTCTGGTTCTTCTCACTGGTTTTGCCACGTGTCATCATAGTTAAATGGTTTTTTGTCTCAGTCTCTTGACTTTTAATTCCATTTTTATCCTTTAAATATAATATTTTTTTTAATATTTTTTGTTTTTTTATTTTTTATTTTTATTTATTTTTATGAAAACGGAGTATCACAAAATTTGCGATACTCTGTTTTCTTTTCCTTTTCCAATTTCGTTTCCTTTTTCTAACAATGGTTTTCTAAGAACTTCCAATAACTAATCCCTTTATAACAAAACAAATTGCACTTCCTGTTGTGACAAATTAATTAAGATAATGATAATTTGCCCTTGCTACTAATATGGAGCTAATAAAATGTTTATAAAAAAATGAACACATGAGATACAAACATCCCCACCTATTTACACCCACAGGTTTCATCCCATTCACTATGTTGTCTATACATCCCCTTCTCCAATCTATTACCATACAATTCCGGTATTTCAAGTCGCACTCTTGTTTACATAAAACGACGAGGAGTGAAGGGGATCCAAATCACAAGATTCATAAACCGCACTATGAACGAATTTATTGAACACAAACAAACCTATCTTGTTTGAGTGTTCTCATCGGTGTATATAGATACAACAGAATCTACAACACCAACAGCAAGTAACATTTCATAGGGATGAAAAGTGAGACTACTTACGAAACTAATTCTTTGAGTCATGAAGGAATGGTAGTATCTGAGGGTGTCCAGTTGTTCACCCTTTATACTACAGATTTTGATTAACTAAAGATTTTGATTAACTGTTTTGTCGAACCACTAGCTATAAATAAATAAAAAATAAAATTAAAAGAAAAAAAAGACGAATTGGGAAAAGAAAAAGAAAACAGAGTATCACAAATTTTACGATTTAAAGAATAAACAACAAATATGTTAAAAATATATTATATTTAAAGAGTAAAGCTGGAATTAAAAGTCAAAGGATTATTTGTGAGACAAGAACCATTTAACTATGGTGACACGTGGCAGAACCAGGAAGAAGACCACGCCCAGGGACTACATTTATAGATTTTCAATAGTCAATGAACCCTCACCCGTGATTTTTCAGTCGAAGGACTATATAGCAGAAATCGTGATAGTCGAAGGACTAGACAAGAATTTAAACCTAGCTCTCTCCTCTTCATGCTAACTCCAACGGTAACCATCTTTTCTTCTACCTTTGGATTGATAGCTCCTCTCTGGCTAATGGCCAGAGACAGCTTTGCTTAATGGCTATAATCAACACTTTCTCCTCGCGAGATGTTGGTTGTAAACTTGGTAACAACCTCTCCAACCTCCCTTTCTCTTTCACTAACGGCCACAAACCTCCTGACTCCAGCCCTTCTTTCTTTCACCAAGTCAGTAAAATTAACAAAGGCCACAAAACTCCTGACTCCAGCCCTTCTTTCTTTCACCAAGTTAGTAAAATTGACACATGCAGTCTTGATTCATCCCCTCTATTAGAGACTTCTAGTTTGCAGCACAATTATTGTGTCAAATCTGTTGGTACACAGAGTATCTCTTGGTCAGCTCCTCCTTCTCAACCCCCAAATCCCTGTTTTAGGCTTCTAATATTAGGACTTGATGCTCAAGCTATCAAGCTTTAGCACCTTGGCCATCAGGCTGTATCCAACCACCCACCCCTATCCTTTTCAACTTGTACATTCATGTCCTTGCCTCATTGGATTCCAATGTCTGGAAACATTCCCTATCTCCTCAAGTTCTCCTTTGGCCTCACTGCTTATGGTGTCACCTCTCTCCCACCTTAAAATCACCCTAACCTTATCCGAAAATCCTGGAATACTTTGCTCTCATCACCAACAAATCCAGCCCCCAAAACTTATATGCTTGCTGGTAATCCCACTGCCTATAACCATCAGTCCAAGCTCCACCACAAACCACCCTCTTCTGCTATATCCAAGCTCCTCATCAAACGACTTTTCCCTGCTTGAGTGCCCTGGTTATGAAACCCTATTTTACCCACTTTTACTACAGTAAATAGTCCTGTTATCGGGTCGGGTCGGTCCGGGTTTGGGCGACACCGGGACCGACTCGTTAAGCTGTCGGGCGGGTCGAGCCGGACCGCTAAGCGAAGGGAGCCAAATATGATGGATCGGGACCGGCTCGTTAATAGTCGAGTCGGTCTGGTCCAACTCTTAACGGGCGGGTTTGCTAGTTTATCATAATTTTTTTTAAGGTTTTAGTTAAAAATATACATAGATTAGGAAAAACATTATATATCTCCCTTACCGGAATGGTTACCGGGCGGACCGGTCTAGACCGGTAAGAGAGTCGGTCCAAAATTGTGGCTCCCAACCCGCTCCCTAAGCTATTCTGACCGGTCTCGGGCGGGCCTTACCGGACCGGTCCCGGGCGGGCCTTACCGGTCCGGTCCCGGGCGGGCCTTACCGGTCCGGTCCCGTGCGGGTTAACGGGTTGGGAGGCCCCCTAACAGCTCTAGCAGTAAATCAGTTGTTTACTACCTTCTTAGGACCAAGCAAACTAAGTTCAAATTGCTAGTTACCCTTCCTAGTGACATTCCCAACGGCTACTCCTCCCTTTTCAGTACTCCCCTTAGTAAACCACCTCAAAAGTCTAACCCATCATCTACCTCACTCTCTCCCCTTCTTTGGGAAACTTCTAGACAACCTTTCCACCTCCCTCTGTCATATTTTTAAACTTATTACCTCTTCTTTATACTCGGCCTGA
Organism: Limnanthes douglasii subsp. nivea; assembly: GCA_036936605.1. Lineage (NCBI taxonomy): Eukaryota > Viridiplantae > Streptophyta > Magnoliopsida > Brassicales > Limnanthaceae > Limnanthes > Limnanthes douglasii. The sequence continues at coordinate 358,200,719 of JAUPFV010000001.1, forward strand.
ACTCTGCCCCAAATCCCTATCTAGCCCTGTCTTCCTCTCCTACTCTTTCATTATGCTCTCTTCTTTACCTAGTTCCAATGTCTAGCCCCACATTACAGAAACCCCCCTAGCTATTCTGTCATTGACCTTCTCGAAACCTTTGACATCTCCCTCTAGTCTAAGGAACCCTAGCTCTTTCTCTGGAAACCCTAATCCCCATTCCCATCCCTATTTAGTCTCTAAACTTTCTGCTACCCTAGTTTCCACACCATTCTCAATCACTAGCAAGCAATAATCTTTCAAAAAACTCAAACTTTACCTCTTGTGGTCATCAATGGATTTTGAATCGTTGCGCCCGGCCAAGCCATCAGGGTATCATGGGCTCCTTCTCGCCTCTAAAAACCCAAGTTTTCTCCTCATCCCTAGTATCCTTCCCTGCCACTCTTCCATCTCCTCCATGTCCAGTCGACAACCTCTCTCCCTTGCGGTCTTCTCCACCCATTTAAGCATTCCCTCAACCTCCCTGGAACCCAATCATCACCCTCAAATCCCTGCCCATCAAGAGGAATATGTCAAAAACGCGTTAGCCTTAGCCAGACACCACATGGAGTATGGCCATGGCCACATACTCTTCCAAACAACCTCTTCATCAGCTATCAAAGGCTTCCTACTTGCTCCAGAATAATTCTCTACCAAACAACCTCAAGTGGCCTTTTCTAGTTACTTCTAGGCTCAGCCTTCCCTCCATGTCCATACTCCTACCACCTCGAAGCGATGCGATCCCCATCATCGATCAGGGAGTCTATGAAAAATTGGTATCATCGATTGATAAGCTCTCCCCTAAGACTATCGCTATGAACGATGACTACTTCTCTGCTCTGGGAAACAACTACTCCCTCTTTGAGACTCCGCTCCTCCCTCCGCCTGACCTAGAAGGATCTTTAATTCGAGTGGCCCATGCGTCATCCTCCTTTGAAAAAAACTGATCCTTGCACTGCCTAGAATGCGTTCGATCTCAACCATATCCTTTCAGCATCTCTAGACTCATCTACATGGGCCTCGTCTGGTAAAGACTCTTATTTCTCTCTCAAAATTAAGGAATCCAGTTTTAGCTGGATTTGAAAAGAATAAACGGAAGAAAAGCAAGGATGGCCACCATGAACCCTCTGGTTTTCTCTCAGGCAGCCCCTCTGGTATCAAGAAGTCGTTTGAGCTTGCAGTTGGGTCTAGTAGTGTTTCTGTGAGAGAAAAAAAAAACAAAACTAACCCTAATTCGCTGGATTCTCTATCTGAAAAGTTGAGCCAAAAACTGAGTCCTAATTTCGAAGGTCGGGTTTCGAAATTCATAGGGACCACACAGGTTATTTCCATCAATAAACCTGCCAAAAATAAAGAAAAGGGTCTACTTGGTGGGGCACCTCTTACACACCATATTCTTTAATTAGAAACTTTGGGAATGCTGAAAAAGGACCTAAAGGGAGGAATTTTCTAAACAAATTGGCCCAAATTCCATCTAAGGCTTCAATAGCTCCTTCCTTCGCGGCTAGCCCTTTGGGTATCTCCAATTCGAACTCCCATACTCATTCTTCTTATGCGAGTATTGTTGTGAGCCATACTGATAATCGCTCCCCCTTGAAGATTGGCATTAGTCACATGGAATTGTTGGGAAATGATTTCATTATGAATGATTCGGCTTTAGGTTCTCCGGATTCTTGGAAGGCGTCTTTATCGGGGTATTTTCAATCTCAACCAAATAAATTATCCTTCCTCAAATTTAATGTTAATTCTTTATGGAAAAAGTTTGGTCTTTTAGAATATAAGCCCCTTCCCGAAGGATATTTCCTTTTCGAATTTGGATTTGAGGCAATGGCCAAAAAGGTTTTGGAAGAAGCCCCTTGGCATTTTGGTGGTAATTTAATAATTCTTAAAAAAGGGAACCCATCTCCTCTCTTACCAAAGACTCTCTTACCAAAGACTCTCTTACCAAAGACCCTCATACAGAAGTTCCTGTTTGGGTAAAGGTATTCAACTTGCCTTTTCAGCTTTGGACCGCGGAAGGATATAATAACATTGGATCGGTCGTAGGGACACTGTTATATGTGGATCATCAAACAGAAAGGAAGGATAAGCTTCGATTTTTCCGTATCTGCATTATGATTTCAACGGGATATTTTATCCGCTTTGAGCTCACTTTCAAGATAAGGGGAAAATGTATCACGGTTAGTTTAGAGTATCAGGGACTCCCCCCTCAGTGCACCATCTGTAACGTTTTTGGGCACCCTACCCGCTCTTGCAAAAAATGCCCTATCAAGCTTCCACAGTTGGATAGTGGACTTCGACTACCTTTCGTTAAGGAAACTAAAGAAATGGAGAGTGGAGAGGAGGTGGACTCGCCACCTAAAAAGCTCCGCATTGATGCTGATAAGGACATGGGTAAAAAGGTTTTGTCCTCCGGCAGGACCATCGCCTGACCCGCTGTAAGTTATCCTCTTTATGAATATTGCTTCTTGGAATGTTTGGGGTCTTAATGACCCTGTTAGACAAAAATATTTTACGAACTTCATTATTAGTAACAATATCTCTTTATTAATTCTAGTGGAAATTAAAGTCCAACTATATAAAGTAGATTCGATTATTAGGAATATGGTCCCCTTTTGGCATGTTATAACTGACCACTCTTCCCATCTCCTAGGTAGAATTTGGATTATCAGGAACCCTAGTGTCATCATTATTTCTAGGACTTCTGAATCCCCCCAACATATTCATTTTATGGCCAGATGTGACAATTATAGTCCCTCTTTCAGGCTTACTGCCATCTATGATTTTAACGAAGCTCATGATCGTAACCAACTTTGGAATGACCTAATTGATTTATTTAATCAAGATAACCACATTCCTTGGGCTTTCCTTAGAGATTTCAATGTTATCCGCCATCTGGATGAACGACTTAGATCTTCAGATAATTGGTCCCCTGCAATTGATGACTTTAACACTTGTTTCTTCCAATGTGAACTTAGTGATCTCCGATCTACCAGCTTTCACTTCACTTGGATCAATACACAACCCTCTAATCCTATCATTTCCAAAATTGACCGAGTCCTTGTCAACCCTGATTGTGACGACGTTTTTCCTATGTCCTATGCTCATTTTGGCTACCTTCGCTCTTCTGACCATACCACTGTTACCCTTAACCTGGGTTTACCTCGTCAACGACGGAAGAAACCCTTCCACTTCTTCAACATGTGGCAATCCCACCCGCAATTCAAGGACAGTGTCTCCAATTGCTGGAACTCTCCCATCTCTTCCTCTGGGATGAGGCTGGTCACTGACAAACTCACCTGCCTGCAGATTGAGCTGGCCAAACTCAACCATAAGGAGTTTAGTGACATTGGCTCCAGATTAGCGAGTGCTCAGGTTAGATTATTTCAGGCCTAATCTAAACTAGCTTCTGACCCCCTAAATCCTATTTTGGTTTCAGATGAAATTGAGGCTTCCTCGGCTTTCATCTTTCTGAACCGTGTTGAAGAATCTTTTATAAAGAAACAATATAGAGAGAATTGGATAATGCTTGGTGATAAGAATACTAAATTCTTCCATAATAATATTAAATATCGGTTGTTCCGCAATAAAATTATCTCCATTAACAATGACTGGGGTCACTGTTTTCTCCCCTGCTGGTGTTTCAAAGGTTATTTTCAACTACTTTGAGAATTCCTTTGGTACCAAGCACTTTAATTCTTACCTGGGTCTGGCGAATGTCACCTTTCTTCTTCTATAAAAGTTACTAAGACTGATAGGGATTGAATGACTCGTGAGATCTCTGACAATGAAATTAAGCCAGCTTTATTCAGTATCGATAGTAACGAATCTCCTGGACTCGATGGTTTCGACTCTAGTTTCTTCAAGAACTCTTAGAACATTGTCGTTCCCGTTATCTGTAATGGTGTCTTTGAGTTTTTTCATTTTGGATCACAGGACAGTTCTTCGAATTGAACTTGTATTTCTTTCATTCCCAAAAAAGACTCTCCCTATGCTCCTGTTGATTTTAGACCTATTGCATTGTCCAATGTAGTCTACAAAATCATCTCCAAAATCTTAACCAATCGCATTAAGGACTCTTTCCCCTACCTTAATGATGCTTCTCAATCGTCATTTGTCGCAGGAAGAAATATCTCGGATAACATCCTGTTATCACAAGAACTCTTGAAGGGTTACCATAAACATTGTAGATACAAGAGGGTCGCTCTTAAAATTGATTTAATGAAAGCCTTTGACAATTTCTTATGGCACCTCATCCTAGACATACTTGTTGCGATGCATTTCCCTGAGCAAATAATTACGTGGATAATCAAATGCATCTCCACTCCAACAATATTAATGGAGACCCTTATGGTAACTTCAATGGTAAAAATGGTCTTAGACAAGAAGATCATCTCTCCCCTTTCCTTTATGTCCTAGTTATGCAAGTTCTCTCTAGTATCCTCAAAGAAAAGAGCCAAAATATGAATTTTTTGATTTCATTGGAAGTGCCATAAGCTCAAAATCATCAATCTCTGCTTTGCAGATGACTTGATGATTTTTTGTTACGGTGATCCAAACTCTCCCCTTCTCATCAAAGAGGCTCTTGACGACTTCTATTCTCTCTCGGGTCTAAAGGTCAACCCCTCTAAAAGCCATATTTTTTTCTCTGGAATTGACATTCCCACCCGCTCAAATCTTTTGCCAATCTTGGGCTTCCAAGAAGGTTCTCTCCCATATAAATATCTACGAGTTCCCTTTCTTACGGGTCGTCTTATCCACTCCGACTGTCGACCTCTCCTCCATAAGATTACCTCCATAATTTATTCGTAGACCACCAAGCATCTCTCCTATGCTGGCAGACTCCAACTTATCAAGTCCGTTCTTTTTGCTGGTCAGGTTTATTAGTCATCGATTTTTATTCTTCCATCTAGGATCATTAAAGAGTTAAACCAATTATCCACAGGTCTCTAGATTTAAGTCAATTCGATAATAAAAACACTTTAACCTAATGCTAATTGTTACCTATTAATAATTAATACATAGTTTTGGTATATGTTAGTAAATCATTTTTAAAAAAAATTAATTAATTATATTATTAGGTCGTATCAAGTTTGATACTAATTGCAGAAAAAAAAGATTTAAGAAAAAATATAAATCATTATAATATTAAAATGTATTTTTTTTGTTATCTATTAATAATTAATATATGATTTTGGTATATGTTAGTATTTTTTATTTAATAAATAATAATATTATTAGACCAAAAAAGAAAAAAATATTTAAAAAAGAAGAAATTGAAAAAACAAATTTAATGGTTAAATGTAAAAATAATATTTTTCAAAATATACGGTATCGAACTATAAAATATTTTGTATTTTTATAATGTTATTACTAATTAATATACGCTTTTGGTATATTTTAGTAATTATTTTATTCTAATTAATATATGAGAAAAGTAACAGTAAATACCCGCTCAAGTATCTAAATACCCGGTAGTACCCAAATTTTGGATAGTGTTACTTTCCGACTATATATACCCTTTTTTACTTCAAACCCACTTTTTCCCCCTTTCCACCACCCTAAACAAATCCAAACACGTCTAATTTTAGAAACCACCAGAAACCGTTCGCCTTCGTGATACTCTCTCTCTCCAACCAGAAACACCTACAACTTCTCTGTGAAATTAGTCGTCGTTCCCACCTTCAAACGGAATCGGACCAGTCACCGTCTTTTACTCAGTCCAACGAGTAACGACCTCTTGTTCGACAACTTGCCGTCTAGTCGTCTCCGGCCGGTGAATACTAGAGTGTTTAGAAGTAACCAGGTAAGCATTATCGTGGAAAGGTTTTTTTTTTGCGTTTTTGATGACTTCAAACCACTATTTTCGGTTATTTCACGATCGACGTTTCTTTTTGTACCGAAATGAAGTATTTAGTGACGATAATTGGCCAGTTTTTAGGTTTATCGTCGAACGCAGCGTAGAAGTTTGGTTGAATGTAATGTTAATACTTTCCTGACAACTGTGATGTATGTTAGATGTGCATTAGGTAGTTGATTGTTGATTTTGGAGTTGTTTCGATATTTCTCAGATGTCTGCAACGTGCATGTAAAAAATAAATCAATTCGCACCCTGTACGTGTGCGCTGTAGTATAGTTCGCAACTTCATGACATAAGATGCAAACAATTCGCAGCTTCATATCTGTTTATATTTCATACCAATTCGCATCTTGATTTAATGTGTGTGCCATACATTTCGCAACTTATATTTACATACAATTCGCAGGCCATCCTGCGAATTGCTTGTAAATACTATACTAACAGATAGGCAATTCGCAGCTTGTCATGCGAATTGTGTGACACTTTAATTGATAGATATGAAGTTCACAGCTTGTGATGCGAGGTGTATGACCCTCCAACTGATTTGTGTTTGAGCAGGAAGTATGACAACAAAACCAAGCTATTATAGGTCAGGGTTCGTGAGCCTTCTGAAGCTTATTAAAGAGAACCGTATTACCCGTACCCATATTGAAGCTGCAAGAAACACACCCTTCTACACGCTTTTGAAAACGACTTTCGACATCCGTAATGAGGCAGAGCTGCCAAAGAAGAAATTCTACTCGCTCATTCAGTATTTTGTCGAGAGGTTCTCGGTTGATAAAGACTCCTTCCATATTGGCTCAAAGTTTGTAAAGCTAACTGAAAACCATGTGAAGGTCATATTCGGGATGAAGCATGGCACGGAGAAAATACCGTTAAGAAAAATCGGAGCATTTCACAACAAATACGCGCCCGACAAGGAGGACAAATCGAGGATGATGAAGAAATACTTCATCGCTAAAACTACCAGGAAAGTAGGACCGACAAATACTAAAACAATAACGAATTCTATTATAAAAGAACCTATAAAATCGACTTCATCTTATAAAGCAGGATGCTGTACTTTACTAGCATAACATGTTGTCGTGGGTTTTACAGGCAGGTATAGAAAAAGCCATAAGCGAAGGGGGGCATGAGTTGGAAGACGTTGCAAGGCTGTTGATACTGTTTTTGTGCTCAACTCTATTCTACTCCGTATCTGGAGATATCCTGGGTTGTAGGATGCTTTATTTTGTTGAAGACCTCAGCAAAATAAACAATTACGACTGGTCCGGATCAATACTGTTCAAGCTTCGACAGTCTATCAGGAGTTGCTTAGCAATTAAAAAACCCGATAGAGTCGTCGGCTGCGTCGCCCTTCTTATTGTAAGATTGATCTATTCAGTATAAAAATTAGTTATGTACAGAGCATCTTAATGATAAAACTTGTCCCCATGCAGCCCTTCTTCATGGAGCACACAACAGTTGGCCTCGAGGTAGCGAAGCCGACCTCGATACCAAGGTTTTTCAAATGGTTGGGATTAGAGTGCCAAGCAGAAACCGTGGCGCTGCTTATTAGAATACCCAACTTGAAAGATGATCAAGTATGAGCTTTATATAGGTATTGAATTGGGGTTGCGAACAGTACGCAGTATATCATGCATTTTCTTTGGTGTTTATTAGAACAATGTATCAAACATTTCGCAGCCTGGGATGCGTTCTGAGTTCGCAGCTTATTGTTTCCACACAATTCGCAACTTATTATTTACACACAATTCACATGCTAACCTGCGAGTTGTTTGCAACTCTAACAATGATAGAGTTTCACACGATTCGCAGCATATAATCTGAACTATTTGTAAAAAAATAATTTATCTGTATACACCCTCATACTTTCAAAACAAACCGCTTGCAGATATTTACTTACATGTGCATCTGTTTGTAGGTTTTAAGGTCCATTACGTCTTACTGAGGATGAAAGCGAATCTATTTCACCTGAAGAAATACCAAAGAAAAGGAAGAAAAGCAAAGCTCCAAAACCAAGGAGACGAGCATCACAAAAACAGAAAGAAATGAATCAGGTGATATCACCCAGACCCCAACAACCAAAACTCCCCGAGCCAACGATTCCACCACCAAGACTCCCCCAGCAAATGTTTATAAAATGTCTGCTATCATTTTTTCAGCTGGAAGAATTGAAACGGAAGATAGCAGAGCTTGAAGCACAACAACTCCACAATGCTATCTGTCAGCCAATTTGCCAGATTGGAAGCCCAGAAGTTGAGAAGGTACCAACATTTCCAGATAGAGCAGCGTCCACTGAATTGCAGGCATCTATGCCTGATGCTGATCAACATGATGCTGAGGGAGTACTGCCATAAGAGAGGGATGATGATGGGAACCATTCACCCATACCGATACCATCTGGAAGGATGCAAGAATATTTGTTAGTGTCCACAGAGACGAACACCACGGACACACAGATGGAGAAAGAAAGACACGGGTCTCTTTTGAATGACCCACAGCTCGTACTTCACGTGGAAAAGGAGATAGAAGATCGTAAGAAAGAAGTGGTAGACCCAGACAACCTTGAAGATGTGAGTGGATTAAAAGTTCACTAAGATTCAAATATCTTATTTATTGTTGTGATGAAATTGTTTCTATAATAATATTTATTGTTGTATACATATTCAAACAAACTCAGTGTATGTATTTCAAATTGTCAACGGGGTTTTCTAGTTGAATACATATTCAAACAATGCATCACATGATATGATGCTATCAAACAAATATCATGACTGTTGTCTAGTCCTGTCCAAACAATTCGCATCGTATATTGCGAATTGTGTTTTACTCTAGTTGGTTGGTTATTTTACAATTCGCAGCTCATCATGCGAATTGTTTGAAATGGACCAAACAAATCTCAGGTTAGCATGCGAATCGTGCGCAACTATGATTATAGTATGCTTAACCCTTCCACCTTTTTATTTTGGAATTTGTATGAAACAGGAGGCCGACAGACAACAACAGCAACAACAGCAACAACAACAAGTTCAACACCACCAACAACAACAAGTTCAACACCACCATCAACAAGAACAACAGCAACAACAACACCAACACAACCGCAGCAACAACAACAAGTTCACCACCACCACCACCAACAACAACACCAATAAAAACAACAGCAACAGCAACAACAACAACAACAGCAACAGCAACAACAACAAGTTTAACAACAACAGCAATAAGAACAGCAAGAACAACAACAGCAATAACAAATAGTATTGGTAAAAAGAGAAAGGCTAACACAAAATATAGCGACAGAACAGTCGGAACATGTCAATCCCTGTGATAAGATGGAACTACTCAGCCAGGAAGGACCATCCTTAGAAGACAATACCAAATATGAAGATGCACCTCAAAGACCAACGACGGTGTGCGCAAAGTCAGAATTGCTATGCCAACCTGAAATTGTAATACCAGTAACAAATCAACTGCAAGCTCTAAAGTCAAACGATAACACAGTAGGTTTACCCGATGCTTCTGTTGATAGTATTTACACTCAAATTTCACAGACACTTTTAAATGAAATTGATAATGTATATATCGATTTTGTAATACAAAGGTATTTGGAGAACATGTCGAAGGATGACTTTAATGATTTCTGCCGACACGATCCAGATCCTATGCCGAACAAGTCAGTGGCATTGGTTGTTGCTGACCGTGTGGTAAGGGCTATTTATAATGATTTCGCATCATACCATGAGAATAGTGGGGATGTATTTCAAGTTTTACAAACAAATACCAGGGTCGCATGCGAACTGTTCAGTGGAACCTCGACCAGTTCCCATGCTATCCTGATAGATACCAGAAATGTATTCAGCTAGAACCAAACAATCCACATGTTAGCATGCGAAATGTTTGGGGTCGTTAACATTATATTGACTGACACATTCTTTTGATTTTTGTTATTTAATAAGCTCGAGTCAAGTAAAGACGCAGATGAGCCTAATTTTAATCTACTGACACCAACACAGCCTCCAGTGGCAGAGGAAGAGGAAGAGATAATTGTAATAGAACAGGAACCGCCAAAAGTAAAATACAGCGGCTTGCCAAAGAAAACAAAAGTAACTGACCGTATCGATGTCGGAGAATATCACAAAATACAGTTACTTAAAGCCTACGTGAGTGACACCCCTGATCCAATAGTATGAAATTTACCATCGTCCAAATTTACATACAGAATTAGAGTGCAAGCGAGTGATGCGATGACGCTACCTTTAGAACTGGAGCTGGACGTAAAAGTATCCAATTGTCAACCAATTCTCATTTTAATGTTTCAAACATGTCTTGTATATTTAACATAAATAAACAACTCCTTTCATAGGTTGTGGACGCTTGGATTCGAAAGATTCTTGTAAAACCAAACTTCAAAGTTCCATGCAAAAAAGTTAAAGAAGTGTTACATGACAGCGTTATGATTTCCGGCATGAATTCGGTAAGTTTAGCTAAGGTAAATTTCAAAGTTTCGAAAAATGTTCTCATTGTAATGTACTCTCGCTTGGATGCAGCATCAAATGGAATCAGGCTGGGAAGTAACAAATTTGGTGGACGCAGCTTTTAGCAAAGCGCTTCAAAACCCCAACATCATCATTATTCCAATATGCACCGAGATAGAGGACCAGATGAACCATTGGACGTTGCTCGTCATTGATGTCGAGGACGGGTCGATAACTAACTACAACCCACTGCTGCCTAAACTCAAAGCGATAGACAACGCCACAAGGACACCTATCAAGTTGGTAATATTCCCAACTATTCAATTAATTTTAAACACAGTTTAAATTATGCATGATCAAGATATGCTGCGAACTATAATCAAGATATCCTGCAAAATGTGAGCAAATCAGTTGCAATTCGCAGCGTATCCATAAAAGAATTCGCAGCCTAGGATGCGAATTGTTTTGGATAATGAACATTTCGTAGCATAGGCTACGAAATATTTGCAGACAAAATGTATTGGATACCAAACAATTCACAACCTAGGCTGCGAATTTTTTGACATGTACATGTTGGACTGGTTGTCAAACAATTCGCAATGTACGATGCAAATTGTTTGACAACCACTGTTTAAGTTTTTGTGCTGATTCCTAACACTAATTATTATAACCAGATCAATTGTTTACTGGATAAAGGATTCGCACCTCCTTCAAAGACAGGGTGGAAGGTGAGAAATGAAAGAAAAATTCCACAACAAAAACGTGGCACCCTGGAATGTGGTATTTTTTTCTGCAAATACGCCAGAGATATTATCCAGCATGGATATGTGCAGATAAAATACGATGAAGATATGGTTAGTGCCTTCAGAGCATAAATGTTTGATTTCTTCTTAAACGACGGAGACCCTATCAAGTACTGGTGATTCTCTGTAAGACATTATGGTTTTTTGGTGTACATACATTGATTGTAATTTTTTGGTGGAAATACATTCAAAGTATTTTGTGTTGTACATAGACTTTTTTAAATTTCAGAAATATGCAATTCCCAGATATATGTATGACATATTTTTTATCAAACAGTTCGCATGCTAACCTGATATATAAATGTTAGTTAATATTCGAACAATTCCCACTAATCCCTAGTATATATTAAAAAAACGATCATCACCAAACAATCCGTATCCTAACCTGATAGATGCTTAATTATCACTAAACCATTCGCATCAACTCCTGGTATACCACATTAACAAACAGTTTGCATCAACTCCTGGTATAAACTATTAACAAACTACAGGCTGCGAAATTATCACTAAACAATTCGCATCAACTCCTGGTATAAAATAAATAATTCAAAATCTATCGTTCAATAATATGAACAGGCTATGACGTATTCCTTGGTAAACGTTAACTGCGTTGAGCATGCAAAAAGAAATCTAATCACCAGAGGTCCAGAGCCCATTAATTGTGGATTGGACATGGAGGCTATGTAATGATTAATATAGTTACACCACCTCATAAGCTCAGACTCCCTCTTTTTCCTATAAATAACGCTAGTAACCAGAGGCTAATTTTAAAAAACTCTATATTTAAAAAAAAAAGACCTCTTGTTCTCTTCAAATTCCAGTAATCATGTCATTTTCCACCACCACAACCATCACCACATACTCATACTCTGGTTCAGTTGGTTCTCTGGGTGACTCCTGGTCATCCTTAACCACCAACTGAAGCGATGACTTGATCATACCAGCAGCACCACCAAATAGCCCAGTCTCTCTCCTTGATTTAAGCATAGAAGACTACTTCTCTGCTGAATCTCAACCAGTGGAAGTTGTTCCAATGGTTTCTACTGTACCTCAGCCAGCAGAGATTCTAATGGTTGCTGATGAACCTCAGCCAGTAGAGGTTCCACCTCAGACGGCAGAGGTTCCAAACAACAAAAGGAAGAGGGACGACGAAGTCGGTCCATCAAGGACAAAAAAATTATGCATGATGGACGTAGATAACAAAGAGGAAGAGGAAAATGAAAAGGCTGATGATCAGCACGAAGAGGAGAAAGATGGTGAAGAATCCTCTACTGAAGACTGATAGAGTTGGTTTTTTTTGTTTGCTTTTTTAGAATGCAACTAACAAACACTAATAGGTTATGATGATTTGTTTGAAAATTTGTTAGTGCATGAAGACTGTAATCCTCTTTTTGGAATCCAATTTTTGTACAGACTTTTAATCATATATAAAATTCGCATCCAATTACCACTTGCAAACAATTCGCATCATAACCTGATATATTACTTCCATTCAATTCACAGCATACCATGCGATTTGTAACCCACTGAAAGTCCTGATATTTGTATGAAACCACGATTCACATCTTAGCATGCGATGTGTAAGCAAATATCAGGACTTCTGGTTGTTCTCAATTCGCATCATATCATGCGATATACAAGCAACCAGAAGTCTTGATATTTGTTTCGGTCATAATTTGCAGCATATCATACGATCCGTAGTTAATTAAAAAATCCATGAATTTGTTTGAAAACTTAATTCGCAGCATATCATGCGCTTTGTGATATTTTGTTTGAAAATGTAATACTTTAGAGTTGAAGGAAATTCGCATCATATCATGCGAATCGTAAGAAAATAAGAGTCCTGATATTTGTTTGAAAAAGCATTGCGTTTGAGCTCAAAACAATTCGCAACATAAATACTTATAGTTGTTTGATATGATTTTACTAGCGATACGCATCCTGGTGAAATTTCACACAACTCACATGGAAACATGATAGATGTTTGCAACATGATATCAAGATATTGTACACAATTCGCAATACTGGATGCGAATTTCATGCAACTCAAAACACTTAGCGTGATACATTAGCGTCTCTTAACGTTTGGAGGTAGAATTTCAAAAATCGAAGGATCATTAGCGCTGGACCCTTCCCCGAAATCCGTTATAGTTGGTATGCTGAAAGAGTGACTTTCCATGTAATTCTTAACCATAAAGAAGGACTCTATTACAGTATAGGGATCTTGGTCAGTATACTGTATTGCGGCTAAAGTGTGAGGACATGAAAAACACTCTTGTTGCCATGATTCGCAAGAACATTTGAAATCCAACAGATTAACAACAACCACAGGATTTGAAAAGACTTCAAACATGGCGGAAGTCGACTTACTTACTACCCAAGTTCAGCACATGTCAATATTCAGCTTTAGCTTCTTCTCATACTCGGGGACCAAATTAGTACTTCAGTTTAGACCCTCTTCGTATCTTTGTGAAACTTGAGTAATAAGCAAGACTCTAATCCAGTCAATAAACTCAACAAACGGTAGGCCGCAATATTTTTTGATCTGATTGTTAAACGATTCTGCTGCAGTAGAAGCCATAGAGCCGTATCGTTTCCCTTTTACGTAAGCATGCGCATACTTTTTCGGGGGTAAATTAGCAAGAAAATCACTCATTCTGTCACCACCTTCACATATAAAAACTGTTAGTATATCTTTAAAAAGCTCTCGACTGGGAGCATAAGCAAGACGATGGAAGAAACTCGACATCCTTTTTTATAGTCTCCGTTAGTATGTTCCAGTTTTGCTTTCAAATTATGCATAAGATCGAAATAACAGTACGCATGATAGCAGTTTGGATACAAGACATGAACAACATTAACGATACCAAAATGACGGTCTGAAATAAATGTGATTGGGCAATCCAACAAATGTGGTTTCAAACACCCCAAAAACCACATCCAATTGTCCCAATCTTCAATGCTTACTATACCAATACCAACAGGGAATAGTCCTGGAAAAAGGCAGCTCAAATGAACAATGCAACATCACTCAAACGTTTAAAAAATGTACACAATTTGCATGCTGTTTTGAGAGTTGTTCTCAAAATATACGTTGCGAATTGTGGAATATCATAAGCTGCGAATTGTTTACAGTTTTATGGTTACATCGACTAATTCGCATCCTCTCTTGCGAAATGCCATCAAATAAAAAACACTGCTTAGTTCACAGCCTCTAATGCAAATCGTTATGAAATATCCGGATTCAATGACAGTGGTGTGCAACTATAAGATGCGAAATGTTGCGCAAAATTTCATTGACTAATTCGCATCCTCTCTTGCGAAATGTCATCAACTAAAAAACACTATCTAATTCACAGCCTCTAATACAAATCGTTCTCAAATATCAGGATTCCATGACAATGGTGTGCAACTATAGGATGCGAAATGCTGCACAAAATTTCAAACAAAACATCATAAACATTCAGATTAACTAGTTAAATGTAACTAATCATTGTTGTTGTCCTTTCCTACGACAGTAAGCAAGGTACCCTTATACTTGCCATATAAGTGGGTTCCATCGACAAACAACATTGGACGGCATGAATGAAAACCCCGAAGGGACGAACCGAATGCTACAAAACAACGCTTGAATCGGTTTCCAACTGATAACTCCAACTAGCAGTCAGAAGTAATATCGCGGCTCTTCAATCGTTTGAAGTACCCGCTTAGTAAACTAAAAGAACTTGAACTATCTCCGAAAACTCCCATCCTTGCCTTCTCTAAAGCATTCCATGACAAACGGTAAGAGATGTCAATACCGTAATTTTGTTTGACATTCGATTGTATGGTTTTGGCTGTCAACGAATGGCAGGTCCGGAGAGAATCCTCAATCTCCTCTACAATCAAATCTGATGTCAAATGCATATACCTCTTATGCTTCTGGGAGAAAACAGGACTGCAATTATGGTGCGGAACATACTTCTTGATCGTCATCAAGTCGGTGCTGGAATCAATAGATGCATAAAGCCTCCATTTGCATCCGCTTGTGAACTTATTTTCACAATAATCAATGAGCTTGGTTGCTGTGTTGTGAAGTTATTTGAAAGCAAAACCATGCTCTAAAGCAAACTTGCACAAAGATAATCTGAGACCTGCAGTACCTTCTTCAAAATCTTGACTCACTCCTGTAATAGCATCAGCCCAACC
The DNA here is from genome assembly GCA_036936605.1 of Limnanthes douglasii subsp. nivea. NCBI lineage: Eukaryota > Viridiplantae > Streptophyta > Magnoliopsida > Brassicales > Limnanthaceae > Limnanthes > Limnanthes douglasii. The sequence goes on from JAUPFV010000001.1 coordinate 358,216,069, forward strand.
AGCAGTAGCAAGTTGTTTTTTTCTCTGATCAGAATTAACTAAACCGTTACTACTCTCCCCGCTAATTAGTTGATCAAGAGATGGTTCTCCCAAACTCAAGCTACGCTCTTTATGCTTTACACCACAATCCTTACCACCAGAACTCTTATCACGAAACCTTTTTTCACCAGAACACTTATCATTAGAACCCTTACCGAAGACGTGTTGTTCTATGAGAAAACTAACCCGTTTTAAACGCTCCAAATCAAGATATAACACCAACCCAACAAAATCCTTATGGTTATTAAAGAAATAACTATTGTGATCCCCGCAGGAGTAGGTAATTAGGTAGTCACCTGTGATAAGCTCCTCCCATGTGTCCTCCACATAAGCTTGGATACTTTGAAAGCTTTCAAACTCCGTGAAAGGCACAATTACGGTTTGGTGACCATGTTTAAAAATACAAACTCGTGATTTGGACATACCTTACCCTGCACCGAACAAGCTATTAGTTATTAATCCCAAAAATAAAGTACAACTTATTACTGCATCAAACAACTCGCATCCTATCTTGCGATTTGTGTATATCTATAAGTTGCGAACGGTGTATAATTATAGTCTATAATTGACAAATTCGCATCCTATCCTAGGAGTTGTTTGTAAATCAACTGGTATACTCACACTAACCAAAAATGTAAACAATTTGCAATTGTACCTGAGATTTGCTCTCAACTATTAATTCCCTGAGATTTGTCTAAAAGATGATAAGGTATGATATATCACACAATTTGCAGCATCTCATGTGATTCGTATAGAAACTAAAAAAAGTCCTGATATTTCTTTGGAAATTAAATACTTTAAAGTTCCACACGGTTCATAGCATATAATACGAATCATCAAGTAACTAAAATTTTTGATATTTGTTTGAAAATGCAATATTTTATAGTACAACACAGTTTGCAACCCATCCTCAGTTTTATAAGCAACTAAAAGTCCTGATATATGTTTGAACATGCATTACATTTTGAAATTGTTTCATGTAATTTGCATGTAACCATGCGAATTGGTAACACAATTAACATCTTCCTCATTGAATACATCAAACAATTCACATCCTGTATCGAACGCCTGGACAGCCAAAACTCATATTCTACGCATGTTTCACGTCCGAAATAAAAATCTAATACACAACAAAATTAGTATATAACATCAGAAACAAGGACATGAGTATATAACGACAAATATTAACAAAACAAGCACAGATCACTTGAACAAAAAAAAGCTCGAAATCAAGTTATGGCGTCTAAAAACAGTAGAATAAAACCTATTCCAATTGAGAAAACCAACAAATACCTTCGAAATCGGTAGGTAATTACGATTACCTGAAAACAACAACACGATTACTTGTAAAACAACAGATTCCAAAAAGCACGATCAGTTCCTGTACGTAGAAAACAGTGGTTAGACAGGTTTAACACCACAACCTACATAAATAAATAGACCTTTTAACGCTCCGATCACCGGAACTGTGCTTTCAACCGTGCTTCGTGGTGGTTCGTAGGGTTACGTGGTTAGAGCGGCTAACAAATTCAAATCTTCAAAAAACTAGAAAAAATAGAAATAAAACTGAAAATTATGCTTATATAGTGGGTTAATGGTAGTTAGGGTATTAAAATAATAGTAGGTATTAAGTGACAATTAGGTAGTTGAGTTGGGTATTAAGTGACAATTGTGCAAACCTTGGGTACTATATGACAATTGAATACTTGAGTGGGTACTTTAGGTGCAATTTCCCTTAATATATTAATGATAGCATTAGTTTTGCATAAAAAATAAAAAATATTAAAACAAAGAAATTAAGAAACTAAATTTAATATTTAAATGTAGAATAATATTTTTTAAAAATATATATATTAGCAAATAATATATCGTTTTGATATACAGAATACAATACAGATACTAATATTAATAATTTTATTTTAAAACGTGATGAATAATATTAAATACTAGAATACATATTATTAATTCAAATAATTCAAGATTAATATTAAGTTATAATATGGTAAAAAGATTAATACATTAGATATGACCATGTTGGTAGTATAAGTGTATTTATGACGGATTACGTGAACAACACAATTGTCTATTCGCTCTCTACCTAAATTAGTATGATATAGTACTTTAATATATCATGCATGGTTCACGAGAATGAATTTTGCACTCAAATTAAAAAATGGTATCTTATAAGAAACGCTTTGGAGTATAACTAATCATACATTCTTACTTAATTCACTCTCGTAAACAAATATTTTGTGTGCATCATATCTTCTAAACAATGCACCTACTACAATAGTACATAAGAAAGAAAATTATACGTTTACAAAAAAAATAGTTTAATTCATTAAGACATTTGGATATGTCTAGTCAAATCAAAATCTTTTACACCTAAAAAAATCAGCAACCCCAAAAATTATGTTTTAACTTTATAGGGAACTCATACTAGTTTAAGGGTTATAACATATATTATTCAACAAAGAGTATAATTATTTAGTTGAATACAACAATATTGATTGAGGTTATTAAATATTGGATTTAATAATTCAAATAAATACTAGTTTTCGAAAGAATTAGAAAAAAACATTAGTCTCAAACACTAAAGTTATGGTTTTTTTAACAGTCGTATCTTAGGTGAAAAATCTTAATGCATCAAATTGATGTACCACCTCACACTCAAGAAAACGTTTTTGATGTTTCTCCATATGAACAAACTCAATGTTATTAGGAAATTATGCAACCTAAAAATTATATATTGCACAAAATCATAAGAGAATAAAATATTATATCTTCAGATTATGTAGTATATCTACAAGAGCATGAGAATTTTTCTAAAATTATAAAATTTTATTCAATCAAATTTATGGATGACATGAAATATTCTAATTCTAAATTCTAAAAAGATAATTAATGAGAAGTATGAGTCGCTGCAAAACAATTTAGTTTTAGATATTGTCTCGTTATAAAAAAATATAGGTGATAACAAACATATATCTAATACCAAACACAACTTTAAAACTAATATGAAAAAACATAAAGCATTTTTATAGAAATATGGTATATTTAGTCTGAGCCTATTAACTATTATGAGACATATTCCCTAATCTCATCGAAGAACTCATTAAGGAAAATGATATTGGTTGATGAACATGTTGGTATTGACTTTACAAAATAAATAGTATGACATTGTGTATCAATTAAGACATTGCATAAGCTATTTATGTTATGCAAAATATAATACTTTTTAAGGGAATTAGGTTAAATATTACTTATAATTTGGGTATTTGATAGATATTTAAGTAATCTAGGTATGAAGTATTGAGTAAATTCAACATGGGCCTATATTACTATGCAACAAAACATCATATATTGAAGTATTATATATTAAATGACTCTCAGATTATTGATTACACTAATACTAATATATGGTTTTGTCAATTTTTATATGGTTTACAATTTTGGTAAAATAAGTTACAAGAATGATAAGTAATTCAGACTTACAAAATAAGTTGAGACTCTTTGAAATTATTCAATAGAAAGTTACAGTATTTGTAGAGTTCGGATAAATTAATCTTTTAAACTTTCTAGAAATTTATCAAAATTATTTAAAAAGTTTAAACTCTTCGTAAAATAATTTATTAATAAGTGTATATATGTATCTATAAAATATTTATCCACAACAACTTCTTGGGTATTTAAAAAAATATATTTATACACCCAATATTGGACCGACAAAGAGTTACCCAAACACAAAGTGTAATCATAAATAAAAGATGTTTTATCAACTAAACAATTCAATCAATGGCCGTTTGATTATTTTCAATAATTTGTTTTTTGACTATATGATAAATAAATAAACTGTACACGGACTAGTGTTAAAAGCTAAGGAGGTGAATACCAATATAGTTCACTAATGTTGTTAGCAGCCTGACATAGTACTCGAATTGACACAATATTAGTATGCACCAAGTTTATAATTTTAATACTATTAAGATTACCATACATTAAAACACATAAGCCAGATAATGTTATATTATTTTCATTAAATAAGATAAAAGAATCATTTTAGATATAAGTTCGGATTTTCGTAATTAATATAAACATAATATTAGTATATACTAAGTTTACAGTTCGAATAGCGTTAAGATTACCACAAATAAAAATGCATAAGCCTGATAGTGTTAGAATATTTTTATTAAATAAGATAAAAGAATCAATCTAGAAATATGTTTGAATTGTCGTAATTAATACAATATCAGAAGAGAAAAACTAGAGATGGCTAGACAAGTATCTTAAATGCTGAAGGAAAAGTAGAGCTTAGGTGATCATGACAATATAGAAGAGTACCAAAGTGACACCTCCAAAATACTTCACTTAGGTGATCATGACAACTTAGAGCGGTATTGTCATCAAAATGGACAATACTCGCTACAACGAAACGGTGAACACCTAAAGGTGGGACAGTTAGATTGGTTACAAAAACATCTTTAAGTGTTTCCCATCCTTATAAGATTCTTCGATCGTCACGACAAGTACATACATATACAAATACTAAAAAAATCATATTGTAAATTTGAAATATTTTGGAAAAACTTAACATTTTGTAGGGTATGTGATGCCCACAAACTATTAATCTATTTTAAATTTTTATATTATTTAAAATCTCCTTTGTTGATTAGTTAATATTTTATTTTATTTTGTATTAATTGTTAAAGACTTGTTATATCTCAAAAAACTATTCCTGAGAAGTCGAAAAAATTACGAGACGAAATTTATTTTTGAAAATATTTTTAATATATTTTTAGTTATGTCATTGAGAAAGAAATACCAAATTATGTAATCCAATTTATATAAGTTAATACATCTTTATTTTTTAAAAAATATAAAATAATATTGTAACCAAAAAATCTAGAAAGAATGATTATTTCTATTTGAAGTGAGAAACTAAAATTCGGGTCAATTGGATCAGTTTGATTAGAACACACTTTCTAATGTAAAACAATAAGTTAAAAATTTAATTTCGAAACTCAATTCTAGATCATCCTCAAAGAAAAATATGGGTATCACTAAATTTAATATATCTTCATATGGAAATATGGAGAAAACATATCTCTTTAACGACTATATAATTCAAAATGTAGTTTAAAATTTGTGTCCGCAAAAGTAGAGGAATATTCCAAGAATGAAAATTCCATAAACATGAACGTAGTTAAGCCTATAATAAAGAAACATAAATTCTAAAAAAGGTATATCGAACCAAAAATAAAACAAATTTTAATAAAAGTGAAATTATGTGTTATATTTGTGGTATACCATCAAATTTTTCAAAATATTATAATATTTGAAAGAATAGTGAAAATAAAAATAATGGAAGAAGAAATTGTAGCAATGGTGAAGAAATACAATATTATAGAATCTAAATCCTCATGATACATGTTTATTAGTTCACATTTACCATGATCCATAATTTACATAAACGGTGTGTTTATTAGACTATTTATATTATAGTTCATAGACGACCGATGATTAATATATTCTTTTTTAGTAGACTAATTTATTTGTAAACACTCTAAATATTTTTGTATTTTGGGGTTTAAGATGTTTAATAAATAGAATTTTTAATTAGTATTTTTATATTTTAAAAAAATTGCATTGTGAGAATTTGGAATATTTTTCAATTTAGAAGTGAGAAACTGTAAAAAAAAAGGTTCAATCTATAAAACATGAATATTTTGATAATAACACTACACTTAGTATCACATATTTGAGATTTATCTTATATGAAAACTATTTTTAATTTTTTTTTTATCATATTCACATTTTTTTATTGTTATGAATATGCATATACTACACTAGATTTTCAGATATAAATATAAATCAACTTGATCGATGTATTATAATACTGTTTATTTTTTGTCTCAAAGTTAAAATATCTTATAAAACGGTCAGTTCTAAAGTAGAAAACATCATATTAGTGCAAAGATCAACATAGTCATACTTATATATAGAGAGAATATATGATTTACATATGTACAATAATGGATATTGGATCTCTATACTCAAACAGATCACAATGTAATAGGATTATCATATGTCGAGCATGAATATACTAAGTATGCTTAAAAATAAAATTTTGTTGGCTTTGTATGTCCAAACAAAATATATTGTGTATTAAATTGGATATTCATCTCTACATGTCCAAACTAAATGTAATGTAAAAATCAAATTATTATGTATCATATGAATATACATATTTATCACAACACCTCACCACTTAAAATTTTAAAATCTTAGTTTACTATGGAATATGGAGATTCCAAAAATAGATATTAGTTCACATCAATGATTGATCACCCATGTAATTGTTAGAAAAAATAAAAATATGATATTTAAAGAATTTTAGATACTAAGATGGGTTTTTATTCATATCAAATATAAAGATTATTATATTTTGAAGTGTTTTTATTTTCTATCTTAGCTTATTGACACAGTAATAACAAGTGACCTAATTGTTTATCATACCTACCAACCTAGTTAAGGATGGATAACATCGAAAACCAACACTATAAAACCCTAAAAGAAAACATCGGAAAACCGATACTTTATGCAATATAAACTATGCCCATTAAACACTATTTAACATGGTTCAGATTATGAATTTAATTTCTACAATCCACATATATTATGTTTTATTATCAGTAAGATGTTACAAAAAAAAAACTCAAACACTAAATATTCGATCACTCAACTCTATTACAATGCTTTGGTATGGGTTTACAGAAAAAAGCAAATCTTGGAATGTCTATTTCAAGTATAAAAAAACCTACATACATAGACTTGACTCTCGTCCCTCGCCCCACTCGTCTCATCACACGCTGAAATCTTGTCTTGCTTCTTTTATTTATAGATTTTAGAAGCGAAGCAGATCAGACAATTAAGATAAACCCCTAATACATTAGATACTCCATATTAAATCACTTTAATCAACGGTTGTAATAAAACCCTAAAATAGATGTTTTATATTAAATACCTTTAGTCAGCGACTATAATTAAATCATACTTAAAAATCCATATAAAGAAGTCTAATTCCAACCATGTACAAAATGCAACAATATTGAAGCTTCAACCCAAGTAGCTTCGGTTGACTACTTTGGATCAGGTAATCAACAATATACTTCGGCCCAGTAGAAACAAAAATAACATGACTTCGGCCAAACGTGTCCTTAAGTTCCAACAAATGTCTTTGCACTTAAATCTTGGTCACGACATTGTCTTGAGAGAATCCAACATTTCATGCTTATACATATCTTCGATATACACTTAACAATTATTCACCAAGGCTTATATCATACACTAAACAATTTTTCAATGAGGCTTATAGTAGCTGCAACATTTTTTCACACCCACTGTTCTACTTGTTAGAGACCATATCACATACATCCCAAATTTTCACAAGTCTCAAGTAGATTTTAAGCTTTGAAATTAGGAATACTGTGGCCAAAACATCTGAAGGATTTTCCTTGCTTGAAATTATATCCAATTTCACTTCCTCTCTCACCGCCCTATCTCGTATGCAGTCCAGCTCATATAACTTCAGATTCTTTATTAAATGAAAATCTATATTACTGCTTCATACCACTGATTTCACTCAAAAATCCCTAGGCTTTTCCTTATTAGACATATTTCTTTATACCACTGATTTCACTCAAAAATCCCTTGAGGAAAATATGTTTCTTCATGGCTTCCATAACATCCATATATTATTCTTTCGTAGACCATAACGTAACAAAATTATGTATACAAGACTTTCAGCTAACCACTCCTCCAAGCATAATATATAGATAACCTGAAGTAGACTTTATTATGTCAAGGAAGTCTGCATAATATGAGTCCAAAAACTTTATTAGCACTATATAAGTTGTACCCTTTTGATTGTAACACAACCTTACAATATCCAAACCCTTCAAGTATCTCATGAGCCACGTGAGTGTATGCCAATATGGCTTTCCTAGATCAGACATGAATCAGCTCAAAACACTTACGACGTAAGCAAACTCATGTCTGGTGCAAATCATAACATACACAATGTTACCAATAATATTTTCAGAAAATATATTCATCATATACTTCTTATCTAAATATTTGATGAGTTCTTGAGTGGCATTAAGTTTGAATTTGACACTAATGAGAATTCCAACCATTTTGACTTTGGACATTATGAACTTTCTTACGATCTTCTGCATATATATATATATATTCTTGCTGAGATATAATAATTACCCACATGATCTACTCCTTATGATTTCAACACCAATTATCCTCCTTGACCCTACAATATCATTTATCTCAAACTCTCATTCCAACCATGCCTTCATCGTTTCAATCAATTTCCTATCTTTTTAGCTATTAGGATATCATCCACATACAATAACAATAAGAATTGTTTCTCCATGTTTATATCCCTATTCTAATAGATAAAATTGTTATAAAAACTACGAATATACTTGATGGATATCATAAAAAACAAATATTATATTCTACTACATTGACGATTATTTCAGCCTATAGCGAGGTGTCTTCTACAAACACATATCATCTTCCTTCCATAAAGGAAATGGTAACATCCATTTGGTCTAAATCAAGATTAAAATCTAGAGATAATTAATAATAGAACCCTTATGGAGGTTTGTTTCACAACTAGAAAAAATATCTCACTAAAATCAATACCATCATTTTGTGTAAAGCTCTTAGTCATCAGCCTAGCCTTTTATCTGGGTATCTCATCACTGGAATACTTATCTTCATTTTGAATATCCATTTACTCCCAATAATTTTATGACCATTCGGTTGCTTCAGAAGAAATCAGGTACCCGTCCTCTTGAGAAGTCTCCATTTTTCCTTCATGGTTGTGAGCCAATATTTTCTACCACTCCTCGTTATTATGATAATTCAATTATCATGGAATTCCAAACTCTAGGAGATCTTCAGAATCATACAATGGTTGAAATTTCTCTATGTGAGCATAAGTTGGACCATGTCTTAAAGCATAATCGGTAGAAGCATATGCAACTCCACTTTTTACATCAGACTCATCGTCAACTTCAATTTTTTTCTTAGTAATAATAGGTTAGATCTCTACCATATTCTTTCAAAACATGTCATCCTCGTTAAAAAACATATTCATATTTATCAAATCCTTCTAACATATAGTTTCAAGTAACCACAATACATAACATGTTACTCTTGTATAATCGAGGAATAAAAATTCAAAGATCTCAGGCCAAGCTTATCTTGCTTCACATGTGTGTAGGAAACATATTTGAACACTCTCAAGTATTCTAGCTTAGATTTCTCTTTAGTCCAAGCATATGGAGGACAAAAAAACAGTAGTGTCATAAATGGACACTTGTTGATAATGTATGTGTCCTTGTCACGACTTATCCCCAAAATCTTCAGTTCGTTCGAGCTATATGAAGTATATATCTAATCGTTTCAAGAAAGGTTCAATTCATTATTTGAGCAAGCACATTCTATTAGAGAGTCTCATTCACAGTTAGATGTCTAGCAATCCTAAGCTTTGTATAATCGCTAGTGACCTCCTTGTTTACATATTGGAAGTCATTATGAGTCCAAAGTTTTTAAAAAACTTTCCCAGTGTGATTCTCCACCAAAGCCTTTTAGTTTTATAAAAGTATCATATGATTCATATTTGGTCTTCAAAAGTGTAACCCATAATTTTTATGGAATAGTCATCTATCAAGTACATGAAGTACCTTGCACCTTTTATGGTAGACTCATGTGTCGGATACCAAAAATCTGAACCAACATACTCAAGCACATCATTGGTTGTATGGTTTCTAGGAAGAAACTTAACCTTCTTGCTTTTACCCAACTAACAATTTTCTTAAAAGTTCAGCTTCCGAATTGTGCTACCATCCAATAACCCCTATTTGCTAAGTTCATTAAGGCTTTTCTCACTCATATGCCCCAACAAATATGTCACAACTTCGTTGAATCTTTCTTCACACTTGACAAACCCTCTAAAACCATAGAGACCTCTAACACATCATTAGTCATATACTTTTTCATAACAACAAAGAAGACTTGCAAAACCCTAATTTGGCCATCTTCACCCATATAGGTGAATCTTCCTACAACTAACATCTCAATAGAAAAAAAATTATGTTTAACTTTTGATACATACCTTATATTATTAATTAATCTCTTAATCCATGTACACAACTTGAGTCGAACACTTTACAATCCTTTCATAAGATATGATTCATCCTTCTCAAGGATAAACATGCCACCTTCAAATATTCTCAGATCTTCAAACCAATATTTATTGGAAGATATGTAGAATGATGCACATGAATCTAACACCCAACTATAACTATACCAGTAGTAAAAAACAGCCATCAAACCATTAACATACTCACATTCATTTGATATCATTGTAGTAACTCTGACTTCGGGCTTCAGATTATTGTTTCTCTTTCATTTTCTAGGTAGTTCATATTTATTTCATTTTTATATAACCAAAATCTCACTTTAAAACCATTACCATCCCCTTTGGATGTTGACCCAGAGTTTCTTCTCTTCTTGTTTGAATCTCTATTTTTTGAAGTTCCTTTAACACTTAGACCGTGACTATAAGAATCGCCCTTCAAAATGGACTTCCTTTGAAGATCCTTTGAGTTCAAGGCACTTTTTACTTAAGCTATCATAAGGTACTTTTTTCATAGAGCATGATGTCTACAATTTGTTTATACACCTCCAGGAGAGAACTTATGAGGATGATGGATTTTTCATCGTCTTTCTCTTTACCCCAACTTCATTCCAATCAAATATTATTCTATTGAAATCATCTATGTGCCTTGAGATCTCTCTTCTACCATCCATTGACAGTGTGTAAACCTGTTTCTTGAATTAACTTTTTTTGCCAAAGACTTCTTCATGTAAATCGGCTCCAACCGATTCTGTATCCCTAACGTTGTAGGGTCTTCAGGTACCTCATTCGATACTTCATGTCTAAGACCAATGTGAGGAGATTGAAAGCTTTAGAAAATATCACAACAACAACCTCTCTAAATTTCTCATGAATGACAACAACCAATACCTTATGTACTAGGTAAGCTTTAACCTTAGTTCTCCAGAAGTTAAAATCATTATCTTTGATTTTTTCTAGGTAAGCTTATGAAACTCATCTTTTATGACTTTTTGTGTTCAAGTTTAGATCTTTCTCTGCAACCTTTAGTTCACCAATCGATCTACATATTTTCTTTGATGCTTCATGCTCACTGTACCACTTGTTGAGAAAATGAGCCCCCTAAGAAGAACTATCACCATGTTTTATGCAAACAAGAAAAGAAATAAACCACAAAATAAACCAAACACAAAAAAAATTAACATGGTTTGGATTGTAAATAAATTATACATCCACGGAAAACAAAAATTATGCTTTATTATCCTTGCGATGTTACAACAATACTGTCTTAAACTAAACACTTAATCACTCAAATCAGTTACAAATATTTTATCTAAGCTTACAAAGAAATGTGAAACTAAAAATTAATATTCAAGTGCTTATCTTATACTTTAACTATAACTAAAGGAACCAAAGTTTTTTGCACAAAATATAACACATAATTTCCACTCAGCCCTTGCACAACTCCTCTTGCCATAGCCAAAAACCATATATTTCTTCTTATATTTATGAAGTTCACAAGAAAATCCATAGCTTCCCTTCATATAGGACGGTTCAAATAAAACCTTAATATGTCAACACCCCAGATTAAATAATTTTACTCAACAACTGTAATAAACCTCTAATACAATAGATGTTTTAGATTAAATCCTTTTAATAACGAGTTATCGTTATATTTATACTTGGATCCCCATAAAAATCTCAGTTCCAACGATGAACAAAACACAACAGTAGTGAAGCTTCAGTCCTAGTAGCTTCATTTGACTCATTCAATTCAGGTTATTGACAATATGATTCAGCTTAATATCTACTCCTTCGAAGATGAATAATGGAAGTATATAATAAATTAGAATGTCTATTCCATAAAAAGTTTAAAGCACTTTATTATTATAAATATAAATTAAACTATTAAACGTAATTTATGTATTAAAATATAAAAATATTATATAGAGAGATAATAAACACAGTTTCATAAAATATATAGTGTAATTATTAGTTGTTTAATATACAAATTTGAAGAATGATCCATCCATCAGAGACTATAGACATTTGACTTTAGAGTCTGATATAAATATGGCACCCAACGGACATGAAATATAAGACTAAACAAATATTGGTTTAAAAGGTAATAATAATATATTAAAGAGAATTAATCTTATAATAAATATTTCTCTATTTTTTTTAGTATTGCAATATTGGCCCACTGATTATGGCATGATCTTTAAAAACATATTCTAATATTTTAGTGTATGTGATATCCCGAACCCTTTTAGCCCTGAATCAAACTTTTAAATTTTCATATTTATTTTAGTAATTTTTTTTTCATTTAGTGTTGCATGTTTTAGGTTTGGTTCTATATTTTTTGTTAAGTATTTAGGGTATATAAAATTATGTTACCATATACAATGATGTGAAACTATGGCCTTCAAATGAGAATTGAGCACTTGGACTCTAACATGTATGGATTGATGTCATGCGTGGCTATAGATTGTTTGTTTTCATTTTTAGGTTTGAATTTTAAACAACAACAAAAAGTAGATTATGGAGACTGATTTGGATTCTTGTGATGCAATGATATTCAACACAAATCCTATTTAGTAAGAGAGGTTATTGTTTGATATGATTTGTATATGTAACACTTCATATGCATTTTGTTTGGAATTGTAGGAAAAAAATTTTGTATCACCCAAGTGCCCTTTTTTTGTGTAAGCCTTATAGGAAAATAGTTTTGGTGCTTATGGCCACAGGATAGTACTCCTGTATATAAGTCTGCTCACACTACAATTATACATAAATATTTTTAAGGTAAGAAAATTATTGTATGTTGTTATTGCTGCGTTTACACACTTAATACTCATGCACAATCGGACTTCAGTTAGATTAAGTATGTCAGAATACAATAATGATTGGTCATTAACCAACATGTTCTCTTAAATAATTGGCATCTAAAAGTAATTGATAGCACAATAGTGTTTGACGTACCTACTATAGATTGCGACAATGCATTTATAATGAATGCCTATTAAAACTTAGAATTTTATAAAAAAATCAGTTTATATGTCAATTTTTGTTGGGATGTAATTTAAATTGTTTCATTAATACAGTTTTTTTATATTGACATTCAACTAATTTTTAATTCATCATACAATTTTTCCAGACATTACCTGCTAAATTCACGGTCATTGAGATGACCTACGATTTCCTTGATAATAAGTAAGACATGACCATCCTTATAACTAATTTTTTCAATAAGAGAAGCATTCAGAGAAAAGAAACTTATAGACTAATATGCTCGATGTTTGTAAGATTAATCCTCAAAATAAGAGGGAGGAGACTCCAAAAAGGGAAATAACAAAAGAAAAAAGTCAATAGAATAGGGATTTCCCTAAGTCAACACATGATAGGTTAATTTAGTTTGAGTTTCAAAAAATATAAGGGTAGATACAACAAACACAACTCATGTCTGTATTTATTTGCAAGGCTCAAGCCAAAGCATACCTTCGAGTGATGAGGAAATTCAAATATGTAATTTAATGGAGTGTCATTCCTAGTTGTGCCCATATGGAAATTTATTTTTTGTTTAAGTTTGGACGTATTTTGATTTTAAAATATGTTTTGTATGTTCCTTCTTCAGGTATAATTAATTTTTTCTTTCATTTTTGGAAAAATGCGGTTACCTTTTCTATTTTGGTAATGAAAAAGTTTAGAACTTTTGTTATCATAATTACTTGGCTCTGGTGTGCTCGATTGTAATGATAACATGTATATATTATTATTATTATTAGTGATTATCATATTACAACGAATGTAACATATAATGTAACTTTTGAAACTTTAACTTCTGTATGACATATGTTTTTTATATCACATTTGTAAAGAGATAATAAATAAGATTCTTATTGAGGGTCTAATATATCCCACTGATTATACTGATTTAGACAAATGTGTATAGTGTATCAAAGGTTAACAGACCAAACATATGATATTTAAAGACTTTCGTGCTAAAGAAGTCTTAAAGTTAATCTATAAAAATATCCACAACCCATTTTCTACAGCATCATAGACTGGTCATGTATACTTCATCTCTTTCATTGCAAATTTTCACGATACGACTACATATAGTTTCTTCATTAGAAATTAGTGATTATTGACATGTGCAATTAATTCAAGGCCGAAGTTAGATACGATGAGCCAAATAGATTAAAGTTATCATATATAATCATGGTACTGAATACAATGGCAGATATGGTGGATCAAGGGAACAACTTTATGGGTAATTCACTCTTTACCTTTAGAAGTGTGAGATTGTACCTCAATACACCATGTTGGGTTCGCCCACTATGACTAGTGTATTTGATAGGAGAAACGACACATTAATGAACATGGTTAGGGGCATGATAGCTCATACAAATCTAGCATATTCAATATAGAGGGAAGCCGTACACGTGTAGTATATATCCTTAACATGGTACCTTCTTTAGTAGTATCTAAACATATCATGAACTAATGAGAAGATATAAGCCTAGCTTTAAGAATTTTCATGTTTGGGGTTGTCAAGCAGATGCAAAGCCTAACATGTCTAATTAGCAAAAGTCAAACTCTAAATAATTAGTTGCAATTTTATAGGACATGGATCCCACTCTGAAGGTTACAAGTTTTACGATCCCATTAAAAATCTATATTTGAGACGAGAAATGTATTATCTTTTAGGGTATAGAATTAAAGGGAAAGAATTCATACAACAACATTAGTTTTAAAGAAGAAGTGGAACCAAACCATGAACTCTGTGACATTAATGTTTTGGCTAAAATTAGCTTACTGAACATCAACAATATGTCAGAAAGTTTAGTTACAGTTCCTCTAACTAATGTTGTTCATCTATCTCTGATAGAAAATGTTGATGTTGTCTATGGTGAAAAAATTCAGAAGCCTCAAGAAGTGAAACAACTCAAGGAGTCGGTATTGTGTACGTACACTAAAGAGATGATCAATTTAATATCTTTGTACTACGTGGCATTTCTCTAATGAACATGAAAGTGTTTCAGATATTTTTGAAAAGGACGCAATCATCTTTCAAGATGGCATTAAAAGTTTGAACTCCAAAATTTGGATTGAAACAATGAATACAGGGTATAAATCGTTGCATAAAAACTTAGTTTGGGATCTTACAACTCTACCTTAAGCTATGAAAGCACTAGGGTGCAAATGTGCTTAAAACCAAACGTGATGCTTCAGGGGCAGAAGAAATATACAAATATCTTCTTGTAACGGGTGGGTGCAATTATAATGAAAGCATTGATTATACAAAGATCTTTTCTCAAGTATTATCAAAGCACTCATTCATAATAATATTGGCTTTTATTGTTCATTTTGACTTAGAGGTCCACCAAATGGATGTTATGACCATGTTTATTAATTGAGGCATTGAATAAATTATTTATATGAAGCAACCTGAACAGTTTATGGCCGGAGATCCAAGTTGAAGGTTTGTAAACTCAATAAATCCATTTATTAGCTCAAGCATGTGTCTCGTCAATGGTACCATAAATTTTACCTCGTTTTGTTTTGAGGTAAATCTAGTAGAAGATTGTGTATAACGCAAGATTAATAAGAGTAAAATGATATATTTAGTGCTCTATATCGATGACATTATCCTAACGATTAATGAAGTAGGTTTCTTAAATGCCACCAATGAATTTTTGTCAGATAAATTTGATATAAAAAACCTTAGGGAAGCTTCATATGTGTTAGGCATCCGTATATTAATGAATTTCCCTAAGGGAATCATGGGTCTGTCACAAAAAACTTACATTGAAAACATATTACTTCAGTATGTCTTGGGTAAGAGCAAACCTTTGGATACTCTTTTAGCAAGAAGAGAAAAGTTTTCACTCTATCAATATCCCAAACAAAATTGGATATTGAGTTCATGCAGATATACCATATGCTTCAGTAGTTGGTATTCTCATGTATGCTCAAGTATGTACCTGACTAGAGGTAAAATTAATAGTTGGAATTTTGGGAAATTACATGACGATCTAGAAGTTACCACTTGGAATAAAGTGAAGATGGTGCCCCATTATTTGAAGAATACCAAACATTTCGAACTGACATACAACAGAACGGATAACTAGGAGAACAAATACTATTTTGATTCAAACTTTGTGTAGAAACTAGAAATCTAGAACCGGATATGTGTTCATTCTGTCAGGATGTGCTATATCGTGGATAAGTGTGAAGCAAAATTTCATCACAACTTCGACAATAGAAATAGAGTATGTGGCATGTTTTACTCCATCAACTTATGCATTTTGGTTAAGAGATCTTTCTAATTATTTATGAAATAATTTAGTTATCATGTACTCCAACGAGAAAAGTAGCGCCAAGAAATCTAAGCATATAGACATCAAGCTCTTATCGATAAATGAGCGAGTTCAGAACGACAATATAATGATAGATTATACTGATATGCATTTCATGGTTACCGATTTATTTAGTAATACTTTGTTATACTTTGTCTTTCAAGAAATCCATAGTATTAAGGGTAGCAATGTGATTTTTTGTAAAAACGTTACGCAATATAAGTTGTGGTCGAACTCTTTGGTTTATTTATATTATTTTCTGATATCGATAGACGCTCAAATGGTATTTGTAAGCAACAACGATATCTAGTGCACATTTAGATGTTTATAATTCAGTATCAATGAATCATCCATATATGAGATTGTAAGGAAATCTTTAATTTGAATGTCTCATTATGTGTAATTTAGTGTATACATGCATGTTGTGGTAAGTTCAATTAAATTAATCAATTAAAATATTATACCGACGAATTATATAATAATAGTAATAATAATAACAATAATAATAATATAGTCCTATGGTGTTAAAAATAATTTGTGGATACTGGTTAGGCTAAAATGCACGTAGAAAGAAAGTTTTTTAACCCAACAGTTCAGTATTAGGCTCTGATGAGTCCGGATTTTCTCACCACTCACTGTGGGAACCGGATAAGGGCAATTCGGGTAAAAGCCACCTAGTGTACCATCCGAACAGGACTAATGTATTAAAAACTAAATCACCTCATGACTAAGCTAATTACCTACCTGCTTAAAAACTAATTAGTCATTTAACTCGACCCGAATTCATAAGTGTGACCCGAAAGCCAATGTGGCCCATAATTAAGGGTATAAATACCCAACCACTTTTATTAATAAGGGTAATGAACACTTAATACAGTCAGGCAGCTCAAGTCTCTCACTACAAACTACTTAAGCATTAAATACCCTTGAAACATCACAAAACTCTAGACAAAATTACCCTAAGTTGAAAATAATCCACACCAAATTGGCGACCACAGTGGGAGGAGAAGATACCTGAATCTAGCATTCAAAATCATCAAGAAAAACCAGTTCGGATAAATCCGGACGTGCAAGAAGTGCCACCAGCTTTGGCAGAAGTGGTGGGGGAAAATGATGAATATACGATTGAGGAGCGAGATAGGTTGAAGGTTGAAATAGAATCTTTGAGGGCTGCCAAGAGGGCAGAGATGGTCACAAAAGAGAAGTCTAAGGCATCAGCAGCTCATCATACTAACAATCCAAGAGAGCATGAGTCATCAAATACCCATGTGAGTGCAAAAAATACACATGCTAGCTCAAAAAAGTCTCACCGGTCTAAACCGGTGGAGAGCTCAGATTCAGACTCAGAGTCTTCTAGTAGCTCCTCAAATAAAGATGGAGTTGAAGAGTCCTTGTCATCCAGCAGCGATGAAGGTTGTTCTAAAAAGAAACAAAAGTTGGTCAAAAAGTACTCAAGAAAAAAGGACAGGTATGGAAGGTTGAAGAGGCATTTGGGTAAACAATTATCTCACAGTCATAGTCATGGCCGGAGACACGTAGACCGCTTGTTAATGGATCCTTTTGCCTTCCATGATGAGCCATGTATCTTTGCAACTCCTAAAGAAGGTACCGTATGCAGTCGTGGCCGGAATTGGAGACAATCTCCATTGTCCTCCAAGATACTGTCCGGAAACCTTCCTACGAGGTTTGCCAGTACAAAAGTGGAAAAATATGATGGTAGTAAAGACCCGGATAACCACTTGGAACAATTCAAAACAATTATGATGAATTTTGATGATGAAGACAAATTACTTTGTAGAGCATTCTCCCAATCTTTTACGAGGAGTGCTCTGAAGTGGTACAATAGTTTGCCACAGGGCTGCATCAGAAATTTTGACACTTTTTGGGTGGCCTTTCAGAGGCAGTTTGTTGGAAGTAAGGAAGTAAAGGGCAATGGAGACACAATTATCCATTATGCCCAAGAACCAAACGAATCCTTAAAAGAATACATAAGTCGTTTTGTAAATACCAAGAATGGATTGGATGATTCCTTTGAACAAGTAGCAATAGCTTCTCTGAGGCAGGGCTTGAACCCTGGAAACTTGGCTGATTTAGTAACCAGGAAGAAGGCCATGACATGGGGAGGTCTGTTGAATCAGGTCTGTAAACAGATTAATGTAGATGAAACAAAGAAAACTAGGGTACACAAGCAAGTGAGGTGTTCTCCAACTGCACCAAATCAAAACCAGATGCAGTCCGGGAACAAGGCCAAGAAAGCGGATAGGGTCATAACAGAGCCAAAGCTCAGAATTTAGATCGAAAGATTTGATGTAGAATCAGAGTATTTAGATCCTGATCCAACCCGGAATAAAGTGGGTGTTATCACAGAACATTGCAAGACGGTGTCCCGACTTATTAGCTTTTTTGAGTCACTTACAATATTCGGGGGAGACACCATGACCGCACCAACCACTTCTTCAAGAAAGAGGCACATTCATACTTTAGCTACCCAACTGGAAGGAGTCATGACTTCCTATCAATCACAAATTCCATTTCCTCTCATTGTTTTCGATGAGGACGACTTGAGGGACATTGCTGGTCCTCAAGAAGATGTTGTTGTCATAGGAGCATCCATTGGGGGCAATGACATAAGACGAATTTTGGTGGACACCGGAAGTTCAGCCAATATTCTCTTTTTAACTTCCTACAAAAAATGAAGAATCCAGCAGTAATTCAGCATTCGAATAAGTCAATTGTGGGTTTCACTAGAAGCTCAGCAGACGTGATTGGGGAGTTCGAGGAGGAGGTTTTGTTGGGCAAAGGCCTTTTTAAAAAGATGGTTAGAATAATTTTTATTGTGGTGGATTGTCCCACTTGTTATAATGCCATTCTTGGGAGATCTTGGCTCTCCAGGATGCATGATATGGCTTCAAAAATCCACCAATGTTTGAAGTATGCTGTGCAAGGACAAGTGGGAGTTGTTTGAAGCAGCCAAAAGGTAGCAAGAGAGTGTTACGCAACAGCACTGGCCCCTCGGACGTTGGGGGCAGTCCGGATCAATACTGAATAGCAGTTTGAGGGGCCCTCTGGGGGAGAGGGTGAAATTTATGACCCCAGAGAGACCGCTGGTGTTCTAATACCAATTGAAGAAGTTGAAACTCACTCTCTGGCTGAAGGAAAAAGTGTCAAGATAAGATCCAAGATGACTTCGTAATTAAAGGGTAAAATGTTGGATTTCTTGAAAGACCATCAGCATGTCTTTGCTTGGTGCAATGCCGATGTAACCGGAGTACCAGCAGACATTATATCACACCAATTATCCATCCGAAGGGACATAACACGTGTTGTACAAAAGAGAAGAACCTTTTCTAAGGAAAAGGCTGATGTCATAGTTCAAGAGGTTCACCGGCTGACTAAAATGGGGCACATAAAGGAACCTCAATACCCTTTATGGACAGCCAATCCAGTGTTGGTAAAAAATAAAAATGGTAAGTGGCGTATGTGCATCGATTTCACAGATCTCAACAGAGCTTGCCCAAAAGATTTACCTCCGGTCCCCCGAATTGATCAGCTGGTGGACTCTACGTCTAGAAACAAGCTGTTGTATTTTATAGATGCCTTCTCCTGGTATAATCAGATTCAAGTAGATCTGAAGGATCAAGAACATACTATATTTGTTACTGATAAGGGCCTCCACTGTTATAAGGTGATGCCGTTTGGGTTAAAAAAAATGCTGGGGCTACTTATCAGAGGTTGGTGAACAAGGCTTTTGCTGATCAAATTGGAAGAAACATGGAAGTTTACATCGATGACATGATGGTAAAAAGTATGGATGAAGAACTACATTTGGCAGACCTCAGGGAAACTTTTGCCAACTTGGTAAAAGTGAATTTAAAATTGAATCCAGGAAAACGTGTCTTTGGGGTCCAGTCTGGGAAATTCCTAGGGTATGTGATAAGTGAGAAAGGGATACAGCCTGATCCAGACCAACTTAATGCTTTACTACAGATGGAGCTTCCTCGGAATATTAAAGAAGTACAACGATTGACAGGGAGGTTGGCTGCATTGAATCGTTTTATCTCAAGGTCTTCGGACAGGTGTGCCCCGTTTTTTCAAACTTTGAAAGGTGCAAAAGACTTCAACTGGTCTCCACAATGTGGTGAGGCTTTCGATAAAATCAAAAAACACTTATCTTCCCCTAAAACCTTGTTTAAACCTATTGATGGAGAGACCCTCTACGTGTACTTAGCAGTTTCTGATTGTGCTATAAGTGCAGTGTTGGTAAGGGAAGTGGATAATTATCCTCGTCTGGTGTACTATATCAGCAAAATCTTGATAGATGCTTAAAACGGATAAGGAAGAATACCCATCCATTCATGTGTATTTTCCGTTCGGGGTATGTGCTCATAAGTGACGCTTTTGAAATTGAATGCCACTTCTTTGAGGATGAACAAATATTTAATCAGCTGCTCTTTTTTTGCTTCAGATTGACCTTGTGCATGATGGATAAGAAGTTGAGAATCGCTCATTAACCTGAATCTTTTGGCTCCACAGATGAGAGCTAACTTCAAACCAGCTATAGCAGCTTCATACTTAGACTCATTATTAGAATCTCTGAAAGCAAAACATATAGCCTGGTACATTCTGTCACCGTACAGAGAGGTTAAGCATATCCCAACACCACAACCCATGGTACTTGATCCACCATCAGTCCGGATGACCCATACTTTTTTATCTTTTACACCGGTTGCTTGTTTAGTATCCCTATCTGAATAGAATTCAACTAAAACATTAGCCACAGTTTGGGCTTTGAGTGTTGTTCGAGGGGAAAAATAAATATCGTAGTCTCTCAGCTCTACTGACCACTTGGTCATTCTACTTGAAATGTCTGCCTTTTGGAGAACGTTTCTTGAGAGACTCCTTGGCAAGCATAGCCTACTCTGAGTCCTACCCTTGGATACATGTGCAAGAATGCCCATCCATTCAAATCCATCCGGATAAGGAAGAAATTTTTTTGAATATACAGATAAAACAACCCCAAGATTGGAGATTTCCTCTCCTTCAATATCTCTCGGATGGCATCTTGCCTCCGGAAAAAACAATAGCAATGAAAATAAAATACAAGGCTCGTGGTTTTGTCATCCTAAGAGATGCTCTTTATAAAAAAAAATCCTATAGTAAACCCCTCTTGCGATGTTTGGGGATCGAAGAGTCTCAAATAGTGCTCTCTGAATTACATGATGGTGAGGGATCAGCACACTGTGGATTCAGGGCTCTAACTAGAAGACTTTTGTTAGCTGGGTATTACTGGCCCTCTATAATGCAAGATGCCAAGGAGTTGGTGAAGAAGTGTGATCCATGCCAACGATACATCAATGAAATTCATACCCCATCTGTCCCTTTGGAGTCAATTTCTGAGCCAATACCTTTTGCTCGGTGGGGGGTGGATTTAGTGGGACCTCTACCCATGGCGTCCGGGGGGTGCAGAACTATAACTGTTGCCATCGATTACTTTTCGAAGTGGATTGAAGCCGCTCCATTGGCAGGAACTACCTCGAAGTCTATTATTAAATTCATCTTATCTAACATTTGTTGCAGATTAGGGGTTCCACAGAAGATAACTACAGACAATGGACCACAATTCGACAACAAGGAAATGGAGAATTTCTGCGCCTCTAGAGGCATTCAACACTGCTTCTCTTCTCCTTTCCACCCACAGGAAAACGGTCAAGTTGAAGTGTCTAACAGGACCATATTGTCTGGTCTTAAAAAGAATTTAGAGGAAGCTGCTGGAAAGTGGCCAAGTTATCTACAAGAAGTCTTATAGGCCTACCGGACCACTCCCGGGGCTGCAACACAAGAGTCTCTCTTTGCTTTAGTCTATGGGATGGATTCCTAGAAGCTACTCTTCCTTTATTTCGAGTTCATAATTTTTCCGAACACGCTAACGAAGTGGCAGTCAGTGGCCAGCTTGACTTGATGGAAGAAAGAAGAGTTAAGGCTCACCTCAGAGCCACACACTATCAAGGTTTGATGAGAAGAAGGTTTACTTCTAAAATTAAGATAAGGGATTTTTCAGCCAGGGAATAAAGTAATGAGAAAAGTCTTCCTACATACCAAGGAGAAGCGGTTCGGCAAGTTAGCTCCGACTTGGGAAGGACCCTATGTGGTCAGTGAAAAGCTTAAGCCTGGGACATACCGGCTCCAAGATAAGGGTGTAAGGATTTTGAATCACCCCTGGAACATTGATCACCTCCGGTTATACTTTGAATGATAACTATGTAAATATTTACTTGTTTAAAAGTTCATGTAAATATTTGGGGGCATACTCTTTCCTACCTTGGTGGTGCGGGGAGGTTTTAATGAGGTGTTCGGGCTTCTTAATAAAATTTGATGCCTTCTTAAAACTTCGGAGTGTTTTGATTGATAATTTCTTTGAAATTTTTTATGGCAGACCAGATTAAAATGGTAGAGTGATGACTACTTAAACATTTGTCATCGGAGAATTTAAACACTCTCACTATTAAATACTTGTAAAATAACTAAGGGTTGTTTAAATGTTAGCTATCAAAGTTGAAAAACTATAAAACAATGCAAGACTTGTATAAAACAAAAGTACCCATTGAAATATGCGAAATGCCTTGGCCATCCAAGGACTTTGAATTCTCAAACAAAACGGTTTTATCCGGGCAAGGACCAGACACGGTTACAAAACGTGCCTTGGCCATCCAAGGACTTTGGTTCAATCACAAAAAATTAAAAAGATAGTTGATACTTTAAGACTGAGCTTTCTTAGATGGCTCAGCCTCACTTGGCTTCTTCTTCTTTGGGTCATTATTTTCTTCATCCAGACTCTCCTCGGTCTTTTCTTCTTCATCGGTTATGTCATCCCAGCCACTTGAGTAGTTATGCCTGTCACCATCAGCCATCGTGTGGAATAGGAGGTCTTCATACTCTACAAACTTCCATAAATCTCTCAGTGTCCTCTTCGTAAATTTCTCATAAAGAGCAGGACCATATCTGACTTGACTTCGCATACCTTTCCTCTTGAGAGTCTATCACAATATTGGTATAGGCATCAATCCTAGCTTGGATTGTTTTCTCTTGTTCCTTTAACAAGTCATCTTTTTCTTGTTCAGCCTTAGACACAGTGTTTTCAAGCAAAATCTTGTCATTTGGTCAGGGTCTGAATGATGTTGTCTTTGGTCTTCATCTCCTCTTTTGAAGAAGAGAGGTTTTTCTCCAGATTCGATTGCTTCAATCGGAGTTCTTTGACAACTCCCTCCGAAGTGGCCAGCTTGATGGCCAAGTCCTCCTGAATTTTCTTCAACTCCTCATTTTCTTTCTTCAATGCCTCAGCATTTTGGTTGGCACTAAAAAGGTCACTAGATAATTTCTCTTTATCAGAGTTGAGTGTGTTGATGATGGCCGACTGATTTTGCACTTGCTTCTCCAAGGTAAGCACTGGCTGGATATTGCTCAGTAAGGAGTGGGTGACAATGTCTCTTTCACTTGAAACAGAGAACGACCTGCCATTGAAAGTCACGATGTTCGAAGAGCTTGGGGGAGGTAGGGTCCAGCAAAATCATATTTGGCAAAGTCTTCAAAGTAAAGACCAATCCCTTGAAGCCCAGTGATGTTGACACCATCAATATTAATGTCTCCTCCGGCACCCTCTCCGGTGTGAAAGTCACCGGGGATTTCTTCTGCTTGAGTGGGTTCAGTTGGGTCAACTGGAAGAAGAGGCTCCGGAGGCCGGAGATAAACTTCATCTCCCTTGGAGGTTTTCTTTTTCTTGGCCTCCCTCTCTATGATTTCTTCTCCCCGTTTTCTATCTTTCTTTGGAGCCTTTTGGGGTTTTGGAGATCCAACCACTTCCCTGGTGCTTTCATGCTCCACTACTTGTAATAAAGCAACATCAATCTGTCATTTGTCTTGCCCCTCTGGGTTTGTTCGGACAGCTTCCTCCACCTCGGTAGGATTGGCCTCAACCACACCTCGTTGCCTTTGCCATTTTTGCCCTTCATCTTTCTTGGGGCTTTAGCTCTGCTCGGCAAGACTAATTTTCCATCTTTTCCCTCTGTCTTCCGAAGAATCACCCCCGGAGGAGGCGGAGTGGTTAATTCCTCCCAAGATAAGTCCCTCCGGTCGGTTGTATTCCAGAGATGGGATCTTATTAAATTGCCTCCGGTAAAACAGTTGTGGAAGCGGTTTCCCCATTTCTCAGCAGCCCAAGCATTTTGCTTGGCACAATTAGTGTGCCCAGTAATCGTTGAAATCCTTCGGCAGCACTATCAAAAAACAAAACAAAAGAAATTAGACAAACAAATTTGTTATAAGTAAAAGTGGAAGTATGTGACGAGGTTTTTACCATCGCTTCGCCATCTGCTGGTAAGCATGCTTGGGTTGACACCAGCTTTAATTTTCCTCCCATTCTCCCAAGCACCACTGATGAACAAAAATTGAGTCTTCCAGCTTTTCTTCGACTTAAGTAAGTCATCCACCACCTTATAATTATCGCCCATATTAAAATGATAGAAGGGGATGTGGTGATTCCTGCAAAGTTTGGCCACCGCTGCGAACTGCTCAATTGGAAGAGGGATTCTGGAGAGCCTGGAGGCCATGATACAGGCCATGAGCGTATACCAAGCGTTGGGGCTCAATTGGCTTGGGCAGAGCTTTATAAGGTGGAAATATCTGACTATCTCTGGGTCTAGGCGGAACCTAAGCCCATAGTTGAATAGATCAGTGAAGAAAATAATCTCACTAAGCTTGCAATCCATCGGTGTCTCTGGATCCACCGGTATCCTCACTTTAACATTTTCAGGGATCCCCCACTTTGTTCGGATCTGACCCAGTTCGGTTGTGTGAATAAAAGCATAATTAATCTTCTGCATAGCCAGCAGGTACTTTACACTTACTTTGTGGAAGCAAGGTCCCACTTTTTCAACAAGGCACTACGGCAGATCCGGGTGTCTTAAACATAGCTTCTCCTTGCCCTTGTTTTTCTTGGCAGCAGCAGCCTCACTTGTTTGCCCGGAGACGTTGGTCTCAAAAGGGGTTTCTTTGATACTATCCTCCATTACATCTTCCATTACCGTGGAAGGATTATCGGTTATTTTTGGGGGAGAAGGACTGGTGGTTGGCTCAGTAGGTCATCTGAATGGTTGGGCGTTACGTTCCTCTTGTGGTCTGGAGTCTAGCTGGGGCTCAGATCCGGAGGTCCCTTTCCGAAGGCTTGAACTGGTTGCCTCCGGACCGGACAGCTTATCCTTGGGGATTTTTGTGGGTGCTTCTGACCCTGTAGTTTTGCTCTTAGCCCCAGACTTAGAAGACGTAGATTTTGGAGGTTTAGGTTGTGCAGTGGCAGCCTGTCCTTTCACCAAACGACCCCTTCGTCGATCTACCAGCTTCCATGGGGAGATATCAACGTCTGATCCCATAGCAATGAATGGGGAAGGTCTCTTAAAGCTTGTAACCGCCTGCTCTGGTTCAACGATGGGCTCTGATTCTTTGACCGATGGGCCTGAAGCGATTGGAGAAGGGTTGGGCTGGAATAACCTTATGGGTTTAGAACTTTTGGCAGAAGACGAACCCCGATCAGGCTCTGGACTTGGTATATCAAACTTGTCAATAGGAGAAACAGGGAGGCCTGCAGCAATGCGTCTTTCTCGTTCGACTTTTTGAGCTTTTTCTAACTCCAACAAGTTGAGCCACCCATCTGTTATTAGGGCGTTTCTTGCTGTGAACATAAACTCACACCAAAATAAGGGTTTTTTTGAGAGGTAAAAGCTTTGAAGATTAACAGAGTAGAGATAATGAAGATGGTAAAACAGTGAAAAGTGGACTAATTTATACTAAAAGAACAAAAGATGCTTTGATACATAGGAGAATACGAAAAGTATGTGTAATGATTAAGGACGGTGCTGATGTCACCAACATTAATTAAGAGGTTACTTTTTGAAGTAAGTGGGAGCGCCATTCTAGGAGAAAAATAGTCGGTGAGGCGAATCAGAGAAGGACACGTGTCCCACGATCTCTGGCAAAACCGTTCGGTTTCTAGGAGTTTCACCAGTCCGGATAAAGCTGTTACACAATTCAAAATCTGTCCGGACGAAAATACGGGTACACATGAAACAAAATTTAGGTTTTGCCAAAGGCCTTCGATCATAAACTAAAAAAGGGGTACTGGTGAGTCCGGATTTTCTCACCACTCACTGTGGGAACCGGACAGGGGCAATTCGGATAAAAGCCACCTACTGTACCATCCGAACAGGACTAATGTATTAAAAACTAAATCACCCCATGACTAAGCTAATTACCTACTTGCTTAAAAACTAATGGGTCATTGAACTCGACCCGAATTCATAAGTGTGACCCGAAAGCCCATGTGGCCCATAATTAAGGGTATAAATACCCAACCACTTTTATTAATAAGGGTAATGAACATTTAATACAGCCAGGCAGCTCAAATCTCTCACTACAAACTACTTAAGCATTAAATACCCTTGAAAGACCACAAAACTCTAGACAAAATTACACTCAGTTGAAAATTATCCACACCAGGCTCTAAGAGCCCAATAACTGTTATGATCCCCATAGCAATGAATGGGGAAGGTCTCTTAAAGCTTGTAACCGCCTGCTCTGGTTCAACGATGGGCTCTGATTCTTTGACCGATGGGCCTGAAGCGATTGGAGAAAGGTTGGGCTGGAATAACCTTATGGGTTTAGAACTTTTGGCAGAAGACGAACCCCGATCAGGCTCTGGACTTGGTATATCAAACTTGTCAATAGGAGAAACAGGGAGGCCTGCAGCAATGCGTCTTTCTCGTTCGACTCTTTGAGCTTTTTCTAACTCCAACAAGTTGAGCCACCCATCTGTTATTAGGGCGTTTCTTGCTGTGAACATAAACTCACACCAAAATAAGGGTTTTTTTGAGAGGTAAAAGCTTTGAAGATTAACAGAGTAGAGATAATGAAGATGGTAAAACAGTGAAAAGTGGACTAATTTATACTAAAAGAACAAAAGATGCTTTGATACATAGGAGAATACGAAAAGTATGTGTAATGATTAAGGACGGTGCTGATGTCACCAACATTAATTAAGAGGTTACTTTTTGAAGTAAGTGGGAGCGCCATTCTAGGAGAAAAATAGTCGGTGAGGCGAATCAGAGAAGGACACGTGTCCCACGATCTCTGGCAAAACCGTTCGGTTTCTAGGAGTTTCACCAGTCCGGATAAAGCTGTTACACAATTCAAAATCTGTCCGGACGAAAATACGGGTACACATGAAACAAAATTTAGGTTTTGCCAAAGGCCTTCGATCATAAACTAAAAAAGGGGTACTGGTGAGTCCGGATTTTCTCACCACTCACTGTGGGAACCGGACAGGGGCAATTCGGATAAAAGCCACCTACTGTACCATCCGAACAGGACTAATGTATTAAAAACTAAATCACCCCATGACTAAGCTAATTACCTACCTGCTTAAAAACTAATGGGTCATTGAACTCGACCCGAATTCATAAGTGTGACCCGAAAGCCCATGTGGCCCATAATTAAGGGTATAAATACCCAACCACTTTTATTAATAAGGGTAATGAACATTTAATACAGCCAGGCAGCTCAAATCTCTCACTGCAAACTACTTAAGCATTAAATACCCTTGAAAGACCACAAAACTCTAGACAAAATTACCCTCAGTTGAAAATTATCCACACGAGGCTCTAAGAGCCCAATAACTGTTATGATCCCTACTAGTGTAGAGTTCATTACGAACTATTGTTAGATTTGATAATAAAAGAATGAATTAGAGAAAAAAATATAAGTTGATAATTAAGAAAAAAATAATAATATTAAGGTTTTGGCTAAACGATGCCCCAAAATATTATAATGAGCCTAAAAACATCTTTTTTAATTTTTTTTATGTTTTACAATCTTTATCAAAATCATCCAAAACTATAACTTTAACCAACTCTTCTCAAAATTATAATTTTTTATGAAATTATAATTTTTTATTATTTCTAAACAAAAATAACTCTAATTCAAACCTTAGAAAATCAAAAATTGAAACCAATAAGCCGATTAAATTAATACTCCAAAAAAGAAAATCATTATAGTGAAACTCATTAATACTCATATTTTAGATTTTTCATATTTTTCAGAAATTCGTTCGCACGCCTCACCCGGTGCAGAACCCTAGCACCAGCAGGGTTAATACTTGTCACCGGCGATACTGGATCCTAGCACCAAAGGTGTCCATATTTATCTATATTACATAATATTAAAAATAATTCTAACTGTTTCACTTGTATGATAATAATAAATTTATTTACTTGGTGAATTAAAAATCGCATTCTATAATAAATTTTAATACATTTTGGTCTCGCCGTTGCTATTAAACATTACTTGCGGTGACAAAATAAATTTTGGCCCCAAGATTGCTAATAATCAACACCGGTGGCCAAGAACAATCTCGAACCCCAGTATATTGTTTCGCAAAACAACTCCAAAAATTTACCAAAATCGAGTAACCTCAACAACTAATTTAAAAGTAAACATGAAATAAATCAAGAATATAAAATGGAATAATAGTTTTCTAATTTTTAAAATGAAGAAAATTAATTTTTTGTTTTTGAAGCAAATAAATTGATGAATCATGAGTTTTTGATATTTTTGTTATTGATAATGTTGATGAAGAAGAAGAAGTTATGAAGAAGATGAGTGGTAAACGGGTTTTGAAATTCGCCTTTGGTTAGTATATTTAGGTTACAACTTAGTATTTTTTATAAGGCCAATTTTTAAAGAAAAGTTAGCCAATTTTGTTAGAAAATGGAACTGCTAATAATTTGTTTTTGGACTACTTATAATTGGAGGTGGTTAGCCAAATTATCAACGTTTTAGCTAAATGAATAAATCTGAAAACCAAGTCACAGCCTAGAAAACAACCGAAACCTCTCCAAAACTCAACTAATCTGGAAACCTCCACATAACTCCTTATGCCACTATACATGAAATCAAATCTATTATAAAGGTCCTCGGCAGAAAATCAAAAAATGGAGAGTTAAAACCACCAAAAGTATTAAACACAACCAAGGTCATACACTTTAAATGATTAGCCATGCATCCAACTGGCACCTCCAAATGACAAGTTCTTTCCTAGACTTCATGAATCAAGTGTCATGTCTCTATTTTGATTTTACCAAATTATACTAACAAAATCACCAGTGATTCTCTTATCGATTAACGTGAAATTTTCCTGAATTTTATCAAGTTTATAGATTAGATTGTGTAATTTGAAGTAATCAGAGTTAAATTTCTTATATTAGTTGCTTAACTCACTTAAAGGGTGTTGTAGCTGTTGTTTTTCAAGACTGATGTCCATAAAGTTGGTAGATGCAGATTCCGCAATATGCTTGGATTTCTTCTTGTTGAGGTCTTCTAGGTTTTTCGTCAAATTGGAGCTGTTATTCGAGTGGAATCAATGAAACTTTCCTGAATTTTATTAAGTTTACATCTTCGTCAGTGTGCAATCTGAAAGAAATCAGAGTTAGATTAACTAGATTAGTTGCTCATCTCATTTAAAGGGTGTTGAAGCTATTGTTCTTTATACATGATATCCACCAAGATTGTTAGATGCAAATTATTGCTCTTTATTTGGCCTCTTCTTATTGAGGGACTTCAAGGCTTTTCGTCAAGTTGGTGCTGTAAATCGAATTGAATCATTGGCATATGCAGATTTTAGTAATTTGCTTGGAATCAGACTTCAATTTCTTCTTGTTGAAGATTCAATTGTGTAGCTCAAAATATTTCAGTGTTAGAATGGCTGGATTCAAATCCTCTATATCAAGATTTAATCCATTTCCTGGGTCATGCCTTATTGTCTAATCTCTACTCTTTCCTTCCTCAAATCTCTCATTTCCATTTAATCATACAGCTGTTCATCACGGTATCCAAAGCATAAGAATTCTCAAAGTATAATCTGAACCAAGAGACTTACTGGTAGCACTAAGCTATGAGATGGAACAGGTGGCAAAAAAATACAGAGAAAGAAAGAAGAAAAAATAGAAAGATAGATAGGCTTTAACCATAGGTCAGAGTAAAAGAGACTTTAGAGAGAAACTCAAATTCTATTAAAAAAAGTCTGATGCAAAACTAGGGTTTGAGAACCTTTTATAAAAGTGCTCGAAAACCTAGCCCAAAGTTACAGCTTTTTTTCTTATGCAATAAAATAAATCACAGCCTAATTTCAAAGTGATTGGAGTTGGTTAAGTATTTTATTAAAATTCAACAAAAATAGGAAAATATAGAAAGTTCATAAAAACAGGAAAAATGGGCCTAAACGAGGGAATTTAGGGCCTGGATTTCATCACCCGGCTTCGCCCCGTGATGCTTCCGAAAATTGTTGGGCTTCTTAACGCGTTCAATTTGAGTGGTCACAACATCTGTAGTTTTCTTGCAGGAAATAAAGTGGGCCATCTTAGAAAACCTGTCAACCATTACAAAACTAGAATCGTTACCCCTTTGTGTTCTTGGCAGCCCAGAGACGAAATCCATGTTGACGCTTTGCCATGGTCATTCCGGTATTAGGAGTGATAGGTATAGACATGTGTTGGAGGATGTACCTTTTGTCACCTGGCAAACCCGACAACCAGCTACAAAACGGATAAAATCTCGCCTAAAATGCGGCCAGAAGAATTGACTAGATTCAGAGTGAAGGGTTTGATCTCTACCCTCATGCCCCTCGTCGTGTCTCTCCAGTACAATCAGTAACCTCAAACTTACTTCAGGAACACATAGTAAATTACCTTTGAAAAGGTAACCGTTGCTGACTGCAAAAAAAAATTCACAAACCTGCGTTGACGTCCTCTAGAATAGGACCAAAATATGGATTGATCGCCAGTAGATCATTCATCAGCTCGAATCCTATCACTTCTCCTTCCATACAAATCATCATATTGCGTCGTCTCAGAGCATCAGCTACACGGTTAAATGCCCCCTGAGTATGCTTAATAGAAAAGGTAAATTGTTGAATAAATGCTGCCTAACGTGCATGGCGGGAATAGAGTTTCTCCTGACTCTGCAGATGCTTCAAAGCATCATGATCGGTGTATAGTACAAAGTCATTGTAGGCAAAGTAGGAATTCCAGTGCTTCAAAGCTCGTACAACTGCATAAAACTCCTTGTCATAGGTGATGTAGTTGAGTTTAGCTCCACTTAACTTCTCGCTAAAGTATGCTATAGTATGCTGAGTACAGCCCCAATTCTCAATCCGGACGCATCACAATGTAGTTCAAACCCTGTAGAGTAGTCAGGTAAAACAGAATCAGTGAAGTGGCCAGTCTTACCTTGATTTCCCCAAACGCCTTTGTTGCTTCAAGGGTCCAGCCAGAATGTCTTGCCCTTCACACACTCTATAATATGAGCCATGATAGTGCTGAAGTTATGTATGAAACGTCTATAAAATGAGACCAATCCGTGAAAACGGTGGACTTCAGTGATGGAAGTAGGAATAGGTCAGTCTCGCACGACTGCCACTTTCGACTGATCCACTGACAACCCATCCTTTGACACGACACACCCCATGAAGATGACTGAATCTGTCATTAAACAACACTTAACGAGTCCCTCATAAAACCTCTATCACCTCAAAACAACCAACACTTCGCGTAAGTGCTGGAGATGCATTTATTCTGTGGTACTATATATAAGAATATCATAAAAGTACACAACAAGAAATTTTTCGATGAATGGGCGAAATACCTGGTTCGTATACCATCCATTGAAACAGACCTTCTCGGGTCTTGAAGGCTGTTTTCAACTCATCCCACATACATATACGAATTTGGTGATATGCTCTCTTGAAATCCAGCTTCATAAACACAGTAGCACCATTCAACTGATCTAGTAAATCATGAAGGCGAGGAAGAGGAAATCAATACCTCACTGTAATTTTGTTGATAGCCCGGCTATCCATACATATTCTCATTGAGTCATCATTCTTTGGTTTTAATATTCCAGGAACCGCACAAAGACTAAGACTCTCATGGATGTGGCTTTTGTCAACAGTTCTTCAACCTATCTACAGAGCTCTTCATGCTCTTTGGGGCTAATCCGATAATGCGGTCTGTTTGGTAGGCTAACACCCGGTAATAGGTCAATCTGGTGCTAGATATCTCTCAATGGAGGAAGACCTATAGGTAGATAATCATGAAAGACAACAGAAAAATATGTTAATAGCGGTCGAACTCGCTCAGGTATACCAGCAAATGGATCAGTACTAAATTCTTTAACCATCAAAAGATAGACAATCCATGTTTTATTAGCATGTTCAATAAACGCTTTTCGAGCTAGAAAGTTCTTATGCGACTCCTTTGATACTGCAAGGGCGTGTATTGGGGATACCTCTCTAGTTGGTGTTAATATGAACCTAACATTATTCCATATGAAACTGCAGCGTCTTCCTACCATCATATGTGACACTTCTATCATATTGGTAGGGTAGGCCTAGCAACAAGTGACATGCATCCATCTCAATAACATCGCATCATGTTTTATCCATATAGTTACCAACAAAGATAGATACCAGACATCTTTAAGAGATATTTACCTCACTACCTTTCTTTAATCAGGCACGTTTATAGGGGTTTGGATGGTCTTCTGTTTTCAGGGCTAGCTTCTGCACAGTTTCTTCAGAGATAATATATTCGCAGCTTCCTGAATCAATCACAAATTTGCATACCTTTCTCTCGATGGTATAAATCAAGTGGAAAATATTGTTCTGTAGCCAATCATCCCCTTCACTTCTGCTTTCAGCGTCAGACAGATACGCCTGAAAACCAATGCCTGACCAGTATCTCTTCTTGTAACCAGGTCCTCTTGAACTTCATCAACAGCATCCTATGGTTCCTCATCAAACTGTGGCTCATCCTCCAGGTAAAAATCAGCAGTGTCAGCGAATAGACCCCTCGATTTTCGTGGCTGTTGTCGTAATTTTGGACACTTCAAAACAAAGAGCCCTAGTTCATGACAATGATAGCACCGAACCTGTGAGGAAGTAACTGTGCGACTAGGGACCTGTGAATTAGCACATGTACGCATAGGAGCAGCAGTTGATACTTCTGGGTTAGGGTTTGTAATCGTCCTTTTTGGAAACACTTTTAGAGTTGTCCAGGAAATATCTCCTCCATAATTCCTTCGTAAAAAGCTTTTCTCCAGATGCAGTGCGCACTGGTGTGCTTTAGACACATTCACATGGTCGAACATGTTCAGCTGGTCCTGAAACTACTGTCTCATCCCCCCTATATAGCGAGATAATAGCTGATCTGCTGAATCAGCAATATCGACACGGTTTTATAACTTGAAAAAATCGTTAGTGTATTCGTCAACAGTCCTTGACCTTTCTTTAAGGTTTTGGAACTGCTTGATACATGATACGCACATAGTTGTAAGGTAAAATACAGCCCTCAAGTTCTTCACAAACTTAGCCCAAGTTGTTATTTTTGGCTTACCTTGCCTTGATCTGGTTTGCTTGGGTTGTTGCCACCAAGATGTAACTCAGCCTCGGAACTTAGTTGCAGTCAATTGTACTCGTTTTTCATCCAGAACCTCCTTGAAATCAAGGACTTCTTTAACTGAGGCGATCCAATCTAAAAACTCCTTCGGTTCGAGACCCCCTTGGAACTCTCGGATCTCTAGTCTGAATCCAGATTCCCAACAGTTGTTGGCGTTCAGATCAGAATCTCTCGCTGGCGGCTTCTCAAAGACTTGGTCACAACGGTCTTTGTGGGTAATATTGAACCCTAACTTGTTCTCTCCGAGGAGCAAACGGATTCCGCTCGCGGAAGGTCTCTCTCTCAAATCCCGACGGCTGGTTGCTCGAACCTGGAGCTCGAAATTTGTTGGTTTGGTTGCTCAACAGCCTATGTAGTGCTTCATGTACGTCTCTCATCTGATTTCCCAACGAGTGCATTTGTTTACCAACCTAGGATTGGAATTGACCGAATTCATCATGGTCAACCGATTCGACGATCGGAAGAGTGGACTTCCCCCACGAGGATATCTTTGGCGGCATACCTTCGTTACCCACGCCGTAGGAACTCTGAATCTGATACCAATATGATAGCGTCAAGCTACGAGATGGAACAAGTGGTGGAAAATACAGAGAAAGAAATATGAAAAAACATAAAGATAGATAGGCTCTAACCTTGAGTCAGAGAAAAAGATACTTCAGAGAAAAACTCCAATTCTATTCAAAAAAATCTGAGGCAAAACTAGGAATTGAAAGCCTTTTATAAAAGTGCTCGAAACCCCAAAATAATAATTTTTTTCTTATGCAATAAAATACAGCCCAACCCAATTTCAAAGCGACTGGAGATGGTTAAGTATTTTAATAAAATCCAACAAAAAATAGGAATTTGTAGAGAATTCATAAAAACAGGAAAAAAAGGGCATAAACGATGGAATTTAGGGCTTGGACTTCATCACCCGGCTTCGCCCCGTGATGCTTCCGAATATCGTTGGGCTTCTCGACGCGTTCGATTTGAGTGATCGCATAACCTAATTTGGATACATGGGTTCCAAATAAAGCATGTTTTTTGTTTGTCTAAAAAGACCATATAGTCCTGGACCTGTGCAACTACATTACTTGCCTCCAAAAAAGGTTGAAGAAAGAAAATGAGCAACTCGAGAAGTAGCGAAATGTCAACAACAAAGTCATTATGTTCCAGTGTTTGAAAGGGACCAAGAATCCCAAAAACCTCGATAATTTTGCATTGAGAAATAAAAGCAGCAAAAATCAATATTAATATCCATCAAATCGGTTGTTGAAATCGGAAATCGGAGTAAAAACCTCAATTTCTCGTAGATCCAAATCTGGAGAAATAAAATTGGCAATCTAAACTAGCCAATTTCAAAATTATCAACCCTAATTGCCGAATCACTTCTTAATTGGATATTTCTTTAAAAGAAACACCAATCAATCGTCTTCTTAATTAAAAATATGAACTCCCCCTTAGCAAAAACAAACTTTATTTATATATATATATATATTTATATATATATATATATATATATATATATATATATATATTTTTATTGTTACTAGTATTGTTTCTACATAAATAAATTTAAATTTTCATATTTAACTAAAAGAGCTAACTTTTGTTTACCGTCTAGAAAAAAGATTCATTGAACCTATAAAAATAAAAAGATAACAGAAAATAAAGTGACATGTGGAGAGTAGACAATAATTTACCTTCCTCTGTTTTTTTGCTAAGTTACTTATTGTGGAGTTTAAACCCCAATTATTGGATTTGGATCATCGTATCCTATGATCCTGCTTTGGACCAATACCAAACTACTCGCAAAATCACTAAGACAAGACAGATACACGCGGACGCCCCTACCACAATCTTATAAATGCTATGATAAGACATTGTACGGAGTTGAAAAATTAATCATGTTCATATCATATGTATACTTTGATCAAACAAAAATTATCAGAGTATTCATAACTCATTTAAACCAGAATATAACTTATTATTAATTCCTTAATGTGATGTATTGGATTCAGCTTACGTTTGAAATAAACATTATCAAAGAGTTCGGCATTACATATGGATTTAGCTATTTTAGATCGCAATTAAAATTTATATAAGTTATTTGTTGGTCATTTTGTTAAAAATATGAGTGATATTAGACTTACTAGAAATATTAGCTTTAATAGTTTATTAGATTATTATTTTTATACATTGGTTCTATTAACATACCATACCATTATAATTATATATATTATTATTTTTTAACAAATATAATATTATTGTTGAAAATAGGGATGGTAATGGGTTTAAAACTTAAATACAAAGTTTAAGTAGCATATTGAAATCCACCGTTCCAGAATATGGTATCTGTTAGACAAATAAACAAAAAAAATACAGCGTCACCATTAAAAATTAGAAGACTTTTCATTTGATCTTCAGAATTTCAATCGAAGTCGACCAGTTAAAGGAAATGTTTTTTGACTAGGTCGAGATAAAAAATTGGAAGACTTTTCATTTGATCTTCAGAATTTCAATCGAAGTCGACCAGTTAAAGGAAATTTTCTTTGACTAGTTCCAGATTTGTCTCCAATGAAAAACACGAAGGAAAGGCTCTCTGATTATAAACATGAGAGGACAACTAAACAGGAAGGATTGCAAGCGAGATACTAATGACAAGCCAATTCAATTTGAGGGGAGGGAGATTAATCAACATTCTATGATGCAGA
Organism: Limnanthes douglasii subsp. nivea; assembly: GCA_036936605.1. Lineage (NCBI taxonomy): Eukaryota > Viridiplantae > Streptophyta > Magnoliopsida > Brassicales > Limnanthaceae > Limnanthes > Limnanthes douglasii. The sequence goes on from JAUPFV010000001.1 coordinate 358,252,916, forward strand.
CATTTCTGTGAGGAGAAGACTTTCAGCAAGGATTGCAACTCGAAGAACATGGTGTAGATAGAAGATTGATATTCCAATAGCATCTGGAAGGCTGAAATATGATCTACATGATGGCAGACTAATGGACAACAACTACTGAGAATCATATTAGGATTGAATATGATTCTTATAGAAGATGAAATCTGCAGAAGAACTTGTCAAGTAAAATTTAACCTACATTGAGTATTAGTGCAGTGTAGATAAAAATTGATGAATCCAATTCCTTTAGATAAGAGAAAATGATTAAGCGAGGTAATGTCTCTGAAGCAACCTATATCCATACTGTCTATAAGATCGATAGCCTATATTTTTTTTAAGATTTTTTTTTGCATTAAAGTCGAGTTTAATCTTGCATTTACGTGTCAATCTAGCTAACTAATTCGCGACCGTATTTTTCTCTCTATAGATATGAGTAGCATTCATATTAGAAGTTAAAAAATTCTTACAGCAGCTTATAAGTGGGGCTAAGTACCAAGGAACATTTTGATTTTTAAGCTTAACAACATAACATTAGAATATATGAATCTATTTATATATATATATATATATATATATATATATAAGATGTTTAGCTTAGAAAATAGAATAATACCAGAGAGCAAGGCATTCAATATTTAGAGGGATTTGTTTACTGTACAACGTGCCAATAGCATAGATAATTTCATATTTGGATTTTCTCATGGTAGCACTCCCATTGGCTTCACCATTGATAGCACAAGAGCCGTAAATATTTAGACAATATTTAGTTTGTCTCTGTTTGTTATAAAGGGGTCCATTTGATGTAGCAAGACTTGTTGGAAATATGTAGATGATTGTAGCATCCAAGTTCGATAGCAATTTCTGGTGCTTATCCCAATAAATCTTTTTTGAGAATGTTAGCCATGTCCAGCCTTTGAATGAGAGCTTTGATTTGAAAAGTAGTCGGTGAAGCATTTGAAGACTGATTCTAGTGCTTAGCTTTGTTTCTGTTGGACCTTATATTTCAACACACAATAGCAAAAAGGATGGTACAAAAATGAGTGTCCTTAGTTGTAGACCAAAACCAAAACCTTGTGATGTACTGAATAGTCATATAGTTGCCTATAGGAATATTGAAGAGGTTACTCAAATATGACCAAACTTTCCAAGAGATCCTACATTGAACAAAAAAGTGAGAGATAGTTTCCTAATTTTCACAAAATTGGCATTTTAAGCTAAAAAGATCTTCCTGTGTTAAAGGACCATGTCAACTGAAATCCAGTTGTTCAAACTTCTCCAAATAAAGAAAGAACACATCTTTGGAGTGATAGAATTTGTTGTAAAGGTTGGATCTGGTTCCTTTCTTCTAATGTTATTCCATATAGCCTTGGTGTTGAAATTCCCTTGATTAGAAAGATTTCATCGAATATTTGATAGAAAGCTTTCTGATTTCGATGATATCAAATGGCTGAACACTTCTTGATAGCTTGTCTTGATTCCAATTTTTGGTATACCATAAATTTTCATTATGTCTTGAATATACCAGTTAATAGAAGGAGGAGGATCAATAGAAATATAACACACCATTGCAATTAATAAAAACTTTCACGATTCTTTTTTATAGTATCTGAGTTTTGTTCGATCTTAAATCGATTTGGTGCAGAAGTGATGTTCCAAAATTATTTTGCAAATATTTTGTTCGATTTTAAATTTAAGCTTTGATTAAATAAATTATTTCGATTTTATTTCGGTCTTGAAAACACAAAACCGACAATTAATACTATTTTGTGTATGTTAATTGGAGATATTTGATATATGCTATTTGATAGTAGTAAATTTTGCTGTTTGATTTAAATATGTATCTTGATTAGTAATGTTGTTTGATTTAAATTTATTTTATAGTTAAACAAATAAAATTTATTATTGTGTTGATTTTACAGTAAATAGTAAAAAGGGTGGGTACTCGTTTGATTTGTTTTGAAACATTAAATAGGTTCGTGAAAAAAAACAAAACCAGTTTCGGCATTGATAAAACAGTACGTAACATTACAAAAAGGGTAATGCTAACCGGTGCCATGGGATTACAAAGTTTAAGAATAAACATTGGATTTTTAAGCTAAGTAACAATGTATTAAAATTGGACCTCAAATAGAGGATTACAAAGTTTAAGAATAAACATTGGATTTTTAGAATTACGAGGACTAAATTCTAAAAGAACGTGAAACTTGGAGATGTGATTGAAATTAGCCCAAAATATATTGGCGCCTAGTTGAATTCACGATGAATCTGTTTTAAATTTTTTGGCGCCATCAATTCTATACTCTAGTAGCTTAAATTACTGGAGAATTACAACGTCTTTCTCCTACATTTCATCTTCAAGCTTCTACTCCCCCATTCCATCTTCAATATTATTTTGATTGATTCGAGAGCATATTCTTCAGCTTCAAGAGACATATCCTTCAGCTTGAAGAGATCTTCAAGTGCAGAATCCATCATCTTCCACCTGATACAAGAAGGTAAGATTACTCAACTCTTATGTAACCAATTTGTAGAGGAATGAAGCTTTGATAATCAATCCTCATCTTGAAATTTTAAGTCCATCTAGCAAGCCAATCGGCTGCTCGATTTTGCTCCATGTATACATGTTGTATGGACATCGAGCTTAATATTAGTTTCCTAATACTATCTTGTATAGCTTTCAAATGATTAGGGTAACATCCAGTAGAGAGCAAGTTAACTAATATTTCATAATTAGTTTCGATTTTGACTTCCTTTATGTCTATGATTTTGCATAGAAGAAGACCATCGTAGATTGCTATCGCCTCAACCTTAAGTGTACTTAGTTCCCATAGTTGTTTCCATAACCCAGTATAAGATTTCCTTCATCGTCTCTAATTATGAATAAACCAGAGGCTTCACCGTTGAAGGAAAAAATAGCATCGGTGTTGGCTTTGAATTTACCCTTAGTCGGAGCATTCCATTCCAGGTAAGAAATCTTCTTTTTGGTTTTAATATGATTGATGCAGCCTATAACAATTGCAGCGTCTTCGTTCTGTTTCCAGTGTTTAGCTTTCGGTAATTTCGAGTGATCTAATGAATTCAATATGAATTTGATGTAGCTAATTGTTGATTCAATTGAATTTGTTTCATTTTGTATTTTCATTTTGTTTCTTTGTTGCCATATTACCCATACAATGATTGTAGGTTTTTATATGAGTCTTGTGTGAAGATGACCAGAAACAGGTTCTGAATAGGTGGATGACTATCATGAATTTTCTTAGTTATACCTTGAGAAGACCTGCAAAATAAGACCAAACACTCCACACCAATTTACATGAAACAAATAAGTGCTCTTTAGTTTCAAACTTTGAAAAAATTGGCACTTAGATACCAATTGTATGTGTTTGGTTTACATTATGGAATCAATTGGGAGTTTGTTTTTAAGGAACCTCCTAGAAAGTAAAGAACATTTCCTTGGTGAGATCTGATTCCATAAGCCATCAAACAATAAGGAGCAAGCTCCAGATGTTCTTAAAGCATTAATGATGCCTTTAATGTTCAAAGAACCATCTGTTGAAAGTTTCCATACTATGGTATCCTATATAGTTTCATTAATCTTTAATTTAGAAAAAGGATTTATGTTATACTCAATATGAAGAGGAAGCATTTTGGGTATGTTCCATGTGTTGTTACGCCAATATAAAGAATTAACCAGCGACCCTTGAACCAAGTGTTGTTACAGTTTGAATAGAGAGAGAGAGAGAGAGATCAAATGTGGTCTTCTAAACCATTTGTCCAACCAAATGTCTACATTTCATTTTCTAATGTTCCGAAAAACATTATCTTCAACAAATTCTTTAATCATAGCAAGCATTTTCCACGTTTGAGATCCATGTTTTGAGTAGTCAAGTTGGAGTGGGTGCATTCCTTTACAGTAAATACTGTGAAGTAGTTTAGACCAGAGGGATAAAGTTTCCCTAAATCGGACTCATAGTTTACACGAAAATGCATTTTGAATGTCATGGATGCTATTGACATTAAGGCCTCATTCCTTGAATTGTTTGTAGATTGACATCCAAGATGACCAGTGAATTTTATTCTCTTCAATGCTAGAACCCCATAAGAACTTATTCAATAGATTTCCAATTTTGCTGATGATAGAAGATGGCAACCATCAACTTTATAACCAGTATATTGGAATAAGAATGAGTACTGAATCTTCAAGGTAAGTCTTCCTGCATAGGATAGTTTCTTACCTTCCCAGTTAGTGATTTTATCCTTAATCTTGTATATAAGAGGCATGCAATTAACCGATTTATTATGTGGACTGAGAGTAATGTCATGGTATGTTGTACGTAGATAGACAGTCTTGAAGTTTGATTAAATTGTAAGAGTTTTTCTGCTTGATTCAGTCATTCTCTTTCCAATAATTATCTGAGTTTTATCTTTGTTAATAGCTTGTCCTGAAGCTCCATAATAATCCTGCAAGAAGCATCCTATTGATTCCAACGAAGTGGTTAAACCATTACTGAAAATCAACAAATTGTCAGCAAATGCAAGAATAGGTATGTTTATATTTCCTCTACATGAGTATATCAGTGTTTTATCTAATTCAAACTTATTATTCAGCCCCCTAAGCAGGATTTCTTCTGCCAAAATAAAAAAAAAACTAGGGACATAGGGTCCTTTTGTCTAATACATCTTCTAGATTTGAAGAAGCCAATTGCCTAACCATTGATCAAAACAGACATAAACACTGATTTGATGACACCTCTAATTAAGTTAATAAAACTGTTACAGAATCCAAAACATTTCAGAACTTTTAAGATAAAACTATGTGAAATGTTATCGAATGCCTTCGACATATCTACTTTGATAACTATATTATTTGCTTTGATTTTCATACTTAGATCATGTATAAATTCTTTGGCTACCATAATATTATCCTGGATCACTCTACCCTTGACATAGGCACCTTAAGATTCAGTTATTAGCTTAGGTAGAATTAAGGTCATTCTATTGTTTAGCAACTTTGACATGATACAGTTCATTAGAGTACATAGGTTGATAGGTTATACTGTTCTAGTAAGTATTGTGGTTAACTTTAGGGATTAAACAAATTCCTGTGGATAATATACACTTAGAAATATCGTGAACTTTAATAAAAGAGGCTAATATACTCATCAAATCAGATTTGATCACTTGCCAACATGTGACAAAGCAACATATGTTGAAACCATCTATCCCAGCAGCTTCAGGGGGATTAAGCTGCTGAATAATGTTCCACACTTCAAGATCAGTAGCAGTGGCTATTAACATGTTATTGTCTGAATTACTTACTAAGTTTGGAATTACAGAGAATATACTACTTTCCATTCAATGTAATTCATGATTTAAGTTATTAAAAGTGTGAGAAGAAAGATTACGAAAAGTATGAAACAACAGAGTTGTTAATCTCTCTTCTTCAGTGCACCATTTGTTGTTGATCTTGACTCCCCTGATTCTACTTTTCCTTCTTTGCTTCAAAGCATAATTATGATAAATCCTGATGTTTCTATGCCCATCCTTTATCCATTCATCGTGGCATTTCTGTTTCCAGAAATCCTCTTACATGGTTTAAGCTAACAAGTGAGCAACGATAGCCTTAGTATGTGATGCCTTGTCCTGATCACTTCCAAAGTTTCTGAAACGTTCTTCACAAGTACTTACCTCATCTTCATGTTGTTTAATCTTTTCAAATATATTTCCAAAATTATTTTTATTCCAGTATTTTAGATCATTCTTCAATCTTTTTAGTTTATTCCAGAATATAAACATTGGAAATCCATTCATTCATGTACTTCAACTCTTATTTACATAATCAGCAAAATCATTATCCATTGTATATATGTTGAGGAATCTGAAGGAATTCTTATTCTTTGCTCTGCTTTGTGTGATAGATAAGAGTTGATGAGTATGGTCTGGGCATGTTCTTCGTAGATGTTGGACCTTAGTTTCAAAGAATCTGTCAATTCAGTCCTGATTATACAATACTTTGTTCGGCCTCCTCCATATTGTTATGTTTGTCCAAGTAAATTTAGTACCCACAAATCATGCATCCTCCAAGTGACACTCATTAATCATATTAGAGAAATCAGAGGAACTTTGAGAACAATAGTTTGAAAAACTAGATTGTTCTGATATAGATAGTATGGAGTTAAAGTCACCAAGAAGTAACCAATCTTTTATAGTGTTAGAGATGATCTTTAGTTCATGACAGAGTTCAATTCTTCAAGATCTTTGACATCTTACATAAACACATGTGATGCTAGTGTGAGTTTCAAACATCAAATGTTTAACAAAGGAGTGAACGAACTGGTAGTTATCATTAATAACTTTGAATTCCAGTTCAAAGTCCGAAAAAATCCATATCTTATTAGATGAGTTAGAATAGAACTTGTGAAGCTTGATTTTCTCAGCAACCCTTCCAATGAGCTCTCTACTAATCATTTGTTCTTGAACAAAAACAGCTTTGATGTTATCTTTTTTTTTATAGTTGATTTAAGTCTTCTATTAGTTCGTGCTTGTTTCAGTTTCTGGTCTAAAACCTTCTAAAAACTTGGGTCTACTATCTGCTTTTTTAGTGTAGGATTTGGAGGAAGACTACCAGAGTCGTTCTTATTTGGAGATCCGGGTGCAGTGTTGTCTGTTTCAAAAGATCTAAACATGTTATGATTATCTTCAAGTGAATTAATTGCTTCAATTGTTTCTGCCTCATTGTTGTTAACTAGTTGGTTGTTATTAGATTCTTCTTTTTCTTTGATCACTACTTCATGTTACTATGTTGGTAGTCACATGGGGCTATTTGTAGTTACATTTGTTTTAGGGATCGTGATGATATTTGATGTAGCATTACCCTGGTTCATAACATTGAGGCATCCTGGTTCTGAATTTTGAGAGTTTTAAGGGTTTTGCTGAATAATTGTAGCTTGAATATCTTGGACAATGTTGTTTTGCATTCATTTTTGTCACGACCAACATGAACACAATGCTTGCAGTATTTTGGAACTTGCTTGTAACTTAGTTGAATCCAAAAGCCCATGTTATCACCAAATCCGATCCACATACTGTGTTGTAACTGTTTTGTAATATCAATTTCAACCCAGACATAGCATGCATTGTGCATAACTTTGTTCTTCGGTGGAATCCAAGTTTTTAAAGGACATTATATGGAAGAAACGATAGAGTTTATGATATCGGAGTTGTACAAATGTTCAGGTAGCTTCTCTATTTTGATCTAAATAGGTATGACATGACATTATTATTTAACAGAGAAAGAGGGAAGCCATTTGAAGATTCGCATTGAATACTCTTCAATCTGCTAAACAAATCTTGACCAAATATTGCTAATGTCGTCTTTCAGTGAGAATTCCATAAACAAGTGTCTGGAATTCCAGTTTGAATATGAAAAATCACCTTCAAACCTCCTTGCTTCAAAGAATTTGTCAAGGGATTGTTTTTTGGCAAACCTTTATTGAATTTCCCAACTAGAGTATAAGGTTTATGTTTCATCTTCAAACTGCAATGATATATGATTAGACTTGTGTGAGACTTGGGTGGGTTTTTGGTTGATTATTTGTTGATGGTTCTGTACTATATCTGAATAAGATATATGTCTGTTGAATTTTGCAGGTTCAGGAGGAGAGATAGGTTGTGTTTGCTGTATTTCGGGAGTTGATGATCAGGTTTTTCTGATGGAAGAGCAGGAAAATGGTCATTGTGTTGAGAAGGTTTTTCAAAAAAAAAATTGAAATTTAGAAGAGTCAGGTTTTTATGAAAGCAAATAAATTTTTATAAATTTTTTAAAAAATAATATTTTTTATGATCCCTTTATACTTATCTACAAACTAGCACTTCCTTCTATTTTATAAGTGTTTATCAAACAAAACATGACTATAAAAATCTAATGTCTCTAATGCTTTGTATCCTGGAACCGTATATCCTGCTCATGTATCGAGAAACATGTGTTAACAATAAAAGTCAATTTTCGTTTGAAATATCAAATAGTAGATAATTATTTATGGCAAACTTGTGTAGGTATCGCGCGAAGAACAACAAGAATCGCGCATCCAAGTTGAGCGAATCCGGTTGTTCGTCGCATTCTACGTGCGCGATTTTGCACGAACAACAATGGAGGATTTAAAGATCCAACTTTCTGCATGTATCCCAAATCAAGAAAATAGACTATCTAATTTAATATTTAGACCGAACATAACCTATATAACTAGAACTCAAAATATCAACTACAAATACACAAAAACAAGATTTTTGTTAACAGAAATTTTAAAACCGGAGTATCACTAAAAAAAATAATAAAATTTGAAAACGAAATACATCAATAGGTTACTAATACATTCTTTGGCAATGTTGTATAGTCTGATTTGTAAAAGCTTCGATTTTCAAAATTGGGCTAATTCGACTTGGATTCGAATTGTTCACAGTTTTATGGTTACATCGACTAATTCGCATCCTCTCTTGTAAAATCCCATCAAATAAAAAGCACTGCTTAGTTCACAGCCTCTAATGCGAATCGTTATGAAATATCCAGATTCAATGACAATGGTGTGCAACTATAGGATGCGAAATGTTGCGCAAAATTCCATCGACTAATTCGCATCCTCTCTTGCGAAATGTCATCAACTAAAAAACACTGCCTAATTCGCAGCCTCTAATGCAAATCGTTCTCAAATATCAGGATTCCATGACAATGGTGTGCAACTATAGGATGCGAAATGCTGCACAAAATTTCAAACAAAACATCATAAACATTCAGATTAACTAGTTAAATGTAACTAACCATTGTTGTTGTCCTTTGCTACGACAGTAAGCAAGGTACCCTTATACTTGCCATATAAGTGGGTTCCATCGACAAACAACATTGGACGGCATGAATGAAAACCCCGAAGGGACGAACCGAATGCTACAAAACAACGCTTGAATCGGTTTCCAACTGATAACTCCAACTGGCAGTCAGAAGTAATATCGCGGCTCTTCAATCGTTTGAAGTACCCGCTTAGTAAACTAAAAGAACTTGAACTATCTCTGAAAACTCCCATCCTTGCCTTCTCTAAAGCATTCCATGACAAACGGTAAGAGATGTCAATATCATAATTTTGTTTGACAGTCGATTGTATGGTTTTGGCTGTCAACGAATGGCAGGTCCGGAGAGAATCCTGAATCTCCTCTACAATCAAATCTGATGTCAATTGCATATACCTCTTATACTTCTGGGAGAAAACGGGACTGCAACTATGGTGCGGAACATACTTCTTGATCGTCATCAAGTCGGTGCTGGAATCAATAGATGCATATAGCCTCCATTTGCATCCGCTTGTGAACTTATTTTCACAATAATCAATGAGCTTGGTTGATGTGTTGTGAAGTTATTTGAAAGCAAAACCATGCTCTAAAGCAAACTTGCACAAAGATAACCTGAGACCTGCAGTACCTTCTTCAAAATCTTGACTCACTCCTGTAATAGCATCAGCCCAACCAGCAGTAGCAAGTTGTTTTTTCTCTGATCAGAATTAACTAAACCGTTACTACTCTCCCCGCTAATTAGTTGATCAAGAGATAGTTCTCCCAAACTCAAGCTACGCTCTTTACGCTTTACACCACAATCCTTATCACCAGAACTCTTATCACGAAACCTTTTTTCACCAGAACACTTATCACTAGAACCCTTACCGAAGACGTGTTGTTCTATGAGAAAACTAACCCGTTTTAAACGCTCCAAATCAAGATATAACACCAACCCAACAAAATCCTTATGGTTATTAAAGAAACAATTATTGTGATCCCCGCAGGAGTAGGTAATTAGGTAGTCAATTGTGACAAGCTCCTCCCATGTGTCCTCCACATAAGCTTGGATACTTTGAAAGCTTTCAAACTCCGTGAAAGGCACAATTACGGTTTGGTGACCATGTTTAAAAATACAAACTCGTGATTTGGACATACCTTACCCTGCACCGAACAAGCTATTAGTTATTAATCCCAAAAATAAAGTGCAAGTTATTACTGCATCAAACAACTCGCATCCTATCTTGCGATTTGTGTATATCTATAAGTTGCGAACGGTGTATAATTCTAGTCTATAATTGACAAATTCGCATCCTGTCCTAAGAGTTGTTTGTAAATCAACTGGTATACTCACACTAACCAGAAATGTAAACAATTCGCAATTGTACCTGAGATTTGCTCTCAACTATTAATTCCCTGAGATTTGTCTAAAAGATGATAAGGTATGATATATCACACAAGTTGCAGCCATCTCATGCGATTCGTATAGAAACTAAAAAAAGTCCTGATATTTCTTTGGAAATTAAATACTTAAAAGTTCCACACGGTTCGTAGCATATCATGCGAATCGTCAAGTAACTAAAAGTCCTGATATTTGTTTGAAAATGCAATACTTTATAGTACAACACAGTTTGCAACCCATCCTCAGTTTTATAAGCAACTAAAAGTCCTGATATATGTTTGAACATGCATTACATTTTGAAATTGTTTCATGTAATTTGCATGTAACCATGCGAATTGGTAACACAATTAACATCTTCCTCATTGAATACATCAAACAATTCGCATCCTGTATCGAACGCCTGGACAGCCAAAACTCATATTCTACGCATGTTTCACGTCCGAAATGAAAATCTAATACACAACAAAATTAGTATATAACATGAGAAACAAGGACATGAGTATATAACGACAAATATTAACAAAACAAGCACAGATCACTGGAAAAAAAAAACTCAAAATCATGTTATGGCGTCTAAAAACAGTAGAATAAAACCTATTCCAATTGAGAAAACCAACAAATACCTTCGAAATCGGTAGGTAATTACGATTACCTGAAAACAGCAACACGATTACTTGTAAAACAACAGATTCTAAAAAGCACGATCAGTTCCTGTACGTAGAAAACAGTGGTTAGACAGGTTTAACACCACAACCTACATAAATAAATAGACCTTCTAACGCTCCGATCACCGGAACTGTGCTTTCAACCGTGCTTCGTGGTGGTTCGTAGGGTTAGGTGGTTAGAGCGTCTAACAAATTCAAATCTTCAAAAAACTAGAAAAATAGAAAGAAAACTGAAAATTATGCTTATATAGTGGGTTAAGGGTAGTTAGGGTATTAAAATAATATTAGGTATTAAGTGACAATTAGGTAGTTGAGTTGGGTATTAAGTGACAATTGTGCAAACATTGGGTACTATGTGACAATTGAATAGTTGAGTGAGTACTTTAGGTGCAATTTCCCTTAATATATTAATGATAGCATTAGTTTTGCATAAAAAATAAAAAATATTAAAATTAAAAAATTAAAAAACTAAATTTAATATTTAAATGTAGAATAATATTTTTTAAAAATATATATATTAGCAAATAATATATCGTTTTGATATACAAAATACAGATACTAATATTAATAATTTTATTTTAAAACGCGATGAATAATATTAAATACTAGAATATATATAATTAATTTAACGGGTACCTGTCCGATATATTATGCAGTGGGTCGGGTTCGAATTGGTATCCGTAGGAAATTTTTGATCCTATACCCCATTCTATATCTAGCGGGTAGTAAATTTTCAAACCTATAACCTATCCATTAAAAATTTTAAAATTCATATTCCACTCCACAAAATTTGCTAGGCGGGGTTCCAAAAAAGGTTCCAAAAAATTGTCAATCCCCAAGTAAAACTATAGTGATATTGAGCAACTATAAACAAAATATATAGTACAACTGTTTAATAAATTCTAAATCTTTTAATACACCCAGAAACTAATTAATATTTTTTGAATTACATTTTACATATAATTCAAATTGAAACTTACTCATTTAAATCCAAATCTAAACATGTCCAATAGTGAACAATTTAGAACGATTTAAATTTCCTGTTAAAGGTTTTAATTTATTACAACAAAAGTTATAATTTTTTTATAAAAAGTTAACTAACCACAATGTCTATTTTATATGTTTTAATAGTCCTCCGAAATTCTACTTGTGTATATAGTACTTAATGCGGTTAATCCAAAAACTTTAACTCGAATTAAAATAAATAATGTAAATCTATTACTAATAAATTTTACAAAGTCCGATGCTAAACTGAAAATATATATTAGTTTCAAACTCTTTCTACATTTCAGGAATTATTTTATATTTCTGTTTTTATAATATTTTAAAACAAGACACAAAATAACTTTTTATTAGACTGAAGGATTTGGTTACAGTAATATAAATTAAATTAAATTTTAATTATTAAATTAAATTTTAATACCGTTAATTATTAAATTAGACGCTAAATTTAAAATTTACAAAACAAATAATTTCAGACTTGAAATAATAAAGTTCGGGTTATTTTGACTTAGAAACACTCAAGTATTTTTTAACTAAAGTAACGTTTTAATATTTAGGGCTTAAATCGGAGAAGGGAAGTATTTTTTTTATTGGCTTTCATCATTCATAATTTTCTAAATGCTAGATCTTAAGATAGGAAACATTAAGAATTCAAATCGCCTGATTTTGTTTGGGCCAAAGACGATTTCTCCTAACTCATGATTTAAATGATAAGTCTTCTCATTCGATTTTGAATGGATGCTCAGTTAGTATAATCTAACATTTGAATTTCATTGATTACTAATCAAAAATACTTATAGAAAACAAGACTTGCAAGATTGTTAATATTTCAAGACTTGCAAGATCTCTCCTTCTTTTTTTAATGAATGCTACTAATTCTAGATTATTAATCATCATTTGAATTTCATTGATTGGTTTTAATATAACTCTATGAGTTTGATAATGGATTTTACCCCACGCCTTATCATAAAATACTTACAAATATGTGTTCAATTGATATTCATATATGTGAAACCTCGATAAGATGGATATATTATTTACACATCGGTTAGATCAATCAAGTTAGAGTTTTGATGTCAATAATTTATTGTCATATTTGTTGTATTATAATATATTAATATAAATCATCCAATAATAAAATATTGTGTACGAATAAGTTAAAAGTAGACAAATTTAGTTGTCAAGAGTTTGGACGTGTATTAATCACCAAATATATTACCAAATTACTTATTATTAGTAATTTGATAATTGAAGGAGTTTGGGTTCTTTAAATAAGAAAACATATCCTTGCATAAATCATGGGTGACCACTCGGTATTATATTATTGTAATTTTTTAAATTTAGTTAAATTTTATTGTGTAACCAAAAAATCAATGTTAAACAAATCTACTAAGTTTTACAAAATAAGAAGATTAATCCAACTGAAGGTTATGTAGTTTTCATATCTGATAGTGAACGAACACTGAATTTTTTAAAAATCCACTTATAGAAGTACTATATAATGTCTAACCCAAAAAGTGTAGTGTTAGGACTATGATGATGCAATTTAAATGAACACTTGGTCAATTTTAAAACTTCAAAACTACACATACATATCAAATTTATATGATGTTATACGTGCTATTTTTTCAGATGTGGGTTCTTTTGCTTTGTATTTGGGATAATTGTGAGAAATAAATATTTCGAACATATATGATAGTCTTATCCTTATTAAGATTAATTTTGTTTATAGTAAAAAGGTCAACAAGTTAATTGTGCTCATGTTTCAGAAATGAATCCTTAAGTTGTTAATGTTTTTTCTACCCACTAAAATACATGGTTAATATTCTAAAAATTTAAAAGCAAAAACCAACTTTAAACAAGGGGTTACTTCTATTATAAATACCCATGATATTTCAAATAAATAACGATTGTGAAGATTGGAAGGCGTTAATGAGCAATAATGGTAAGATTGCATCCGTGGTATATTTAAAAATTAATTTATTTCAGTGTTAAAATATACATTATGGATTGATACAACGGAAACCCCTCATGTTTGTATCTAAGAAAAGACACTTTAGCCCCCAAGGGGGTAGCCGAACTGGTTGAGTATGGCATTCTTATGACCAAAAGGTCATGAGTTCGAGTCCCTCTACATACGCTTTCTCGGCTGAGCCTGTCACCTTGTGTGGTTTACCTTCTGGCGTTGGTTTGCAGGCTATCGCGTCAGACTGAGGGTTTACCCTGTGCGCACTCATTGCACTCTGAGTAGCGGCTGCGGGTTCCCTTTTAAAAAAAAACACTTTATTCTGATATAACATGTACTTTATTTTAGAAAACAATTTTTTATTTTTTATTATTATGCAAAATTGGTCATATTTGTTTCATTGGGTAAGAACATGTTTCGTATTTTTATGATAATTATGAAACTAGTTGTTGAAATCCATTAAGCTTGATTTTACGACTTTAAGACACGTTCCACTTGTACCAAATCGAAATAAAAACAAATAATTGAAGTTTGACATTAATCATATATAATAAATTTTAAAACTCAATTATACAAACATATACGGTATATACCCTTTATCATCATGGAATAATCAAAATAACTATACTTTTCATAAGTAGCATGTTGTTCATAAATATCTTATTGCAATCTAACAACCTTAATTTTAAAATAATTATATTAGTTTATGAGAAAGATTATTATAAAAAAAATTACTATTGGAACATCTAATTATTAATACGATTTTTTATCAAACGTTTTTTATAGAATATTTTTTTTACGATATTATAAGTTAGTTTCAGGCATGCTTTTGAGTCTATTTATTAATCTATGACAATTATTTTTTAAATATTACCTACCATGTAATTAACATATTATATTATTGTAAAGTTACATTCTATTTTGCAAAAAAGAAAATGATTTGTTTTGTTAATTTCTAATAATACTATTAATACTATAGAGTCTAAAGTTACGGTTTTTGTTCTAATTATACCTTTTAAATTCTTTTACACAAAACTATTCTTAACATAATAAACACGTCAAAATTATTTGAATTATTTAATTGTTTCAAATCACCAATATGTATGGGATGTTTATATTGTGTTCTTATATAACAAAAAGTATGAATTTATTTTAACATTTCAAATAATTCAAGATTAATATTAAGTTATAATATGGTAAAAAGATTAATACATTAGATATGACCATGTTGGTAGTATAAGTGTATGTATGACGAATTACGTGAACAACACAATTGTCTATTCGCTCTCTACCTAAATTAGTATGATATAGTACTTTAATATATCATGCATGGTTCACGAGAATGAATTTTGCACTCAAATTAAAAAATGGTATCTTATAAGAAACGCTTCGGAGTATAACTAATCATACATTCTTACTTAATTCACTCTCATAAACAAATATTTTGTGTGCATCATATCTTCTAAACAATGCACCTACTACAATAGTACATAAGAAAGAAAATTATACGTTTACAAAAAAAATAGTTTAATTCATTAAGACATTTGGATATGTCTAGTCAAATCAAAATCTTTTACACCTAAAAAAATCAACAACCCAAAAAATTATGTTTTACCTTTATAGGGAACTCATACTAGTTTAAGGGTTATAACATATACTATTCAACAAAGAGTATAATTATTTAGTTGAGTACAACAATATTGATTGAGGTTATTAAATATTGGATGTAATAATTCAAATAAATACTAGTTTTCGAAAGAATTAGAAAAAAACATTAGTCTCAAACACTAAAGTTATGGTTTTTTTAACAGTCGTATCTTAGGTGAAAAATCTTAATGCATCAAATTGATGTACCACCTCACACTCAAGAAAACGTTTTTGATGTTTCTCCATATGAACAAACTCAATGTTATTAGGAAATTATGCAACCTAAAAAGTATATATTGCACAAAATCATAAGAGAATAAAACATTATATCTTCAGATTATGTAGTATATCTACAAGAGCATGAGAATTTTTCTAAAATTATAAAATTTTATCCAATCAAATTTATGGATGACATGAAATATTCTAATTCTAAATTCTAAAAAAATAATGAATGAGAAGTATGAGTCGCTGTAAAACAATTTAGTTTTAGATATAGTCTCGTTATAAAAAAATATAGGTGATAACCAACATATATCTAATACCAAACACAACTTTAAAACTAATATGAAAAAAACATAAAGCATTTTTATAGAAATATGGTATATTTAGTCTGAGCCTATTAACTATTATGAGACATATTCCCTAATCGCATCGAAGAACTCATTAAGGAAAATGATATTGGTTGATGAACATGTTGGTATTGACTTCACAAAATAAATAGTATGACATTGTGTATCAATTAAAACATTGCATAAGCTATTTATGTTATGCAAAATATAATACTTTTTAAGGGAATTAGGTTAAATATTACTTATAATTTGGGTATTTGATAGATATTTAAGTAATCTAGGTACGAAGTATTGAGTAAATTCAACATGGGCCTATAATACTATGCAACAAAACATCATATATTGAAGTATTATATATTAAATGACTCTCAGATTATTGATTACACTAATACTAATATATGGTTTTGTCAATTTTTATATGGTTTACAATTTTGGTAAAATAAGTTACAAGAATGATAAGTAATTCAGACTTACAAAATAAGTTGAGACTCTTTGAAATTATTCAATAGAAAGTTACAGTATTTGTAGAGTTCGGATAAATTAATCTTTTAAACTTTCTAGAATTTTATCAAAATTATTTAAAAAGTTTAAACTCTTCGTAAAATAATTTATTAATAAGTGTATATATGTATCTATAAAATATTTATCCACAACAACTTCTTGGGTATTTAAAAAAATAGTTTTATACACCCAATATTGGACCGACAAAGAGTTACCCAAACACAAAGTGTAATTATAAATAAAAGATGTTTTATCAACTAAACAATTCAATCAATGGTCGTTTGATCATTTTCAATAATTAGTTTTTTGACTATATGATAAATAAATAAACTGTACACGGACTAGTGTTAAAAGGTAAGGAGGTGAATACCAATATAGTTCACTAATGTTGTTAGCAGCCTGACATAGTACTCGAATTGACACAATATTAGTATGTACCAAGTTTATAATTTTAATACTATTAAGATTACCATAAATTAAAACACATAAGCCCGATAATGTTATATTATTTTCATTAAATAAGATAAAAGAATCATTTTAGAGATAAGTTCGGATTTTCGTAATTAATATAAACATAATATTAGTATATACTAAGTTTACAGTTCGAGTAGCGTTAAGATTACCACAAATAAAAATGCATAAGCCTGATAGTGTTAGAATATTTTTATTAAATAAGATAAAAGAATCAATCTAGAAATATGTTTGAATTGTCGTAATTAATACAATATCAGAGGAGAAAAACTATAGATGGCTAGACAAGTATCTTAAATACTGAAGGAAAAATAGAGCTTAGGTGATCATGACAATATAGGCGAGTACCAAGGTGCCACCTCCAAAATACTTCGCTTAGGTGATCATGACAACTTAGAGTGGTATTGTCATCAAAATGGACAATACTCGCTACAACGAAACGGTGAAGACCTAAAGGTGAGACAGTTAGATTGGTTACAAAAATATCTTTAAGTGTTTCCCATCCTTATAAGATTCTTCGATCGTCACGACAAGTACATACATATACAAATACTAAAAAAATCATATTGTAAATTTGAAATATTTTGGAAAAACTTAACATTTTGTAGGGTATGTGATGCCCACAAACTATTAATCTATTTTAAACTTTTATATTATTTAAAATCTCCTTTGTTGATTAGTTAATATTTTATTTTTTTGTATTAATTGTTAAAGAATTGTTATATCTCAAAAAAAATCCTGAGAAGTCCAAAAAATTACGAGAGGAAAGTAGATTGTTTGTTTTCATTTTTAGGTTTGATATGCAACACAAATCCTATTTAGTAACAGAGGTTATTGTTTGATATGATTTGTATATGTAACACTTCATATGCATTTTGTTTGGAATTGTAGGACAAAATTTTCGTATCACCCAAGTGCCCTTTGTTTGTGTAAGCCTTATAGGAAAATAGTTTTGGTGCTTATGGCCAGAGGATAGTACTCGTGTATATAAGTCTGCTTACAGTAAAATTATACATCAATATTTTTAAGGTAAGCAAATTATTGTATGTTGTCGTTGCTGCGTTTACACACTTAATACTCATGCACAATTGGACTTCAGTTAGATTAAGTATATCAGAATACAATAATGATCGGTCCACAATAAGGCTTGATTGTTTACAAATATGATCAGAAACCAACATGTTCTCTTAAATAAATTGGCATCTAAAAGTAATTGATAGCACAATAGTGTTTGATGTACCTGCTACAGATTGCGACAATGCATTTAAAATGAATGCCTATTAAAACTTATAATTTTATAAAAAAATGAGTTTATATGTCAATTTTTGTTGGGATGTAATTTAAATTGTTTCATTAATACAGTTTTTTTATATTGACATTCAACTAATTTTTAATGCATTATACAATTTTTCTAGACATTACCTGCTAAATTCACGGTCATTGAGATGACAAACAATTTCCTTGATAATAAGTAAGACATGACCATCCTTATAACTAATATTTTCAATGAGAGAAGCATTCAGAGAAAGGAAACTTATAGACCAATATGCTCGATGTTTGCAAGATTAATCCTTAAAATAAGAGGGAGGAGACTCCAAAAAGGGAAATAACAAAAGATAAAAATTCAATAGAATAGGGATTTCCCTAAGTCAACACATGATAGGTTAATTTAGTTTGAGTTTCAAAGAATATAAGGGTAGATACAACAAACACAACTCATGTCTGTATTTATTTGCAAGGCTCAAGCCAAAGCATACCTTCGAGTGATGAGGAAATTCAAATATGTAATTTAATGGAGTGTCATTCCTAGTTGCGCCCATATGGAAATTTATTTTTTGTTTAAGTTTGGACGTATTTTGATTTTGAAATATGTTTTGTATGTTCCTTCTTCAGGTATAATTAATTTTTTCTTTCATTGTTGGAAAAATGTTGTTACCTTTTCTATTTTGGTAATGAAAAAGTTTAGAACTTTTGTGATCATCATTACTTGGCTCTGGTGTGCTCGATTGTAATGATAACATGTATATATTATTATTATTAGTGATTATCATATTATAACGAATGTAACATATAATGTAACTTTTGAAACTTTAACTTCTGTATTACATATGTTTTTTATATCACATTTGTAAAGAGATAATAAACAAGATTCTTATTGAGGGTCTAATATATCCCACTGATTATACTGATTTAGACAAATGTGTATAGTGTATCAAAGGAAAACAGACCAAACATATGATATTTAAAGACTTTCGTGCTAAAGAAGTCTTAAAGTTAATCTATACAAATATCCACAACCCATTTTCTACAGCATCATAGATTGGTCATTTATACTTCATCTCTTTCATTGCAAATTTTCACGATACGACTACATATATTTTCTTCATGAGAAATCAGAGATTATTGACATGTGCACTTAATTCAAGGCCGAAGTTAAATATGATGAGCCAAATAGATTAAAGTTATCATATATAATGGTGGTACTGAATACAATGGCAGATATGGTGGATCAAGGGAACAACTTTATGGGTAATTCACTCTTTACCTTTAGAAGTGTGAGATTGTACCTCAATACACCATGTTGGGTTCGCCCACTATGACTAGTGTATTTGATAGGAGAAACGACACATTAATGAACATGGTTAGGGGCATGATAGCTCATACAAGTCTAGCATATTCAATATAGAGGGAAGCCGTACACGTGTAGTATATATCCTTAACATGGTACCTTCTTTAGTAGTATCTAAACATATCATGAACTAATGAGAAGATGTAAGCCTAGCTTTAAGAATTTTCATGTTTGGGTTGTCAAGCAGATGCAAAGCCTAACATGTCTAATTAGCAAAAGTCAAACTCTAAATAATTAGTTGCAATTTTATAGGACATGGATCCCACTCTAAAGGTTACAAGTTTTACGATCCCATTAAAAATCTATATTTGAGACGAGAAATGTATTATCTTTTAGGGTATAGAATTAAAGGGGAAGAATTCATACAACAACATTAGTTTTAAAGAAGAAGTGGAACCAAACCATGAACTCTGTGACATTAATGTTTTGGCTACAATTAGCTTACTGAACATCAACAATATTTCAGAAAGTTTAGTTACAGTTCATCTAACTAATGTTGTTCATCTATCTCTGATAGAAAATATTGATGTTGTCTATGGTGAAAAAATTCAGAAGCCTCAAGAAGTGAAACAACTCAAGGAGTCGGCATTGTGTAGGTACACTCAAGAGAGGATCAATTTAATATCTTTATACTACGTGGCATTTCTCTAATGAACATGAAAGTGTTTCAAATATTTTTGAAAAGGACGCAATCATCTTTCAAGATGGCATTAAAAGTTTGAACTCCAAAATTTGGATTGAAACAATAAATACAGGGTATAAATCGTTGCATAAAAACTCAGTTTGGGATCTTACAACTCTAGCTTAAGCTATGAAAGCACTAGGGTGCAAATGTGCTTAAAACCAAACGTGATGCTTCAGGGGCAGAAGAAATATACAAATATCTTCTTGTAACGGGTGGGTGCAATCATAATGAAAGCATTGATTATACAAAGATCTTTTCTCAAGTATTATCAAAGCACTCATTCATAATAATATTGGCTCTTATTGTTCATTTTGACTTAGAGCTCCACCAAATGGATGTTATGACCATGTTTATTAATTGAGGCATTGGATAAATTATTTACATGAAGCAACCTGAACAGTTTATGGCCGGAGATCCAAGTTGAAGGTTTGTAAACTCAATAAATCCATTTATTAGCTCAAGCATGTGTCTCGTCAATGGTACCATAAATTTTACCTCGTTTTGTTTTGAGGTAAATCTAGTAGAAGATTGTGTATAACGCAAGATTAATAAGAGTAAAATGATATATTTAGTGCTCTATATCGATGACATTATCCTAACGATTAATGAAGTAGGTTTCTTAAATGCCACCAATAAATTTTTTTCAGATAAATTTGATATAAAAAACCTTAGGGAAGCTTCATATGTGTTAGGCATCTGTATATTAATGAATTTCCCTAAGGGAATCATGGGTCTGTCACAAGAAACTTACATTGAAAACATATTACGTCAGTATGTCTTGGGTAAGAGCAAACCTTTGGATACTCTTTTAGCGAGAAGAGAAAAGTTTTCACTCTATCAATATCCCAAACAAAATTGAATATTCAGTTCATGCACATATACCATATGCTTCAGTAGTTGGTATTCTCATGTATGCTCAAGTATGTACCTGACTAGAGGTAACATTAATAGTTGGAATTTTGGGAAAGTACATGACGATCTAGAAGTTACCACTTGGAATAAAGTGAAGATGGTGCTCCATTATTTGATAAATACCAAACATTTCGAACTGACATACAGCAGAAAGGATAACTAGGAGATCAAACACTATTTTGATTCAAACTTTGTGTAGAAACTAGAAATCTAGAACCGGTTATGTGTTCATTCTGTCAGGATGTGCTATATTGTGGATGAGTGTGAAGCAAAATTTCATCACAACTTCGACAATAGAAATAGAGTATATGGCATGTTTTACTTCATCAACTTATGCATTTTGGTTAAGAGATCTTTCTAATTATTTATGAAATAATTTAGTTATCATGTACTCAAACGAGAAAAGTAGCGCCAAGAAATCTAAGCATACAGACAGCAAGCTCTTATCGATAAATGAGCGAGTTCATAACGACCATATAATGATAGATTATACTCATATGCATTTCATGGTTGCCGATTCATTTAGTAATATTTTTTTATACTTTGTCTTTCAAGAAATCCATAGTATTAAGGGTAACAATGTGATTTTTTGTAAAAACGTTACGCAATATAAGTTGTGGTCGAACTCTTTGGTTTATTTATATTATTTTTAGATATCGATAGACGCTAAAATGGTACTTGTAAGCAACAACGATATCTAGTGCACATTTAGATGTTTATAATTCAGTATCAATGAATCATCCATATATGAGATTGTAAGGAAATCTTTAATTTGAATGTCTCATTATGTGTAATTTAGTGTATACATGCATGTTGTGGTAAGTTCAATTAAATTAATCAATTAAAATATTATACCGACGAATTATATAATAATAGTAATAATAATAATATATAGTCCTATGGTGTTAAAAATAATTTGTGGATACTGGTTAGGCTAAAATGCACGTAGAAAGAGAGTTTTTTAACCCAACAGTTCAGTATTAGGATCTGATGAGTCCGGATTTTCTCACCACTCACTGTGGGAACCGGATAGGGGCGATTCGGGTAAAAGCCACCTACTGTACCATCCGAACAGGACTAATGTATTAAAAACTAAATCACCTCATGACTAAGCTAATTACCTACCTGCTTAAAAACTAATGGGTCATTGAACTCGACCTGAATTCATAAGTGTGACCCGAAAGCCCATGTGGCCCATAATTAAGGGTATAAATACCCAACCACTTTTATTAATAAGGGTAATGAACACTTAATACAGCCAGGCAGCTCAAATCTCTCACTACAAACTACTTAAGCATTAAATACCCTTGAAACATCACAAAACTCTAGACAAAATTACCCTAACTTGAAAATAATCCACACCAAATTGGCGACCACCGTGGGAGGAGAAGGTGCCTGAATCTAGCATTCAAAACCATCAAGAAAAATCAGTTCGGATGAATCCGGACGTGCAAGAAGTGCCACCAGCTTTGGCAGAAGTGGTGGGGGAAAATGATGAATATACGATTGAGGAGCGAGATAGGTTGAAAGTTGAAATAGAAGCTTTGAGGGCTGCCAAGAGGGCAGAGATGGGCAGAAAAGAGAAGTCTAAGGCTTCTGCACCTCATCATACTGACAATCCAAGAGAGCATGAGCCATCAAAGACCCATGTGAGTGCAAAAAAGACTCATGCTAGCTCAAAAAAGTCTCACCGGTCTAAACCGGTGGAGAGCTCAGATTCAGACTCAGAGTCTTCTAGTAGCTCCTCAAATAAAGATGGAGTTGAAGAGTCCTTGTCATCCAGCAGCGATGAAGGCCGTTCTAAAAAGAAACAAAAGTTGGTCAAAAAGTACTCAAGAAAAACGGACAGGCATGGAAGGTTGAAGAGGCATCTGGGTAAAGGATTATCTTACAGTCATAGTCATGGCCGGAGACACGTAGACCGCTTGTTAATGGATCCTTTTGCCTTCCATGATGAGCCATGTATCTTTGCAACTCCTAACGAAGATACTGTATGCAGTCGTGACCGGAATTGGAGAAAATCTCCATTGTCCTCCAAGATACTGTCCAAAAACCTTCCTAAGAGGTTTGACAATACAAAAGTGGAAAAATATGATGGCAGTAAAGACCCAGATAACCACTTGGAACAATTCAAAAAAAAATTATGATGAATTTTGATGATGACGACAAATTACTTTGTAGAGCATTCTCCCAATCGTTTACGGGGAGTGCTCCGAAGTGGTACAATAGTTTGCCACAGGGCTGCATCAGAAATTTTGACACTTTTTGGGTGGCCTTTCAGAGGCATTTTGTTGGAAGTAAGGAAGTAAAGGGTAATGGAGACACAATTATCCATTATGCCCAAGAACCAAACGAATCCTTAAAAGAATACATAAGTCGTTTTGTAAATACCAAGAATGGATTGGATGATTCCTTTGAACAAGTAGCAATAGCTTCTCTAAGGCAGGGCTTGAACCCTGGAAACTTGGCTGATTCAGTAACCAGGAAAAAGGCCATGACATGGGGAGGTCTGCTGAATCAGGTCGGTAAACAGATTAATGTAGATGAAACAAAGAAAACTATGGTGCACAAGCAGGTGAGGTCTGCTCCAGCTGCACCAAATCAAAACCAGATGCAGTCCGGAACAAGGCCAAGAAAGCCGGATAGGGTCATAACAGAGTCAAAGCTCAGTCTCATCCAGCTGCACCAGCCCAGAGCCAGCAATTTAGAAATAAACGGGGGCCTTGGGTTCAACCGGAGTGGTTTGCTGAGTTGAAATAAACCGTAGCCACCATTTATGGCAAAACAAAAGACCAAGTACACTACAGAAGGCCGACTGCATTGCAATCTCCTCGGGAGAGCCGTAATAATTGTTTTTGTCAATATCACCATGATATTGGCCATAATACTGAAGATTGTATTGCGTTGAAGCAAGAAGCGCAGAATTTGATTGAAAGAGGAAAGTTGGGAGCGTATATTAAAAAAAGAAGCGGAAATAGGCCTGATAATGCTCATCGGGCTGGTCCAAACAATGCAGGCACATCGACTCCAGATGGGGCTATGGTAATAATTGAAAGATTTGATGTAGAATCAGAGTATTTAGATCCTGATCCAACCCAAAATAAAGTGGGTGTTAACACAGAACATTGCAAGACGGTGTCCCGACTTATTAGCTTTTTTGAGTCACTTACAATATTTGAGGGAGATACCATGACCGCACCAACCACTTCTTCAAGAAAGAGGCACGTTCATACTTTAGCTACCCAACTGGAAGGAGGCATGGCTTCCTATCAATCACAAATACCATTTCCTCTCATTGTTTTCGATGAGGACGACTTGAGGGACATTGCTGGTCCTCATGAAGATGTTGTTGTCATAGGAGAATCCATTGGGGGCAATGACATAAGACGAATTTTGGTGGACACCGAAAGTTCAGCCAATATTCTATTTTTAACGTCCTACAAAAAATGAAGAATCCAGCAGTAATTCAACATTCAAATAGGTCAATTGTGGGTTTCACTAGAAGCTCAGCAGACGTGATTGGGGAGTTCGAGGAGGAGGTTTTGTTGGGCAAATGCCTTTTTAAAAAGATGGTTAGAATAATGTTTATAGTGGTGGATTGTCCCACTTGTTATAATGCCATTCTTGGGAGATCTTGGCTCTCCAGGATGCATGTTGTGGCTTCAACAGTCCACCAATGTTTGAAGTATGTTGTGCAAGGACAAGTGGGAGTTGTTTGAAGCAGCCAAAAGGTAGCAAGAGAGTGTTACGCAACAGCACTAGCCCCTTGGACGTTGGGGGAAGTCCGGATCAATGAGGAATAGCAGTTTGAGGGGCCCTCTGGGGGAGAGGGTGAAATTGATGACCCCAGAGAGACCGCTGGTGTTCTAATACCAATTGAAGAAGTTGAAACTCACTCTCTGGGTGAAGGAAAAAGTGTCAAGATAAGATCCAAGATGACTTCGTAATTAAAGGGTAAAATGTTGGATTTCTTGAAAGACCATCAGCATGTCTTTGCTTGGTGCAATGCTGATGTAACCGGAGTACCAGCAGACATTATATCACACCAATTATCCACCCGAAGGGACATAGCACATGTTGTACAAAAGAGAAGAACCTTTTCTAAGGAAAAGGCTGATGTCATAGTTCAAGAGGTTCACCGACTAACTAAAATGGGGCACATAAAGGAACCTCAATACCCTTTATGGAAAGCCAATCCAGTGTTGGTAAAAAATAAAAATAGTAAGTGGCGTATGTGCATCGATTTCACAGATCTCAACAGAGCTTGCCCAAAAGATTTACATCTGGTCCCACGAATTGATCAGCTGGTGGACTCTACGTCTAGAAACAAACTGTTATCTTTTATGGATGCCTTCTCCGGGTATAATCAGATTCAAGTAGATCTGAAGGATCAAGAACATACTACATTTGTTACTGATAGGGGCCTCCATTGTTATAAGGTGATTTCGTTTGGGTTAAAAAATGCTGGGGCTACTTATCAGAGGTTGGTGAACAAGGATTTTGCTGATCAAATTGGAAGAAACATGGAAGTTTACATAGATGACATTATGGTAAAAAGTATGGACGAAGAACTACATTTGGCAGACCTCCGGGAAAATTTTGCCAACTTGGTAAAAGTGAATTTAAAATTGAATCCATGAAAATGTGTCTTTGGGGTCCAGTCCTGGAAATTCCTACGGTATGTGATAAGTGAGAAAGGGATACAGCCTGATCCATACCAACTTAATGCTTTACTACAGATGGAGCTTCCTCATAATATTAAAGAAGTACAACGATTGACAGGGAGGTTGGCTGCATTGAATCGTTTTATCTCAAAGTCTTCGGACAGGTGTGCCCCGTTTTTCCAAACTTTGAAATGTGCAAAATACTTCAACTGGTCTCCACAATGTGGTGAGGCTTTCGATAAAATTAAGAAACACTTATCTTCCCCTAAAACCTTGTTTAAACCTATTGATGGAGAGACCATCTACGTGTATTTAATAGTTTCTGATTATGCTATAAGTGCAGTGTTGGTAAGGGAAGTGGATAATTATCCTCGTCCGGTGTACTATATCAGCAAAATCTTGATAGATGCTTAAAACGGTATTTAAAGCTTGAAAAATTAGCACTGGCCCTGGTGATTGTTGCGAGGAAAATGAGGCCTTACTTTCAGGCTCATTCTATCATTGTCCGGACGTCTTTTCCCTTGAAAAACGTTCTCTAAAAGGCAGACATTTCAAGTAGATTGACCAAGTGGTCAGTAGAGCTGAGAGACTACGATATTGATTTTGCCCCTCGAATAGCACTCAAAGCCCAAACTGTGGCTAATTTTTTAGTTGAATTCCATTCAGATAGGGATACTAAACAAGCAACCGGTGTAAAAGATAAAAAAGTATGGGTCATCCGGACTGATGGTGGATCAAGTACCATGGGTTGTGGTGTTGGGATATGCTTAACCTCTCCGTACGGTGACAGAATGTACCAGGCTATATGTTTTACTTTCAGGGATTCTAATAATGAGTCCAAGTATGAAGCTGCTATAGTTGGTTTGAAGTTAGCTCTCATCTGTGGAGCCAAAAGAGTCAGGTTAATGAGCGATTCTCAGCTTCTTATCCATCATGCACAAGGTCAATCCGAAGCCAAAAAAGAGCGGCTGATTAAATATTTGTTCATCCTCAAAGAAGTGTCACTCAATTTCAAAAGCGTCACTTATGAGCACATACCCCGAACGGAAAATACGCTAGCAGACTCCTTGGCAACCATAGCCTACTCTGAGTCCTACCCTTGGATACATGTGCAAGAATTGCCATCCATTCAAATCAATCTGGATAAGGAAGAATAAATTTTGAATATACAGATAAAACAACCCCAAGATTGGAGATTTCCTCTCCTTCAATATCTCTCGGATGGCATCTTGCCTCCGGAAAAAGCAATAGCAAGGAAAATAAAATACAAGGCTCGTGGTTTTGTCATCCTAAGAGATGTTCTTTATAAAAAAATCCTATAATAAACCCCTCCTGCGATGTTTGGGGATCGAGGAGTCTCAAATAGTGCTCTCTGAATTACATGATGGTGAGGGATCAGCACACTATGGATTCAGGGCTCTAACTAGAAGAATTTTGTTAGGTGGGTATTACTGGCCCTCCATAATGCAAGATGCCAAGGAGTTGGTGAAGAAGTGTGATCCATGCCAACAATACAGCAATGAAATTCATACCTCATCTGTCCCTTTGGAGTCAATTTCTGAGCCAATACCTTTTGCTCGGTGGGGGGTGGATTTAGTGGAACCTCTACCCATGACGTCCGGGGGGTGCAGAACTATAATTGTTGCCATCGATTACTTTTCGAAGTGGATCGAAGCAGCTCCATTGGTAGGAACTACCTCGAAGGCTATTATCAAATTCATCTTATCTAACATTTATTGCAGATTTGGGGTTCCACAGAAGATAACTACAGACAATGGACCACAATTCGACAACAAGGAAATGGAGAATTTCTGCGCCTCTAGAGGCATTCAACACTGCTTCTCTTCTCCTTTCCACCCACAGGAAAACGGTCAAGTTGAAGTGGCTAACAGGACCCTATTGTCCGTTCTTAAAAAGAATTTAGAGGAAGCTGCTGGAAAGTGACCAAGTTATCTACAAGAAGTCTTATAGGCCTACCGGACCACTCCCGAGGCTGCAACACAAGAGTCTCTCTTTGCTTTAGTCTATGGGATAGATGTCTAGAAGCTACTCTTCCTTCATTTCGAGTTCATAATTTTTCCGAACACGCTAACGAAGTGGCAGTCAGTGGCCAGCTTGACTTGATGGAAGAAAGAAGAGTTAAGGAAGTGGCAGTCAGTGGCCAGCTTGACTTGATGGAAGAAAGAAGAGTTAAGGCTCGCCTCAGAGCCACACACTATCAAGGTTTGATGAGAAGCATGTTTTCTTCTAAAATTAAGATAAGGGATTTTCAGCCAAGGGATAAAGTACTGAGGAAAGTCTTCCTACATACCAAGGAGAAGCGGTTCGGCAAGTTAGCTCCGACTTGGGAAGGACCCTATGTGGTCAGTGAAAAGCTTAAGCCTGGGACATATCGGCTCCAAGATAAGGATGTAAGGATTTTGAATCACCCCTGGAACATTGAACACCTCCGGTTATACTTTGAATGAAAACTATGTAAATATTTACTTGTTTAAAAGTTCATGTAAATATTTGGGGGCATACTCTTTCCTATCCTGGTGGCGCGGGGAGGTTTTAATGAAAACTATGTAAATATTTACTTGTTTAAAAGTTCATGTAAATATTTACTTGTTTAAAATTTGATGCCTTCTTAAAAATTCGGAATGTTTTGATTGATAATTTCTTTGAAATTTTTTATGGCAGACCAGATTAAAATGGTAGAGTGATGACTACTTAAACATTTGTCATTGGAGAATTTAAACACTCTCACTATTAAATACTTGTAAAATAACTAAGGGTTGTTTAAATGTTAGCTATCAAAGTTGAAAAACTATAAAACAATGCAAGACTTGTATAAAACAAAAGTACCCATTGAAATATGTGAAATGCCTTGGCCATCCAAGGACTTTGAATTCTCAAACAAAATGGTTTTATCCGGGCAAGGACCGGACACGGTTACAAAACGTGCCTTGGCCATCCAAGGACTTTGGTTTAATCAAAAAAAATTAAAAATATAGTTGATACTTTAAGACTAAGCTTTCTTAGATGGCTCAGCCTCACTTGGCTTCTTCTTCTTTAGGTCATCATTTTCTTCATCCAGACTCTCCTCAGTCTTTCTTCTTTATCGGTTGTGTCATCCCAGCCACTTGAGTAGTTATGCCTGTCACCATCAGCCATCGTGTGGACTGGGAGGTCTTCATACTCTACAAACTTCCATAAATCTCCCAGTGTCCTCTTCAGAAATTTCTCATAAAGAGCAGGACCATATCTGACTTGACTTCGGCATACCTTTCCTCTTGAGAGTCTAACACAATGTTGGTATAGGCATCAATCCTAGCTTGGATTGTTTTCTCTTGTTCCTTTAACAAGTCATATTTTTCTTGTTCAGCCTTAGACACAGTGTTTTCAAGCGAAATCTTGTCATTAGTCAGGGTCTGAATGATGTTGTCTTTGGTCTTCATCTCCTTTTTTGAAGAAGAGAGGTTTTTCTCCAGATTCGATTGCTTCAATTGGAGGGTTTTGACAACTCCCTCCGAAGTGGCCAGCTTGATGGCCAAGTCCTCCTGAATTTTCTTCAACTCCTCATTTTCTTTCTTCAATGCCTCAGCATTTTGGTTGGCACTAAAAAGGTCGCTAGATAATTTCTCTTTATCAGAGTTGAGTGTGTTGATGATGGCCGACTGATTTTGCACTTGCTTCTCCAAGGTAAGCACTAGCTGGATATTGCTCAGTAAGGAGTGGGTGACAATGTATCTTTCACTTGAAACAGAGAACGACCTGCCATTGAAAGTCACGATGTTCGAAGAGCTTGGGGAAAGTAGGGTCCATCAAAATCATCTTTGGCAAAGTCTTCAAAGTAAAGACCAATCCTTTGAAGCCCAGTGATATTGACACCATCAATATTAATGTCCCCTCCGGCACCCTCTCCGGTGTGAAAGTCACCAGGGATTTCTTCTGCTTGAGTGGGTTCAGTTGGGTCAACTGGAGGAAGAGGCTCCGGAGGTCGGAGATAAACTTCATCTCCTTTTGAGGTTTTCTTTTTCTTGGCCTCCCTCTCTATGTTTTCTTATCCCCGTTTTCTATCTTTCTTGGGAGCCTTTGGGGGTTTTGGAGATCCAACCACTTCCCTGGTGCTTTCATGCTCCACCACTTGTAATAAAGTAACATCAATCTGTCCTTGGTCTTGCCCCTCCGGGTTTGTTCGGACAGCTTCCTCCACCTCGGTAGGATTGGCCTCAACCACACCTCGTTGCCTTTGCCCTTTTTTCCCTTCATCTTTCTTGGGGCTTTAGCTCTGCCTGGTAAGACTAATTTTCCATCTTTTCGCTCTGTCTTCCGAAGAATCACCCCCGGAGGAGGTGGAGTGGTTAATTCCTCCCAAGACAAGTCCCTCCGGTCGGATATATTCCAGAGATGGGATCTTATTAAATTGCCTCCGGTAAAACAGTTGTGGAAGCGGTTTCCCCATTTCTCAGCAGCCCAAGCATTTAGCTTGGCACAAGTAATCTGCCCAGCCTCTAAGTAATCGTTGAAATCCTTCGGCAGCACTACCAAAAAACAAAAGAAGAGAAATTAGACAAACAAATTTGTTATAAGTAAAAGTGGAAGTATGTGACGAGGTTTTTACCATCGCTTCGCAATCTGCTGGTAAGCATGCTTGGGTTGACACCAGCTTTAATTTTCCTCCCATTCTCCCAAGCACCACTGATGAACAAAAATTGAGTCTTCCAGATTTTCTCCGACTTAAGTAAGTCATCCACTGCCTTATAATTATCGCCCATATTAAAATGATAGAAGGGGATGTGGTGGTTCCTGCAAAGTTTGGCCACCGCTGCGAACTGCTCAATCGGAAGAGGGATTCCGGAGAGCCTGGAGGCCATGATACAGGCCATGAGCGTATACCAAGCGTTGGGGCTCAATTGGCTTGGGCAGAGCTTTATAAGGTGGAAATATCTGACGATCTCCGGGTCTAGGGGGAACCCAAGCCCCTAGTTGAATAGATCCGTGAAGAAAATAATCTCACTAAGCTTGCAATCCATCGGTGTCTCCGGATCCACCAGTATCGTCACTTTAACATTTTCAGGGATCCCCCACTTTGTTTGGATCTGACCCAATTCGGTTGTGTGAATAAAAGCATAATTAATATTCTGCATAGCCAGCAGGTATTTTACACTGACTTTGTGGAAGCAAGGTCCCACTTTTCCAACAAGGCACTCCGGCAGATCCGGGTGTCTTAAACATAGCTTCTCCTTGCCCTTTTTTTTCTTGGCAGCAGCAGCCTCACTTGTTTGTCCGGAGACGTTGGTCTCAAAAGGGGCTTCTTCGATACTATCCTCCATTACATCTTCCATTACTGTGGAAGGATTATCGGTTATTTTTGGGAGAGAAGGACTGGTGTTTGGCTCAGTAGGTCCTCCGGATGGTTGGGCGTTACGTTCCTCTTGTGGTCTGGAGTCCAGCTGGGGCTCAGATCCGGAGGTCTCTTTCCGAAGGCTTGAACCGGTTGCCTCCGGACCGGACAGCTTATCCTTGGGGATTTTTGTGGGTGCTTCTGACCCTGTAGTTTTGTTCTTAGCCCCAGACTTAGAAGACGTAGATTTTGGAGGTTTAGGCTGTGTAGTGGCAGCCTGCCCTTTCACCAAACGACCCCTTCGTCGATCTACCAGCTTCTATGGGGAGATATCAACGTCTGATCCCATGGCAATGAATGGGGAAGGTGTCTTAAAGCTTGTAACCGCCTGCTCTGGTTCAACAATGGGCTCTGATTCTTTGACTGATGAGCCTGAAGCGATTGGAGAAAGGTTGGGCTGGAATAACCTTCTGGGTTTAGAACTTTTGGCAGAAGATGAACCCCGATCAGGCTCTGGACTTGGTATATCAAACTTGTCAATAGGAGAAACAGGGAGGCCTGCAGCAATGCGTCTTTCTCGTTCGACTTTTTGAGCTTTTTCTAACTCCAACAACTTGAGCCACCCACCTGTTATTAGGGTGTTTCTTGCTGTGAACATAAACTCACACCAAAATAAGGGTTTTTTTGAGAGGTAAAAGCTTTGAAGATTAACAGAATATAGATAATGAAGATGGTAAAACAGTGAAAAGTGGACTAATTTATACTAATTAAGAGGTTACTTTTTGAAGTATGTGGGAGCGCCATTCTAGGAGAAAAACAGCCGGTGAGGCGAATCAGAGAAGGACACGTGTCCCACGATCTCTAGCAAAACCGTTCAGTTTCTAGGAGTTTCATCAGTCCGGATAACGCTGTTACACAATTCGAAATCTGTCCGGACGAAAATACGGGTACACATGAAATATTTTTTAGGTCTTGCCAAAGGCCTTCGATCATAACCTAAAAAAGGGGTACTGGTGAGTCCGGATTTTCTCACCACTCACTGTGGGAACCGGACAGGGGCAATTCGGATAAAAGCCACCTACTGTACCATCCGAACGGGACTAATGTATTAAAAACTAAATCACCCCATGACTAAGCTAATTACCTACCTGCTTAAAAACTAATGGGTCATTGAACTCGACCCGAATTCATAAGTGTGACCCGAAAGCCCATGTGGCCCATAATTAAGGGTATAAATACCCAACCACTTTTATTAATAAGGGTAATGAACATTTAATACAGCCAGGCAGCTCAAATCTTTCACTACAAACTACTTAAGCATTAAATACCCTTGAAACATCACAAAACTCTAGACAAAATTACCCTCAGTTGAAAATAATCCACACCAGGCTCTAAGAGCCCAATAACCGTTATGATCCATACTAGTGTAGAGTTCATTACGAACTATTGTTAGATTTGATAATAAAAGAATGAATTAGAGAAAAAAAATATAAGTTTATAATTAAGGAAATAATAATAATAATAAGGTTTTGGCTAAACCATGCCCCAAACTATTATAATGAGCCTAAAAACATCTTTTTAAATATTTTTTATCTTTTACAATCTTTATCAAAATCATCCAAAACTATAACTTTAACCAACTCTTCTCAAAATTATAATTTTTTTATGAAATTATTTTTTTATTATTTTTAAACAAAAATAACTCTAATTCAAACCTTAGAAAATCAAAAATTGAAACCAATAAGCCGATTAAATTAATACCCCAAAAAAGATAATCATTATAGTGAAACTCATTAATACTCATATTTCAATAGATTTTTCATATTTTTCAGAAATTTGTTCGCACGCCTCACCCGGTGCAGAACCCTAGCACCAGCAGGGTTACATAATATTAAAAATAATTCTAGTTGTTTCACTTGTATGATAATAATAAATTTACTTACTTGGTGAATTAAAAATCGCAATCTATAATAAATTTTAATACATTTTGGTCTCGTCGTTGCTATTAAACATTACTTGCGGTGACAAAATAAATTTTGGCCCCAACGTTGCTAATAATCAACACCGGTGGCCAAGAACAATCTCGAACCCCAGTATATTGTTTCGCAAAACAACTCCAAAAATTTACCAAAATCGAGTAACCTCAACAACTAATTTAAAAGTAAACATAAAATAAATCAAGAATATAAAATGGAATAATAGTTTTCTAACTTTTAAAATGAAGAAAATTAATTTTTTGTTTTTGAAGCAAAAAAATTGATGAATCATGAGTTTTTGATATTTTTGTTATTGATAATGTTGATGAAGAAGATGAAGTTATGAAGAAGATGAGTGGTAAACGGGTTTTGAAATTCGCCTTTGGTTAGTATATTTAGGTTACAACTTAGTATTTTTTTATAAGGCCAATTTTGATAGAAAAGTTAGCCAATTTTGACAGAAAATGGAACTGCTTATAATTTGTTTTTGGACTACTTATAATTGGAGGTGGTTAGCCAAATTATCAACGTTTTAGCTAAATGAATAAATCTGAAAACCAACTCACAGCCTAGAAAACAACCGACACCTCTCCAAAACTCAACTAATCTGGAAGCCTCCACATAACTCCTTATGCCACTATACATGAAATCAAAGCTATTAGAAAGGTCCTCGGCAGAAAATCAAAAAATGGAGAGTTAAAACCACCAAAAGTATTAAACACAACCAAGGTCATACACTTTAAATGATTAGCCATGCATCTAACTGGCACCTCCAAATGACAAGTTCTTTCATAGACTTCATGAATCAAGTGTCATGTCTCTATTTTGATTTTACTGTTTATACTAACAAAATCACCAGTGATTCTCTTATCGATTAACGTGAAATTTTCCTAAATTTTATCAAGTTTGTAGATTCGATTGTATAATTTGAAAGTAATGAGAGTTAAATTTCTTATATTAGTTTCTTAACTCACTTAAAAGGTGTTGTAGCTGTTGTTTTTCAAGACTGATGTCCATAAAGTTGGCAAATGCAGATTCCGCAATATGCTTGGATTTCTTCTTGTTGAGGTCTTCTAGGTTTTTCACCAAATTGGAGCTGTTATTCGAGTGAAATCAATGAAATTTTCCTGAATTTTATTAAGTTTACATCTTCGTCAGTGTGCAATCTGAAAGAAATCAGAGTTATATTAACTAGATTAGTTGCTCATCTCATTTAAAGGGTGTTGAAGCTATTGTTCTTTATACATGATATCCACCAAGATTGTTAGATGCAAATTATTGCTCTTTATTTGGCCTCTTCTTATTGAGGGACTTCAAGGCTTTTCGTCAAGTTGGTGCTGTAAATCGAATTGAATCATTGGCATATGCAGATTTCAGGAATTCGCTTGGAATCAGACTTCAATTTCTTCTTGTTGAAGATTCAATTGTGTAGCTCAAAATATTTCAGTGTTAGAATGGCTGGATTCAAATCCTCTATATCAAGATTTAATTCATTTCCTGGGTCATGCCTTGTTGTCTAATCTCTACTCTTTCCTTCCTCAAATCTCTCATTTCCATTTAATCATACAGCTGTTCATCACGGTATCCAAAGCAGAAGAATTCTCAAAGTATAATTTGAACCAAGAGACTTACTGGTAGCACTAAGCTACGAGATGGAACAGGCGGCAAAAAATACAGAGAAAGAAAGAAGAAGAAAATAGAAAGATATATAGGCTCTAACCCTAGGTCAGAGTAAAAGAGACTTTAGAGAGAAACTCAAATTCTATTCAAAAAAGCCTGAGGCAAAACTAGGGTTTGAGAACCTTTTATAAAAGTGCTCGAAAACCTAGTCCAAAGTTACAGCTTTTTTTCTTATGCAATAAAATAAATCTCAGCCTAATTTCAAAGTGATTGGAGTTGGTTAAGTATTTTATTAAAATTCAACAAAAATAGGAAAATATAGAAAGTTCATAAAAACAGGAAAAAGGGGCCTAAACGAGGGAATTTAGGGCCTGGACTTCATCACCCGGCTTCGCCCCATGATGCTTCCGAAAATTGTTGGGCTTCTCAACGCGTTCGATTTGAGTGGTCACAACATCTGTAGTTTTCTTGCAGGAAATAAAGTGGGTCATCTTAGAAAACCTGTCAACCATTACAAAACTAGAATCGTTACCCCTTTGTGTTCTTGGCAGCCCAGAGACGAAATCCATGCTGACGTTTTGCCATGGCCATTCCGGTATTAGGAGTGATAGGTATAGACCTGTGTTGGAGGATGTACCTTTTGTCACCTGGAAAGCCCGACAACCAGCTACAAAACGGATAAAATCTTGCCTAAAATGCGGCCAGAAGAATTGACTAGATTCAGAGTGAAGGGTTTGATCTCTACCCTCATGCCCCTCGTCGTGTCTCTCCAGTACAATCAGTAACCTCAAACTTCCTTCAGGAACACAGAGTAAATTACCTTTGAAGAGGTAACCGTTGCTGACTGCAAAACAATTTCACAAACCTGCGTTGACGTCCTCTAGAATAGGACCAAAATATGGATCGATCGCCAGTAGATCATTCATCAGCTCGAATCCTACCACTTCTCCTTCCATACAAATCATCATATTGCGTCGTCTCAGAGCATCAGCTACACGGTTAACTGCCCCCGAAGTATGCTTAATGGAAAAGGTAAATTGTTGAGTAAATGCTGCCTAACGTGCATGACGGGAAGAGAGTTTCTCCTGACTCTGCAGATGCTTCAAAGCATCATGATCGGTGTACAGTACAAAGTCATTGTAGGCAAAGTAGGAATTCCTGTGCTTCAAAGCTCGTACAACTGCATAAAACTCCTTGTCATAGGTGATGTAGTTGAGTTTAGCTCCACTTAACTTCTCGCTAAAGTATGCTATAGGTCGGCCTCGTTGGCTGAGTAGAGCCACAATTCCCAATCCGGACGCATCACAATGTAGTTCAAACCCTGTAGAGTAGTCAGGTAAAACCAGAATCAGTGCAGTGGTCAGTCTTACCTTGATTTCCTCAAACGCCTTTGTTGCTTCAAGGGTCCAGCCAGAATGTCTTGCCCTTCATACAATCTATAATAAGAGCCATGACAGTGCTGAAGTTATGTATGAAACGTCTATAAAATGAGACCAATCTGTGAAAATGGTGGACTTCAGTGATGGAAGTAGGAATAGGTCAGTCTCGCACGGCTGCCACTTTCGACTGATCCACTGACAACTCATCCTTTGACACGACATACCCCATGAAGATGATTGAATCTGTCATTAAACAACACTTAACGAGTCCTTCATAAAACCTATATCACCTCAAAACAACCAACACTTCGCGTAAGTGTTGGAGATGCAGTTATTCTGTGGTACTATATATAAGAATATCATAAAAGTACACAACAAGAAATTTTCCGATGAATGAGGGAAATACCTGGTTCGTATACCATCCATTGAAACAGACCTTCTCGGGTCTTGAAGGCTGTTTTCCACTCATCCCCCATACATATACGAATTTGGTGATATGCACTCTTGAAATCCAGCTTCATAAACACAGTAGCACCATTCAACTGATCTAGTAAATCATGAAGGCGAGGAATAGGAAATCAATACCTCACTGTAATTTTGTTGATAGCCCGGCTATCCATACATATTCTCATTGAGTCATCCTTCTTTGGTTTTAATATTCCAGGAACCGCACAAAGACTAAGACTCTCATGGATGTGGCCTTTTGTCAACAGTTCTTCCACCTATCTACAGAGCTCTTCATGCTCTTTAGGGCTAATCCGATAATGCGGTCTGTTTGGTAGGCTAGCACCCGGTAATAGATCACTCTGGTGCTAGATATCTCTCAATGGAGGAAGACCTATAGGTAGATAATCATGAAAGACAACAGAAAAATCTGCTAATAGCGGTCGAACTCGCTCAGGTATACCAGCAAATGGATCAGTACTAAATTCTTTAACCATCAAAAGATAGACAATCCATGTTTCATTAGCATGTTCAATAAACGCCTTTCGAGCTAGAAAGTTCTTACGCGACTCCTTTGATACTGCAAGGGAATGTATTGGGGATACCTCTCTAGTTGGTGTTAATATGAACCTGACATTATTCCATATGAAACTGTAGCGTCCTCCTACCATCATATGTGACACTTCTATCATATTGGTAGGGTGGGCCTAGCAACAAGTGACATGCATCCATCTCAATGACATCGCACCATGTTTTATCCATATAGTTACCAACAGAGATAGATACCAGACATCTTTAAGAGATATTTATATCATTACCTTTCTTTAATCAGGCACGTTTATAGGGGTTTGGATGGTCTTCTGTTTTCAGGGATAGCTTCTGCACAGCTTCTTCAGAGATAATATATTCGCAGCTTCCTCAATCAATCACAAATTTGCATACCTTTCTCTCGATGGTACAAATCGAGTGGAAAATATTATTTTGTAGCCAATCATCCCCTTCACTTCTGCTTTCAGCGTCAGACAGATACGCCTTAAAACCAATGCCTGACCAATATTTCTTCTTGTAACCTGGTCCTCTTGAACTTCATCAACAGCATCCTATGGTTCCTCATCAAACCGTGGCTCATCCTCCATGTAAAAATTAGCAGTGTCAACGAATAGACCCCTCGATTGTCGTGGCTGTTGTCGTAATTTTGGACACTGTAAAACAAAGAGCCCTAGTTCATGACAATGATAACACTGAACCTGTGAGGAAGTAACTGTGCGACTAGGGACCTGCGAATTAGCACATGTACGCATAGGAGCAGCAGTTGATACTTTTGGGTTAGGGTTTGTAATCGTCCTTTTTGGAAACACTTTTAGAGTTGTCCAGGAAATATCTCCTCCATAAGTCCTTCGTAAAAGGGCTTTCTCCAGATGCAGTGCGCACTGGTGTGCTTTAGACACATTCACATGGTCGAACATGTTCAGCTGGTCCTGAAACTACTGTCTCATCCCCCCTATATAGCGAGATAATAGCTGATCTGCTGAATAAGCAATATCAACACGGTTTTATAACTTGAAAAAATCGTTAGTGTATTCGTCAACAGTCCTTGACCTTTGTTTAAGGTTTTGGAACTGCTTGATTGATGATACGCACATAGTTGTAAGGTAAAAATTCAGCCCTCAAGTGCTTCACAAACTTAGCCCAAGTTGTTATTTTTGGCTTACCTTGCCTTGATCTGGTTTGCTTGAGTTGTTGCCACCAAGATGCAACTCAGCCTCAGAACTTAGTTGCAGCCAATTGTACTCGTTTTTCATCCAGAACCTCCTTAAAATCAAGGACTTCTTTAACTGAGGCGATCCAATCTAAAAACTCCTCCGGTTCGAGACCCCCTTGGAACTCTTGGATCTCCAGTCTGAATCCAGATTCCCAACAGTTTTTGGCGTTTAAATCAGAATCTCTCGCTGGCGGCTTCTCAAAGACTTGGTCACAACAGTCTTTGTGGGTAATATTGACCCCTAACTTGTTCTCGCCGAGGAGCAAACGGATTCCGCTCGTGGAAGGTCTCTCTCTCAAATCCCGACGGCTGGTTGCTCGAACCTGGAGCTCGAACTTTGTTGGTTTGGTTGCTCAACAGCTGGTGTAGTGCTTCATGTACGTCTCTCATCTGATTTCCCAACGAGTGCATTTGTTTACCAACCTAGGATTGGAATTGACCGAATTTATCATGATCGACCGATTCGACGATCGGGAGAGTGGACTTCCCCCACAAGGATCGCTTTGGCGGCATACCTTCGTTACCCACGCCGTAGGAACTCTTAATCTGATACCAATATGATAGCGTCAAGCTACGAGATGGAACAAGCGGTGGAAAATACAAAGAAAGAAATACGAAAAAACATAAAGATAGATAGGCTCTAACCTCGAGTCAGAGAAAAAGATACTTTAGAGAAAAACTCAAATTCTATTCAAAAAAAATTGAGGCAAAACTAGGGATTGAAAGCCTTTTATAAAAGTGCTCGAAACCCTAGCCCAAAATTATAACTTTTTTCTTATGCATTAAAATAAAGCCCAACCCAATTTCAAAGCGACTGGAGATGGTTAAGTATTTTAATAAAATCCAACAAAAATAGGGATTTGTAGAGAATTCATAAAAACATGAAAAAAGATGCCTAAACGATGGAATTTAGGGCTTGGACTTCATCACCCGGCTTCGCCCCGTGATGCTTCCGAATATCGTTGGGCTTCTCGACGCGTTCTATTTGAGTGATCGCATGACCTAATTTGGATACCTGGGTTCCAAATAAAGCCTATTTCCGTTTGTCCAAAAAGACCATATAGTCCTGGACCCGTGCAACTCCATCACTTGCCTCCAAAAAAGGTTGAAGAAAGAAAAGGAGCAACTCGAGAAGTAGCGAAATGTCAACAACAAAGTCATTATGTTCCAGTGTTTGAAAGGGACCAAGAATCCCAAAAACCTCGATAATTTTGCATTGAGAAATAAAAGCAGCAAAAATCAATATTAATATCCATCAAATCGGTTGTTGAAATCAGAAATCGGAGTAAAAACCTCAATTTCTCGTAGATCCAAGTCTGGAGAAATAAAATTGGCAATCTAAACTAGCCAATTTCAAAATTATCAACCCTAATTGCCGAATCACTTCTTAATTGGATATTTCTTTAAAAGAAACACCAATCAATCGTCTTCTTAATTAAAAATATGAACTCCCCCTTAGCAAAAACAAACTTTATTTATATATTTATATATATATATATATATATATATATATTTTTATTGTTACTAGTATTGTTTCTACATAAATAAATTTAAATTTTCATATTTAACTAAAAGAGCTAACTTTTGTTTACCGTCTAGAAAAAAGATTCATTGAACCTATAAAAATAAAAAGATAACAGAAAATAAAGTGACATGTGGAGAGTAGACAATAATTTACCTTCCTCTGTTTTTTTGCTAAGTTACTTATTGTGGAGTTTAAACCCCAATTATTGGATTTGGATCATCGTATCCTATGATCCTGCTTTGGACCAATACCAAACTACTCGCAAAATCACTAAGACAAGACAGATACACGCGGACGCCCCTACCACAATCTTATAAATGCTATGATAAGACATTGTACGGAGTTGAAAAATTAATCATGTTCATATCATATGTATACTTTGATCAAACAAAAATTATCAGAGTATTCATAACTCATTTAAACCAGAATATAACTTATTATTAATTACTTAATGTGATGTATTGGATTCAGCTTACGTTTGAAATAAACATTATCAAAGAGTTCGGCATTACATATGGATTTAGCTATTTTAGATCGCAATTAAAATTTATATAAGTTATTTGTTGGTCATTTTGTTAAAAATATGAGTGATATTAGACTTACTAGAAATATTAGCTTTAATAGTTTATTAGATTATTATTTTTATACATTGGTTCTATTAACATACCATACCATTATAATTATATATATTATTATTTTTTAACAAATATAATATTATTGTTGAAAATAGGGATGGTAATGGGTTTAAAACTTAAATACAAAGTTTAAGTAGCATATTGTAATCCACCGTTCCAGAATATGGTATCTGTTAGACAAATAAACAATAAAAAAATACGGCGCCATCATTAAAGATTGAAGGACTTTTCATTTGATCTTTCAGAATGTCAATTGAAGTCGACGAGTTAGAGGAAATGCTCTCTGATTAGCTCGAGATTTGTCTCCAATGAAAAACACAAAGGAGATGCTCTCTGAATATAAACACGGGAGGACTGCTGAAGATGCACGATTGCAAGCGAGATGCAATTGACAAGCCAATTCAATTTGAAGGGAGGGAGATTAATCAACATTCTGCGATGCAGATATTGTTGTGAGGAGAAGACTTTCAGCAAGGATTACAACTCGAAGAGCATGGTGTAATTGGAAGATTGATATTCCGAGAGCATCTGGAAGGCTGAAATATGATATACATGATGGCAGGCTAATGCGTAACTCCCGATCAACCAAAAAATATCGTTCAGAAATAGTCACATATATCCATCATGAGACCACAAAAAACCACAAAAACCCACAAAGCCCATGTATAATTTTGTAAATTCTCTTCATTCATAAACATATATGAAATGGTATATGTAATTGAAGTCAAAGTTACTCCAATAATCTCGAGCAATGTCATCGTATACCTCGTAATTTTATATGTACAATCCATAACAATGATATGCGGGAATTTATGCAAAAAGTCTATACTTAAGGATGCACGAAAAAATAATCGGTGATCACGCCCAATTTATCACCTATAAAATCCCACGTGGAGTAACCATGATCATTCAATTTGGTAAAAAAATATTGTATTTGAGTTTGTTAACCGTGATCAACATCCTGATGTTTTTGGTAAAAAAAATAAATTGTACGCATGATGTAAACATTCTCCAAGTTAGCTGCTTCAAACCAATATATCTCCCTAGGACGCGACCCAAGGAACGACAAATTACAACACTAATTTCTCTTCATCTGGCTTGAGTCTACAAGCGCGAAAATAACCTTCTAAGCGAACATAAGGTTCATAATTTTGTTTCCCGTTTATAACGGAAAAACTTCATTGCATAGCTAGTACGTCTTACAGATCCTCTATTAAATCAAACCGACAATTGTATTTTTTTTATTGTACACTTTCACTTTCTCAAAATTTCCAAATTAGCTTTTGATTGGTAAACACCGTACATCTCACATTGGTACTTTATCCTAGTAGTTCTTCCTCATTCCTTATCGTCACATAGAGTAATAATATTTACAAATTTTATCTTCTTTCATTCACCTTTTACAAAAGCATCCAATTTCGGCTTAGTCAAAATTCTATCGGTTGAAAAACTTTATGTGTAATTAACCATCGTATATGGCGGGTATCATGGTTCCTCATACAAAAATTAAGAATATGATAAGTAAACATCGTAGTGCATAAATTTCACCATATATGCAAAATTAACACACATAGTCAGATAAAATTTGTGATGAACACACCACATATCGCATGAAGCTTTGGAATTAAGTTTCATAGTATTCGCAACCTTTGCGCGATGAACACCATCATTGTCTCATAACGCACGCGACAAGGATGATGTGCGCGACAGTCGTGCGACTTAAACAAAAACAAGAACTAAATGTAAAAAAGTTACCTCTAACGGATAAAAATGCTCCTCATCCATGAATTCTTCCAAGGAGCAAATTAGTTCTTTATCTTCCATGTTATTTTGATATTTGCTTGGTATCAGATAGAAAAATTAGGATTTAAGGTAAAATTTTGTTATGTTTTTATAATTGTGGTATGAAAATGTTAAGATTTAAGGTTAGATTTATTGTAGGATTTAAGGTTACGACTAGGTTTTTTGAAACTGACACTTCCGTAAATACTTGGTAAGGTTGTATTTTCAAATTTGAGATTATCAAAAAAGGTAAAGTGAGAGATCCAATAAAAGGTGGTATTTTTCTTGCCAAGCCCTATATTAAATTAATTTACTCTTAGTAAATTAAATCAATGCGTGAAAAACATATATTAGAAATATATTAATAAATCACTAGTGTGAATTAAATGGTGTGAATAAATTAGTAAAATTCAATCGATTCGTAAAAAACGGTTGTTACAAATATATTATTAATATATGCAATTTGTGGTGTGTGATAAGGCTATATTTTCTACATAAACATCTAGAAAATAAAACATAAAAATATATTTATATTTAATTACTATGTTGTAAGTTACAAATATTATATTATTCCGTATTTATTGCGTTAAATATATATATATATATATATATATATATATATATATATATATATATATATATATATAACTCACAAAGATAAATGCAATACTTGTTTATAACTAGTCTAAGTAATGGTGAAATTCCTAATTGTAATGGAATAACTTTTATATACATAAATACAATTTTTCTAAAATATATTCTTTTTTCTTATCTTTCTTATTCCTTCTTCCTATAAATCTATTTGGTATTTTATTGAGGTTTTCTTCTTATCATATTTGTGCCGTCTGTGGGAATAATTAGTTTTTCATTCTTCTAAAAAAACAAAATATTATTTTTTAGAGAAAAAAAAGTCCAAACAATTTTCTACTCCAAAGAGCTTTTTAAGTTAGGAGTTTTCGCCTTGAAGTGAAAGATCGTCATTAAAACGTTGATGGTTTCGGATCTTCTTTTTTGAAAAAGAGTTCAAATTAGTTATGGTCTTCATCGAGTTCGTCATCAGAATAATCAGGTGTCTTTTTCTTCTTTAGATTTATTAAAAATATATTATTAAATACTGAATACTATAAAACTAAAAAATTAGTTGTTTAGTTTGTCAAAATAATATCTAGCAGTTTTATCCGGCTATAAATGGCTATAAGCCAAATGATCTCTAACGTCGTGCTTATAAAGGATATAAACCAAATGGTCTCCATCTCCACAATAGAAAGTGCTATAAGTCAAGCGATCTCC
Source organism: Limnanthes douglasii subsp. nivea (assembly GCA_036936605.1). NCBI lineage: Eukaryota > Viridiplantae > Streptophyta > Magnoliopsida > Brassicales > Limnanthaceae > Limnanthes > Limnanthes douglasii. The sequence continues at coordinate 358,296,606 of JAUPFV010000001.1, forward strand.
ATCTCCATTATAAAAAAATGTTAAATACCAAATGATTTCCATCTCCATGGAATTCATGCTTTTAGATTATTTATCTTCATGTTATATGTCAAGCGATATCCATCTTCATGCTATTAAAATGGTATAAGCCAAATAATCTCCATGTAAATAATGACGATACGCATAACAATTTTTTAATGAGGCATATTCTTTTATTGATTAATGATAATTTCTTATTTTTGTCTTTTCATGTATATTTTTATATATTCTCATTTCTCCTGAAAAATATTACTTGGGTCGTGGACCACGCTTACGGGTTATTCAAACGGCCATACTGAGCTTGGACCACTTGAGTCCACCAAACGACTGGGCTAATAGGCCACGCCCTATGAGGCTATGTAATGAGCCACACTGGGCTAAATACTTGGAACCGGTTATATAGGCAAAATGGTAAAATAACAAGCCTTCAAAAGACACGCAATAGATCAAATGAGTCACTCCTACAAAAACGTCGATTGACATGCATGTATGGGTCATGCGATGGGCCGCACCGATCTCCCGATTTCTAGATAAAATTAATATATGTAGTAAATACAAAAAAAAAAAACAAAACAAGCTTCACGATAAACATACTCACAAAAAATAAGTACAACTACGTATATCCCTTACTTCATATCCTTTATGAAACACTAAAAGAGCACTCATCCATTTTTGACAATGAATCAGAGCATGTCGAAGAAATAGTTAACATTCTAGCAGCTTACTAATTGTTAGATGTACTCTTTTCCTTTAGCAAAATAGAGATTTTTATCCTCAAGGGAGGTTTCGGCTGACAAAGGTTTTTAACGAGGCATAAATAATTAAATACAAACCAAGTAAGAAACGTCTCTAATAATAGTTCGCTTAGGAATACAACATAGCCTTAAGATTTTTAGGAGTCTAACCGACATAGTTAGCATAATTAATTTGGCAAGATCAACGACATCTCAATAACAAAGATAAATGAAAACAAACAAAACATAGACGATTACACAATGCATATATTATTATCGACCATTGTATAGTCTTTAAATTTCACTATGCTCCAATTCAAGGACTAAGGGAGACTCCTCATAAGGTTATATTCCATATATAATATCTAGAAAATAAAGAACATAAATATATTTATATTTAATTACACTTTTTTGTAAACATAGAATAATTTTTTTTTATGTTTTATCTTTCTTATTCTTGCTTCCTTTAAATATTTTTGGTGTTTGATTGAGGTTTTTTCCTCATCAGTGTCAATTCATTCTACAAATTAACTGGATTTGTTGTAAAATAATTGGTTGAATTTTCGATTTGATTTTGGGGTTTGATTTGATTTTTTTTATTTGATTCAAATTGAGTTTAGATTTGATTATGATTTCTCGATTTGGATTCTAATTGAGATTTTGATTTTGATTTCATTTTCGTTTTTTTATTTGTATTTCAGTTGAGATTTTGATTTGATTCAGATTTATATATCTCGATTGTTTGATTATATACAATTAGAGTTTGTGGATTCCTATTGCAAATATGACATGAAAAATGACTTTCGACAGTCTATTAGTACCAAACTTTATAAAAGAACTCTTTTATGTCTATACACACATATCACTCATGTATGGCCTCGTATTCCAATTCAAGCATTGTTTCATTTTTGTGAATTTTAGAGTTTGGTGTGTCTCATCATATGTTACGTCACGCATCAAAATTTGTGTATTTATTTTCTATTTCCTTTATATCTGTTTTGTGTGCTAGTGCTAAAACACTGTCAGCAGAGGGGTTAGCTCTATCGCTACCAATTATATATCATTTTTTCATATTTAATATGTTCTCACCTTTGCTTTGAATCTTATTTTTGTTAGCTAATTATGTAAATCTGGTTATTGGTCTTCTTCTTTTTTATTCTTTTAATGTTATAAAATAATAACATATTCTGAGAGTGATTGGGACACGTCATAAAATAAGGAAAGTCTATGTTTTGAATTCAAAGTAACTGATATGGAGGCCTACGCTATTCACAATGGAAAAACATACATGACTAAATTGTTGCTTCCAATTTTCATTTGTCTTCGTTTTCTTTTACTCTTTTATCCTATAAATTTTATCTTTGACATTCTCGTATGGGACATGTATTTGTGTCATGTTTGAATTTTTAGTCTCTACATATTTTTTGGGTTATTTGAATACTTGTAGTATCTCAGATTGTAGTGGTTGTAAACTTGAATTTTTTTTATGCTTTACCGTTTAATACGAGTATCTCATATTTTATTACTCCTTTTGATATTACATGTTCTCATGTCTAGGTCCATCTCCAGTTTGTAAAAACTATGGTTCGACTTATTATGTATTTTTTTATTAATGACTATATTTTCTATACATGGGTTTATTTTATTAACCAAATATCTGTTTTTCTCAAAATTTATAGAAAGTTTAGAGCACTTCACATTCAATTATGATAAAATGATTTTGGTGTGACTTAAGAGATGAGTATACCACTAATATTTTCATTAAGTTTCTTACATACGATGGTGTCATACACTATTTATTTTGTATTGACACTTTTTAACAGAATAAGGTTGCAAAAAAGAAATATTATTGCCTTGTTCAAGCTACTCTTTCCTTATTGTTATTTGTTGAAGTTCTTAGTTTTTTTAGGGAGAAACACTTCTGAATTTTGTATATGTGATTAATTAAATTCTTATTACAGTAATTTAGAGGTGTCTCATTTTAGAATTTATATGGATATCTATATGATTATTACTATAATTTATGAGTGTTTTGGTTATACGTGTTTTGTCCTCCCTCCTCATGTCGAAAGGAACAATTTGTCATTTCAAACAAATATGTGTGTTGGTGTGAGTTATGGTATTACGTAGAAATGATATCAATGTTATCTACATGTCATATTTCTTGAGCATATTTTGTTATATTTGATTCTTGCCATATTACATAATATAACAAAGACGTATATTTATGTTGTTGATCCATTTAGAAATGATAATGATACATATATTGTTCATGATGTATCAGTTTATGATACATCTACACCAAGGATACTACTTCATCTTTATCAATGTCTCATAACGGTAATTCATAACCACATTGCTCTTATATATGTTCATTATTGGAAGATCTTTCAACTGATGTTAAAAATATATTTTTAAATCAAAATATTCATGTAGAGGCTTACCAACCAGGTAAAGTTAGGTGACTTAGGAATGCTTTATATGGTATCCAACAAGCTCCTCGTGTATGGTTTGAGAAATTCTCTTGATTATTATTTCACTTGGTTTTCATACAAGTAATCAAGATTCAAATTTATTTATTAGATGTATGAGTGCATGAAGGATTATTGTATCTTTATATGTAGATAATATGATTACTATATGTGATTATATTCATGGTATTGAAGCATTAAACATGATTTGGCTCATCAGTTTGCAAAAAACACTTGGGATTATTACATTATTTTTTTGGTTATTAAGGTGGCTCAGTTTTAAAAAGGATATATCTTTTCACAGACAAAATACATCTCTGATCTATATGAGTGAGTGTGACTTTCTGATAACAGGACGACATACACCTTTTAAAACCAATGCATAATTTTCTCTAACTAATGGTATTCTTTTTTTGGATCTCACTTTGCATCATACTTTTATAAGGAGGTTGGTTAGTATTAGAGTTACTCGACTAGATATAGCTCATGTTGTTCACGTGGTTAGTCAATTTATTACTGGTCCTATTTTTGTCCACTATAGAGTTGTTATTCGTGTATTGAGATATGTTCGTGACACTCAGTTCTGGAGCCCTTTGTTTCCGTCAAATTCTTCACTCGAACTGCGTGTCTATGGTTAAGCTGACTGAGAAAAGTAAGAAACGAGATGTTGCTTCTAGATCTTTTACCAAGGCTGAGTACGGTGCTATGACATTGACTACATGTAAGATTGTTTGGTTACGCTAGTTGCTTGTAGATATGAGGTTAACATTACTAAGCCAACTTTTTTAAATTGCGGTAACAAAAACGCATTGCAGATTACAAAAATTATGTTTTTCATGAGATAACGAAGCACATTGAAACGGATTGCCACTTCATTCGTCATCATCTTCATCTTGGGACCTTCTCGCTTCGATTTGTTCAATCAAATTTGCATGTTGTTGATATCTTTGCAAAGAAACAGTCGACATCTCGTTTTCATTTCGTGTGCAACAAACTCCCAATACTTATTTTGGTTGCATTGTAAGATAAAACATAATATATATATATATATATATATATATATATATATAAGGTATTAGGTCCATCACCATATTTAAATTATTACTCTATAAAAGATTTATCATTCAGTTGATATAATTACAAATCATAACCGTCTTATTATTTTTCTATTTTTATACAAATTAATTATTCAATTTTTATTCATATTATAAAAAATCAAATTGTAGATAATTAATCCCTATATTTTATTTTTACTAAATGAAATTTTGTTTAAAAAAAAATCAGAAGTACCTAAATATGAAGAAACCAATTTACAGAGTTTGACAAATACAAACTTTTTAATAATAAAAAAATTAAAAAATTGCAATAATTCATATTTGAACAAATCAACAATCTTATCCAAAATATTGATATCCACCATTTCAAATCCTAAAACTAGCTCATATAAATATATTGACATATCCCTCTATGTGCAACATGTATGAAAATCCATATTAACTACTACTATGTTAGAATTGAATACAAACGTATTTGAATAGTTGAGTATATAATTGTTCATACAAAAACTTGAGTCAACCTAATATAATCGCAATCGGGGTCCGACAACTTTATTGATGGTCAATTAGATATCGGTCCCTTCCTAAAGATAATTGAGACGTCTTGTAAAGTATTTTAAAAAGTAAAAAGGAATGTAAATCCTTTGAAACTCATGTTTATTTGATGTGATGCTTATTAAGGAGATGGAAGAGGGGTCCCTTCTTTTATTAATTTTCTTTTTCATCATTTTTAATAAGAGATTCGGCAGTCCAAGTAGAATTTGAATTGAATTATAATTTAAAATTTTATGATTCTTAATTTGTGAATAAGAGAGTGCTACTGTAGTTAAGTTATCTTTTCAGTATTTTGATACATGCACCTGTTAACTTTATAGGTTTCAGTCTATTTTTTAGTATCGTGGAATGCAGTGTCCTGTCAATTTTTCTAATCTATCGAACTTAAGGATTTTAATTTTGTAAGTTGTTATCAAAATATCCGATCTCACACGGTTTTGTTTCGGATCGGGCAGACAGTTTCAGTTTCCGGCAATAACAAAATCAACGAGTTCTTCAAAGTTGATAGATGCTTGTTAGTAAACAAAGAAAATATAAAATTTTAAAATTATTTGTTTTATAAGTTGAAATTTTGTTACACCAAATTTTAAAAAGATATTTAATGGATCAATATATATATATATATATATATTAAGTTGAAATTTTGTTACACCAAATTTTAAAAAGATATTTAATGGATCAATAAATATATATATATATATATATATATATATATATATATATTTCAAAGATTTTAAAAGTATTGTTGAAGATATTTTTAGAAATTTTTACCTTCTACTAGTTTTCTACGTTTTAAAATTTTACATTATTAATTCTTTGACATGTGAGTATTGGGAAGCTGACATGTGGCAATCCAAAATATCAATATTTTGTTTCATTATTGGTCTCAAAAAATATAAAAAAAAGTGATTTTGGAATTATAGATTTAAGAGGAGGACTATACGTTTTTCGGATTAGGATTTCAGATTTTGGAAGGACCAATGATAAAACAAATGGTTGATATTTGCACGGTCACATGTCAGCTGCTCAATACTTACATGTGTGGAGGACTAATAATACAAATTTTTAAAACGTAAAGGATCAGTGGTAGACAAAAATGAACATAAAAGATTAATTTGATGCAAACGCAAGATATGGAAAACTTCTGGATGTAATTAATCAAATGTTTCACGCCGATTTATAAAAGATAAGGTTGAACTATTAGTATTAAATATTATAAATTTTGGTAGTTTTTCAATAAGACTTCTTAACAAAATGTAATGTTTTCTTTGTGATTGACTACAACATTAATAATATATATATATAACAAATAATTAACATATCGTAGGATATTTGAGAATAATTAGTATATTCGATTGGTATATTTTTATAATTAAACAAATCTAATTATAAACGTTAACATAATATATGGCAACATATTTAAGACTGATTGATATTTTTTAATTAGTATGCTTTTAGTATACTTTAAAATTCGTCCTCAGTAAAAATAGAAAAAGAAAATCCTAAAAAAATCCTGATTTTTTAAAAATAAATGACGGTTGCAATATTACAGAGCAATAGACAATTCTGGTGCATCATACAATTAGGTGTATGTTAAAAATATTTGGTTCATTTCTACCAAACTTAAAGACCGAGACTAGAGCATGTCAAGACTTAAAGGGAAAAGACTGTCAATATTCTAAGTGGTAGGAGCTCAGTCCAGACTTATTGATAAGTAAATGTGGAAATCGCAGTGCATGATCATTACCTGTTAGAATTAGGTATATTGACTTATGTAGTCGAGGATTTTGAAAATACATTGTGTTTTTATAAAGACTTAGATTCACTATCATGTGAAGAATCTGAAATGAATAGAAGATATGACTCGGTGAGTAATAGATTTAATCAGAGCATGCTTATGGAGGGAATATAATGGTAATGTGTCTAACGTAACAGTATGATGTCACTACCTGTCAGTCGATACATGCTACTAACGATATGAGATTGATTGTTACCATTACTCCTCGTTTGTGAGAACATGTTGACAACTACTCCGTGAGCATGATGTATTTTTTCACCCATCCTTGATGCATATGAATATTTTAAGAGAGACATAAAGCAAATTTTTTAGCGTGAACAAATAGACTAAAGCAAGAGAAAATTTAAAGAGTATTATGGACTTTAGAGAGAGAATACAGTCACTAAATAAACATTAAGAACAATGTTGAGATCCATTTTTTTTATAAGTCAAAGTAGCTTTATTAAAAAAAACAAATGGCTGTCTTAGTTATGTTTGAGAGATTTTTCCTGCAATCTTTCTTTTATATAAAATAATTATCCATTGGCCATGGATTTTAGAGTTATTCACAACTCGAACCACGTCAAATCTTTTATTTTTGTGCTTGGTTTATATTTTGTACTTCTTGTTAACTTTGAGTTCGGAAGTTACAGAGCCGAAGCTCTACTTTATTCCTCCCATATTTTGAGGAAGTGAAACCTAGAAGTTAGGTTTTGTCTTACTATAAAAGTTTCACTAGCTTAAATTAAAGTGTCTACAAACAGAATGACTTAATATCGTGATTACCACTGATTCTTAACAATAAATATTATTGTCTATGTTATTTACCACTAAAATGTAGATAATTTATAACAATCCTTTGTTTATGTGATGAACGTAAGTCAGAAGAACAACAGTTGTTTCAGATCTTCAGTGTACATATTTAGATTTTATTGGGAAATCAATTAGAGTCATACTTATGAGTTCCATGATATTTTGTCTTTATAAATTTAACAGATAGAATGATTTTAAGATGTGAAAAATTAATATCAGATCTTCCATAGTACATAAGGTGTTATCTGCTGCCATTGATGACAGAGTCAAAGAACAAGTTGATGGAGAAATATTATGTAAGACCTATAGTGTTTGGATCTTAAGTTTGAGGGATGAAGTACTTCGAAAGTTATTTGAAGAACCTACAATGTTAGGGATATGGAATCGGCTGAAAATCTTTTACACAAAGATGTACATGGTCAGCATATTGTATTTCAATAAAGAGTTGTATACATTGACAATAGATGGTAGCAAGGAGATTTGAATACATTTGGATGATTTCAATAAAATTATTCTTGATTCGAATGTAGTTGGAATCAATGTAGAATATGAGGATCAAACAATAATCCTCTTGAGTTATCCTACTAAAGTCTTACGAGCACTTTTTTGGCACCATGCTCTACGCTAAATATTCCTTTATAAAGGCATAAGCTAAGAGTGCTCTGAACTCAAAAGATATTCAGAAGAAAACCGCGTTAAAGATTGACTCATGGGTCTAAAGTTGTGAGGGTAAGGTTTGGAAAAATAAATTTAATCAAGAATAGAGGAAAATCTTAGTCAAAATCTTAGTCAAAATCTAGTAGATTTGTGAGTGGTTCTAAGGTGAAATGTTTAATAAGCAAGAACAAAAGTCACATCAGTAAGAACTACCCGGAGATGAGGAAGTGAGATAGTTATCTGAAGTATGAAGCCAGAGATGCTTCAGTGGTGTCGGATGATTATCAATACATTGATGTTTTAATATCATCTACTTTCAAGTACAATAAAAAAGGAGTATTGGACTCATGAGCTTCATTCAACACGACTTCTAACAAATATTAGTTTAAGAACCTAAGATTATTGTATGGTGCTAAAATCATATTAAAGAATAATAAACCTTATATTGTGAAAGGAGTTAGGAAAATTTGATTATAGTTGTTTACATAAACTTGAGAGAATGATAAATAAAATTGTTAGATTGCTCGGAGTTAAACAAAACTTTTTTTTCAATCAAAATGTTAAATGCAGAAGAGCTTACTTATAAATGTGGAGATGGAAGACTTAAGATTCTGCATGGATTACTATTTGATATGGAAGCGTATACGAATAATGGTATTCTAGTTATTAAAGGGTATGTAGTGGTCGGAGGTGTGTCTAGTGTAAAGAGAGATTCAACTAAGATTTGGCATCTAAGGTTAAGGTATGTGAGCAAGAAAGGTCTTATTGAGTTTAGCAAAAAAGGTTTTTTGGATGCTAACATAGTTCATATTTTAAGCTTATATAAAAGATGCACGTTGAGTAAAAGTAAAAGGGTTACATTTATTCTTAACAACCATACCATATGTGATGTGCTTGAATGTCTTCATTCAGACCTTTAAGGACCTACTATGCATCATATAATGGGAGGTGACATGTATTGTTTGTCTATGATTGATGATTATTCCAGAAGTATGTGATTTATAATTTTGAAGACTATGAGTAAATTATTTGAGGCTTTTAGGGATTAGAAGAAGCTGGTGGGCAATCATAGTGTGAAGATATTGAAGAAGTTAATTACTAACAATGGTTTGAAATATGTGAATGACTCGTTTACAAGTTATTTTTATAAACTTGACATTTCTAGACACAAATTCTTGAAAGAAACTAAAAAACATAGTGAACTTGTTGAGAGTATGAACCAAACCTTGATGGAAGTAATAAGGTTTTGCGTTAGACAACCGGAATGGGCCAAATGTTTTAGGAAAAAGTTGTACAAACAACTGTGTATATCATTAACATGAGCTTATCTATGACACTAAAGTTTAAATCTCCACACAATATATAAAATGGAAATAACTAGTATTGAAACATTTGAGAGTGATCGTATTTTCAGTATAGTCACAAGTAAAGTAAGACAAACTTCAATCAAAAGTACTAAAGTATTTGTTCCTTGGTTATTCAGAATGAGTAAAAGGGTATAGGTTGTGGTTCTTGGAACCTCGAAGTCATATATCTTTAATTAGACAAGACGTGGTATACAATAAAGACAATTTTTTATTGGTGAATGTAGTGGAGACCAAGACTAGTACTTTCAAGAATAAAAGTGAAGTTGATGATCAATTTGAATAACATAGTGAAAGCAAAGATGCTTCCATCGAAGATTATTTAGACTTGATACACGTACAAGTCATTCAATTGAAGATCACTCATTGCATGAGTTAGAAAATGGTTGAGATTTTAATTTTCCTAAACCTTTGTATGTTCATACTGAAGAGTAACATGATTATCTTGATAGTTATCAGTTAGTAAGGGATGGAGCATGGAGACCTAAAAAATCTACATAAGTTACAAATGATGATATTATATGTTATACTTTACCGATTAAAATATAGGAAACTTTTATTGCACCTGAGATTTATCATGATGTTATGAAAAGCACTAATAAGAAAAAGTCACACAATATCATAGGGAGAAACTAAGTTTTATAAATAAGAATGACACATGAATTCTTAGGAAAAAGTCATAGAGTTGGAAGCTTATTGGGTGTAAACGAATATTTATAAGGATTCAAGGTATTTCCAGAGTTGAATTATCTAAGTACCAATCTAGGATGGTAGCTATGAGATTATGAAAAAAATAAGTTGTTGATTTCAATTAAAGTTTCTCACAAATTGTGAAACAAGCCTTAGTAAGGGTACTATTATAAATTTTTGTTAGATTTGAAGGAGAACATCTAGATGATTTAACCTCAAGGTTTTGAAGAAAATAAAGAAAGATATGTATGGTTGGTTAAGAGACCCTAATATAGTTTGAAAAAGTAGATAAAATGGTGGAATAAAATATTTTATTCTTTTATGAGATACATCGAGCATGAAATGAGTTGTGATGACAATTATATCTATTGTAGCAGGAAACACACATGGAGGAACAACTCTTGTTGCTAATTTTATAGATGACATGTTTATAACTTGGAATGACATAAAGATGATTAAAATGGTGAATACTTAACTCAAAAAGAGCTTGAGTTAAAAGATATGAGAGTGGATAAGATGATACTTCGTATAGAGATCAAAACAAACAAATTGAATGGGTATCCATTTTTATCTCAACATGAATAGATACAAGGTTCTCATATTTTTTGTCTGTCCAAAGCTCAAGAGGTTGGAACTTCCATTGGTGCTCATTTAAAACTTACTAACACTTAGGACCTAAACTAAGTAAAACATAAGAAGTTCATGTAAGAGAATCCGTATGAAAAATTCATTATAACATTATGTAAGTAATGATATAAATGAGATATTATCTAGAATATTTAATTAGTAATTTGAGTAGATTTATGTCGAATCCTGGGAAGCCTCACTGGAAAACCATGATGTGATTCATGGGATACTTAAAATTTTCAGTTGAACTTGGGTTGTGTTATAATCATAAATACAAGAGTGGTGAGATGTTAACGGGAGATGTTTGAATCTCCTTATGCAGACTGTCTTAACACTAGAAAGCCAACTTTAGGTTATATGTTTATTGTATTTGGAAGAGTGGTTAGCTTGTTATATGTATTCAAAAAAATTTAACTTATCATCCACATAATCCTAATATATGGTTTTTAATGAAGCAATAAAGGAAGCCATATGGTCGAATGAGTTGTTAAGTGAGTTACCGGTATAGAGCAAACATTCACTATGTTCTATAATATTTAGTGCTCTTCACTTGATGAGCCATCCAAAATTTATTGAGCGAACTAAACACATTTATATTAAACTGAACTTCATAATATATATATATATATATATATATGGAGAGAGAGAGAAAGTGAAGATGGAAAAGATTTCTAATGTTCAAAATCATTTAGATACTTTAACCAAGGTATTATTAGTTTCAAAGTTCATGAACTGTGCAAGTTTAGAAAGTAGATGAACTAGAAGATGCTAAAGATTAGTTGGAAAATTGAGGTAATGTATACTAGATTCACTATAATCCTATGTGGAGAATTGTTAGGGGTACATTGAAAGTGATTGGTACAGTTCTGCCAACACTTAAGGTCCCCGACTCTGAGTAGATCGTGACTTTGGGGAAACAACAACAATTACTCTAAGTGGTAGGATCTCAACCAATATTTATTAGTAAGTAAATTCCTAAAGTACAATACATAATCATTAATTGCTCGATTTAGGTGTAGAGACTTGTGTAACAGAGGATTCTGAAGATACCTTTGTGTTCTTGGAAAGAAATAGATTCACTATCATGTGAAGCATCTGAAGTTGATGGAAGATATCAACCATTGATTAATATATTTAGTCTAAGTGTGTGTTAGAAGGAGACATAATAATATTGTGTCTACGAGAGCATATGGTATCACTACCTGTCGGTCAGTACATACTAGTACAGATGTTTGGGTGGCCACTACTATTACCACTTGACTGTTTTTGAGAATATGTTAACAATTGCTAATGTGAGGTTGGTGTATTATTTCATCCATCTTTGATTCTATAAATACTGTAAGAAAAGTATGAAACAGTTTTTATAACGTGAGCGAAGTGGTTGAACTCTGATAACACAAGAAGAGTTTTTTGGACTTTGAAGAGAAAAACAAGGAAATTAACATTGAGACAAAAATTGAGATCCATATTTTCTTTTCTGAGTCGAAGTGGTTTCTAAGAAAATACAATTGGTTATGTAAGTTGTGTTTGATAGAGTTTTTCTGTAATTTTTCTTCTATTTAAAATCAGTGTTTGTTACCTTGGACGTAGAACTTCTTCACAATCTGAACCACGTTAAACCTTGTATTTGTGTGTTTAGTTTATATGATATTATTCATGTTAACTTTAAGTGTGTAAGTCACATAGTCGAAGCTCTACTTACTTCCTATCACACTTGTAGAAAGTAAATCACTTAGGGGCCTACTGCCGAAGTTGCACCAGCTTAAGTTTAAAATATTGGCTAGGTCGAATGACTTAATGCTATGATTACTACTGAGTCTCATAAATAAGTATTATTATTTTTGTTCTTTTCCTTAGATAATAACACTAGTCATTTTTAATAAACGTAATAATATATAGTTGTGATGCAACAAAATAAATGATGATTATAATGCAACATAACAGATGACGGTTGTAGTCTAACATAAAGATAAACGATTACGGTGCAAAAACGTACTAGATGGTTGTGACGTAAAGTAATTGAAGACAGTTGTTGTGCAATAGAACTAAATACGGTTATAATGTAACAGAATAGTAGACAATATTTGTGCGACAGAACAGTAAACGGATGAAATGCAACGAAGCAGAAGACGGATGCAAATAGTTTGAGTGGAGCACATAGAATAACAACTAGTACGGAAAAAAATGAGAACAACGAGTGCAACGAAATACGGGGGCAGCAAACATATGAGTTGTAAGGATAATCATACAGTAGACTACTGGTGCAGTGAAACTAAAAACATTTTATTAAAAACCGATATCTCGGGGTAAAACTGAAATAACTATCCGCCCATACAAAAGAAAGCACAAAAAGAACTCTAAACTCATTTTGATACCATTAAAGAATACAATCTTTTTCTTTTATTTATGACTAAGAGGTCAAAAAAATATAAATCAAACTATAAATCGATCATCTACTATATTATAAGAGGTATGTTATATTTTTAGAGATATATTTGATTAATAACTTTAATTGAATTAATAAAATCTAGTTATAATATTAATAATTCAATATATCATAAAACATTTGGGATTAATTTTATATTTGTGACATATCTTATATCAATTTGTTTTACATGGGTAAAAGAAAGTAATTTTGGTTTTTTATTAAAATTTAAAAAGAAATAATTTATTTCAAAGATGTAATATATGAATATATATAAAAAAAAATTAAAATTAAACTAATGTGAGTTATCTAATATGTCATAAAATATTTGAGATTGATTAAAGTATTTAACAAATACATCTTTGAATTAAAAAATCTACCCATAAATTTGTAACCCAATATTTATAAGATATTTTTATTAAATTAATATATGGGACTACTATCCTCCAATATCATCTAATAAGGTGAGTAAAAATCAAATAAAATTAGTAGCTTAAACAATTTTTCTAGTCAAATTATCTAAACAAAAAATTTATATAAAAAAAATTGTTTCAAATTTACTTTTCAAAATATAATATTTGTTTATCTTTGTGTATTTTTATTTTGTTAAAATTAAACACACCATATGAATTCATCTAAAAACTTTTTATTTAGTTGTTTTTAATTATAATTTTATAATTTAATATAATATACGATTTTAAATTAATTATTTAGAGAATATATGTTTAAAATAGATTATCTTATGTTAATTTGATATATTTTAAGTTGTTATAGTTATTTGTTTTGATAATTAAAGTAGTTAGGTTAAGTAAAGTTTGGATCCTTAAATAATAATGATATATTAATCTTTAGTTTTTAAAATGGATTGAATAATACGCCAATAACTTAAGTTCGAATGTATTGTATGTTACGAGCTTAAAAGTTATCGACACGAAATACCGCAGTTAAGTGGGTAACTTGTTATTATTGATTATCATAAATTTTTTTAGTACCATCCGCGTTCATCTCAGAAGATCGGCACCTAAAGTATACGAGCTCATGACCTATCAATCAGAAAGTGGTGGCAGATGATGGACTCGTTAACCCTTCTATCATAAAAATATTAGCAACAAAATATCCTAATTTAATTTAAGAAACAATATAATCTATGTTTGAATTGATATTCTAGTTGAGTTTGTATCTTCAATGATTTAACTTCTAGCTCTAACTTAAAGGTATCGCCAACATTTTTATAAGTCGAAGTGTTTCTTTAGCGTCATCAATCTCATTTTTTTAAAGTCTGTTATGGTATTATGTTGCACCTACGATTAATCTCTAGACAGACTCTCTAATTACTATAAGTTTGTGATCTTGGGCTCGAGCGGACATTGCATAATATTCTCTTACGGACCTTTGATTGCTCAAAACGACCCACCTATGGTCTTAAATTATATATTTGACGCATTGGTGAAAAGATGAGTTGGTAAATTGTATATTTCGTAGCCATGGTCATCCATGTATGACGTAATATTAACTTGGTGCATATACTATAATGAATAAGGTTCTTATTTTATTCTTGGTTTAACCATTTCATACAGTTACATGTATCTCAATTTCGTCCAAACAACTTGTAGAACGCATGCAAACCTTACTAAGTTGCGTTTTATCTTCTTGTAGGCGGTTACCTTAATCGTTAGTTCTATCCGCTTTGATACATAATGTTGTCTTAATGTTGATTCCATCAATATCGATAGTGATAATTAATGCATCCTACTATGGACTCACTATCTCCCAAACTTATCATCAATGAAATTTATCTTTGGTGTTGGAGCCTATTATAAGGGAAGAAACGTTTCTTCTACTATGTGCATCTCAATATTTTTTGCATGTTGCTTCCAGATTGATTATGATGTCTTAGTTAAAGTATATCATCTTGAGATAGTGTAAACATTGTAATTATCTTTTTTTTACTACTTTCATATTTCTCGTAATGTCGCTTTTTCCTACTCTCCTTGAAAATTTTACCAACTCTTCAGTATTTATCATATGTTATATCATATATATTGTTAAAATAGTAGGCGCATTAAAACTTTAGATTTCTTGTTATGTTTTGTCTTCTTCTCCCTCGGTCTTCTTTAACTGAGCTTATCTTTGGGTTTGTCATTGATGGTAACGATACTCGATGTTAGTCACGTGAATCTTCTAGGAGAGTTATCAAAGTAAGTTGTATGATTCATATTATATTGTGTTCGACCCGAGTCTGAAGTTATCCGCTTATAAATTTATATTTTATCAGATTTTTCCAAATATAGTTCAGATATCTTTGTTGGTGTGATCCCTAATTTTTGGTTTTCTTCAATGTTTTAATGAAAATTTTAGAACGACGCAAAAGTTCCCCTAATTTATTCAACTGTGAACTTGATTAAATATTCAAGAAGTCTAATATTTTATGATACCCCTCTTTTTAAAGGTTGTGGCTGCTACTATTTTCAACTACGAACTTGATTATATATTCATTTAATAGTTTTGTTATTGATTAAAAAACCTGAAAGAGCTCTACAAGTCTGCGGATCTTTTAAAATGTCTCCCTAGAACACCATGGAGAAATTTATGCATGATACAGTTTCGTTAATAATAAAACTAAGCATTTTATTGCAAAATTATTCTAGATTATGTTCAAGATTGGTCGTCTCATCCTTTTTTCCATTCTATATGGATCAGACTTATGTAAGAGTGCTCTTTCTAGAATAGTTTGACATAGTTAATATTTTTTCATGGTGTATTATACCACCATAGACCTCCTCCGAACTTTCGACTTGATGGCCACTTCTACCTCTTATTTCCCTTTTATATATCTTGGGGTGTATATACATGTTGAAATAAATTATTCTTCATGCATTTTCTCGAATAACATCGCATTAATGTGTGCGCCATCTTGCGTCTTTCTTATTTTTTATTGGATAACCATTTTAGGTGTCAAAACTCACACCATCTCAATTAACCTTTCTAGTTGGGTTTTTACAACATCTTCTTGTTAAATTTGTATTTTATTAGACGTCAATTATTCAAGACTCAATTTCTCTCATTATAGCGCGATTATGAGGACTTCAAATGGGTGGGGGTATTCAAGCGCATCTCGTGTTGCTTGATGTTAGAGTATATTCGGATCTACGATATTCTCTTGATATGACGGGATGGTCCTCACTTGATCATGAACTTAAATTGTTATAGTGTTATGAACTATTTGAATTCTAGATTGTTTAACGAGTTATCATTATTGGAATAATTTATATTTTCAGTTCTTAGGAATTTGGGTACCTTGAAAGAAGTTCCCATACATTGTGCTAATTTTTATGATGGAATTTATTCTCAAGGTATAATTTTAATGATGAAAGACCTACAAGTGAGGTATGAATGAAGATCTAATTTATTCATATAAACTCTATTGTTTTATATATGTTTTTCTCACATTCATTATCGAGAGTGAGGGGCCTATTTATAATACAATAAGTCATAAATACAGAAGTTGCACATAACATATTAAATAAGACACGTGATAATCATCAGATATGTTTTAGTATGTTTATTACTCTTTCTTTATTTGTCTCTATTAATAACCGCTTTACCTTTTTTGTCAAGAGGATGATCGGGATTTTATTTTAAAGGCATGTCGACAATAGTGGATTATATATAATATTGTAATGGAGAGTCTTCTTAGATAAAGTTTTCATCAATATGATGTTCGATAACGAACTCTACTAATATCCCCCAAACATGTACGAATATTTTATTGGGGATCTTGTTTTTGTCATGTGGATATGCTAAAGGTTGTCTTAAGGGGGACCTCGCCCTACGGTGTCGTCATGATGCATGTCATAAATGACCGATGTTGAGCTCAAAGTGACTAATGTTTTTATTTCTAGTGTTGTTTTATGTTTGTTTTGAAAGAGTATTTTCTTATCTGAATTTTATCTTTGTTATTCTCATTTATGCCATATCCAAGTCACGTTTAAAAAGTTTAGTCTCTATAAGGTTTTTAGATCATTTAAACACTTGTAGTATCTCTGATTGTAGATGTTGTAAAGTGGAAAAACTTGTGTTATACCGTGTAATATAAGTGTTTATTGTGTTATTTCTCTTTTTGATGTTATCCATCCTGATCAATTCTACAAAGATGATTTGGCTTATTAAGTATATTTTATTGATGACTATACTTTTTATAATTGGGCTTATCTTATGAAATAAAGGTCTTATTTCCTTGGAATTAACATAAATTTTAAAGCACTTGTTAATACTCAACATTTTGTTGTGATAAAGTTCTTCAAGTGTGACTTAGGGGGCTCCAGGCATTTCACTCAGTTACTTGAATATGATGGTACCATACACGAGTCATCTTGTACTAACACCCTTCATAAGAATGGTGTTGCATAATTATAAGATTTTAATTTTGTTGTGTCTGCTCGTTTTTTGTTTCTATCGACTGATGTTGCCAACCATCTTTTACGAGAAGTACTTCTGACTGTTATACATATGATTAATCAAATTATTACCTCAAAAAATTCAGGATTGTCTCAACTTTAGAAGTTACATAGGCCACCTCTAAATTATTAATATTTACAAGTGTTTCGATGTGTATGTTTTGTCCTCCATACTTATGTCGAATGGAACAATGTATATCATAAAGTAGGTATATGTATTTTTCTAGGCTATGGTATTTGATTAAAAAAATATTGTTGCTTTTATCCCACAAGTCAAAATCTATATATATCTCGAGACATCATTTTTTATTATCATATTCTATTTTATTCAATTTCGTAAAATTACATGACATTACGAAATTATAACTTCAGACTTTCGATCATTTAGCACTGACAGTGATACATCAATTATTCCTAACAAACCAGTTCTTGAGACATCTACATCATCCGTTATTAATTATACTCTATCAATGCATGTATATCATTCTACTTCTAGTGGAACTACATATTCGTCACCTCTTTAGAGATATACTCTTACAAGAAAATAGCAAACTATCAAAATTTTCTTATTCTTCTTACTCAACTCCATTTTTTTTAATAGAAAACATATATGATATATATGAGCCTGAGTCTTATAAGATGTTTGTTTCTGATTTTCATTTGCAAAATATTGTCGCCGAAACGTTTATTGCTCTTTATCAGACTCTCACATGAGATGTGGTCGAATATCCACCTCATAAGCATAAAATTAGTACTTGTTGGGTTTTTTAACTCAAAATAATGTCTAATAGATCCACTGAGAGGCATAAGTCTAGATTTGTAGCAAAATTGTACTCGTAGAAGTATGGTCTGGATTATCAAGAGGAAACGTTTACCCTAATGGAAAACATGACAAAATTTCATATATTTATTACGATTATATTTCTTTAATATAATATATTTCAACTATATGTAAAAAATATATTTGTAAATGGTGATCTACATGAGGAGGTTTACATGAGCCATCCCCCGATTATTTCTCATCATCTCGCTAAAGTTTGTCTGCCTTGGAAAGTTTTATATATTCTTTATTAGGTGTAGGCTAGATGTAACTCATCAACAAAGATAATACTATATGATTACATGAGTACTTGGATATGTCGTAGACATATATATGTAAGACAAAAAGTCAAAGCTAGTGACCGTTGTGTTGAAGGATATATGTGTTGAGCAAAAACAGGTTGGTCTGAAGCAGGATAGTTTGAACCTTTTTTATCCAAAGCGAGTTGGACCGTGCCACCATAGCTAGACTAAAGTGAAGCCTTCAATTTACTAGGTTTTATATACTAACTAGGTTTCTTATTTGCGTCTCGTATATTAATTATATTTCATATTAATTTTCTCTTTTAGATTAATTAGATTTCTTTATAAGGTTTCATATATTAATGAATTAAGAGTTATTTCAGTATTTGATTAATTGGATTTAATATAGGATGTATGATGAATCATTAAGGTTTTTCCAAAGCCTATAAATAAAGAATATATTTTTATGCAATATGTGGCATGGTAGTTTCCTGAGCGACATATTTCTCGAGTGAGAGAAATAGTTAGGTATTTTGAGAGATAAGTAAAGTGAGAGATAAACACTGAAGATGGAGTTCTGTGAATGAATCCATCTTTTGTAACAAATAATTATTGAGTTGTTTGTGTTAGAGACTGTTTATGTACCCTATTTGTTTTTAAAAGTGTGTTTGTTGTCGTGGAAAATCTTGCTGAATCAATGGGCCATAACAGATATTGGAAAAGTTCAAGTAAACACTTTACGAATGTTGATAATGTGTATTAATATTAATCCTTATATGAGATGTCGATATTAAATTGTACATCGGATGTTGATATTAAATTGTATATCGGATTTCTTTTTCAGTGTTTTCAAAGATGTTTTCGGAACATTTGGGGGAGGGACGAACCACTTTTACGAAGTTGAATCAATGGGTTACAAAAAATTGGGAAACTAGTTTCCATAATTTTTTTACTGCAGGATACATGGTGAGGGCCCATATGTGGTGAACAAAATCAACCATAGAGCTCTTATGGGAATAGTTTACAGTCAACTTGAAGTTGCTGAGATCTTAAAAAATACAAAGGAGAAAGATGGTAAGGTTTATTTACCAACTAGGAATAAGGGTCCTAGTCATCTTGACAAAATCAAGAAGAATAAAAAGATGGAGATTCCTATCAAGGGCTTCCCGATGTGGGTAGTTCATGATTGTCATGAGAAATTGATGTTGTATTGTTGGAGGCTGTCGCGGTTACTGTAGGTGAGGCTAAAGAGCCACTGCACTCCCCGAGGTCTAAAAGGAAGAAAAGGCAGAAGATGAGTAAGAAAGGGAGTGACAAAAGAGGAGAGAAAACGAAAAATGTTGACCATGGTTCGGAGGTCATAATCCCACTCGAAGCCCTTCCCTCCATTACTCCTATTCAAATCTCTTCCCAACAAGAAGTATATATCGACCCTCTCTCTCCAGTGTTTCATGTTGCTAACCAACCTTTTCCTGAAGGCGAAGTGAATTTAGACGACCTAGGAAATTTGTACGTAAGCGAGTTTGATAAAGAGGATTTAACAAAGCTTTCCCCCAATCAACTACCATCGCCAATGCTATTACTCATGATGGTGAATCCTTTGAATTGTCCAGCGAGCATGATACTTTGGGCTATGTAATTTTAGGTTACATGAGGTTAATCATTGACTTGGAGAGGCAAGTCAGATCTCAAACCAGTGATATTGTTTCCCTTCGTACTGAAAATCAAGGCCTGAAGAATTCTATTACAGCCGAACATAACAAGGTTAAGACTCTAATCAAGGAAGAAGATAAATTTAATTGAGATTCAGATCAAGCTAAGTGTGATCTTAAAAAATCACAGACTATGTATACCGACTTTCAATATACCACTTTAAAGGAACTTGATTCCTTATATGAAACACTGTCCAAGGAGAAAATTGTCAATGATTAGTTATCCAAGAAGAAGAAGAAATTACAAGATCTTCTCAAAACCAGGGATGATGAGATCACCTCTGAAAAATATAAAAGCCCAAGAGATAGCCGCTGCAAGGAACGAATATCCTGAGTGGGTGTTGAAATCCATGGAACAGATGGAAGAGTTTGTTAAATCGGATATGGTCATTTTCTTCCATGAAACTTTAACAAAATGGTCTCTTGGTAAACTGTAGACTTTTGTGGCATATGAATAAATGCCCTTTCATACTATGGCACAAAGTGACAAATTCAACATCACCTCGGACGAATTATAATCTGATGATGAAGCCGAGGAGGACTCAAGTGAAAGAAAGAAGAGGGTAATGCTGAGAAGAAAACTGAAGAAGGTAATGCTGATAAGAAAACTGAAGAAGGTAATGCTGAGAAGAAAACTCAAGGGAACGAGCCCTAAGGTTAATTAGTTTTACTGTGTTGGTATTTTGAATCAAAGTCTTTGGGGTATGCAAGACATTTTTTTGTTTTAATATTGGATTTTCTAGAAACTTTTTTTTTACAAGTTATTATGGTTTTCAAGGCATTTTTATAACGTCGTTCGGTTCTTTATGATCTCATTTGTATTGCATGCATAGACGGAGTCAGGTCAGTTCATGTGGGGTTTGGGAACCCACATGATTCATTAAATAATATATTTACTACTAAATAGTACCAGACAAACGCTAGTATAGTTGGCAAACAACAAACATAGGAACTCATGTGTTCGAAACCCAGCAAATACACCTATATTATGTTTATGATTTATTTTATCTATCTATATATATATATATATCACATATCTATTATTTTAATGTAAATATATTATTTATATTATTGATTTTCTATTACATATAAAATACTAATCTATATTATTTTTATAAATAAATATATTAATTTAAAAAATAATATAAATTTATATATAAATTTGATGTAGATTTTTATCATATATATTATTTATTTATTAATGTATAATATAAATCTATATTATTTTAATATAAATAAATATGATGATTTAAAAAGTAATATAAATTTATATAGATTTGATAATGTTAGTAATAAAACCCTAACTATGAGATACTATATTTTAGAAGAATTGTTCTTCTACTATCAATTAGAAAACTCTAACTACAAGCTCCAAATTGTTTTCATGTTTTCTTCCAATTTTTAGCTTGAAACACTAGGGTATTTATTATGTTTCTATGTTATTAATTCTCAAAATTGAATCTTTGATACATGTCTTATGTTATTATTCACTAGTTACATAGATTCTCATTGGTTAATCTATGATTTTTTGTAAGATAGAGAGCTGTGGAGTTCAATTTAAAAGCAAATAGACTTGTATAAATCATAATTTTTATTTTGCTTTGCTAAGTTTAAATTTTATTATTGATTGAGTTTTTTTTTATGTTTGGATGTATAAATATTTTAAAATAACTCCTAAATATAAAGAAGTAAATACAATTGTATCTAATTTAATTACTGAAGTTAACCGCGAAGAGACACAAGATGAAGTTGTTATTCCATAAACACATGTTCCGGTGGTCAATAATCCACAACCTGAAGTCAAAGATCAATCTTCAAGAAACATGCGTGGTATATTTGAAAATTTGAAAATTTTGATCTAAAAGGAAAATTCTAATACTATTATGTGCATTCTTTTGCTCACTAATTGTAATTGATACTTATTACAGTTGTAAAAGAACACGTTGGTGTTAAATAGTTTTTTAATGGTGTTACACGTTTTGTTAATGTCATAGGGGTCCAGGACATTATTATGTTTTGATCCTGGCTACACCACTGATTGCATGCCACCTGTTCTTTCATTTACTTTGTATTTTTCCTTGTCTTCTTTCATACTTCCATTAATAGCCGGGTATTTGAACATGATATATCCATATGCGTATATTAAATCTGATCAAGGCATTTAAAAATATTATCTTCCAATGAATTAAACACTTAATCAGTCTTACATTTATCAGATCGAATACATAGGTCACTTACTTAAAAGCAACAAGAGTTTAATAAGCCTTTAATTTATCCGATCCATACATAGGTCACTCATTCGAAGGAAACAAGTGTTTAATAAGCCTTTCATTAATAAATTATTTAATAAGTATTTAATACATCTGATCCACTCAAAGGTAATCCATTCGAGGGCAACAAGCGTTTAATAAACCTTTAATGCCTCAGGTGTTTAATAAGTCTTTAATACATCTAATCCAACCAAAACAACAACCTTGAAAAAAGGCAAAGGATAATATATTGATCGAAATCCGGACACCTCATTAAAACCTCCCCGAACCACCAGGTTAGGAAATAGTATGCCCCAAAATATTTACATTATAGTAAGATAAAGTATATAGTTAAAAGATAAGTTTACTCTAAGTATAACTTGAGATGCTCAACATTCCAAGGATATTTCAACAAGTTTCATTCTTTGTCCTGGAGTTTGTATGTTCCTTACTTAACTCATTCGCATACGATGTATGGTCCTTCCCAATTTGGAGCTAACATTCCGAACTGTTTCTCCTTAATGTGCATGAATACTTTTCTTAACACTTTATCACCAACTTGAGAATCTCTTCTTTTTAATTTAGAGGCAAACTTGCTCATCGTCAACCCTTGGTAATGTGCCTTCACTCTATTTTCCTCAAATAAATCCAACTGAGACCTCATATTTATCTCATTCTCCCTTCCAGAATAATTTCGAACTCTGAAGGAAGGAAGAGTAGCCTTTATAGGTGTGATTGCATCCATCCCATAAACTAAAGAAAATGGAGACTCTTGTGCGGCTGTATGTGAAGTGGTCTGGTATTCGCATAATACTTCTTGCAAGTAGCTCGACTATTTCCCAGCAACTCATTCCAAACTATTTCTTAAACCCGGATTTTTTTTTAATTTGCTACTTCAACTTGTCCATTAGTCTGGGGATGAAAAAGAGAAGAAGAACAATGTTGAATTCCTCTCGATGCACAAAATGTATCCATGTCCTTATTATCAAACTGAGGACCGTTATCTATGTGCTGCATTTGGGAATTCCAAATCGGTAGCCTATGTTTGAGATAATAAATTTAATGATTGTATTAGAGGTTGTTCCAAACAATGGTGCAGCCTATATCCACTTGGAAAAGCAATCTATTTCCACAATTATGGTGCGACAACCCCCTGAAGCCATTGGGAGGGCCCCAACTAATCTAGTCCCCATCTATCAAATGGTATATGCTCAGATATTTATTTCATAAGGACTGCTGACACATAAATGGAATTTTCATATCTTTGACAATGATCACGTCTTTTTACCATATATTTAGCATCTGCCATGATAGTAAGCCAGTAATGTCCGGCTAGTAAGACTTTTCTAGTCAAAACTTTATAACCACAATGTACTGACCCTTTTCCATCATGCAACTCTGATAGAACGCTCTGGGACTACTTGACTCCGAGGAAACGTAGTAGAGGCCTACTGAAAGATTTTTTATAAAGAACCCCCATCAAGACTAGGAAACCACAAGCTCTGTATTTCACTTTGTTAGCCAAAGCTTTGTTCGGAGGTAGAACTCCGTTAGTAATAAACTCTTGGATTTCATTCCCCCGGTCTTTAGAGAGTGTATCAGATACCTGCAAATTTTCTCCAACTTCAACTTTGTTTCCTGTAGTTGCATCTATATAAGGACATTCTTGCATAAGAATCCAAGGATACGCTTCAGAGTATGCTATAGGGGCTAAGGAATCTAACATGGTATTTACCATTCTATGGACATGCTCATATCTGACGCATAATCCAATGGCAACTTCCTTTAGCACGTGTAAATATTTTATCAAGTGTTCTTTCCTAGCTTTATATTTCCCTTGGGCTTGATGAATAAGCAATTGGGAATCATTTATTAGTTGGACTATTTTAGCCCCACATATATAGGCTAACCTTAACCCAACTATGGTCGCTTCATATTCTGACTCATTGTTGGATGCTCTAAAGGCAAAACATATAGCTTGGTACATGATATCACCATAAAGGGAAGTTAAGAAAATTCCAGCTCCACATCCCATCATACTTGACCCACCATCAGTTCAGACTACCCATTCCTTTTTAAGCTTACTGACTTGAGCTTCTTCATATATAGCTCTCTTAGAATGAAATTCTACTAAAAACTCAGCTACAGCTTGGGCTTTGATTTCAGTCCGGGGTGCAAAGTCAATATCATAATCCCCAAGCTCAGCTGACCATTTAGTCATCATTTCCGATATATCAGTCTTTTGCAACAAAATTTTCAGGGGAAAAGAAGTTTGAACCGTGATAGAATGAGCTTGAAAGTAAGGCCTAATTTTTCTAGCTGCTATCACCAATGCTAAGGCTAACTTCTCCAACTTTAAGTATCTTTTCTCAGCTTTCAACAAACTCTTGCTTATGTAGTAAACTGGACGGGCATAATTATTTACTTCTCGTACCAAAACATCACTCACCGCATATTCTGATACTGCCAAATATATATAAAGCCTTTCTCTTTGTAATGGCTTGAACAATGTCTTAGGTGAGGAAAAATAGTTCTTGATTTCAAGGAAAGCTTGATCACATCAAGGAGACCAGTTAAATCCTTAACATTCCTCAATACTTGGAAAAATTGAACACATTTGTCTGACAATCTTGAAATTTACTGGTTCAATGCAGCCAATCTTCCGGTAATATTTGGACTGCTTTGATATTTTGAGGTGGATCTATAGCTAACAAATCATTTAACTAATCTAGATCACCCTGAATCCTTTTGTCACTTATAATATATCATAAAAATTTACCAGATCAGACTCCCAAGGTACATTTTTGTGGATTTAACTTCAAGTTGATGGCTTCCAAGTTAGAAAAAGTTTCTTGGAGGTCTGATATGTGATCCTCCTCCTTAGCACTTTTCACCATCATATCATCAATGTAAACTTCTATGTTTCTGCCGATCTGGTTAGTGAATTCCTTATTCACCAGTCGTTGATAGGTAGCTCCAGCATTCCTCAAACCAAATGACATTACTTTACAACAATGGATCCTCTATCAGTAATAAAAGTTGTGTGATCTTGATCATTAGGATTCATATGTATTTGATTATTCCCAGAGAAAGCATCCGTGAAAGACAATAACGTGTTCCCTGATGTGGAGTTCACTAGCTTATCTATCTGGGGAACTGGGAAGGATCTTTAGGGCAAGCTCTATAGAGATATGTGAATTCAATGCATAAACACCATTTTACATTCTTTTTTCTGACCAAAACTGGATTAGCTGTCCAAAGAGGGTATTGAGACTCCTTGATATGCCTCATTTTGGTTAACCGATCTACCTCTTAAACTATTTCTTTGGTTTTTTTTTCTGGAAAAAGCTATTCTTTTCTATACCACTGGCCCAACATCAGATCGGATAGATAGTTTGTGACTTATCACAATATCTTGAACTTCAATCACATCCTCGTTGCACTATGCAAACACGTGTAAATTATCAGATAAAAAGATAACAATTTTTCTTTTAACTATAATAGTAGCAGGCTCATTTTCATTTCTTATTACTTTATTTTCATGAGGAAACACTTCGTGTATATTGAGATCCATATCCCAAAGGGAACTATTCAGTTCCACTCAAGTTACTGTTCACTGAATGACTTGTCATTGTTCCACTCAAGTTACTGTTCAGTGAATGACTTGTATTCAATCGGTATGAAATGCCCTTCGGATAATATCAGAATCACTATAATATACTTCCAATGATATCCAGATTAATCAATTACAAAAAGACCATATCTCAATTCGTTGTAAGTCGAATAAACATATACATGTCTAATCCAACAAAATTACATTTCCAAGCAATTATAAAGGTATTAAGGTATTTAAAGGGAACTATAAATTATAGTATTACGGTACAAAAGAGGAAGAGTAGAAAAATTAATGATTCATACTGATAATGATTTTGCTAGATATGTTGACAGTACAAAAGTCCTTATGGGTATGTATTCATCATAGATGGTGTTGCAGTAAATTATTCCTCAAAGAAACAATAATTGTAATGTTTTCCACCAAAAAGTAGAGTACGTGTGTGCATTTGCTTGTGCTTGTCAATTTTTCTAGTTCAGAAGGATCTTAGAGGGATTGGGGTATAAAGTAAATGAAAGTATTTTTATTGATTGCGACATTACATCACTAATTAAGCTTTAGAAAACCTCAGTCTGTACAACTTTTCCTCTTTTATATAAGCTTTACAATTTGAAATCCAAAATCGTAAATTAATAAATCAATTTACACCCTAAATTATTAGCTCAGACTTAAGTGTTTCAGATTTGAACCATCTTCTTCACCGTATCCAAACTCAATCTGGTTACCACAGTTGGACTCATAGCGTTTTCTTCATTCATAGTTCTAATTCAGTTAATTACCTAATTTAATTGATTTAATTATTGCACTATTTTAATTAAAACAATAACCGAATATATATATCATCTCGATCCAAATTATTATACATCTATAAATATATTCCAACATCCGAATTCGACGAGTTTCTTTTCTAATAAGTTAAAACCCTTAGAAACCTTGACAAACAATTCACTGTAGATTTTAATAAACCGTACAGTCGAAGAGGTGTGGTGGAGCTCAAATGAAAAGAAACTATACGCTTGATGTGTTCCAACATTATTTTCAAGGCCTGAAAAGAAGCCTCCAAAGGTTATCGTATGAGCATGCAAATTTGTGTGACTTCCTAACAAGCATAAGGACCGGTGAACGTGAGATATTGAACTGCAAGACACATTGGTGGGTAAAAAAAAGTAATTTAACAATTGTATCCTGCTTTCTACATTTGGTGATGCATTAGTTTCATCCATTTGTCCGATGAAAGCCTAGTAAACCCTTATGAAATCTAGACAAGTAATGTTAATCGAAATCTATGCAAGTAATTTTAATCAATGCGACTATCAAGCTCCAAATTACATAATAATCTGAAAACATAATTTTGTAGAAAATTTAAACGCATTTGCTTAAAATATTCTAACATTTTCTCTGGACAATATGGTTCAAATATCCAATTTTTTCATTATTTAGAATATAAAAAAAATAATGTAAACGCAAATTTAGGATACAATAAAATTATTAATATAGCTAAAATGGGTACACGTGATTACAGAAATAGTCTTGTGTTCTATAACGTATTAAGAAAATATTGTCCAACAATTTTATATATAATAAATAAAAAATAGAGTTATAAAAGACGCGATCATATTAATTATAGATTTTTTCTTTTCATTTTTCTTCGTTTTAGATCATGAACTAGCAGACTGGAGTTGCTTCTGATTCAGCATAATTTAAATTGAATCTTGATGGACCAGATTCAAGATTCAAAAATCAAACATGAAACTTCATACACCTTAAAGTTTATATACAGAAGAAAAAAAAAATAGGTCCTCTATTCATAATACCTAGCATTTAGGTACCCATAATGTTATGGTTCGCGAAAAAAAAAACTATGAGTACATCAAAAATAATAGTTTTGATACAAAAATAGAATCGCCACTAGTTTTGTTTTGAAAACCAAATGCAATGACTAGCAATGATTTTTAACCATTATCCATTATTTAAAAGAAGAAAGCTTATTAGTTTAAAACAAACAAAGTCATAAACATTATTTCACAAATCCCTTATTTTGGTAAGTTTTTTTCATCTTGTTTGTGTTAGTAAAGCAGTTAAAGATAATAAATTGATAATGGTAACTATTATAAACAAAACAAACACTAGTTGTAAAAATACCAATTTTTTAACATTGAAACTTAACACTGTTTAACTGCAAAAGCATAAAGAAAATAAAAATGCAACAACTAAATAAAAATGCAACAACTGTAAAATACAGTCTTTTTGGTTTCCATCTACCAGCTTCTACTCCATGTCCTTCTTTCCAATCTTCATTTTTGTTTATAATCTTCATTCTTCTTCATCTTCAAAAGTGATTTTCAAATGGTCCAAGTCTATAATCAGCAAGTTTTGATTTGTAAGCAGACTTTTTATATTCATTCCATGTAAATTCTTTATACAAAACCTTGTCTTCTTTTTTCACTAAACTTGCCAAAGGTGTTATCTTTTCATTCAAAGGTGGTCCTCCAAAAAAGATCATTGACACTCTTGCCTTTTTAGTGTCAGTCAGTACTCTGTGCTTTACACTCTTAAACCTTCCATTGGTCATCACCTACATAAGCAGATAATTCACATGCTATTTACATTTACAACCATAAACTTTTTATCATTTCCCATAAAGTTTCAAACTTTACTTACAAAAAAGGTGAAAAAAGAAAAACCCAATAGTTTTATTTACTAGTAACTTTTATTCCTAAAGAGGTAAAAAATAGGTTTCGAATATATTAAATTGTGAATCTAAATGAATAGTATATAATAATAATAGTATACCTGAAGAGTGTCACCAACATTGATGAAGAAATTAGAAGGATCAGAAGGGACAGGAAGCCAAGTCCCATCTTGAAGACAGATCTCAAGACCAGAGATGCTGTTTGATTTTAGAACAGAAATGATTTGTGGGTCTGTGTGTTCACCAAACCCAACCAAGTTGCCACCCTTCTGTTTTAATTGGACTTGCTGGTCATCACATTTTGGGTAATGATTTACCCTAAAACTTGAGTCACTACTTTTGTCCTTAATCAACTTACTTATAACATCTTTTTCCTCTATGTTCAGCCCTTCAGCTATTAGTTCCAGTACTTTATATGTCATCTCTTTCACAGCCTCCATATACTTATCAACCGCAGATCTGCACAACCAAATAATAAACCCTAAGAAATTTTAGATATGATAATGTTGACTATGAATCCATCCGGACAATGTATACCGTGTCCGCTGATACAGTCTTATGTTTTGCATAATAATTCGTAACATATTTGAACAATTACTTAAAAGTAGCCTTTGAGACCTTTGAAAGGAAATGTTAAATATATTCTAAAATTATATGAAGCTAAAAATAAAACGTACGATATCTTAAGATGGCGATAGAATGCAATAAAATACAAACAAATCACAACTGTCAAAATGAATGTTTGGTGTGCAATCTAAAGTACATGATTCTATATTGTCTTAATAATAATACCAAAAAATATAAACAGAAACAATATATATGAAAAGAAAAATCCAATTAAAACAGAGAATAAATTACTTAAGAATACCAAAACAGGGGAAAGTTGATGCTCTGTTTTTTGAGAGTGAAGGAAAATTTAATTTACCGGAAAATTTCAGGGTTTTGCCGGAAAATGGCCAGAGTTTTTGGTGAGAAAAGTTCTGGGTTATTGTTGAGTAAGATATACTCAATCCAACCAACATCACCATTGGGACCAATTCTTTTGCTCCCATAGCCAAAAGGGTCGGGTGGACCAGCTTTGTTTTTCTCGGATTCAGAGAGCTCAAAGAATTTGATAACTTCTTGTTCTAGTTTTGTCATGACTTCTGTTTGGATACCATGGTTGATAAGCTTGAAGAACCCGAATTCTTCACAAGCTTTAACCAAGAGGGTTTTGGCTTGTGGGTTTGAAAGATCAATCACTGGGATTATCTCACTGGAAACTAACTTTGTGGGGTTGCATGTTTTGATGAGACCGATGGATGAGTCTAGCAATTGGGAATTTTTTGAGACCACCATAGTATTGTGTTTAGAGAGAGAGAGAATGAGAGAGAATGGTTTGGTGAATTTTGTTGAAGGATTGAAGCCAATTTATAGGGATGTCTGTGCAGTGAGTCATGCATGAATCTGTCTGATGATGTTAGAGAGATGAAGAGGAGAGAGAGAATATTTAATTTTAATTTTAATTTACAAAATAAATATGATATTTTTTTACTATAAATGTTTTCCTTTCAATATAATTACCGAAGGGTAAATTATAATATATCCCTTAGTTTGGGATCAAAGTCTTAGAAAAAGCTTTTAGGTTTGAATTATTCTATTAGAGACTCTTATGTTATGTTAAGAACTTATATCATAATAGCCTATTGCAGCAAGTTTGATAATAAATTAATTGATTCTTTAGTAACTGAATTTTCTGATTTTATTATATAGATTAGCCTAATCCTAATATGTGCAAGAATAAAAAGATAATTAAAAAATAATTTAAACTTTATACATTATTACTATAAAAGAGTTGGTCAATATATTTTAAACTTTTTAATTTTTTAATATATATATATATATATATATTATTAATTATTAATTAGATAGAAATTTTTCGAAGTTAAAATTTAACATTGAATAATTGAAGTTCCTTCCGTCGACCGATCATAATTTGGAACGAAAGTTAAGTCACGAAAAATAAATAAATTATAAAAATATTAAAAAACATGAATAGTTCTAAATATAGTAGAAGGTACAAAAAATTATTACGAAAATATTAATATTTCATAACTCGTATTATTTATGAATAATAACTAAACATAATGTAGTTAAATATAAAAAATATATTATTTGTTGGTGTATATAAAAGTGTAGACTTTAACTAATTATTTAGTCAATTTTGTACCATAATATTTTATTTTTATTATGTAACAACAAAAAAGTTTTCGGATTCGGTTAATGATATTAATTATTCTCCAACATGAATTTAAATAATAATTTAATCAATTTTGTATTATAATATTTTTTATTTTTTATTATACAACAACAAGTTTTTTTATTCACGTCATGATATTAATTATTCTGCAATATGAGTTTAAGTAATAATTTAGTCAATTTTGTATCATAATATATTTTTTTATTATGCAACAATAAATTTCTTGATTCGGCTAATGATATTAAATATTATGCAACATAAATTTTAAGTAATAATTTAGTCAATTTGGTATCATAATATTTAAACTTTTATTATGCAACAAAAAGTTTATTATTCGGCTAATGATATTAATTATTCTGCAACATGAATTTAAGTAATAATTTAGTCAATGTTGTATCATAATATTTTATTATGCAACAATTTCTTCATTCAGTATTAAGTAATAATTAAGTATTTTTCAACATGAATTTAAGGAATAATTTTAGTCAATTTTGTATCATAATATTTACACTTTTATTATGCAACACAAAGTTTCTTGATTCGGCTAATGATAATAATTATTCTGCCACATGAATTTAAGTAATAATTTAGTCAATTTTGTATCATAATATTTTATTTTTTATTATGCAACAACAAGTTTCTTGATTCGGCTAAAAATATTAAGTATTCTTTAATTTAGTCAATTTTGTATCATAATATTTTAACTGATTATACAACAACAAGTTTCTTGATTCGGCTAATGATATTAATTATTCTGCAATATAAATTTAAATAATAATTTAGTCAATTTGGTATCATAATATTTGAACTTTTATTATGCAACAAAAAGTTTATTATTCGGCTAATGATACTAATTATTCTGCAACATGAATTTAAGTAATAATTTAGTCAATTTTGTATCATAATATTTTAACTTTTATTATGCAACAACAAGTTTCTTGATTCGGCTAATGATATTAATTATTCTGCACCATGAATTTAAGTAAAAATTTAGTCAATTTTGTATCATAATATTTTATTTTTTATTAAGCAACAACAAGTTTCTTGATTCAGCTAATGATATCAATTATTATGCAAGATGAATTTAAGTAATAATTTAGTCAATTTTGTATCATAAATTTTATTTTTTACCATGCACAACGAGAATCTGGATTCGGCTAATGACATTAATTATTCTGCAACGTGAATTTAAATAATAATTTAGTTAATTTTGTATCATAATAATTTATTTAGTCAAATTCAATTCAACACCTTTAACGCTACGATATTTAAATAAAAAAGAAACAAAGATAAGCTTGAAGTCTTAAAATCTCTTCAGCACTTCTAATGCTACGATATTCAATCAAAAAATATGCAAGGATAAGTGTGAAGTTTCAAACATTATTCATCCCCTCTACTGTTACTATTCAATAAAAAAGAAAGTATAAGTATGACGTCTTAAAATATCTTCAATACATTCAATGTTATGACATTACATAACCAAGAAGATAGCAACAAACTGAAGTCTTTAAATCTCTCCAGTACATCTACGAATATTTTAATCCTTCCAGCATAATACTCGATACATCATAATTGCAGGTAAGTCTAGCACTTCAGGAGTTATTAATATCTCAATCACAAATAAATAAGAGGTAAGACTGGACATGCAGCAATATCTAGCATCCTACGAAGATCCATGTGCTCGTGTATTGGATGGTAAAAAAAATATAAACACGAGTCATAGCCCCCTCACAATACTAAAGAAAACCACGTAAGGGACTGTGTCTTTTTTTCTAAAAATATATAACATTTAGGTACTCTAGATATAACCTAACAAGGGAAACACGTGTCCTTTAGGGGTTTTTTCCTTTAAAGCTAATCACTTCTTTTGGACAAACAGATGCTCAAGCAATGGTGCATGCATATATTATTGAGTACAAAAATACACACTAAGGAAACTAAGTACTACCCATAACGAATCGAAATTGTTGAGCAAAGTTTCATAAAAAAATACCCTTTATAAATATTTGGTTCAAAATATAGACCATTCGGCTCACGAGTTATCAACATAACACAAAATACGAGTACAACAAGTAATTCATCTAACTTAGCATTTAGACCCATCGCATCTTGTTTCTATTATACTAAATTAAAGGACTTGATATAATAGTTTATTTCTCAAGTGCATATTAGCTAATGCTCCTTCACCACCTCCAATTCCATGTGCTTTTTAAAAGAGATTTCGGCTGATATTTCAGCCTCACTCTCTAATCTATAGAAACTTTGGCATGCAACTCTACTTTCAACTTCTCTCTTAATATATCTTTTTCCGTAGTTTGGCTTTCATTTCCATACTTCATTCATAGGACTCTGTAATATTTTTCACTAGAATGCCTAAATCTGACATTATAATGGCCAACTTAATGGGAATTTGATGGATTAAGGTAAATAAATTCAATATTATCTGTATAAATAACATATTTATAATGTGATCAAATATTTATATTTGATAACAAAGCTGACAAAACTAACAAAAGAAAAAAAACTTTATTTTAAGTCATTGGCTCATTTGCTTTCTTGCCGTGTTAAGGATAGACAGTTCAACATGAGAATCTCTTTTATTACATATAGTAAAAAATTGATTGAACAAATAGGACACTTGAATAGTGAAGTTTAAGTTACATATTCTCCAACAACTTATTTATTTACAATTGGTTCTTTTGAAGGCTCATTATTGGCTATATCAACTTTACCACCAACACAACCAATGACTTATCCAGTCATATAAGTAACTCTATTATCTTTAACCAAATAAATTTTGGGATTTGTTACCCCCACTTTTTTCATTTTATGTTTTTTGGCATTTGGCATCCGAAATTAACTTGCTTGGCTTCTCTTTCTATTGTGGTTAGAATTCTTATACCTCAATTTATACCACCACCTTTGAGGATATTAACTTCAAGACTTCAGCATGAATATATCCAATCATTATCATAGCCTCAGATGGTTTCACTTAAGCCTCGGTCGAAACGGTACCCTTATCCGTTTTTTGTTTATTAACGTTCACACTTTCAACCGAGCTAATCCCACCATTTTTTTTTATTTTGGCCGCTTGGTTCAAGTGTCTATTCAATATGGTCACAATTGTAATTAAGTGTTTTATTGACTCAACTTCAAAATTTGGTACCATCTCACGCAATGGACTTCTCATTATTTAGATTACTATGATATCTTCTTTTCTGATGGATAATTATCTACCACTTTCACAGTTAGTAGTTTACCTCCAAGAGTGATGACAAACATTCCTATATTATTTATGTCTAAACTTCATTCACCATTTTCTCCAACTTTCAACCATTTCAGATCAGTCACAGCATTCGAGAGAAACAACAAACTTTTATTTTTTATTTTTTAAGGATGAAGCAACAATCAAATCGTCTGTAACCTAAATTCTCTATACCTCATTCAGGGTACACTCATTTTTCACACTAGAACCATGACTTAAACTGTCTCTCACGCCCTTAAAATGTTTACGGGTTTTAGTCACACTTTTGAATATTGGAAGCTTCTGTCTTTCTACAACTCTAGTGTGGATAACTATATCTTCTTTAGTTACCCTGAATTTTGGCTACACTGCTTTCTTTTTTCATAATTATGCAAAATATCCTCTTACATAACGACGGTTCTACCATCTCCCTTCTCAAATGAGAAACTTACTTTCTTTCGGCTATAGAAATCGTAGTTATATTTGTGTATTGTTTTGGATTTTTCTCTTCATACTTCTTCTTCGATTGAGAAATTTCGGATGCATGTTCATTTTCGCCATATGCCACCAAGAACAAGCATCTTTAGCACTAACAGTTTCGTAAAACACTTCTCAAAGGCTTCGGTAGGTTGTATCATCATCTTATACATTGACTCTATAGCTTTAAAATATCTCTTGAGTGTTTCACCTATTAAGTAAGAAAAATATAACTTATTCAAAATACCATTTCTTACTTTTCCGACTCCAAATATGGAAAAATGACATCACATCATGTTTACTTCCATTATCCTAACATGTAGAAATATAAATGAATTTATTATTCCATAACTTTTTATAGTCTGAAAGATCATGGAAAAACTTGTCACATACATAAAGTATATTTATGGGTTATTCTTTTTACGAGTCAGCTTGTTTACGGTAAGAATATCTTTACATTCAAAACCCTTAAAATATTCATAAGAAAGAATAATGTTACCCACTATAAGACTCTAATAGTTGGGTACCAGTCGTTAACGATATAATCCGGTTACTTTAAAAAAAAGCAATAGGTATGGGTTTAACAGGAACCACAAATCGTGTTTCAGTACATAGGGTGAATAACACAACCTTTTCACTTTTGCATCAAAGGGCGTCTCCACTTTAGTCAGAATGAGAATCATCACATTGAATTGAATACCCCAATCCCAAAACTTATTCGCTTGGTTTGAAGGCTCCATATATTTATATGTATATTTCATAACACATACCTAATTTTGGCTTCATCAAGTTTTCCATATATATTTGAGGTCTGTTATTTCCTAGAAACTCCAGCAGGCGGTAAACCATCCAAATCATATCCTAGAGCCATAAACAACTTCAGAAAATTTGAATAATTCTGAATCTCTTTCAAGCCATCCCAAATGAAGATTATTAATTTTACATAAGGTCCAAATAACTCTAGTAGCTTGCTACTTTTTTTTGGTATATTTTCTGTCAAAATATAGATTTTCTGTCAAAATATAGATTTTTATCCTAAAGGTAGATTTCGGGGTTTTTAACGTATACATGAACTAGGTCAATACAAATTAATATGGAGAAGTTTATAAGTTAGTTTGGCTATAGTTGAAAACAATCATCTACCAATGTATTTGAAGACTTCTATGAGTCCACGCGAAAATGGTTGCAATATAATTTGGTGTACTTTGGGACTAAATATTCTACATCAATCATCATACACGCTTCAACGAGCACCCTATAAGCTTCTACATAGATTCACAAGCAAAGACAACAAGATGATCAAAACCACTAAGATATTTCTTCCATAATTCTTTCATAAGAACTAAGAGGCTACTAATCATGGTGGAAATTATTCGGATGTAAGACTATGCCTATTAACCAATTGAAGCTCGTTTAACTGAACAATCAGAAGCATAGTAAAAAAATCAATGAAGGTTAACCCATGAAAGAAAATAAATAATGAAATAAGTAACAAACATAAGTAACCATAAATATATTAAAAAATATATTAAAAGAATGAAGTTATAAAAAGGACTATAAGAATATTAATATTCAAATGAGATATAACTAATATTGTTTATGATTAATAACCAATCGCAGAAATGTAAAGGACTTTATATATTCCTTAATATAAAAAGGAAATAACTAAAAGTAATACTCTAATCAACATTTACCTGACTAATGATGAATTACTGTATAATTGTTCAAAAGTAAATTTAATTCTTCATAAATAGTCAAAATATCATATTATCATTCATTATCTAAAAATATTTATTTAGTGATATTTAGTATCCATATTTTCAAAAAATATTTTTTTTTATTATACTATTTTAAAATTTTAAAAGTTTGTATATTTTAAATTATAACTCAGAAAATGTATTTGAAACCACTATTGATTTTGTATTTTTAAGACGAACAAAAAATATGCATTAATGATATATCTTTTATTATTATTTTTGCCAGACCAAGTTGTGATATATGAGTTAATTTTAATAATTAACTATAAAACTTAGATAATTGCAAACTGCAAAACATGAAAAATTATAAACCGTATATGGTTTGTCGTGTAGATTCCTAATCTAGAAATCTATATTGTATTACCAAATGTCGATGTGGTGAATGGATAAATAAAAATCTATAGAATTTCAATAGACAGAGCATTGCGAGAATCATTGAAGTTGGACGATGATCATTAATTGTTGTTTCCAATTACAAGGACTAGTTATATATAACTCTATGGGATTTCCATAGAGTTATTTATCCTAGACGGCCAAGCATAGCCCCGTGGAAAACGTTATTATGGTTGGAAAACGATCATTAATAATTATCTCGCTTTAGCGACCCATGTCCTTAGTCTCATCGATGTTGAATAAAATTCAAAAAAGTATTGGTTTTGGAAAACATACATTTTTGGACGAGTTACCTTTCTGATCAGATGCGTCATTCTGTAAAGGTTTATTCATCACATAAATATGATATAACGTAAATAGATGAAGCACGTACTAGTTATAGTTCATCTAAATATCTTACACATAAATTTCAAATTAGAATTTTGATTTTTAGTGTCTTGTATAGGAAGTCATATGATTTGTTGTATCCCAAACTAACTTTTATAAAACATATATGAGTAGTATAGAAATCTAAATAATTTTTTTTAAAAATAATATTCATATTTTTCTCAACTTTCTTCAATTTTTAGATGACTTCTCTAACGAGAGTTTTACGACGTATTTGTAAGTTCTTATTTCTGGTATACTATATTCTAATTTGATTATTTATTAATTAAATTCTACCTCTAACCATTATAAGATATGTGTCAAGACTTTTATAGTAGTAATGATTCGTATGTATCTCTTGATATTTTCATTTTTAAATATTTATAATATTAATATGAGTTAATGTTCGTGAAGAATATATTACTTCAAGAGTTTGAGTACGATTGTTTTGGATGTTGAGTTTGCTAATTCTAAAAAAATGATTTGGCAAACAGTTTTATTATGAATTCTCATCATATAATAAATTAGGCATTAATATGATTCTAATTGAAATTAATTATTTTATATATTCATAAATCTAAGATTAGTATATCTAGAATTTTCAATGTATATATTATTTCATGATTAAGCGTTTCAATATAATGATAATTTGTTTGAAAACAAATATCTTCATTTTGAATTATTTCTATTTGAAATTTATTTTTTAAATTTACTAAAATCTTGTGTTCACATTATTCCACTCGTCTAATTAAGAAATTCTACAAAACAAAATGATATATGATGTAGTTCTAATGGATGTATGTTATATACTTCTGTAAAAATATTTTCGCAATACGATATAAATGGATTACATGATAGTTAACATAAAACTTATTATTTTGTAAAAGATGAAGCCAAAATCAAGTTAACACTTATGTCAACTGATAGAGAATCGAGATATGTTAAAAATCTATTAAATCATTTCTTACTCACTTATAATTGGGTGATGACGTAGTTGAAAGATAAAAACTACTAAACAAATCTATATAGCGTGTGCATTTGAAGTAGACATCTAATGTACAAATATAAGTAGAGAAGTTTGATTATGGTAGATTGATAATAGAGTATGGATCCACACGTGTTACGTAAAATATGTGATTATAAAGATTTTGTATAATAAAAAACATAATATTTTAATCAAATATCATTTTCTTCTTCGAAATATGGATTATTAATTTGATCAACTCTATGCCACAAATATTTTTTCAAATTTTGATTCATAAAATACTCATCATCATATTCACATGAGAAGGTAATAAATGGAAAACTATACTCAAAATATGTAAAGACATGTATGAGTGGCTTGTTGTGCCATTTGAGCTAACAAATCTATATGTAGAGTATTTTTGAAGTTATAGCTCAAATATTCCAAGAAAATATTGATTTTGGTGTTCATAAGGATCAAATGTTATATAATAATGTTAATAAGAGCATATTATTTGACAATATAATATCTTTTGGATTATTTTGTTAACAACTCGGACATACAGACAAATCCACATAAGGAATAAACTATGAAATGTTAGGCAATGCCTTGTACAATCTCACAGATACTAAGTTAGCAGGTATGAATTATTTTTGTCATAAATTTCTTTAGTATTTCAGTTTGTTAGATTCCCTATCAATGTCTGGTTAAAATAATAATATTATAAACCAATTGAGAATCATGAATATAGACTCAAATTACCAAAAGATTATGGAGTTTCATCGGTGTTCAACGTTGTTGGTCTTGTTGTCATGTTCTCAATGAGTCTATATGTTCAATAATCTATTCTAGGTTCGATGAATTTAATTTCATTTATACAAGCTTAGTAGTGGTTAAATTCAACTCAATCTTTCAAGAGAATATATTGGACATCATTCAACGGAATATCGATAGAACAATAACTTCGAGCATTGACCAATTTATATTATTGTTCTACATTTATATGTATATATTTTAAGTTCCACCAAGAATATTGAAGTCCAACTATCTAAATCTACAAATAAAAATTCTCGATATAATGATTGTAATTTTTTAAAATTATTTATTAGGTGGAAAATGGAAAGTCAAATCATAAATTGAGTTTATTAAATTAACATTCGATTTTGGAATTCAAATTTATTTAGTGAAGTGTAACAAAAAATAATAAATTGGCTAGTATTTGCCTCATATTTATTCAAACTTAAGTTTTTTTCACCTTTTTGTTTTTTATGAAACATTTGAGATACTTAACTCTGTGTTTTTATTGAATTTTAATTTGATAAACCATTTAACTCGGTTTTTCTTGCTGAACCTGAGTTTGATAAACCGTGTCACAGAAGAGTTTTTTATGTGTCTCTTGATTTTTAAATTTTTAAGCGTTGTTTAATTTGTTTTAATATTTTACAACTCGCAAGTGTATCACCATTCTCTTGTTTAAATAATGTATAAGTTTAATTTTCATCGAGTATTAATTTTTTATTTTTTAGATTCAAACACTATAATAAAGTCCAACTATAATAACTTTCTTATAAAATACAAGACAACACCATATTTTATATATAATGGTCATAATATCATATTTTGAATTAAAGTTTTATTTGTTTTAAAAATATTATTTATATAAATGACTAGCTAATTAAAAACTAAAAATATTAATTTTTTAGCTATTCAAGAGCTCATGATTGTTGTGGAAAACTTAGACAAGATTACTAGA
Organism: Limnanthes douglasii subsp. nivea; assembly: GCA_036936605.1. Lineage (NCBI taxonomy): Eukaryota > Viridiplantae > Streptophyta > Magnoliopsida > Brassicales > Limnanthaceae > Limnanthes > Limnanthes douglasii. The sequence continues at coordinate 358,336,770 of JAUPFV010000001.1, forward strand.
ATTTTTGGTTTTCATGATGGTATTTCTAACATCTCTAATAAGATATGGCTATTCTGGAAAAACGATTTTACAGTTAAAGCATTCCAAATCAAGAGCAACTATTACACATAAAAATAAAGTATGTTTATTTGGACAATGTCTTTTTTTGTCTCTATAGTTTATGCATAGTTTATAATGGAGCAAAGGGAAGGTCTCTGGAATAGCTTACAAAAACTGGCTGATTATTATAGAGAGTGGATATTTATGGGTGATTTTAACGCAATCACCAACTCTCATGAGCAATTATCATGCTCAACTCTATGCTTAAACAGAATTGATAACTTTAATAATACCATTATTGATTGTCATCTAAAATATACTGGTTAAAATGGCTCAAAATATACTTGGACAAACAATCACAAATGGAAGGGGTTGGATATAGTGTTATATAACACAACATGGACAAACTATTTTTAAAACACGAATGTCAAACATTTATCTAAACCAAGATTTGATCATACTCCCTTGTGCATAACTATTTATGATTCTCACGGTAGATTTAAAACCTCATTTAAGTTTCAAACATATGGACACTGCACCTAGAATTCTTAAACTTGGTTGAGCAAAGTTGGAATGAAGACCTATCAGGGTTACCTATTCGAGTTTGTTTAGCAAAAACTTAAAATATCGAAGCTTAAACTTAAGATTTGAAATAAAGAAGTATTTGGGAATTTTTTTGATGTCATTGCTCAATTAGAAGAAGAAGTAAAGTTCTTAGAAAACTGTTTAAAAGAAACAAAGAGTATAAATGACAAAACAAGTTATCCAAAGCTCAAGCCATACATATACAACTTTTGGCTATAGAATAAGCATATTGGTAACAAAAATATGATACTAATTGTATAAGAGTGGGAATAAGAATACTGCAAGCTTTCATGAATTTGTAAAAAAGAAAAAGAAAAAAATTAAATTCAGAGAATTTTGGAGGGAGACAATTGGATTGAGGATCAACATGCTTTAGGTAACTCTCCTGAGGAGAATTATTGGTCCATTTTTCTGAGCAACCTAATCCTAAGGAACCAAAAGATATTCAAAACAGTATACCAAATATTATTATACATTTAGATAAAAAGAATCTAATGGTTGTACCTTCATAAAATGAGATATTAAACTCGTTTAAATCTTTGAACCATTAATAGTGTTGCGAGTGTGAATGGCTTCAATACGAAGTTTTTTCAATATTGATGGGCTATAATTGCTAAGGACATTTGTGCTACAATTGTAGCCTTCTTTAATGGTCATCGTGTTCCTCATGGTATCTATACAATATCAATATCTTGAATTCATAAATCGGATTCGCCTAAAACATGCAACGATTTCAGACCAATAAGCTTATGTAATGTTTTTAAGAGAATTATATCCAAAATTCTGAATGAAAGATAATCTGCTATTCTTCCCAAGATTATACATGAATAAAAAAATGGTTTTTTTAAAGGAATGAATATACATGACAATATAATTTTGACTCAAGAGATAACACATGAATTATACATGAAATTCAGAGGTGATAACTTGATGATTCAAATCGATATGGCAAAAGCATATAATAAAATTTCATTCATCTTTATACTAAGAATATTAGAAGCCTTTGGCTTTAGTAGAAGGTTTGTAGATAGAATTAAGAGTTATATTAATGCAATATAGTTTTTGTTAGTGTAAATTGTGAGATAAGAGTTTACTCCAAGTCTTCAAAAGGTATTAGATAAGGGGATCCAATTTCGCCTAGTATGTTTATCATTATGAAAGAATACCTTATAAGAGATCTTAAAAATATTTTTGAAGACAATAGAGATAGGATGTGTCATATCATGGAAGATTGTGGAACATATTTTTATCATGACATCAACTATGGCAGTCAAGTATGTTCCATTTATTACTACATCAAATCACACATTATGGTTAAGAAAATTTGTCATATGATTGCGTAAAATGAAGAGTTTTTATAGACTTTTTTTCTTTAATATGGCAATAGTTCAGTTGTCATGTTCTCGAACAAAAATAAGAGATCAAACAAGTCTACACATATAGATATTAGATTTTTAATTGTGAATGAATGAATCTAGAATGGTGCGATCAAATTGAGTATATATACACAAATTGCATGGTTGTAGATCCTTTCACCAATGCACTATCACCCTCAGTATTCTCGAACACATAGTTCTCATCTGTGTTTTTACTTAGAGGATATTAGATTCACTGAGAGTGTTCAGTGAGAGTGTTGTATTGATTTTCATTTTTTGTTTTTCATATTTTATGCGTACATTCGAGTTACTTTAGATTAATAATACACTGATTCAATTTTTTCTCTTATTACTTGAAGTTTAACGATCTCAATTTAGTTGAGTAGGACTAATTGGAGGTCGACGTGTAGATTCTTCATGGCTGTGTCAGAATTCCATGTCGCACTCCATAAGAAGTGGGGCCATTAGTGTGTTAGTTTACAATATAGTTATTGTAGATCAGTTACACACTGATAAATCGTGGTGGACCCTCTTTAGTTCATGGTTAGCTACCATATGATATAATCAGACATACATTTGTTTTATCGAACACATTGTTACATAGTGTATACTCAGAGGATACACTTCAGTACACGTGAATGATCTAAGTGGGAGAATGTAACAATATATTAGATTTTTAAGCGTCGTCGTACGTGAATTGAGAATATCCTTACATGTTGTTATATGTCCAAGTAAATAAATGTAATCCAAATTTAGTACACTCGACCTATAGATAGTAATAAGGTGCGTTATTATAGCGTAGATAACATTTGTTTAATGTGTATCTTGAATGAGGGACCATCAATCCAATGCTGTAGTTATTGTGCTAAAAAAACTCAATAGATGTTATGGTCCACTGACTAGTACATCAGATTGTAATAACTTAAAAACTATATAAATGGTTGATTAAAAAACGATAAGAGTTAAATGGTTAAATTTAAAAAAATGGGTTAATTCAGGTAGTCAATTTAGTGAAATCAATTCACTAAATATAAATAGTAATCTAAGAACCCTAATTTAATAACCTTAATTTAATAGTTTTGTATTCTAGCCCTTTCAAATCAACCATTTATCTTCATTTTTATCACTTTTTTGAGTGATTCTCCAATCGCAAATCTATAATTGTTCTTATCTTCTTTTTCTATATATAATTTCATGAACACTTAACGCACTTTAAAAATCTTCATAATCGATTTTTAATTAACGAAATAAACCAACGGTAAAACGAGATATGCAACAAATAAAAATAAAAAATAAAAAATTATTTCTATTTTATTAGGATCTATTTTTAATATCTAAAATATTAATTTTTTACCATTATTTACAATTTATATGTCAGCTATACTAATATGTTGACACCATCTTGTTTGTTGTATATTTTTTTATCAAATACTATCGAATATTGATAAAAAGAGATAATCATTATTAACTTTTAATGATATTATGATTTCATATTTTATATCGTAATACTATACCTGTAGACATGTATAGATGAAAATTTATATAAAAACCGGGTATCAAAAAACGTTAAACACGAGTTTCACTACGCAAATCTATAGCGAATACCTTAGAAACTAAGGTACATCTTATCTTATCCTGTCATTTCATAACTACTGGAACGCTAATTACATTACTTTACTGGCCATGACTGAACAGTGATAGTGAGATTAACATGTGCATGCATGTTTTAGGCGATTTAAATATTATTAAATAGGTGTAGGTTGAAAGTCAATTACTTTAGAGTACCTACTACTACTAGTAGTACCTTTTGAAATAGTAGTACTTAATAAATAAATAAAATACTTTATTTTATTTATGAAGTGAATCTAGCTTGCATTACGCAGACTCCAAACAGTGACGTACGCGAGCTTTAGTTCAATTATTGTGTTGGTCCAATAAGAGTCGCGTTTCATGTGACCACAGTGGACCGACGATTTTAAACTCTCTTTGAGTGTTGAGTTTTATGTGACATCCACTTTCAATGTTACTCATGTAAGGGATATCTTCGTCTAATAAAATTACGCAATTATTAAACGATATCGGGTTTTTTACAAATAAAACCTATAATCAAAATTAAATCATCAAAAAATCAAACCAATACAAACCACCAAGAATCGGAAAACTTTAATATACAATATAAATAGGCTAGTCATAATATTTTATTTTTAATGAGATGTGTTATAACAAAAAAAATATATAAAATAATAATAATAAATATTACAATATTTATTATTAACATATTCTGGACATAATATGTTACTATTAATTAATATGTAAACGAAACTATTGATTTTAAAAAATTAAAAGAAAGGATACGTGGTTTCCTGAATGAGTTATAATTCTAGTTTTGGAGTTTTGGTTACTGTAATGTTTATTTTTTTTAAATAATTCATTTATTTTACAATTTTGGTTTAGGCGTAATGAGTTTTGATTTCATCTTTTAGTTCAGTTTCAGTATGAGTGAAGTTTTTATACAGGAAATTCAATCTCGGTATGCGTTCATTTTCAGATTTAGAAAACTTCAAAGTTTTGGCTAAGGAGAGAATCAATCTGAAATTTGATTATATATATTGTTCACGATCTGAACGGAGAATAACTTGAGCGTTAAGGTGGTACACGTTTGTTATAATTAATTGGGTGTATTATTTGATCAAAGTCGTTGATCAGGATTTCGTACAGTTTTGTTATAATCACATGGGGTACTATTTGAGCATTGTCATTGATTTGAAAAATAATAGAGGTTATTGAAACAACATTGATTTGCTATTGTCAGGATGATATACGTTTGTCATTATCTACACCTGATTTAAGATCATATATCTTAGAGAATCACATGCATAATGATAACTAAAAAACGTTATTCTTGAACACGGAGCTATTAGAGAGGGAAATTTCTATTTGTGAGCGAAAATATTAAAGGACGTTAGTGATTTAAAACTAAAATAATTCTTGAATATAATGACTTCAAACACACTCATAGAAATTTTACGAGTTAAGACATACCACTGAAAACTTGATACACTATTTGAGGACTTTTGAACAATAAGTGTTTGATTGTAGTATGTGTGTTATAATTCGTTGTAATTGTTATATCTATAAAATCATATATGTTTCCCGTGGATGTAGGATTGCTTCGTAATTTAAACCACGTAAATCTTGTATTGTTTATATGTTAAGTTCTTACATATTGCACGAACTTAAGTTATGTTGGCAAAAACTTAAATATTGTTAGCATGAAATTTAGTGCAAGTCTCTAAATGCATATAATTGTGTGCATAAGCATTTAATCAACCTGATGATTATTTGTAAGTTCTTAACAAGTAATGCAATGAATGTGAAGATTTAGAAGTGGGTCCAAATATCAAAGGATCGTTGGTAATCAATATTGAATGAGAAAATAAAAAAATTCGTGAAGACGAGTACAATGAAATGTGATTTTTATAAATTTCTTGGAGATATTGATTTTAATCTCTAGAGAATTAAAAATCACGGCTCTCATTTTATAGAAAGGAATGTTTACTACCATTAATGAGAAAACTATAAATAAGATTGATGTCGAAGTATTATCCTAGACCCATAACACTCTAACCTCGATTTTGGGGATGAAATATTAAGGGATGCATATGAATTATTATGAATTTTTTTTATATAATTGTTAACCCTAACGATCGCATGATTATACGTGATCTTTAGATTTATATGAATATTATAATTACAAATATTTTTATCATATTATTGGTGGCTCGTATGCGGTAAAAAAAGCAAATAAAATGAATATTGCCTTGAATTATATAAATAATATATATTTTGTTTACAAATCTCATGCATAAATAGATTGACATATATAACATAATTTTTTATTAAATTTTACGGTGATAAAATTTCACATCTTGTGCTATTTTTTTTATTTTTAAACTTTTAGACTTTAATTTTTTACCTATAATATTTCTCATATATATGATATGCTTAATAATATTTTGAATTTACTTTTTCTAGTATAACAAATTGATCATAAGTAGTATAAAAAATGAAGATAATAAATTCATTTTTCATATATCGTTATTATGATATTTGTGAAATTCGATATAATATTGTTAGAGATTTACGTGGTTAGGATTTAAATGAATTATTACCATTTAGTCATATATATATATATATATATATTTAACAAGTGCGTTTCTAGTCAATACATCGAATCTTGTCATGGCGAAATAGAGGTTTTACCTCAACACGTGTTGTAGTGAGCGTGAAGAAACGATATAAGAAGTAGATCAATCACACATATGAAAGCTAAAGAAGTAAATCTACTTAAGTGAAATGAGAGGAAAATATCGGTTAATATCTAAAAGGGCTGGTACAAGTTCAAAGGTGATTTTCTGGACATGCAAGAAAAAATAGGTGAGAGGATATGAAAACAACTATCAAAATACCAAATTCAAAGATGATATAATGGTGTCTAATGACTGTGAGTATGTTGATGGTTTAATGACAAAAGGGTGCTAGGTTTGGATGCATCGTTTCACATGTGTTTCAATAAGCATCGGATTGAATACCTATAAATGGTTGATAGTGGAAAGTCATCATCGGGATTGACGAATCCTACGATGTTAAAGGGATTAGAACGGTTCGATGTAAGTTATCCATATGATTTAAAAAATTAATCAACAATGTAAGCTATGTACCTAAAGTTAAACGTAACTTTTTTCTATTGAGATGTTAGATGATGAGGGTTTACCTATAAGGTAGATGGTAGATTTAGGGTCTTATAAGGTTCTATTGTTGCAATGAACACCAATAGGACTAACGGTGTGCCAGTTCTCGAGGGCTCTATAATAGTAGGAGGTGTGTATAGTATGGTGAAAGATTCTACTAGGTTGTGGCATCATTAGATGAGGAATTTAAGTGAGAAAGGAGTCAGTGAACTAGATAAACATAGATTGTTAGATCGTATAACAGTTCAGAAGTTTATATTTTGTGAAAGCTGTGTATTAGGTAACATCGAGAGAGTGAAGTTTCTGCTCAACAACTAGACATTCAATGAAGTACTTGATTATGGTCATTCTAACCTTTGGGGTTCAGCACGAGAACCAACCATATATTGTGCAAAGTACTTTATATCGTTGATTGTTTAGTATTCCAAGAAAGTATGGATTCTACTTTTGAAGACCAAAGATGAAGCATTTGCTGCCTTTGTGAATTGTAAGACTTTGGTAGAGAATCAAACCGAGAAAATGTTGAAAACGATTCAGACATATAATGGCTTGGAGTATGTGATAATGAGTATACTAGCTATAATTGAGACTACCCAACATAAAGGGCTTGCTGAGAGAAGGAACTGAAACATGTTGAAATGGGTTAGATATATTATTCATATAATTGGTATGGATCAAGTATTTCAGGGAGAAAACGTGACAACGGCTGTGTATATCATCAATATGAGTCCATCTATGACGCTTAAGTTTATTTTTCCTCAAGAGGTCTAAATAGGAAAGAAACAAAACTTAGAACATTTTAGTGTATTTGGATGTGCTATCTACGCACATAAGAATCATGATAAGCTTAGGCCAACAACACTGAAAAGTTTGTTCCTCAGCTACCGAGAGGAGTAAAATGGTATAAATTGTGTTGCATTCAACCTTGACGTCAGAAGCACCGAGAGGAGTAAAATGGTATAAATTGTGTTGCATTCAACCTTGACGTCAGAAGCGTTTTGATAATTATAAACATGGTTTTAATGAATATGACATGCCACTAAAAAAGTAGAAACTTAACCTAAAACTCTTGGGAAAAGACGTCAAGTTGATGATAGATCTCATCTACAAAATAAAGATGGGGACACTTCTGCATAATAAGATTTTATGCCTACCCATGCCTCGGGTCGTACATAGGATGTTCAACCACATCATGATTATGAAGCTGGCCGAGGGTCTGGTATTCCAGGGTCTTTGGGTGATAAGGTAGAAGAGAAATATGATCTTGACAATTATCAACTGGTGAACGATATAACACGAAGAACAAACAAACAGACGTATATATATTGTTTTACTGATGTAATTGGTTATGTTGTATATATTAAAATTTCGAGAGATGTTCTTAAACCCAAAACGTAGCACGATTCTATCAAGATTAGTCATAAAGAAAATTGGCTTACGACCATGAAAGAAGAACTGAGATCTCTCAAGAAGATAAACACTTGGATTCTTATAAAACAGCCGATGGGTCAGACATTGGCTGGGAGTCAATGGATACAAGATAAAGTCATGTATTCATGGTATAGAGTTATCCATATATAAGGCTAGGCTCGTGCCTTATGAATTTACGTAAAAGGAGGATGTCAATTTTAATAAAATATTTTTGTCTGTTGTGAAAGAAACCTCCATCATGGTTTTGCTATTAGTTGTTGTTTTAGATTTGATCTTAAGCTAGATCAAATGGATGTTACCACTTACTTCCTACATGGTAAATTGGAAGATAAAATTTACATGTATCAACCGAATAGTTTTGAAGAAGGAAATAAGGGTTATGCGTGTTTGTTAAAGAGACTCTTTTATGGGCTGAAACAGCCGCACATGCAGTGGAATAGAAGATTCAATTATTTTATGAGATCCATTAGATATACCCATACCTAGTACAATAGCAATGTCTATTGGAATGGGGATACACACATGGAGAGACAAGTGTTATTGTTGTTGTATGTTGATGATATACTAGTAGTTGGAAAATATAAGAGAGAGATTGAAGCGGTAAAGACCAAATGAAAAAAGACCAAATGAAAAAAGAGTTTGAGATGAAAGATATGAGAGAGATTAAGAGGATATTTGGTATTAAGATCAGGAGGAACACGATGAATGGGTATTTATTCTTATCTCAACAAGAATATATACAGAAAGCCCAAGCAAATTCTCGATGTCCGAAACAGAAACGGTTGGAATTCCCATCGATTCTCAATTGAAATTTAGTGTCACTCAAACACCAGCCGAAGTATCAGATAATAAATATATGTTGGGGATATCTTACGCTAGTTTCATTGGTAACATTATATATGATATAATTTGTATGCGACTGGGTCTTGCTTACGCAGTAAGTATTTTGAACATATTTATGTCAAATTCATAAAACTCGCATTAACATGCACTCAAATAGCTTATGAGATACTTGAAGTATATGACTGCTGTAGAGTTGTGTTACAATCAGAATGATACTTGTGATATATTGTTAAAAAAGTATATAAAATCCGATTATGCATTTAATATATATATATATATATATATATATATATATATATATATATATATATATATATATATTATATCATGTCGGTTTCATTACCGTAATCTACATTATGTTCACCTCTTTTATAATTAGACTTTTAAAAAGACTACACCTCTATATTTCGTTATACTCATATAATTGGTGTTCAGCCTAAGAGGCTATATGATTGGGTAGTAGTAGCCTCTTTTACATTAGCATTTTTTATTTTAAATATTAAGAAAGGCTCATATTATGAATGAATAGAACTTACCTGGTATAAAGCACTAGTTTTAAAATAACATAATTATCAGTATTACGTATAAATCCGGATATTCTCTCTAAAAAAAGACATTCAAAATTAAAAACATCGTCATATCATAAGAATTTGGTCAAATGCCGGTGCATAAAGAAATAATATATAGAGATTTAGTTGGTTAAGATTCCTTTCAGAAAAAGGAAATTCCTAATCCCAGAAGAAACATAAAGAAATAGTAGTAGTTGTAAATAAGCAAAAGTAAGCGTCAACAACAACGAAAAGTTTGAAAACGAAATGCATTGACTATTAACTTTATTAACTTTGACGAACCGGAACCGTAGCTGTAAACTTATGTTAACCAATAATTGTTTATTTCTTTTCAAAGCAAGAGAGACATAATTTCTGCCTACTTAATTCCACAAAATATATATATATAATACCGACCTAGTACCGGAGAAAGAAAAACAAAAAAAGTGTTTTCACCAAATTTGATTAGTAATTTAATGAAGAAAACATGCAGTTTTATTTACTTCATGTTATATTTTAGTCACGCTCCACTTTGGTTTTAACAATATGCTAAAGTACCCGGGTTTTTTTTTTAAAAAATATTCATATAAATTTACAATATTTAAAATATTATAATTATGAAACCGATCGTAAAATATTAATAGTTTGGGTTGGTGGATTAAAAGATAGTTTAAAGAGTTATACCGAAAATACTTAGTAGATATTAGTTGGACTGATGTAGGATATAAAAGAAGAATTGACGGAGAATCTGTTAAGGCTATGGTTCTCACTGGATACCAGACCATCAAATTGTAGTAATGATAGTTTTGTGAGTAAAATTAGAAGAAGATATGTTTTATTAAGATTATACAATGAATATTTCACATGCCGACTTTCATCTCTTTCGATCTCAAAATGTAAAACAACAAGTTTATGCTTTTTCTACGCAATCCATTGAAAATGTGACTATACAAACATGTTAGTCATTTATTGTTGAAATATTTGTGGCCTTCAACATCTACCGTTTGTTTTCTTGTCTAAAGACTCACAAAAAGATGAATCTAGTTTTATTTTCGATTTATTTTGTGGATCTTAATATTTCGATCAACGAATTGTAAATTTACATATATGTATATTTGTTAGGTGTTGGGTATAAGTAACTCTTCAACAGAATAGAGGTATTATCGAAAGACTATATGGATGTTAGATCTACCATTACATGTATATGCAATAAGCTCTATGATGCTTGAGTCATGAATTAGTTGTATAGACGTTTACTCGTCTTAAGGGCTGATATAAGCTGTAAGACAACCGATGACCATTGGGTCAAAAAATATATGTTGAAACAGGCTTATCGAAGCAAGCTGGCCAAAGCGGGTTGGCCGAAACACCACTCTGCACTGGATTGTAGTACCACTAGACCGAAGTGAAGTATTCTATTTACTAAGTATCTAATTTTTATTCGATTTTCCTATATTAATAGAATATGAGTTATTTCAGCAGTTGATTAATGGGATTTAATCTGAAGTCTCTGATGAAGAATTAAGATTTTCTCTACACATCTAATAGAAGAATATACTATAATCAATGATGTCATGTGATGCAACTGTAATTCCAGAGATACAATTACGTGAGAAATTACTTCATGAGATAGTGAAATGAGTCTAAATCTTTGAGAGATAAGTGAGGTGAGAGATATATATACTGAAAAGATGGTTCTCTGAATCATGTTATCTTTTGTTAGAAAGATCCATTAAGTTATTTGTGTTTGGAAAGTCTTTATGTAACCTACTTATATATACAAAAAGGATATGTTGCTCATGAATATATGATTCATTTACAATATTAACAATGTTAAATATCGTAATGTGTGTCTGATTTTATTACGTTTGCTTTTAATTGTTGATTGTCTTGTACATGACAATTAGGTCATTCTTTTATAGGTTCGTTAAATTATATATCAGTTCTTGTCGTGATCAATCTGTGTATTGGTTTAACCCCCAGTAAGTGATGTCGTGAGCATGAAGTAATAGTAGAACTAGTAGATCAATTGTGATACATATGTTGGAGAAGTAGATCTCTTCTGGAAAACCGGAAAGGCAATCTTAGCCTGAAAAAAAATAGACGGATCTAATAATTTTAACATGTTTAGAATTGAGGTAAGGCTTACATAGTACACAAAGGATTGGTGGCTACAATCGACGATAAATCTACACAGATTGATGTCGTGGTACTGCTTAAAACTCATAGTGCCCTCATATTGAGCTTGTGAGATGAAGTGCTATGAGAGGTATCTAAAACGCTTAGAATATTAGAGATATGAAATCTTTCTAGAGGTGATTTACATGAAGAATTCCTTGGCAAATAGATTATATCTGAATAAACAGCTTTACACAGTGTCAATTAATAGTAGCACATAAATACAAAGGACCTAGATTATTATAGCTAAATTATACATGACTTGAATACAATTGGTGTGAAAGAGGAGGAAGAGGATAAAAAAATCATCATCTTTAGTTATCTGCTGAAGGAGTATGAACACTTAATGGACACCATGTTCTATAACAAATAATCCCTTATGATGGCTGGAGTTAAGAGCTCATTGAACTCCAAAGATCTTCAAAACAAGAGTGTTCTAAAGGGTGACTGTAAGGGAAATATACTGAGTGTGATGGGTCATTCGAGAAATAAATACTCAAGTAAGATGAGAGGAACATGTTGGTAGAAGTCCAACGAGCATGGGTCGAGTTAAAATTTAATTTGTTAGACATAAAAGAAAAATATAGCATATCACCGGAAACTACCCAGATAAGTGAAAGAAAAACAACTATGAGAAGACCGAAGGCGGAGATTCTATAATGGTGTCTGATGATTGTGAGTACGATGGTGAGTTAATGACTTCTTATTCTTGCAGGTATAATGATAAATGTCTGCTGAATTTAGGTGTGTCATTTCACATAACTGCCAATAAGTATTGGTTTGAAGACCAACGAACGTTTGATGGTGGAAGGGTTATCCTCGGTAATGACGAATCGTGCAATATCACAGTGATTAGAATAGTACGACTCAATTTTTATACATGACTTTAAGGATTAATTAATAATATAAGGTATGTACCCAAATTTAAACGTAACCTTATTTATATTGGGATATTAGATGAGGAAGAGGTTGACCTATAAGGGTAGAGATGACAAAATTAGGATTTTGCAAGGTGTCGTTGTTGTTATGAAAGCCTATAGGACTAACATTATGTTAGTTCCTGAGGATATTTTAGTAGTATGGAGTGTGTTTAGTATATTAAAAGCTTCCACCATAATGTTGCATTATCTGTTAGGGAATTTAAGTATGAAATGACTCAGTGAACTAAGTAAAAAAGGATTGTTATATGATATTATAGTTCAAAAGTCGAGCTTTTATAAAAGTTCCATTTTGGGTAAGAGGAAGATGGTGAAATTGTTGTGCAGGAACCAGACATCCAATGTAATACTTGATTATGTTCACATTCAGACATCTGGGGTCATGTACGAGAACCTACTATAGGTCATGAAAGGTACTTTATATCGTTGATTGATGACTATTCTAAGAAATTATGTGTTCCACTTTTAAAGACCAAAGTTTGAACGTTTGCTACCTTTATGAATTGGAAGACTTTTGTAGAAAATCAACCTGAGAAAGTGCTCAAGAATTTTCATAATGATAATGACTTGGAATACGTGAATTAAGAGATCACTAAATTTAGTGAAAAATTTGGCATTAGTATATACAGAACCATATGTGGGACTCCCCAACTAAATGGGCTTACTAAGAGAATGAATTGGACCCTATTGAAATAGGTTAGATGCACGCTTCATACAACTAGTACGGGTCGAAGGTTTTGGGGATAGCCATGAAAACGGCTGCATATATCATCAAGAAGAATCCATCTATAAAATGATTAAGTTTATTTTTTCTCAAGAGGAATGGGCTGGAGAGAAGCCTAAGCTAAAACATTTAATAGTGTTCGAATGTGCTACCTACACACATGTGAAACATGAACAAAAACATGTAATGTTTGTTCCTCGGCTATCGGGAATGACTGGAAAATTATAGGTTGTAGTGCATTGAACCTCAACGTAAGAAGGATATTATAAGTATGGGTCGACAACGGCTGTAGTATTCCTCGCATGCTTCATACAGCTAGTATGGGTTAAAGGTTTTTGGAATAAGTCGTGACAACGAATGCATATATCATCAACAAGAGTCCATCAAGGACGATTAAGTTTCTTTTTCCTCAAGAGGCATGAACTAGAGATAAACCTAAGTTAGAACATTTATTGGTATTCAGATGTGCTTCTTACGCACATGTGAAACATGATAGGCTTAGGCCAAGAGCATGTAAATGTTTGTTCCTTGAATATCCAAAATGATTGAAAAGATATATGTTATAGTGCCTTAAACCTCGACGTAAGAAGGATTCTATAAGTATGATCGTAGTTTTCAATGGAGATGACATTTCATTGAAGAAGATGATGAAGACTCAAAGTAGTACTACTGGAAAGAGATGTGGAGTTGATGATGGATATGATCTATAAGATGGAGCTGATGAGTTTCTTGGCAAATACGATTTTAGGCTTGGTTTCAACTCAGGTATTACATAAGAAGTTCTACCATTGTATGAGTTCAAAGCATATTGAGGGTTTGTTGTTTCATGGTATTTAAATAATCAGATTAGAGAGAAATATGAATGTGACACTTATCTACTGATGAGGGATAAAACATGAAGATAAAGAAAACAACCACATATACGATTTTCTATATGGAATTGGCTATGTATATTGATTGAAATACAGGAAGATGCTTTCGAACTCAAAATGTATCTCGATGCTATCAAGAGAAGTGATAAATAAAAATAGCTTACGACCATGAAAGAAGAATTGAGATTTCTTAAGAATATGTACACTTGGATTCTTATGAAGCAACCAAAATGTCAAAAGTTGGTTGGGATTAAATTATTATTCAAGAAGAAACCAAGTATTCCTGTTGTTGAGTTACCCAAATACAAGGATAGGCTCGTGGCTAAGGGATGTATACAAAAAGAAGGCGTGGAAATTAATGAAATATTATCGTCGGTTGCAAAACAAACCTCCATTAGAGTTGCTATCAATTGTTTGTAGATTTTATTTTGAGTTAGATCAAATGGATGTTATTATTGCCTTCCTATATGGTGAATCAAAAGATATAACTATACGTGTCAACTGGATGGGTTTAAATAAGTGAAGGAGGGTTATGTGTGTTTGTTGGAGAGACTTTTATATGGGCTAAAATAATCACCATAACAGTGAAATAGAGATTTGATTGTAATTTGAGATCTATTAACTACATTTTTAGCTTATAAGATAATAACTTCTATTAGAATGAAGAAATGCACATAGAGAGACAAGTCATATTTTTTTGTATGTGGATGACATATTAATAGTGGGTAAAAACAGGGAGAAGATTAAGCGGTAAAGACTCAAATGAAAGGAGAGTTTGAGGTGAAAGATATAGGAGAGGTTAAGAGGATACTTGGTGTTGGGATAAATATAAAAAAACCGAAAAGGTATTCATTCTTATTTCAACAAGAATATATAGAGAAGGTCCTAAGGAATTTCACAACATTCGAAGCAAAATTGGTTGGAAATTCCATTGGTTCCCAATTTAAAATCAGGGTCCCTCAAGAACCAACCGAAGCAACATTTAAACAATATATGTACGAGATATCTTATGCTAATGCTATTGGTAGCATTATGTATGCTATGATTTGTGTGAGACCTGATCTTGCCTATGTCGTAAGTGTTCTGAGCATATTCATTCGAATTAAGGGAAGCCACATTCACATGCACTCAAGTAGCTCATGAGATACTTGAAGACCTCATTTGTTGTATGGTTGTGTTACAATCAGAAGGATATGGGTGATATAGCACTAAAATGGTATATGAACTCAGATTATGGAGGTTGTCTCAACACAAAGAAATATAGGTTGATTTATTTATAACTGTGCTTGGATGAATGACTAGCTGAAGTGTTGTGTACATAATTTTGTTGTGATTTCTTCTATGGAATTCGAGTATTAAGATGCTACAGAAGACATAAATGAAGCTATTTAAGTGAAGGGATTGTTGAGAGAACTCACCGGTGTGGATCTAGATGTGGTTCCGTTCTATGGCAATACTAACAGTATCCATTTAATAAAACATTTGAATTTTTATGAGTGAACTAAACATGCATAGATTAAGCCACACTTTCATCAGAGACGTGGTAGAGAATGAGTAAGTGAATATAGCTAAGATTGTTAAAGAAGAAATCCCTTCAGATGCTTTGACCAAGGTATTACTAATTTTAAAGCTGACTAACTATATGAGACTAGTGCAAGTCTAGGATGCAGATGACCTGGTCTCTAAAGAGTATAACATTGGGTGCAAGGGATATTTGAGTTATTATAATCCTAGGTGGAATTTTTTTACATGTGGGATATAAGTAACTCGTTAACAGAGGTATCACCGAAGGACTACATGGGATGTTACATCTATCGTTACAAGTATAGGCAAGAACTATTGGATATCTCCAGTACTTGATTCGTGAATTAGTTGTAGGGACGTCAATGATCTTAAGGGTTGATACAAGTTATAGAAATACTAGTGACCATTGGGTCAAAATAAATATGTGTTGAGTCCAAGCATGACTGGTCGAAATAGGTTGGCCAAAGTAAGCTCGCCGAACCAGACTGGCTAAAGCAACTGATCAGAAGCACCACTCTGATTCAAATTGCACTGCATTGTAACACCACTAGACCGAAATGGACTATTATATTTACTAGCTCGCTTATGTTGATTGTGATTTTCTATATTAATATAGTATGAGTTATTTCAGCTATTGAGATAAATAACATGATGTGAATCATGTTATCTTTTGTTATAAATAGTGATTGAGTGTTTTGTGTTTTGAGAGTCTTTCTGTAAGATACTCATATATAAAATAGTAACTATTAGCCGTAGATATAGGATTTCTTCATAATCCAAACCGCGTTGAATATTATCTTGTGTGCTTAGGTTCATTATGCTTATTTTTATTTGTTTCTCGTCTTGTACTAAAATATTATATAGTTCTTTCGTAAGTTTTTTTAATCGTATATCGGTTATAGGCGCGATTGATCAGCGTACTGGTTTAACCCCCAACAATATTAAAATTAATTTATAAGGACCAAATCTCTAAACTTTATAATCGACATTAAATTATAGTTATTGAGTTAAGAATATTAAATGAATTTATAGTATTTATCTCAAGTGGATTTACAGTATCGATTTGATTTTGGGAAGAAAAATCCAGTTAAATTAGTGTAATAACTCAGTGGGTTAGCGTAAAACATTGAAGGATGCCTCACACGAACCCAGAACATGCGTGGCTGGAGTATAGTGTGCTCATAAGGTAACTCATCACGGGGGGCGAACGAGAGAGTGAGTGAGCCCCCCCATAAAGGAAGGTAATCTCACACACAATATAAGCATGAAATGATTGTTAACGTATGGAAGGTGACTTATATTTGGTTGTTGGGGAAAGTAAAGCGTAAGGCACGAGGTGGACAACGTCTGTTATAAACAAGCGTGACACAAATAATTGGATAAAAGAGAAGTTTTGGACGAATAACGACATAGGCACGAGAGCAAGAACTTGACTAAATCGTGGCGGGGACGCTTAAATGAGGGAGAATGTCACAGCCTGTATTTTTCTAATGCACACGCTAGCTTCAACCTATATGTGCAAATCATTATAAGCTCTTATAACATGTTGGTACTAACGTGAGTCTTCGTAGGACATGTAATTATACCGAAACTTCAATATCCAACTATTATATTACTTGTGTGACATATGTGAAAGGTTTTCTTGTGTCGTTAGGCGTGCTTTGTACAAACATTTGATATATATATATATATATATGAACATATTAGATTTTATTTTTATTTTTAGAGATTATAGAAAAACATGTTTTACGTTTATTTATGTAATATATTACGTGTTTAATATATTTAATAAAGTATGATTATATAATTCATGTACAAACTTTTAAAATTTTTGGAAACCCTAATTTATAACAAAAAAATGTGTTTTCACGATTCCAAAAATTATGGAGTCACCTCAATGAGAAGTTGCATCGTCGGTATGATATTTCAGAAGTGGTGCAAGAATCATGTACGTCTTTAGGGTGACCAAGAAAGTAGGTTTGGCCATCGCGACGAGCGCACATGTTTCCAAGACGATATTGTCTAAAACAACATAGGTATCATGATTCACAAGACCATAATTATGCGCCCGGTTTTTCAAATAAATTTATTTTTTTATTCTATCTAAAATTCAGATATTCAAATAATGAGATATTTATTATGTTGAATATTCAGATGATTCAGACTCATAGTTTTAGTGTATCTAATATGTTAGTTTACTTATTTATGCATGTATAATCTTGCATGTTTGGGTATGCTGCTATATCTATATGTTATGTTAAACGTTTCATGAGGTATACAATTATGTTTCCGCACTGTATACATATTAAGTAAGGTGACAATGATGTAAATGGATGGCCTTTGGGATGTGGGAGTGATGATCCATAATGTTTGCTAGGATGTAGCGGGCGATATCCGGCATGTCGATATATTGTTTATTTTCAGGTGTATAGTTTGAATGAAATTCATCTCATTTCATATATGGGACCTTGATGGTATATTTAAGATCCTAAATATTGCTTCGACTATTCCTGGTGCAGGGTAATACATCACAAATATATTTTTAGCTGGGAGAAATACTGAATTAGCATAACTTATACATGAACACTTTATATGTTCATACTATATGTAGGGTAAAATGGTTATGCCACTCGAGTGGTTTATGTCTATGTGAAACTTATAAGAAAGATTTTTGGATGCTTATTGCCAATGGCAAGTAGTTGTGTATGTAATATGACTTTGAGGAAGACTATGCATATATTCTTATGAGAATGAGTAAACTTTTGCATGATTTCGTTATTGCATTCACACGTTTCTCACTAATGCACAACTAGATTTAGATATTGATTGGTCACGTTAAATTATATCAAGTTACCCTCGAGCTTTTCACACGAATATCTTTGTAGTCTTCAAAATGTAACTATGAGTTAATATTATCTCCTTTAAAGAGTTAGTACCTAAAAGTAATGCATGTTGGCCTCTAACCTCTGTGTTTAGGATTACGATGAGCCATTTCATATAAATGTATTTTCAAACAAAAATATTTATAAGATACTTAACATTAAACTATGTATGTTTAGTAATATGTCATTATTGTTTGACATTAAACATAAGTTATAGTTTTATCTTTAGACAACTAAATTCTAAATAATTTAAATATAATAGAAATATAATATGTTTATTCATTAGGAATGTTATGATATTTATAAGACTAGAACATTGGACAATCAACTTCTCCTACCTTGAAATTAAAGTAGGTGATAAGAAAACATCAGTTTTGATGATAATATCAAATATTATTGGCACATTAATTTGATATGGGAAATTCTATAAGTATATCATAGTAGATATTCAAGAGAGATAATTAACATATTTTTAAATTTCAATCCGAATTTAATAATTTCAGTGCTTTAGTTTTTCCAAATTTATCTAAGGCCATTCAATCTGAAAAATGATGCTGATAACATCAATGATGTTTGATAAAGGAAATAATTATTTAAATAATAGTCAAATCGGTTAAATTGGGGGGGGGGGATAATTTGGATTTATAAAAGTCTTGTAAAAGAAACCCAACAAATGTGTAACACTGAGGGTGCTTAATGTAATAAATAATATTTGTGGTTGAGATTAGTAAAATGATAGAGGTGAAGTGACTATAAAATAAGCTAATCATGTGATTCTTAGGCCCACCTCTTGTACTATATAAAGCAACACCTTGTTTTGGAAAACGGTGAACATTTATCACTATTTTTATCAACTTCATTCTCTAGATTTTTTTGTGTTTCTCTCTCTAAACTACCTCTTCCAACCTCTAAAAAATATTTGGAACTATCATTGGCTTCGTCTGCGGGAAACAATTCGTACCCAAAATCATTTCTTAAAAACCACAATTGTATTGTCAAATAATTTGAGGGAAATTGATACATAAATAATAAGAGAGCCAAATGTTGGCACTAATGGTCAGGTGATCAGAACCATATCCGAGGATCATCCCATCGAAGAGCATATGATAGAGGAACAACACTATGATGATCAGTATACTAACGAACTACTTGAAGAGTCCGCCTTAGTGGCTCGGAGGAAAGACCTTTTAGAAGATATAGTGATGTTAAACTCAATGGAGGAAGCAACTTTAAATATTAAAAAGGCTTAGGTCGGAGGTTTGAAGAGAACAAGTAACTGAAATTATGAGTAAGATGACACTCGTCGGACTAGCAAAATACATGAAATACATCGGAGATGAAGTCATTATTCTTCGAGGAAGAAAATGAAACCAATGCGTCGATATGATTCTACTAATCTAGTGACTACT
This sequence comes from Limnanthes douglasii subsp. nivea, assembly GCA_036936605.1. Classification (NCBI taxonomy): domain Eukaryota; kingdom Viridiplantae; phylum Streptophyta; class Magnoliopsida; order Brassicales; family Limnanthaceae; genus Limnanthes; species Limnanthes douglasii. The sequence goes on from JAUPFV010000001.1 coordinate 358,356,870, forward strand.
CCCTTTACGACTCGGACGAGGTTTCCTCCCCGGAAAGGGACAACTGATACGGAAAACGTGATAAGAGAAAATATTTAAAAAGGAGTACGAACAACCATTGGACATCACATCGGGCTAAAGATTCAAAAAAAATGACGAAGGAAAAAGGGTACGCAGGTCCGAGGAATGAGATAAAGTGGTAACCTTTACTAGAAGGGATGAAGTTACGCCCCATGTTCAAGTCCCCTCACGAAGTGAAAGTTTTGAATACCGTGTGAGTAACAAGTTCAAATATCCAACCGGCGAGGGTTTATATACCTTTGTGAATGATGGCCATGTGGCCAGTATGTATAAGACATAACACAATTGGAGATCATCTCCTTTGTTTGTGGATATCGTGTCACGATAAATGTCGAAGCGCTTCGACATCTCCAAGTTAGAAAGTTTGATGAGACTCAAGATCCACACAGCTATATTGAGCAGTTTAAGAATTTTATGATTAATTATGATGACGATGATAAGGTGTTATGTAGGAATTTCTCCCAAACATTTAAGGGTGTTTCCTCGAAATGGTACAACATATTGTCGCAGAGTTGTATCAAATATTCTTATATGTTTTGGAACATCTTCCGCCAACACATCGTGAGAAGCAAAATGTTATGTGCGAATGGTAATACGATAATTCACTGTAGACAGAAAGTTGGGGAGAGCCTAAAGAATTATACCAATTTTTTCATCAAGACTAATACCGATATAAAGGGTTGCAAAGATCAAGTAGCTTTAGCAAGATTCCGAATGGGACTTATCCTTGATATTTTGAAAGATAACGGTGTAGAAAAACAGGCCATGACGTTTAGGGCATTGTTGGATAAGATGAAGAATAAAATCTTGGTGGAAGAGATAGAGGCATCAGAATTGGCCTCTATGGCACAAAGTGAACAAAAACAATTCCAACTATCTCTGATGGTGACATATAATTCAATTCCCATATAAATTATTTCTACTTATCACCTGAAAACTATGTTCAACCAAAAGTTCCGTCCTAGTTACCTTCGAGACCAATGGTGAATTCACATGTTACAAGTACACAATAGAGTGTCAAGCTAATGTCAAACAAGTGGGTCGGGCAAACAAATGTTGTTTAACCAACATTATATGTTGGTACGATCTTTGATAGCGCTTGAAGTCCCGTGTAGTTCTAAAAGCCCATACGATACAAAATTTAAAGGAAAGCAGAATGAGTAGATATTGCAAGTAACATGAAGACATTGGACATGACACGAAGGATTGTATAGAATTAAAAAAAAAGTGATCCAAGTATTCATTGAAAATGAAAAGTTAACAATATTTGTTAAGAAACACTCACATGTTACAACTCCAAAACAAGAAAATACTATAATGATTTCAGAACCTATTTATTCATTTGATGTCTCTTAAGAGTATTTGGATCTGAATCCGGGTATGAACAAGGTTATGTTGGTAGATGTGCCAACTATGAAAGAAAAGGTTAGTGAGTTATGTGCTTTCTTTAAGTAAGTGACAATTTTTGGGGTGATATTATTGGAGAGATAACAAACTACTCCCGAAAAGTCACATTGTGAGTTTAGCTACCTAGTTGGAGGTGCGTACTTCGCCTTATTTGTACTGAAGCCCGTCTCTATTACTTTGTTTTTACGACAAAGGCATAAGAGAGTTGGATGACCCCTATGAGGACGATGTGGTAATTATAGAAGGAATTGTTGGATGTGAGATACAAAGAATTTCGTTAGATGCCCGTACTTTGCTAACATATTATTCATGATAACTTATGAAAAGATAGAAACCCTCCCGGTTATTCTTTAGTCGAATCAAACAATTATGAGTTTTACAGGGGTGACTACCGAAGTAGTTAGAGAATGTGAGGGTATACTGGAACTGGTTTGCGGACCATTAAATGGTAATATTTTTGTTTATTGTAATGAATGTGCCTACATCGTATAATGAAATATTTGGAAGATCTTGGTTATCTAGCATGCATGTTGTTGCTTCGACTGTTCAACAATGTCTGAAATATGTCATGGGAAATAATGTGGGAACAATAAGGAGCAGTCAGAATATGACAAGAGAATATTACCGAACAACTTTGGCCTCAAAGAAAATTAAAGAGGACGAGCCATAGAAAGCATAGTAGTTAGTGGGGTCTTTATTGGGCTCTGACTCTATTGATGATCCGAGGGAGACCTCTGGATTTTTGGTCATTGATGAAAATTTTGACGATCATATTTTTTTCGTTCGAAAGAGTTTTGAATATTAGTACAAAGTTGTCCCTAGAAATACGGGAGATATCAATCAGTATATGTCAACAAGGTTACACATGTTTGCGTGATCTACCGAAGATGTTACAGAGGTGCCCGCTGAAATTATCCACCACGGATTTGCAATCCAAAGGAATCTACGTCCGATTATTAAAAAATAAAGGGTTTTTTCTCAAGAGATATCCAAGGAAATTATGGCCAAGTTAGGTCGTTTGTCTATAGTTGGGCACATACGAGAATCTCAATACCCGTTGTGGACGGCCAATCCAGTTTTGGTAAAGAAGAAAAATAGAAAATGCTGAATGTGTGTAGATTTCATTGATTTCAATAGAGCATCCCAAATGATCATTTTCTAGTTCCTCGGATTAATCATTTCGTAGACTTCACATCAGGGAATTGGTTGATTTCATTTATGGATGCATACGCAGGGTACAATCATATCAAAATGGATCCAAAAGATCAATGGAGTACATTGTTCATCACTAGAAATGGTTTGGATTGTTATATGATTATACCTTTTGGGTTAAAAAATGCTGGGGAAACTTACCAACAAGCAAGGCTTTTGAGGCTCAGATCAGATAAAATATCAGAGTATATATCGATGATATGCTAGAAAAAGTTGAAGAGACGAGGATCATTTTACAGATTTGTAAGAAACCTTTGCCAAATTAAAGAAAAAAAATTGAAACTAATTCTAAAGAATTGTACGTTGAGGTTCAATCCGGAGAATTTCTTGGGTACATAGTCAGTGAGCAAAAGATATAAGTTGCCCCAATACAACTAGACGCGTTGAGTACCATGGCTCCGCCTCGAACAATCAAGGCGGTGAAAATGTTGACAAGAAGGATGGCAACATTGAACAAATTCATATCCAGGTTTTTGGATAAATGCACCCCATTTTTCCAACTGTTGAGACAAACGAATTGCTTTAATTGGACAAGAGAATGTTCTGAAGCTTTTATAGAAAATTAAAGAGTATCGGTCCTCCATAAATCATGACAAAACATAGTCTAGGGGAAAAGTTGTTCGTCTACATAGCTATACTTGAATTATGATGTGAGTGCCTCATTGATTCGAGAGGTCAATAATTTCCCATGACCAGTATACTATGTTAGTAAAAGCCTTCTGGATGCATAAAATAGATATTTTAAGTTAAAAAACTAGCCCTTATTTTGGTTATCAAAACATAGAGAATGAGACCTTACTTTAAGGCTCACTATATCATTGTTGGAACATATTTCCCTTTGAAGAGTATATTATAAAGAACTAGTGTGTTGGGTATAATGACCAAATGGTATATGGAACTAGGTGATTTTTACATTGATTATGAGCCCCAAACCATAATCAAAGCTCAAACCTTAGCAGATTTTTTAGTCGAATTTCATCTGGATCGGCCAGAGATGGAAATAGATGAAGAAAAGTTAGAGGTGGAGTGGACAATCCGAACAGGTGAAGGTTCTAACGCTTCCAGATATGGCCCTCGGGTACAATTGGTTTTTCCGGATGGGATTGCAATGTATCAAGCTATACACTTCGGGTTTCGATCATCAAATAAAGAGGCATAATACGAAGCTGCTTTGGTAGGATTAAGACTTGCTGAAATTTGTGGAGCTAAAGAGGTTAGGCTTGGTGAGCGACACACAACGTTTTATAAATCACGCGTTTGGCCAATATGAGGCTAGAAAAGATCACTTAGTGAAGTATTTGAATGCATGAAAAACCTTGGAAGTTGTTTTTGAAAGCATAAAGTATGAACATGTTTATAGGGGTTATAATTTTATGCCTAATTCTATGGCCACTGACGCATATTCCAAAGAGTACCATTGGATTCTTACATAAGAAAATCCTTTGATAACAAAGACGTCCAAACGGGTGAAAGGATCTGATGAAGCATTCCAAATTTCTACAATTATTAAAAAAGATTGGAGGAGCGACATCAAGGAATTTTAAGTTAATGATATTTTGACAATCGATAGAGCAATGGCAAAGAAAATATGGTTCAAAGACACATTTACGTAGTACTCGGGGACATATTATAAATATTTTAGGAGGCCTTTGTTTTGATGCCTTGGGGAAAATAAATCACAAATGATATTATCCAACCTACATGATAGAGAAGGGTATAGACATTGTAGGTACAAGACTTGGATACGAAGAGTTGTTTTGTGAGGATATTATTGGTCCACAATTTCTTCTGATGCCAAAAAGTTGGTTAAAATGTGTGATACTTGTCAAATGTAATCCACGTATCAGGAGTACCTCTTGAATCGACATCCGAGGAAATACCTTTTGATTGGTAGGGTATTTACCTGGTCGGACCTTTACCAATATCATCTAGGGGGAGAAAGACAATAATAGTTACAGTAGAGTATTTTTCTTAATAGGTGGAGGCTGAACCATTGGCGGGAACAAAATCCAAAGATGTGATCAAGTTTATTTTTTCTAATATTTGTTGTAACTTGGGTGTTCCAAAGAGAATAACGATGGAGAATGGGCCATAATTCGATAATAAAGACATGAGGGCTTTTGTTCTTCTCGACGAATACGACAATGCTTTTTGACATTTTTTTACCCGCAGTCAAACGAATAAGTTGAAGTGACTAATCGAACAATTCTTGATGGGCTCAAAAATAATTTGGAAGGTAAGGCTGGAAAATGGCCAGATTACTTACAAGAAGTCCTATAAGCATATCGAACCATCCCTCGAACACCAACTCATAAATCTCCATTTTTTATAGTCTATGGGATGGATGTTGTAGTAGCATCTGAAGCAGTTTTCCTCTTGTATCGAGTTAGTGACTATACCGAGGAGGGAAATGATGAGGGGAAGCGTGCTGATTTAGACTTAATCGAAGAGAAAAGAAGGGGAGTGCAATTGAAGTATTTGCATTACCAAACTTTGATGAGAAGCATATACGTGTGTAGAGTTAGACGTAAAAGATTCAAGATATGGGACAAGGTCATGAGAAACATATTTTTGCATCTGCAAGAAAATCGGTTTGGTAAATTCGGATATAACTGGGAGGGCCTGTACATGGTAACCGAGAAGTTGAAATCGAGGATGTATTGGCTCAAAGATAAAAAAGAAAGGGATCGTTGTCACCTGTGGAACATCAAACACCTTAAGTTGTATTTGGAATGAAAGTGAATTTTGTATATATGTTTAAAGTTGTGTAAGATCGATGTCACACTCTTTCCTAGTCTGGTGGTGCATGAAGGTTTTAACGAGGTCCCCTTATATCTGATTTTATATAATATGTCTTTGGCATTTTAAAAAAGAATTTTTACAATTATTTCTTTTTGGACGAAAAGGGTATTCCAATGAATGTTGGTGAACAATCATTTACTTTTGGACCGAAAGGGTCTTCCAACGAATGTTGGTCAACAATAATTTATTTATCGACCAAGAGGGTCTTCCAATGAAAAATGGTCAATAACAATAAAAAAAATTATCATATTGTTGAAAGTTCGTTAAGGAAAAATTATCTGGAGCAAAACAGTTCTATTGATAAAACATGGATGGTAAGAAAATATCATGATGATATGAGAACTTCAGGGTACTCTTGGATCCATATTCCGACGAGGCAGGCGAAGAATTTTATGACCCATCAGAACTTTCAAGTGACTCTTCATATTCCAAAGAAATGCCCTCCGGGAGATACTTATCAAACACGAGCTCCCAGAAGCTACATAACTTTAAGTCTGTGAAGTGTTCATGAAAATAAAGCACCATAACGGACTTAACTTTAACATCCATGTCCTCTAATTTTGAAACACAGTCAGCAATGTATTCTTTGAGGGCAGTGTTCTTATACGCCTCAAATTGGTCTCTAAGAGATTTCTTGTCGACCTCATGTTTTTCTAAATCCTTAACAGCCCATTGGAAGTATTCTTTGGTTTTTTCATAGCCTTCAGCGAGGGTCTTAATGAGCGTATCCTTTTGAACATTCACCTAAAACATATGCACTCGCTCCCGATCGAATGTATCCTCTTCTGATTTTCACCGAGCCTCCACCACCTTGAGTTGTTTAAGACGTTCGGTAATAACCTCTTTGAGATGGGTGACTTCATCTTCCAACTCTTTCATCTGGGACCTCCTCTTGAAAGATATCGTATTTATAACAATTGTTTCCTCTTGAAAGATATCGTCTTTATAACGATTGTTTCAAATATTCAATTTTTGCCTTCCTCTCAAGAAACATCGCGGTCTTATGGAGTGCAAGAAGTTAAAGGGCTAGATTTTTATCGCTATAGATATTAAACTGCTTGGATGGAGAGTAGACATCAAAATTCTCAAGGACTTGGTTATCACCTCATTGGTCTTTTTGGGTGTCAGCCTCCTCGTCTTCTTGGGTGGCATTTCGTTGTTTGATACCCGAGGAGAATCTGAGTCAATAACAACAACCTTCTTAGTAGAATGAAAATTTTTCTCATCCATTCCATTATCCGAGGGGGTGGAAGTTTCCTCTACCTCATTGTCGCTTTCTTTAACAACTGTCCGCTTACGTTTTTCTTAGAAAGATGCTGTTTCAAAGACCTTTTGGAGCCACTTTCCTTTGTGGGATCAATCTCCTCAGCCACAACTTTGATATTTTCTTCATGCCCATCCTCTAAAGTTGTTGCTTCAACCACATCTTTTTTATGAATCCGGTGGCTCAAGGCCCTGGCTCTTGCAGACAGATAAACAAGAATGTATGTGGTCTCCAACCGTTTTAGCACACCGAATTTTGTGGGAGGCACCATGAGTTCCTCCATTGTTGTAACTTTCGATAGTTCAACCCTCCAAAGATAGCTTTTAACAAGGTTGACTGGAGTGAAATAACGATGAAATTTATTGGACTAGGAAGGTTTGGCCCAACTACTCAGTTGAGTAAATATTCAACGAACTTCCTCTAGATGCTCCCCAAACACCCTAGACACCCCTTTCATTCCTTCCTCCCAATAAAAAAACTTGTAAAAATGGACCAAATAAATTCAGTAAGGATATACCTCTCCTAGTCGATTTTAAGGAAAGATGATGAAGTCTCTCAGTAAACTCTTCAAATCTAGTTTCCCATAGTCGAAGATAAATAAAAATCTATACTTCCACTTTTTGTCAGCTTTAAGAAGATCATCTATTATATTTAATATGTTCCCTAGTGTAACATATTAAAAAAGGAAGCGAGGATTCTTAGAAACGACGGGTAATCCGACGAATTGTTCCATTGAGAAACAGATCCCTGATATCCTAGCCGCCATTATGCAAGCCATCAGAGTGAATTTCATGTTCGGACCTGCTTGAGCGGGCAAAAGGTTTGCCAGCTCAAAATACTTAGCTGAAGGAGGATCCAAGGGAACCGAAAATCCCAATCAAGAATTTCCAGGTAGACATTTAATTCATGGTCCCGAACAGATAAAGGAGTCTCCAAACATTAAGATATCGAATCGTTATTGAGCTTGGGATATCCCATCGGTCTTGAAAATTTACCTCATTGGAGGCCTGGTAGTACCGATACTTCACATTATACAAGGATACTATGTGCTTGTTTTCAACCTTGCGTAGGTTATTTCTGAGGATAGTCTCAATTTTAGGGTAATTCAACGCTATTTTTCTTCTAGAACTTCAATTTTTTATTCTTCTGTGCAGGAGAACCAACAACAAATATATCCTAGTGGGCTAGCACCTCGGTTCACGCGCTGGTTACAATATGAGAGGATGAAGCGACAATTGGGTTTTTGTGTTGATTAACTTCAAAAACTTCTTGATTCTGGTCTTCGTTAGGCTCATCGACCAAGTGTTTTGACTGTATCTATTTAACAATATTAGGGTTTGCGTCTTTGTGGGCGCCATTGTAGGCGCAACATCCTCTATAACTACCAATTGAGGAGCTACATGCTTAGTATTTTGAGGAGCAAGGGTGTTTGACAGGTTTTTAACTTTAATTTACCTCTTATGTAAAAGCTTGTGGACCGTTTCCACTTCGAACCATTACATTTTTCTTTCTCGATGTATTTTTGTTTATCACCTATCAAAATGAATGAAGATTCAGACACTGATTTCTTTGGAGGGCCAAGGTCACCCTTGTCGTGTATAAGAGGTGGATGAGTTACCGATGTTTGAATTTTCTGTCGCTTTGGATTGCTTCTTGACTAGAGGCCACGAACCGTAATATGTGGTTTTAACAATCAGCAGTGGTTTGGGCTCCTTTACTAACCAGTTCATCTTCTATTTTCGACTCTCTGATTTATGGAAAACCAATCTAGGATGGTAAATTTATCAGGCATGAAAATTTGAAGAAAACGCTTAGAAGGGTATCAACTCTATTTCTCTCTTTACAATACGACTTTCTCTCTAATAAAATAAGAAAATGAATAACTCCAAATTGTAATGGCTTGAGTATTTATAGGAAAAATCTTGGGCATCCAAAAGTCACAAAGGCCCAAGTAGATGAAACGTTTTTCTAAAGTAACAAGTGCCTAGGGAAGATGAAGAATTTTGTAGCTCTTCTAAATGACTTGAAGTGTTGGGAAGTACAAGAGCTTTTTTACACACAAATCGCTTACAAATCACTCTAGACGGCATACACGTCTGCGTCAGAGATCAATCAACATGACGAGTTGAAACATAGCACGCGTCGTATTGTCAAAACTCGTTGGACACGTGCATTTGCGACAAGATAAACAATATATAAGTAAATCTCTCTTCATCAAATATTGCATCTCTTGACTCGATAACTGTGTTCACCGACACATAGTCATTAGATTCTAACACATAGAACCTATATGCAATGGAATGCTCAGCATACCCAATGAAGATACAATCTATACCTCTTTCACCCAAATTTTTCCTTTTAGGTTCAGTGAGTCTTACAACAGCTCTACAACCCCAAACTCTCAGATAATTTAGTGTTGGAGGCTTCTTAAACCAAAGCTCATACGGGGTCATCTTATTCCTTTTAGTAGGAACACGATTTAATAAATAACAGGCTGTTAACATAGCCTCACCCCAGAATCCTTCACTCAAACCCGAATAGGACAACATGGAATTAACCATTTCTTTCAAAGTCCTATTCTTCCTTTCAGCTATACCATTTTGTTGTGGTGTATAAGGAGCCGTGGTTTGATGAATTATACCCGTAGACTGAAAATATATAGGATCATAATATTCACCTCCTCTATCCGTACGTAGATTTTTAATCAAATCATTCTTATGTAGCTCAACTTCTTCCTTATAGATTTTAAACTTATCAAGAGCTTCATTTTTAGCATGCAACAAATAAATGTAGCAATATCTAGATGCATCATCAATAAAAGTAATAACATACTTTTTATTTCCTAATGAAGGTGTAGCATGGAAATCACATAAATCACTTTGTACTAGTTCCAATATTTTGGAAACTCGGTTAACATTATTGAAAGGTTTTCTAGTTATCTTAGTTAACATGCAAGTTTTACATTTTTCATTATTTGCATCAACAGGAGGAATAAGGCTCATTTTAGACATGTCTTTTATTCTTTCATAATGAACATGTCCTAATCTAGCATGCAATAGTTTTATTTATATTTCTACACACACTAGTAGAAGTCATGCAAACAGAATCATTTTCGAACGAAACATTAATATTTAACATAACCATACCATTACATAAATATCCGAATCCCATAAATACACCATGTTTTGACAAAACATATTTGCCACTTTCGTACACTTGTTTGAAACCACAATTGTTTAAAACAACACCAGACAAAAGATTCTTTCGAATCCCAGGAACATACAATACATTGTTCAATAATATGTACTTTCCAGAAGTAAATAGTAATTTAACATTTCCTAGTCCTTTGATTGGTTCGGTAGCAACATTTCCCATCTTAAGTGAAGGTCCATCTTCAATCGGTTGAAAATTACTAAACCATCGAAGATCTTTACATACATGAGTAACAAGTGCCTAGGGAAGATGAAGAACATTGAGTATTTATAGGAAAAATCTTGGGCATCCAAAAGTCACAAAGGCCCAAGTAGATGAAAAGTTTTTCTAAAGTAACAAGTGCCTAGGGAAGATGAATAATTTTGTAGCTCTTCTAAATGACTTAAAGTGTTGGGAAGTACAAGAGCTTTTTTACACACAAATCGCTTACAAATCACTCTAGACGGCATACGCGTCTGCGTCAGAGATCAATCAACATGACGAGTTGAAACATAGCACGCGTCGTATTGTCAAAACTCGTTGGACACGTGCATTTGCGACAAGATAAACAATATATAATTATGAAGTCATCAATTTGGTCGATGATGTCATAAATCTGATGAGAAAAATAAGGTAAAAGAGGTCAGACATCTCCAAGGCACATTTCCAGTGTAGCCATTGCTCGAATATCTTCGCAAAGACTAGAAGACTACTGATAAGGGAAATAATTTAGTTGGAATAATAGTCCAATCGGTTAAATGGGGGTGGGGTGATAATTTGACTTTATAAAAGTCTTGTAAAAGAACCCTAACAAATTTGTAACACTGAGGGATCCTTGTGTAATAAATCATAATTATGGTTTAGATTAGTAAAATGATGGGATGAAGTGACCATAAATGGGCTAATCATGTGATTTTTGGGTCCACTTCTTGTACTATATAAAACAACACCAATTTTTGAGAAATGGTGAAAAGTATTAATTTATTACTACTTTTGTCAAATTATCTCTCTAGATTTCATGTGTGTGTCTCTCTAAACTACCTATTCGAAACGTAGCTTAGACATATAATATGTCTAAAAAATCTTTAGAATTATGAGTGCTAATGAGAAAATCAGTTATAAGTCTATTTAGTGTAGAAAAAAGTGTTTCGTTTCCGGATAATCTCTGAAGTCTTGTAAACAATTTCTTATTGAAATATTTTTGGGGTTCTCCAAAAATTTCAATTGGATAAAATCAGAGATATATACTTTGAACAGATAGGATGAAAATGATCTGATCTTCTTTTCAACAGAACCCATATTTATAAATTCGACCAACCAAAAACAGTTTGGAAGTTAGGGCAGTTAGGGCTATAATTTAAAATTTGAATAAAACGGCTATAATTTAAAATTTGAATAAAACGGTCAAATTTTCAATTTCGAAATTCTGTTGACTTGCAACAATTAGGGCTATAATTTAAAACTCGACCCCAGCCAGGGGCTTCGCCCCTTGGACCCCGCAAGGGGCTCCGCCCCTTGACCCCGCTAATCGTGATATAATCTAACAAGCGTGCACTCCGCACTCTACGACTTGTTAGATAATATATCATGATTAAATTGGTCGACTAGTCGATCCAATTACACTAAAATAAATAACATTTAGAGGGTCAAATTTAGAGTTTAATGTTTAGGGATTGACTTTTAAGTAAGGTTATCAATATTAACTACACACTTCATATTTTCATGTATTTGTTAAGTTCTTATGATATTATTAAAAAAAATCAATGTTAAAGTTGAATTATAATAAAAAATTATGATTCAACATTAACCATTAAAGAGCTTCTATTGTAAATTTATATAGAGAAAAATATGAAAGATAATTTAGCTGCAGGTACGTTATGGTCATAAGAAGGTTATATGTAAATTCGTATCAAGGCTAAATTAACTCTAAAAAGAACTATAGAAAATTAAAAAGGATTGTGAGGGGTTTGAGACTTGACTAAGCCAAAACAGTTGCTTTCATATTTTTTATATAATATTTATTTTAATTTATTTCTAGTTTTTACGGTGGATTGATATTTTTGCAACCATTGCAGTTCTTTTCCATTTAGTAGATACATTAAATTACCAAAGCTAAATGATGATAACATATCTTTATAGCCGTGCGCGATTTATACATAAAGACATTGGAAAATATATAAGTTATATAAATTATATATAACTGCATTTCAATGATGTTACACACACGCACACACATGCACGCGCGCGCACACACACTCGTGTATATATATACACCACAAATAAATATACATTTACCACAAGAATTCATGTCACATCTCTCAAAAAGAGGTCGACAAGCTAATTTCTCGAACTACTAGACACTCTCTTAACTATTCTGAATGTTCATGCATATGTTACATACCTCAAATAGAAACACACACTAAATATACGAAAATTAGGTCCATACAAAGCAATAAGATTCTAACAATAAATTTATATACTAAATAGTTTCAAATAGGATTACCAAATAACATATGATATTTATAATTATGAAATATTACGTCCATACTTTATCATAATTGGAATTCGTTGATAAATTTTTAAGCTCAAAATATAATATACCATTTTGGTGAATGACTTAAATTTTCCATGACCAGTTCTTAAAATGATTTTCCACACTAATATTTTCAGCTCTTAACCATTAAAAAAAGTTTCAACACATATGTTTTATAAAATCGAATAACATGGTTGTACATTCATATTTCAACCCCCTGAAGGTTATGTACTTACCAAATACAAAAAAATAAAAAAGTTACACCGAGTTAGTTGTTTGATATTTATAAAATTTGTCGAGAATTTAATCCTAAATTTAGATTTTTTATATTCCAAATGTTTGTAATCATGATCATCACTAATGAAAAATTGATACAAATGGTGCATAACAGTATAAATTAAAACCATCCCATCACTTTGATTATTCTCATCTTAAATACACCTAATATTTATGCTATCACTTTGATTATTCTCTATTAGCCTGTCTTTGAGTCCTTGATGATAAATGAAATGTAGATCCATCTAAATAAGAATTCTTTAACAACCTATGTCTTTGAGTCCTTGATGATAAATGAAATATAGATCCATCTAAATAAGAATTCGTTAACAACCTATAGATTGGCACCATAGAATGTGGATCCATCAAAATAGAAAAACAAACTTTAACAACGTAGACATTGGCCACATAGCATGTTACATATACCTCTAAGTTTTTATAATTCTCATTATATACATTGAAAAACAATTGATGATAATTCTCCTGAATTAGCCAAGGGGCCAAAACTGAGGTAAAATTGATCATAAATACCATACTTTAAGATAAAAAAATTGAAAAAAGAGTTAAATAAAAAGAGACATGGACTGAAGAAGAGTCAGTGAATAGAGCTCTATTAGAATATAGTATAAGAAGAAAGGTTAGTAATTGTCTATTTTGGCTGGGGGTCTAGTGGTAGTGGGACTGTGGTTTCCTTTGACTACACACTCCTCTTTTTGATGATGTTACACTCACTGAAACTTACTAATCCATGCTTCGTCTTCATCATCTTTTTCAGTCCCTCTTTTAATACTTTGCATTTCACACTATGTGTCACGGGACACTAAGTTAAAGAATTCCATGGTCATTCATCATTGACTAATAATATCTTTTACAACCCATTCATGAACTATTCATCTGAAAATTGTTAAAAGTCATATAAATAAGAATACTATAGTATGACCAAGACAATTCGATCCGCACTTCTATTGGCATACGAAATCTTTATTGGTTCATTTGATACAAGGGTTATGAGAAAATGACATGTACATTCCTTGTCCAAGTTTTCAATTATGTCATGAAAATCTATCTAGTCATATCCTTCTAGAATAAGTATAGCATTAGAGTCTATATTGAGAAATATTTCTATAAAAAGAGTTTCGTGGACAAGTCTAAAATGGTCACCTATCATTTTCTTTTTAGATGAATGTTGAGATTTGATTTGAAAGATACTTATTATAGTAGGTCTACTACATACACTTGTGCAAGCTATCTCCGTTTTCACACTAATATAGTAATAAAACTAATATAAACTACAAATATGTGTAAGAAAATATTTGTACGCAGAGAAGTCTTTGATTATATATATAATATATTCCACCCTTTTCTACATATTTTAAACCCTAGATGTAGTAGCCAACGGAAATATAAAATTCAAGGTATTCGGGAACTTGTCAATACAGTACCAGAGGAGATGACACTGAAATACTGAAAAGAAAAAGATCTGACATGAATATTTTACCTAACCCATACCCAAAATGTCATCAAAAGGAAAACATCACCACACTGTATATGTATTCATGGCACACATTCATGTCTTAGTATTAAAACTATGAATTTAATTATAACTTTCTAAATCAACATTGATTAGAACCAATTATTCAAATTATTAATTGACCGACCAGTTTATATAGCTACAAACATGGTCTTGCAAATACTCTATACCAGATTTCAAATTAGTAATAAAATGGATCTGATTGTTTGAAAGTAAAGTATAGACAACCAGGCTATGCGGGTCGGTTCCGGTTTATAAATCTGTTCTTTTTCAAGATAAGTGTATGAGTCTTTTATCTTCATCATTCCTATCTTCATTATTTTTGTGGTTATTTTTTATCGGAATCTGAGAAGAAAATCTCATGCTCAAGATTGCTTGTCCTAATATTATCACTCTCACGAGTCACGATGGAGGATGATTTTGGAATTTTATTTTTTAAAATGGAATCAGGCAGAGTCTACAAGTATTGTGTTCTCTGATAAGTAATATTAACCTAAAAATCTGAAGTGAGACAGATGTCTTTAAGTATATGTGTTCACTAGTAAGTAATAACAAAAATTTACTTTCGTGCGACTCGATCAAATCTGAAAAATAAAAAATAATAATTTCTGGAATTTAGATTTAAATTTCTCTCCCTCTTCGACTTGGAAGAACGTTATACATCTTAGACTTTTTGCTAGTAATTTGTACATGGTGGTGATTGGTAACAGGATGGATACCTCCTTCTGGTATGATCTTTGGCTCAATCTAGTACTCTCTGGTAAACCACCATGAGAAAAATATAATTAAATATGTTGACGTGTAGTAAACCATAACAATCATATAAGATGACCATTGGAATTGGCCATCTCACATTAGATCCGCATGTGCAAGGAACCGCAACAATATTCAAGAGATCAACAATCTCATTCTCTTCGTACCTTCTCCAAATATCAACTTTAATGATGTGCACTACTTGACCGCTAAGTGAGGAAATTCAAAGTTCAGTGTCAAGGACACCTACAATGTCATTCATATGTCCACCCCTTGTGTCAGTTAGGTTGGGTTAGAATGAAATAAATATAACACTCATCGTCATTATTTCATTATATAGCTTGCGGTCCAAGGTAAGTTGTCAACTCGAGACAAGCTTCTGAGTTATGGTTTAAATACTTTTTGGGATTGCATTTTATGCAATTCGAATTCTAAAACTATAAATCATATTCTTTACGACGGTCATTTCACTCAGAGTCTATAGAACTATGCCATCTCCATTCTCGGGTTCACATTAAATGCTCTTAATTGGCGCTCTTGGATTTCTGAAGCGTCGAACTGGTCTTCTTCTTGAAACCATAATCACCGGCATGCTTGCTTTGGTGCAGTTATATACCACGTCTAACATGAGAAGAATGCAAGAATTTTCGGTTACCCTCCAGCCCTTGCCTCTACGGGTTTCGTATCGTATTCTCTCAAACCTTTGCTTTAGATTTCTTGGAACTAAGATTGGCTGGCTATGGTAATTTATTAAATAAACTCTAATTTAATTGTATTATGTATTTTTTTTTCCAATTTTCACCATCCCTACATGATGGTTGCAGTCGTTGCTCACTATACTTGATGACGGATTATGTTTCGCCACTCCACGCTGATTGGGGACACTACATATGTTTAACCCTCCATATATGTTTTTTTTATTGTACCCCATTTAGCCCTGAGTTTCAGGACTCGTAACTATAAGGCATCATTTTTTCTCTTTGAGCACTTTTGACTATCCTCAGGGTATGTAAGAATTAAATATTGAGAATTCTCGGCTACATCATCCTATCATAGTTGGAAAGGAATTCACCCTCTTTCTGCCATTGAAATCATTTTCTCTTCATCCAAATCATGATTTGCGTTCTCTTTTAGGTTCTTTAGTAGGCTCCAAATTTGTACAAATTTTAACTCTTTTACTTGGAAATAGTTCAATAACCGGTGATGGTTTATAACCAAACACATCAATTCCTAAATATAGCATTTTGGAAAACACTCATATTTCTTCTCGGAATATTTCATCGAACATTTTCTATGCATAATCAATCAACCTCATTGCAACGCATACACGAAGAATGCAGTTCAAAGTAACAATACTAAGTGTTAACCCTTGGTTTCACATCTCCATAACCATACTGACAGATTTTTGTAAACACAAATGCAACTTCCTTATAAAACCCATGTCGGTTGTACATTGAAGCCAATATTGACCAACTAATCAAGTTTTTTCACGCAATATTGTCGAATAGTTTATGTGCATCATCAAAATATTAAAATTTCGAGTACACGTTTGATTGAATGATGTTAAGAAACATATCAGTTTCAAAATCCTCACGATGTAATTTCTTGTAGAAAAAATAATAATTTTTTCTAGACCAACAACAACCATTAAAAGGATATCACTACAATACCAACATAATTTATTTCACTTCTATCAAAAGGTAGATCACGAATAACATCAAGCAAAAGCAATATCTTTGTCTTCCCCTACGAGACATTTGATAATCAGATCGCCATTGGTATGAACCTTCAATAAGTTCCAGGGTAACAAAATTGGTGCTTTAAACGAAGCAGTGTCACGACATGTCTGGTTGACAATCGATCTATTCTTGTGATATTGACTGCCACAACAAGCCCTCTCTTTTGGAACCTCAAATATTTTCACTAGGAAGTACTTATCATGGGAGTCATCATATATTAGTTCATCAAGTACATCCTTTTTCTGAGGCATGGTTGATCATGTATCTATTTAGAATGATATCTCAAGCTCCAATACCAAACTGATGCATCGAAATATCGCAGAAGAACAAAAATATAGGCGAAACCCTAGTCCATGGTTTCAAGAACATATGGTTCTCTTAGACACAAAGTCTGAATTTTTATTACCTCTAAAACAATTGTTTAACAATAGGGTACGAGATGCTTTCTATATGAGACATCCATAAATCCTAATAAAATATTTTAAAAAATAAAATAAAAATATTAAAATAAAATCTGAATCCAATTAGATTTGATTTTTCTACTACATCGCCATGCATTTACATGAATTTTTAATTTTAATTTAATTTTCTATTTTAATAAAAAATAAATAAATATGCATGTCATATGTGTTTAAGTCTATAATATAAATAAATACCTGTTGAATTATTGCTTTATTAGTTTTATGTAACCATTTGATTATAAATCGGTTATGGTTTTGGGATAAATTTTTTATTATATATATATATATATATATTGTTTATCAAAAATTATTTACATTCAACAATGGATGAACACTAGATAAAAAAAATAATGAAAGTAACATATTTTTAATTTTTGATATAATAATTGGAATAAAAAATTCAATTTCTCATACTAATTATAGGATTTTAAAAGGATATTGATTGGTGTTTTTTTTATAAAATATTATTTTTTACAAAATATCAAACATTTTAAAAAGTTAAATTTTTTTAAAACAAATATTTTTAAATGATTAAAACGTTTAAATTTCAAACAACATCTACCACTGTTGGGGTCATATGTATTGGTTTTGCGGTGAAATATCCGGCAATAGCCGCCACGACGAATAACATACCTTTTATGGTAATTATCTCATGAAAATATGTAGGTAATTTAACCAAAGATCTTGAAACTACTACTAATAATTTTTAGGTTTTTAGGTTTTTTTGTAGTGATATATATTTAATTCTTTGGATAACTCTTGAAGTTTTGTATGAAAATAATTTTAGATTGAAATTATTTTGGTGGTTTTCCAAAATATCAATCAGATAAAATCATAGTTTTCGTTTGAACTAAAGAATGAATATGTTTTTCGTATCTGATCTTTGAAACCAAACTAAAAAGATATATTCGACCAAATGTTTTTTTAACTGAAAAATGGTTTACGGTTGATTCAAATTTTAAATCAAAATAGCTCTTTTATGAAAAAAAAAATTGAATTCCAAACACATATGATCCAGTAAGTGTGCACTTCGCGCTCTCTAACTTGTTTGATAAACTATTATAACTACATTAGTCGACTATTCAATCCAATTACACTAATATATCTAATATTTTTGTCTTGATAGTCGCGCTCATTTGGCCATCTAAAACCTCCCTTACTTTGGATAACTATATTATTGCTTACCTAGCCATATCTAAGTTATTTTAATGGGTTTAACTTATTTTCATAATGATTATGATCACCTAATCAATAATTCTACAATATATCTTATATTATTCTATATCTCATATTGTACTTATATTTGTTGTGTTCCAATAATATTTTTTCTAACAAAAATAATTTAACCTCTATTCAATTATCTTTGTTATTCATTTATTATATACATGTCAACTTATTCATTATGTTTCCTTAATTATTTTTAGTAGATTACCGACCACATAAGCATAACGCTTAATAACATATTTGTTCATCCAGATGAACTATAAAGTTTACCACATATATCATAATTAGTCGCTTTACATAGGTTAGACGATATGAACCATATAACTTAATAACAAGTCGTTTATCGATCACTCTATATAAGCCACAAGGTCAAATCACATATCATAACCATATATTTTATATTTGGTGAAAACCATGTCACGTGCTCTATAGTGCTTAACCAAATATTTCAACATTTGAGCATGACCAATGTTTTTCAGTTTGATAACACTCTATTTTAACATTATAACAGAGTTCAAGTTCATACATAGTGTGGTTCAGATGACTTCAGCGGGTGTTAAACTAGGTAAATATTTCAAAGGTTAGGATGTAAGATAATAGTGAAGATTTATACAACACATATCCTTATAAATATAACTATTCTTTATGATAAAATAAAATTAACTACTAGGTACATTTTGTTGTTTAAAATTTTCAATGATATTATCATATATGGTTATATGTTAGTAGATAATAGGCCAAAATTATTACCATTTAGCAGTGAAATGTGTAGTTGTTTGTAAGAGAATATGAATTATAGTAACCCAACATTTAATGACATAACATACACAGGTACAATAAAAGGTTGTCGCATATGTCATGAAAGGTACAATAAATATTTTATAAGCCTACCATGTGTAGGTTCAAATAAAATATTATCGTTCATGTCAGAAATATAATATATAATTTTAAACGATAAAATATTAGTCGTTGTTTCTCATAGACGATACAAAAAATACTGTATACAAAACTTTCATTACTATAGGTACTTTGTTAGATGTTGGTCTAAAATGACTAATGATGAATCTTAACCTTAAGATTTGAAGCTAGAAATTAAATTTTGAAGTTTGAACTTAATTACTAAAGTTAGAACAAAAGTGTTGACTTATGGGCGTGAAATTTATCGTTGGAACCTAAATGCAGGGACATGACCTACTGAAAGTTAGGTGTAACAACTTTTTGTGTTGAAGCTTATAGAATATACTTCTATATTTCTTGATGAAATCGTGTTTTGATATTATGTGGTGAATCCCTAAGCTATGATAACCCCCCCAGTCATTGATCAAGACATGTATGATAGAAGTGTGCTTTTAGAGAGATAAAATGTATATCTATCTATGATAAAAACATCATGAACCGAGAGTCACGTCTGTAAGTTAATTCTGTATTTTTATAAGCTTTGGAACATAGTGTACGAGAGGTTGTGTTAGTTGTGTTCTTAAGTTTCATTAGAATATTTCTTCTATATAAAATCAACATTTCATTGCCCGTGAATGTAGGATTTGTTTACAATATGAACCTCGTAAAATTCTTGTGTTTGTGTTGCTATTGTCTTTGTAATTCTTTCTTGTTAAATATGTGTTTGGAAGGAAAATAAATGAAACTCTATTTTATTTATGCTACACAGCCACATAAAAAATTGTATGCACTAAACTAAAGTCTTGGGTAACTACCAAACGTAAACGCTAATTGTGAAACAATATTATCATTTGGTGATAAACACAACGTAAAAAGACAAATATAATTTTAGATCTTAGATGTCAGGATTCAAAGTTCACTAGAAAATCAAGCACAATTATTAAGATAAGTTCAATGAAGTCAAATTTTAATAAATTTGGAAAAAAATAATGATTTTAATCTATATGAAATTAAAAAATCATATAGTTTTTTAGTATATAAGAGTATTTTGACTTCCATTGATGAATAAGTTTTGATATATATGAATGTGAAAATATATGTTGAACTAATATTCAATGCCCATTGTGTTGTGGTCTTGAGGTTAAGGGATGATGTACTTCAAGAGGTGTTTAAAGAGTTTACAATCATAGCGATATAAAATATGCTATATATCATTTACATGAAGAAATCCTCGACCAACAGATTATATCTTAAAAAATAGGTTTGTACGATGGCAATGGATAATAGTAAGTAGATTTGAAGATATTTAAATGATATTGATATGATCATTATTAAAATTAATGTAGTGAGTCAAGGTTAGAGATACAATTCAATGAATTATCCTCTTGAGTTCTTTTCCGAACGTGAAAGAGCACTTTGTAGACACCATGATCTATGGCTAAGATTCATTGAAGATATCTGAAGTTAAGAGTCCTTTAAACTAAAAAAATCTTTAGAAAAAAGGTTATTTGAAGAGTAACTCAGATATCCAAGGACTGAGTGTAAGTGGATGGCCTAAAAATAATATTCAAACAAGAAGAGAAAAAACAGGAGATCCAAATTTAATAGTTTGGAAGTATGAATTGCTGCTTGTGTAAGAAAGATTATCATATTAGTAAGAATTTGACTAAGATAGATAATAGAGATAATCATCATAATTTTGAAGGTGGATATGTTTCAATGGTCTTAAATTATTATGAATACATTAATGTTTTAATGGTTTTATCTTATGTGTATGGTAACAAATGGGTTATGGATTCAGAAGCTTCATTTCACTTGACTTAAAAAAATATTGGTTTGAATACTTGAAAGATTTTGATGGTGGTAAGGTCATGCTAGGGAATGATGAGCCATGCGTTGTGTAGGGAATTAAGAATATTAGGTTCAACTTGTCTAAAAATCTTGAGAGAATCATAACGAATATGAGGTATGTTCTTAAAGTTAAACTTAACATTATTTTTATTGAAATGTTAGATTATGAAATGTATAATAATATGGATAAATATGGAAGACTATTGATTCAACCAAGTTATGGCATATGAGGTTAGGGATTTTGAGTGAGAAAAACCTAAATGATCTTAGCAAACAAGATTTTTTGGATGTTGATAAGGTTCATAAGCTGAATCTTTGTGAGAAATATGTCTTAGGTAAAAGTAACAAGGTTATGTTTTTGCATAGTAACCATACAACTTGTAATGTAATTTTTTATATAAAACTCATCAATGCAAGTATAATTTTATTAATAAGAGATAAAAATTAAAAACTGGAGAGGGGATTAGTCCAAAACCTCTAAAACAATCCTAAAGAAAAATCAGGCATGACCTTTCTATATTTTCAATATACCTACGTGCAAGAGACAATATAAATTACTTGAAGACACCTTCGCATAGACTCCATGAGATATAAAAATAAATGGGCACAATAACGTAATAATAATTAGAGTCTAAAAATGATATATATGTAAAGAAATAACAAAGGCTTCGAATTTTTGTGAGAAATATGTGATGTGCTTGAATATGTTCATTCTGGTATTTGGGGACCTATATGGCATCCTACAATATAAGGTGTGACATAATTTATATCTTTGGAAGATAATTATTCTAGAAACATATGGGTTATACTGAATACCAAAGATAAAGTATTTGATTCTTTTATGGTCTAGAGAAGGTTGGTGGAGAATCAGACTATGAAGATGCTGAAGATGTTAAGAAATGACAAAGGCTTCAAATTTTTGAATGAATCATTCACTAGCTATCAATCTAAAATTGGCATCATTAGACACATAATTGTACACATAAATCATCAATATAATGGTCTTGTTGAGAGGATAAACCGATCCTTACTAGAAAGGGTAAGGTGTACACTCCTGACAGCTAGTATGGACCAAATATTTTAGCAAGAAGATGTCAAAAGAGTTGCATACAACATCAATACGAGCCTCCTTTATGTGTTGAATCTCCTATGTCTTCAAAAGAGATAGACTTGAAATAAACCAGTTCTAAAACGTTGGAGAGTGTTGATTTTAATACAATTTTATTACTAGTTGTGAAACAACCCATTATAAGGGTTATGTTGTTAATTATTACTAGATTTAATTATGAGTTGAATTAAACAGATGTCAATAGTGTCTTTTGTATGGAAAACTAAATGAGACTATTTATATGAGTCTGCCCCAAGGTTTTGAAAAACAAAATTGATGAGAGGTGTGTTTGTTAAAGAGACATTTATATGTGGGTTGAAACAGTCTTTAAGAAAATTGGAATAAAATATTTGACTCTTTCACGAAGTCAATCAATCATGTGAGAATCTATAATGACAATTGTTCTTACTGTAATGTAAAAACACATATAGAGTTACAAATCATGTTGCTACCATATGTTGATAACATACTGATAGCTGGAAAATACATAAAAATATTAAATTTATAAAGACTTAGTTAAAAGAAAATTCTAAAATGAAGAATATTGAAAAGGCTAAAAAGATATCAAGAAAAACAAATTGAGAGATTATATATTCTTATATCAACAAAAATATATAGATAAGGTTCTTAAGAAGTTTGATATGCCTAAAATCCTAAATGGTAGGAGTCATATTGATGTCCATTCTAAACTTAGTTCCACTCAAACACCAACTAAAATAACAGATAAGAAGTTTACGTAATAGATACCTTATGCAAATGTCATTTGAAGCATTATGCATGAAATTATATGCATGAGACATAATCTGGCATACTCTATCAGTATTTTAATCAGAATTTCATCAGGTCTAGAGAAGCCTCACTAATAGGCCATTAAATGGATCATAAGATACTTGAAGGGTTCAAATAATATTGGGTTGTGTTATACTCATAGGTACAAAACTGATGAGATTTTAAGGGGCTATGTGGATTATTATTATGCATGCTTCCTTGACACCATGAACTAAATTTTGAATTATATTTTTATTATGTTTGATAGAGTGGTTATTTAGAAATCTTGTTTCTCAAAGGTTGTTGTCTTGTCATCTATCAGATTTGAATATATTAATGCTACTAAAACAATGAAGAACTCCATATTATTAAAAGGATTACTAAGTGAGATAATTTATATAAAGCAAGAAGTGACTTTGTTTAGTGACAATACTAGTACTATTCTCTTAACAAAGAATCTAAATTTCCATGAGAAAACTAAGGATGTAGAAAATATGCTTTATTTAATCGGATATATGGTGAAGAGAGAGCAATTGAAGGTTGCAAGGGTCGCAAATGAGGAAAACCTTTATGATGTTCTAAACAAGGTACTACTAGTTTCAAATTTTATGCACTATACGAGACTTGTTCAAGTCTAAGAAGTAGGTGAATTGAATATCTATCTTAAAGAGTAGATGAGACATCAAGCAATGAAGGTTGAAGTCATTGTACACTTAGCTGGATAATTGTTAGATGTAGGCTCTAAGTGAGCGTTGAATTTGAAACTTAAGTGTTGAAAATTTGGTACTTATGCTGTGTTGAAACTTGGTGCATGGACTTTATGTACTGGAAAGAATGGAAGAAACTTTGTTGTTGGAACCTAAGTACATAGTCTTTACCTGGCGGAACTTAGGTGCGAGAACTTTTCTTGAAGAAACTTTTAGAATATAGTTGTATGTTCATGATGAAACTGGGTTTCAATATTATGTTGTGGATTCGTAAATGTGGGTCAAGCTCAGTCTTTGATCAACACATGTGTAATCTGAGCATTTCTTAAGAAATAACAAAAATAATACATGTAATATACATGTTAAAAGAATGATGCCACTACCTGTCACATGTTTGTTAAACCATTATGATATCTTCTATTATGAGCTTAAAGTATTATTTCATATATCCCTAGATATATAAATATCATTGAGTAAGTATGAAACTATATTAAATGAAAGAATAAGAGTGGTGTTGAGTTTTAGAGAGAGAAAGTTAGCAATGTCTTTGTGAGAGAAATACGAAGAGAAATGTTGTGAGCCAAAAGTCTCATATATAAGTTGATACTTTATTTTGAGAAGTTATAAAACACAGTGTATGAGAGGTTGTTTTAGTTTTGTTCACAAGATTCTTTACAATATTTTTTTATATAAAATTAGGATTTCATTATGAAACTGTTATAAATTTTAACTTACCATAATATTTTTGTGAACTTACCATAATGTTTTTGCGATAAAACTGTTACAAATTTTAATAATAAACAATGTTTAGTTATACTTAACATAAAAACATTCTCTTGTGATTATACTTTTTATTAAATAATAAAATAATAAACTATATGATTTATAAAATTAATTTTAACAAATTATATTAAATTAATAAACTATACTTTATTAAATTACATGTTTATTTATCACTTTTAAAAAAATCAACAAACAAAACTTTTTAAAAAAAATATGTTCATGTTGTTTATTTTTGGTTACTTTTTTCTGAGGTTGACGATTACGTTTTTTACATTTATATTCAACTGATTCATCGATATGATTATTTTTATTTTGTATTTTTTTAATTTTGTCATTTTTATAATCACCATATATTTACTATAAATAAAGGTGATAGCATATTTTTAGTGTGACATTCTTTTGTATTAACTTCATCGAAACCATTTACACATTTTCAATAGTATGTCTATAGTTTCATGTTAGAGTTTAACTATATCGTTGAATAATTTGTTGAATCTATGTACACAAAGCTATTTTTTATAATGTTTTAGCTTATATAAATATAATATTAAAGATATATGCATAATAAGAAACAATTACTTTTTATAAAAAAACTTAAATAGTTGTTTTAGGTGATAAAATCACTTTGACATAAATATTTTTTTTATAGTATTTAACCTTATTTGATGATTACATACCTATCTTTAGGTATATCAACCCAACTCATACCATAATGACGGAGATATATAATTATGATTAGAAGATTTTGATTTTCTTTTACTCAAATTAATAAATAGAACAAACATAATAAATTATAAAAGTTAAGCAAATATATCTTACCTTTTAAATGAGTAAACATAATCAATTCCATATTTCATATAAAATTCAATTAATTTTATATACTATATATGTTAATATATATATATATATATATATTAATTCATCAGATGAAGCCAACATAATAATTAAGAAAATGGTTTAAACATAATAATTAATAAACATGATCAATTTCCTATTTTATATTTCACATAAAATATAATTAATTTTATATATTTTGTATTTTATTTTATTAAATGAAACCAACATAACAACTAAGAAAGTAGTTTGCTCTAAGTTGAAATTCTAGCTAAAAAGTAATATTTGCTAAATAAATAGATGAAATTAATTCATTGAATAGCAATAAATATTCAATAAATATTTTTAGGATGGTTTTTGTTATCAACAAATAAAAAAATAGAACACTAAGCTAATATTTTTAGTTCATATAAAATTTTGTACATTTTGTTAAAAATAATTTATTGTTTCAACTTGATTATTGTTGATCGCTATTTTTAGCTATAAACGACAAATACGTATTTTTTTGTTATATAATAGATTGTAAGTATTATATATATAATTAAATACATAGATAAAATGATAACAAAACTATCACCAACAAAATTTGAAATAGTAATTTAATTATCATTTAATCGATAGTAGTCGATGAAAGTGTTCTCGTCCAACAGTGGGTCATAAAAAGTTGACTTATATCTCGAGTCAAGTCTTTGGATATTTTAGTTTGTATTATACTTTGTAATAATTATAATACGCTACATGTATCCAAATATTTTATTACTTATCATCATTCCTTGATAATATATATATATATATATATATATATATATATATATATATATCTTTATTGGTGATCGACATATCTCTATTGTATATTTCCGGGTTTAATTTTTATATATTTTATTTTTCTGCAGCCATGTTCAAGTCGGGGATTATTAATATTTTTACTTAGATGTTGTATATACTCATGAAATATATTAAAATATGGCGACAATAAGATCAATTGGATTGAGGGACACACTGGAGTCGGTTGCTAGAACGTATCATCATACATAACTTAGTATAAATTATATTTAGAAATCTATGATATGAATACATTCATGTCTATAAAAAAACTATAACAAACAATAATATTTTTAGTAGAATTAAGGCTTTTGGAAATTTCTTATATAACAAACAACTAAATTTCCACATTAGATGCATAAGTATGAATAAACTTGTATCAAATAATACTTAAAACTGATCAAATCTCAAAATCTCAAATCTAATTAGTCAACCAAGAATCATCAACAAGTAATGATTAATATATAAATAATCGAGTTAAAATTATATTTAACAAAATCTTACTTTTTAAGAGTAATCTTACCAAGAATCATCAACAAGTAATCTTACTTTTTAAGATTATCTCCTTGTAAATTATCATAATTAATACAACTCAATAATTTAGGAGTACTCTTACCAAAATCATAGAATGTTGATGTATTATATGCAGTAATTGAAGGTTTAAAATTACGGTGTTGGTTGTTCGTGTGCACTTTGTATTGCATATTATGATCTAAATAAATAGTTTGAAAGAAACCTAAAAGTACACTCAGAAAAATCTGTTGATTTTATGTTACCAACTACAAAAACAAAACAAAACATGAACAATCAATAGCAAGATATATTTAATCAAATAGTATCTTAGAGTTTTATGAGTCAAGAATTTTCTCGTTGGTCTTTAACCTTGTTGAGCTTCATCTGTACTGGGTCGATAACTATTATTTTTTATTTTGTTATAGTATATATATTTGTTGCTATAACATTTGGGTTAATAGTTTTGGTGTAGATATCTTTTACAACCCCAATTGTCACTTTATTACTAGTGTGTTTACATTATCTTGACTTTTCAAAAAAATTATGTTTTCTCTAGTTATATGAATTATTTCAACCATTAGATAACCTTTTTGATGTTATGAAGTTTGAATGAATGGTAAGAGGCATGTCTTGAACGTCATCATACGATATTTGAAGGATCGAATATTATTTTGTTTTAGTTATGAAATTATTAACATATTTATTGAATGTTTTCCCTAGTTGTTGTTTGAGATTGATAATTAAACTGTCATTTCTATGTACGTGAACTTGAATAATATATATGTGTGTGATCTTTTTTTTCATGTATCTTATCAGATATTGATATATTTGTTGTCTTGGGTCCTTAGTCTTTTAATATCTTATGGGCTTTGCATCCTAGCACCTTGCCCTTTATCTTATGTTTGTATTATGATGCTTGCGATATAATATCTCAAGTTTTTTATGATTTTTTTGGCTTAAAAATGGTTAATGTAAAAAGTTTGAATACGAATACATTAATATTTGGTTATGCGGCTTAGGTTACTTTAATTATTTTTAAGTCTTAAATTTTCGATGTTATATTGTAAGATTATGTTTATAAATTTTATATTCTCAGCATCTGGTTCAAATTCTATCATTTATGGAATTTATAATTTGATCATACTAGACAAGTTTTTATGGTGTTATCCCTTACATTTGAAGTATGCGAATTGTTGTAAAAATATGTTTCTACTATTTGTAGTGGCTACAAAATTATAGTTGAATGAAAATTTTAGAAAAGTATTGTCTCTATAGTTATTTACACCCATTGCCGTTATTTTTACTAAACATAGTTTCATAACACAAAAATCCAGTGAACTCTAAAACGCATACAGTTCTAAAACCCATTCTTACTAAATCAAGAAACCACTCAGCTCTCAACTCATAAACATACCAATCAAAACCGTTGTTACTAATTTATAAGGATTTCTCATTTATTTCTAAAAACAAATATATGACCAAATGTTTGTCGATACCAATAACACAACTCATGTGGAAACACGATTGGAAACGACCGTGTAATAAGTATAACTACTTTCAACTATTTTTTTATCAAAAAAAAATTAGATCTTTAAATTCAAATAACTTGGGAAGAAGATGATGTTCATCGCCAGTATATTGTTATATCTACCGTGCCTATGTTGCGTAACGTATAATATTAGGTTTTGTAGGTTAAATAATATAACTTTTAATATTATTATATAATCAGGCTCCATAACTAGTATCATGACGCTAGCATAACTTCTTCACCTAGAGTTTGTAACTCATGGATTAGTCATATTTCATAAATATATCATTTCATATTTGAAAAACGTGTTGCAATTGCCTTGCGTAACCAAGCGTAAATATAAATAATTTATTTTAAGTATATTTTTGTAACATTTCACATATTATCAAATATCCTTGAATGTAGTGAAATCCCAATAAATTCGTTGGTTCACGATGATATCCACGTACTATGCCACCAAGTTGGTGCATAATATCATATTTATGTTACCATAAACGTAAATTATATAATTTTTTATCACAATATCGATGAATGAAACTAATTATCTCGTAAATGTAAAGACAACTTATTTTACACCATTCCAACCACTGATCTGCTGGTTTCATTAAGAATTATATATGTTTTTTAGTCGTGCTACAACGGTTTACGCTAAATATTTACTTCAAAAGCTTATTCTTATCATTTTCCAACCTAGTCTACGAATACAAAAACATACGATATTAATCGTGAAATCAAATAATAATATTTGTGAAACCTTATAAAAATTGTATGCAAAACTCCAATATGCTTGATGTGAAATTTAAAAAATTATAAATGTGAAGCTTTATATAAATTATATTCAAAACTGGTAGAACTGATGATGCGAAACAAAGGATAATTTCTTTTTACAAAACCTAACTTCCATATTTCGCCACATATGTGACAAATTAAAATAACTATGTCTCCAATGACCTGGAAAATTATTTTAGACCATTTCAACCACTGATCCATTGGTTTTGTTATATTAAATTGAAATATTGACTTCAAATATTTGTTCTTATAGTTTCTCAACCTAGCCTAGAAACACAAAAACATACGATACTGCTAAGGAAATCTAATATTAATCCGTACAAAATATTATATAAATTATATGTAGAACAGGTAGTACTAATAATGCGAAACAAAAGAAAAACCTTATTAGTGAAACTAGACTTCCATATTTCACCACATATTTGACATATTAAACTAACTATATCACAAATGTATTAGCGAATTATTTTAAACCATTCCAACCATCGGTATGTTGGTTTTGTTAGGATCTGTTTGTTATTTTTGTGTTGTTGTAGCAAGCTTTACGTAAGATATTGACTCCAATCACCGATATGTTGGTATTGTTAATAACCGTCTATTGTACTTAATGTGCAACTATTTTTCACAGAATACACAATTGTTGGAGTACAATCAGCATACTCGGCATATATTATACCATAATTTTTCTATTGGTATTATATGAACATAAATATGTTGCTTGATGTGTTTAGAAATTTTTCAAGTCAGCATGTGTGTTTAAATTGTGTTTTAGCAACCATATGGCAAATATGTTATACCACAATTTGTAAATAAAACTTGTGCAACACTTTTAATCATATATTTCGCAACACTACTAACACGCTCAATAAAAATAAATTTCATAACTTATGTATTGGATGTAGGTTTTTATTGGAGATCTGGAGCTTAGTGATGCCAAAATAGTAGCATTTACGAAGTGAAAAAGAATCAGATAAAGGTGATGCTGACACGGGATAATGTGAAGTATATGAACCAAAACTATCATAAAAAAATTAAAGATGAATCTACATTTTATAACATGACAGGTCCACAAAGACAACAATAATAAGGATGGTCCGAATATGGCATGACAATATTTGAAGTACAAAGAGAATATGAATATACGAAACCGAAAAAATATCCAATAACATAAGAAAAAAAAGGTTTGTTGATTATAGTATTTTAATGAACCATTTGAATGCTATTAGGTTTCGATTAAAAATTTAATGAACAAAACATTTTGCATAATATATTTGTTATATTCTGTTTTGAACCTCTATAATAATTCACACTTAATCTATATAATAGCTCGTAATGAATTATCAATATATTCAGCAACCAAATATCTTAATATATCACAACGAACAATCATATTGTTTTGCAATTACTATAAATTTATGTAGATGTTTACATTTCACAAAAAAAACCTACTTTAAACTTCGTAAAATGTTGAAAAAAATATTAGTAAGAAAATAAAATAGTTTAAGAACCTTAAAAGAAAACCTAAGTATGAGATACAAATAATACAATGTTTTAAGAAGGAGCTATACCGATAAAAAAAATCTACTTATATGCAACTAGCTTATGTAACCGCTTGATCAACTAGGATGACCTTTACCTCTTACTACATATGTTTTAATTAAATTAATGATATGTATATCAAACACCATGCATGACTATTCCCTAATACTGGAAGTCCAAAACTCAAAAAGTATGAACTGATTTCAAATATTTGAACCTGATAGAGACTTATTCATAATCTCGTTTAGGCGACATCATGCATGAATAGCATGTACGCATCAAACCGTACATATAATACATTTCGCTTATAATTTTTATCCAGTAGTGTTATCCACCCATATTCTCTTCACAATAGCATTGTTTTTCAACGAGTGGTTATTTTCTTATATAATTTATTTCATACTGGAAGTTTGCTTTTTATGATATTTTTAGATGAAGATATAATATATATATATATATATATATATATATATATATATATATTTGACTGAGATATATTTTATAGTTTGCGGGATATAACATTTAAGTAGGGATAAGACGATATACTCGGAAAATACATGTATTTTGCAATGGTTCATACCCTTATTTCGCAAATAATACCAAATTTCATGATATGTATTCACCAGAATGTTGCAAAATAAGGCTCTGTAAGGTATATTTTGCAAGTAATAGTTTAGTAGATGTTTCGTAGCGGCATGATTATTACACAATCATATATTTTAAAAATGATGATGCCTAAGTACAAAATATATGTGCATAGATGACTGTTACATAACATATTGTAGGTATTGATAAGGTAAGGAAAATATAGGTGTTTACCATGTAATTTAGCCCACAAATAAGATCAAGGTCCATGTATTTAGTGACTACGGACTAAGGTAAAGCACACATAAGAAATGAGGGACTTAAATGATAGTCCCCAAGAATTTGTTTATAAATAGTCAAATAGTAGGGTAAGAAATCCACTCTTACGGTGGTAAACATGTAATTTTACCCTCTACCTCATTTACTATATAAAGGACATTCCTTTTTGGGAGAAGGGGCCAATGATTAATCAATAATTGCAACATTTATTCCTTTTGTCTCTTCAATTCCTAGTAATTTACTATTCACTGTCACATCATACGAATATTCTCTAGTCCGACCCCTTCACACAAACTTCTTCGCTCATGAGTCTCACTAAAGATTCTCTGAGCTCATCAGTGGCGCCGTCTGTGGGAACCGTTTGGTACCCAGAATTAATTTTCTAAAACCTTGAAAACTGAAAGCAAAAAAATTATGGATACGGAAACTCGTGGAGAGATCGAGACTAATCCGAACAGAGATTTAGTTGGTATCAAATCTGAAGACCATTTGATGGAAGAGCAGGTCACAAACGAAGGCAATGCTCTGAATCGTTATGCAGAAGAACTTTTAGAGGAGTTAGTTTTGGTCGCCAGGTGAAAAGAGTTGTTAGAAGACATCGAAAGGTTAAATGCTGAAAGGGATGATATGGTAGCGAGCACTAAAAGGGCCAGATCTGAGGTCCAACAAAAAAAGGTCGAGGCTGACCACATCCAAGATGTTGTTATGCCCAAAGAGAGCCGACGTAGGAAAATTCATCGACATTCTAAAAGACGTGCTAGATCCGAGCAAAAGTATGAGTCGTCCGAGTCTAGCGAATATACCTCGTTGAGCTCCGATAAGTCTTCCTCTTCGGAGACTGATTCGAGGTATAAGGTGGATCAAAGTAACAAAGATCCGAGGAAGCATAAACATACTCATCGGACTAGTAGGAGAAGGGATGATTCAAGGAAGAAAGATGATGCTGGTAAAAGAAAAATGCACTTCGAGGACCATGTTACTACTCTGAAGCAAACTCAGTCCGATAACTATCACCAAGATTACAGATTTAGTAACCACTTTACTTATCCAACCAAGGAAATATTGTACCCTGCCACTAATGACGGTCCGAGGGGAAGTACGTACAAGGTCGGACATAATTGGAGGTTGTCACCCCTCTCTCCGGAAATCCTCTCTAGACACCTTCCTAAATAGTTTGATATTTCCAAACTAGAGAAGTTTGATGGGACTCAGGATCCTGACAACCATATTGAGAAGTTCAAGAACTTCATGATTAACTACGATGATGACAACAAGTTGTTGTGTAGAGCTTTCTCTCAGACATTCAAGAACGCCGCTTCTAAGTGGTACAACCGACTGCCTCAAGGGTGTATAAAGAATTTTGATATGTTATGGAGTATGCTCCGACAGCACTTCGTCGGAAATAAGAAATTTTGTGCCAACGGAGATACCATCATTTATTTTTGACAAAATATCGGAGAGAGTTTGAAAGAGTATACCAAGCGATTCATCCAAGTCAAGACGGGCATGGAGTATTACAAGGACAAAGTTGCACTGGCTGCCTTCCGGATGGGTCTTCTTCTGGGGGGTAATGAAGGATAATGTTGTAGAAACACAAACGATGACGTTTGGAGCTTTGTTGGATCAGATAGAAAAACGAATCTTAGTCGAGGAAACCAGGGCTACTCCTCGGCAGGATACTATTGGCCGACTATCTCGGCGGACGCCAAAGAGTTAGTACAAAAATGTGACATATGTCAGCGGTTTGCTAATTTGATCCACTTACTCAGAGTACCTCTAGAGTCAATATCAGAATCTCTTCCTTTCGATCGATGGGGAATAAATCTAGTCGGACCACTTCCTATGGCTTCGGGGAGGCACCAAACAATCATCGTTGCTGTGGACTATTTTTCCAAGTGGGTAGAGGCAGAAACATTAGCAGGAACAAGAGCGAAAGATGTGATCAAATTTATCATCTCTAACATTTGTTGCCGCTTTTGTGTACCCATGAAGATTACGATGGATAACGGCCCCCAGTTTGACAATAGTGAAATGATAATTTTCTGCGCTTCTAAGGGGATACAACAATGTTTCTCGACACAGTTCCACCCCCAAGCGAATGGTCAGGTCGAAGTAACCAATCAAACAATCTTGGACGGTTTAAGAAAGAATTCAGAGGGTAAAGCAGGGAAGTGGCCGGACTACCTACAAGAAGTGTTATGGGCTTACAGGACTACTCCTCGGACAACAACATACGAGTCACCTTTTGCGCTTTTGTACGGAATGGACGCGGTGGTGCCATCGAAAATAATGTTCCCATCTTTCCGACTAAGTGAGTTTTCTGAGGAGAGAAATGACAAAGGAAAACGCACAGAGCTTGATCTGATAGAAGAAAAGAGAAGAATGGCACAACTGAATTCCTTACACTATCAAACTTTAATGAGAATTCGTTACTCGC
The DNA here is from genome assembly GCA_036936605.1 of Limnanthes douglasii subsp. nivea. Taxonomy (NCBI): domain Eukaryota; kingdom Viridiplantae; phylum Streptophyta; class Magnoliopsida; order Brassicales; family Limnanthaceae; genus Limnanthes; species Limnanthes douglasii. The sequence continues at coordinate 358,390,764 of JAUPFV010000001.1, forward strand.
CGAAGGTTAAAAGAAGAGAATTTGAGGTGGGAGACATGGTCCTAAGAAAAGTCTTCCTTCACACAAAAAACAAGAGACTCGTAAAACTTTCCCCGAACTGGGAAGGTCCATACACAATCACAAGGAAGTTGAAACCGAGGACATATTGATTGAAAGATAAAGAAGGAAGATATCTTTCCCATACGTGGAATATTGAGCACCTAAAAGCTTATCTAGGTTGATTGAGTGATATGTCAATATTTTCTTTGATATTCTATGTAAGTCCCGTGGCATACTATTTCCTACCCTGGTGGTGCAAGAAGGTTTTAATGAGGTGCCTAAATAGCCGGCTTATATATCAAATCTTATTGCCTTCTTTAAAAACTAGACTAAGTTCATCTTTTTGAACTCAAAACATACTCCAAAGAAGTTTGGACTAGAAAGTTCATCTTTTTGAACTCAAGACACACTCCAAAGAAGTTTGGACTAGAAAGTTCATCTTTTTGAACTCAAAATATAAACCAATTAATGTTTTCACGCAACATTGAATCACAGTAAGAAAAACATGAGGTAGAAAAGATTGAGCAAAAAATCACACTAAAAATGTATCACTAAAAGTCTCAATAACAAGGAAAATATTACACTAAAAGTTTATTGTTGTAAGAATCAGAAAAAAAAAGGTTAACAAAATAGGAACTAACCAATACAGGCTAGTCGGATGCAGAATTTCCTTTACTACCAGTAGGAGAATCCGAGTCCAACGAAGAGCTCTCAGAGTCTTCACTAGATTCAGGATCTTCCACGGATACTCCAGGGGGGCGATGCTGCTCAATGACCCGAGTCCAAAGACTACCAAGGTGCAAGTCTGGGAATCTCTCATGTATCTCCATTACCATTGTTGATCTCAATTTATCATCCCTCTCCTCAAGACGAACAACGATCTTAGTGGCATACTCATCAAGACTTTCATTCTTCTTAGCTTCGAAGTTTCTCTTCAAGCTTTCATGTTCCGCTGATAGCTTCTCAATGTCTTAAACAGCATTTTCAAAAATATACCTTTATTTTGGAATAGCCTTCAAGAAGACCATCAACCGTCGTGTCACGCTCAACATCCTTTTCAATGAACTTCTCCCTTTCATCGTCAAATTTGGTATTTTCCTCGGACATTTCAGCCTCAAGGGAAGTGATAGTGGTCAAACGCTCCTCGGAGGTCTTTTTCTCCTTAGCCTATTCATCAGTCAGCTCTTTGACCCTCTTCTTTAGCTCTTCGGACTCGGAAGACTGAGTTTGTACCTTGGTGGTCACTTCCGATGTCTTGGCTAACTCATCTTTTAGATCCTTAATCTCCTTTTTCAGATTATCGGACTCAGTGACTAAGCCTTCCACTTTGGAAGATATATCAGTTTTCTCGGCTACCTGATCGGTCAAGTCCCTCACCTTGTCCTTCAACTCGGAGATTTATGAAGTTAGGGTCTTCACCTCTGCCCTCCTCTCAGTAACCTCTTCTTTATAGCGATCCTTCCGATTCGCTTTGCGTTCTAGTAGTGCAGCAGCATGTAATAATTTGTTCAACTCGTTCGCCAAGTAATTGTTTCCATAAATGTCAAAATAAGGAGAGTACGGGGAAAGATACTTGTCCTCATCGGAGCCACCTTCTTGACCATCCCTTCGAGTGAAGACAAATTCTCCACCAGATTCTGAATCAACAATCACAAACTTTTTGGATAGTGGCAGACTCGGACGATTAGTATTGTCACTCCCCCTCCCCCTCTCAATAATCCTTTTCTTTTTCTCCTTAGTAGTGAACTTTTGCGGCCATGTGGCACCGACACGACCTTGAGGCCTAATCTCAACCAGGTGATCAGCATCACTTGGCATGTTTTCAGGATGCGAGGTTTGAGAGAATGTCTGAGGATCGAGGGGGCTGCCTGTTGATGATCTGATGGCCTCACATCCGGGGCAAGCTTACTTGAGTATCATCATGGTCACTTGGAGCCCCTGTGGGAGGGGTGACTTGTACCCTCTCTTGGGAATCACCCTGAGCCTCAGGAGCATCGTCATCAGACCCTGCATCTTCATCAGTATCTTCTTCCTCACCTCCCTCGGGCTTGTCTGCATCTTGATGACTCGGAGCTTGGGCCTGAGTAGGGAGGTAGACTGCATTATCGAAGCGCTCTAAACGTTTAAGGACATCATCGCTCGGATGAGGCACCATAAGTTCTGAGGCGGTCTTCGTTTCACAAAGATCGTATCGCCACAGATTACTCTTAGTGAAATTCATCGGCTTAAATCTTTGGTGGAACTTATGGTCCCAGTGCTCACCAGCACAAATGCTCAGCTTCTCAAAGATAGCTTTACCAGACTTAGCATGACACTTAAAAGACTTAGCAATTCCCTTCATAACTGAAAAAGACACACAGTCAGAATTTACCGAGCGTGGCGACTCGGAAAACATTTAGGTGATAGTACTTACCTTGTCCGGTCTATTTCATTGTCAACCGATGAGGAAGGTCCTCGGAGTCTTCGAATCCAGTCTCCCACAACCCGAAAATAAACAAGAATTGTTGCTTCCATTTTCTGTCGGCCTCTAGAAAATCCTTTATCACTTTAAGGTTCCTAGGAAAACCAAGTGAGTAGAAAGGATAGTGAGAATTCTTAGCCACTCCAGAAACAACAATAAGTTGTTCCACGGTGAAAGCGTTCCCGGAGAGCCTCAACGCCATAATGCAGGCCATAAGGGTATACCACATATTAGCCTCGGCCTGAGAAGGACAAAGTTTGACCAAATGTAAGTAGTCGGCCAGAAGATGATCGAGGGGCAATCGAAGACCCTAGTTCATCAACTATGTATAAAGCACCAACAGTAGGGAATCGGATAGTGATGTTAGTAGGAATACCCCATCAGTCCCTCAACTTGATCTCATCGGTCGGGTGAAAATACTTATACTTCACCTTGTACAGAGCTAAGAGATGTTTGGCTTCGATATCACGAAGATGGTCGCTCAAGATATCTTCCACATTCGAGGGCAGACCCATCAGACTTTTCTTCTTCTTCTTCTTCTTCATGCTCTTTACCAGAGAAGTCTCACCTTGGTGAAGGGGAAAATAAGTTGTAGGTTCCGGGGGAGGAGCCAGAGCACCACCATCCGGGGAGGGAGCATCGGTAAGAACGACTCGAAGAGGATCTGCCTCAATCACCACAACATCAGGTTCTCCCTTATCTTCTTCAGGGTTATCGGATAGTGTTTTCTCATGAACCTCTTGGATGGAAGTGAGGGACGGTTCCGGCCGAGTCCCTCTATGAAAAATATTTCGAGGGCTGACGTCTAGTATTGTTTGAGGAGAACCTTGGGGGTTTGTCGAGAGAGTTGGTACCGAGGAAGGGATCCTCATCCATATTGATTTGGTGGCTGGATCAGGTGATCTTTTCCGTTTATCCTGGTCTCGATGTTCTTTAATCGGTGGTCTTTCTCTCTCATCACCCATTATGATGAAGGGGAAGGACGAGTAGGAATACTCGAGGGATTTAGAGAAGCAGAAAGATCAACCCCACCACTTGAGGGATGTGCTTGACTGGGGGAGGATGCAGCAAGGCGGATAGAGCGTTCACGGATCAGAGCCCAGTTATCTCGAAAGTTGGATTCCAAAATCTCTGCAGGGGGGAGGATATACTCTTGCACCAGCTTAGCTACGAGCACCGATCCGAGTAGAGATGTTGAACCACCTCCAAAGCTTATACTTTTCAAGATTGATAAACTCGTTAGGCATGAAAATGTAAAGTAAATTTTTTGTTTAGCACAGTTCCTCTCTCTAGAGCGAATTATGTTCAAAGAAAATCAGAAACCTTTATTTAGGGAAAGTGTTGAGTATTTATAGGCAAAAGGAGCATAAGGTGAACAGGCGAAAAGTAACGGTACTATGACACGTGTCCACGACAGCTGCGCCGCCTGAAAAAACGTTTGACTCGATAACAGCGAAACCAAGCACGCGTACCTGATATTAAATGATTATCTAGGTGACATCAGCCTGACCAAGGGGTGAGGTCAGGAAGCTAGAATCCGATCCGATCAGGGTAGCGCATGATCCGATCCGAATAACGTAAAATTGTAATTCAAGTCCACGTCCAGAGAACTGCACATGGACTGGGGGGCTACTGATAAGGGAAGGAAAATATAGGTGTTTAACATGTAATTTAGCCCACACATAAGGTCAAGGTCCATGTATTTAGTGACTAAGGACTAAGGTAAAGCACACATAAGAAATGAGGGACTTAAATGATAGTCCCCAAGAACTTGTTTGTAAATAGTCAAATAATGGGGTAAGAAATCCACTCTTATGGTGGTAAACATGTAATTTTACCCTCTACCTCATTTACTATATAAAGGAAATTCCCTTTTGGGAAAAGGGGTCAATGATTAATCAATAATTGCAACATTTATTCTTTTTGTCTCTTCCATTTCTAGTAATTCACTATTCACTATCACGTCATACGAATATTCTTTAGTTCGACCGCTTCACACAAACTTCTTCGCTCCTGAGTCTCACTAAAGATTCTCTCAGCTCATCAGATATAAAAAAATATCAAATACAATAAAAAAAATGTTCTACGTAAATTAGTACTACTGTTTGTCTGAATTATCACAATGATGAAGGAAAGCGACATAGAGTTTTTTACTATAATTTTCATAGAAGTTTCTATATATCCTAGAACCATTTGGTGCTCGTGTCACTTCATCTTCATGATTATCGTACACGTACGACTAAGTATCTATGAGTTCAGGGTTTACAACTTCCATCCAACCAATTTTGTGTATCTATGACATAATATTGAGTGCATCTAACATCCCCCCGGTTACAAAAGACCCATTATGCTCCTCTTGCAAAACAAACGAGTGCCACATTGCTTTCCTTTGGTTTTTGGGATATTAAGACTCACATCAGGCTTCAAAATTCCATATGCATTCCCAAGCTGATGAATTACAATCTAGATAGTATATCTGCATATGCTTCAACATGGTTATACTTTCATGGTGCAGGGCTACTTCCTTAAAAAAACATCATGGATGGCTAGATATGGTTAAAATACAACCTAGAAGAACATTTCTAAAAATAAGTCTATATTTTGCTACAAGGTTTCTATAATTTTACAAGTTTATAACACTATTCTTTTACACTTAAACTTTTACATTAATTATAAATATTTCACAATCTTTCAGTGCAACTTATGTTTGACTCATTAATATGGCTCATCTGAATCATCTAATTCAGTTTGGATCTAGAATCAGAACTAATGTGACACATATCCCACCTCGCTATGGTGATATCTCATGTGTGTATTTTAAGTGTATAATAAGACTGGAAAATAAAGAGGTATTCAATGATTCATGTACCTAGTATAGCTAGAGAACTACACACGGTATTCATTTGTATGTGATAGTATACAAATACTATATGTGTACGATTACATACCATTAATATCTTCAAAGAATAGTACAAACTTGGGTAACATGTAACAATTGATTTTATCGACACATTAGTGCATTCGAACAAGTATACCAACTATACTTGTGTCGCACGCATCACACGGTCATCAGTATGCTCAGAGTTATTGTTGAAGTATATAAATATTCCAAACATCATATAGTGACAATTCAAAATTATTCTACCACCTTTAAGTTTTCTAATAACATCAAATAGTTCTTCGTAATCTACTCCCAACAGACTTTTAACTCGATGATTAAGCTTTGTTTTGGGGATATTATTCGAAACTTTCATAATATTACCGGTAATCTTCAACTTCATAATAACATGCATATTAGCTAACTTGATGGTAATTTCACCGAACCATAAATAAAATATTTTGGTCTTCAGGTGTCACGTCTTTATGAACACTTCAGTAATAAGAGCATTGAGACATATTAGTCAAATGCCCAATAAGCTTCCCAAATGGAATTCTATTTAAACGGGCACGTACTTGCTTCTGATGTACGAGACTACACGATCTCAAACTATTATAATGAGCGTATAATTTTATGACATTTCTCTCATACAACATAAAATTAAGTTTTACATATAAGATCATATGTTTTATAACTAGAATATGATATGTCTCGCAATTGTAAAACTAAGTTGTATTATTATATAGTATGTCCATATTTTGTATGCTACATGTTTCTCAAAACTCTAAAATAACTGCAACATCCGAGTTGGAAGGAGAGCCATTTTCTATAGTTGTTCTAGTCCCGACTCAGGTTTTGTACACTTGTATCTTGGATTTGAACATATTATGATCCCATTTTCATATCAATATCGGTGTTGTGTACTATTTCTAATAGTGCGAAAGTATCGAATTTTTCTCTACTCAAGTTACTCGTTTAACCTATTTGGCACTTGATCCATTCACCTCACCCATAATCTGGAAAAAAACACAAAAATACGTTAAATTTTCAAAAATATATTTTTTATGCAAGTTTAACATGCACTGTTTTGTCTATTATTTTGCATCAATACATATTAGAATTTTTTGCACCTAATATAAAAAATTGCATTATATATACATTATATTTCGTAAAATGGTTCTATCCTCTAGTATTCTTGGCCTATGTTCGGAAATGATAAGGATAAATAATTTAAAGCTAATATTTAATGTAAATCTTGCTACCACGATACCAAAACAATATATGAGTCCCAAGAAAACCAATAAATTTATGGTTGGAATGAATCACCATAGTTTTCCATTATATTATAGAAATAATTAGTGTTATTTGTCACCGATGTGGCACAATAAATAAGTTAGTTTGAAATATATAATTTTGCATCATGCGTACCACGCATTTCGCATAATATCGTATATTTTCTTATTTCTAGCCTAGGTTGGAAAAAAAATAAAAAGAAACATCTAAAGTCAATAATTCACGTAAATCTTGTTACCACAACATCAAGCCAACATATGAGTCTTAACAAAACCAGCATATATATGGCTAGAATGTCCAAACTTAATTTATAAGTGGTTTGGCGAAATAGTTAGTTTTGTCATCCATGTGTTGAAATAAGCTTGACAATTCCCCAAGTAACTTGGTGAACTATGATATGAATTTTTCTGGACTCAATCGATTGTTTTTGAATTCCTAATAATTCTGCGTATCATAACGATTATCACTATGAAATTCGTTAGGATACTACGAATATTAAGACAACGCTTGGAATGTTAAAATTTTACAAAACATGTGTAGTATAAGTTTCATTGTTTTCATAATGTCTAGTTTCAGTGTTCAATAATCCAATTTTCTTAAGCCATGTTTACTAATTCAAATACGACACCAAGCTTCATACTTCAAATATCGTAAGTTTAAAACCAAATGCATTGCGACAAAAACCTAACAACATGTGTGGAACTATATCAAATTTAACTATATTGAGCTTTATAAAATATAGATATTAAGTTTTCCAAATAAAAACTTTTTCTTCTTCATAATCATCATGTTTTTTTCGATCAATTTCCATTATATTGATTAGAATTATATGTATAAGAAATAACTGAATTTGGTTTGACAAAGTTTGATAGATTTCAGAATTTGAAATCTAATTGTAATATAAAAAAATACTCTGAATGAAATCATGATGACTATTTCAAAACTTGATCCATGCTTCCTTGTTGAATCATTGTTGATGCTTGATTTGCTACCTTGTTGGTTTATCTTCTCCTCTTCAATTTTGCCATCTGCCTCCACAATAATGAACCTGTAAGATCTTATCAATAAGCATATATAAGAATATTGGACTACTATGTATCATGCCTTAAGTAACATAATCCAAGGAATTCAAAAAGAGTTTTTGACCAAAAGGAATTAGAGAGTTGGCTATTGACGAAATCTTATTTCATTTTACACTTACGGGTCCAATGGGCCAGCTAGTCTGCAGCTTGATTTTGGGTTCTCTATCTATGTTTTATTCCACCTTCATTGTAGGTTTGGTTATAGAATTCGAGTTGGTCCATATATTTGTTTGGGAGGATTCCTTTGATCCCCAATGAATTCGTTTAGAAGTCTCTTAATTCTTTGAATAACAGTATTTGGGAGAGTATAATATTGGATGTGCAATCCCAATCTTGAATTTTAACCTTTAGTTTATTAATTAAATTATCATATAATTTAGCTTTATTATAATTTTGAATTTGGACACTTAGATATTTCATTGGAAGATATTTTCTTTGAATTGTGGAGTTATTTATTCTTTTGGAAGAAATTAAGCTAGACTTTTCAGTATTTATGGATTGACCAGAGATTTCTTGGTATAGATTTAGGAAGTTTGTCAAAATATTAATTTAGCAAATGAACCATTTGTAAATATGACAAAGTCATTTGCAAATTCTAAGCAGTTAACATTCATTTCACTTCTGTTTTTGAATTTCATTGAAGGATTTACATTAGTGAGCTGATTAATACAGATGATGGAAAAATCTGACCTAAGGGTATTTTAGGTAAGTAACTACACAAAGTATGGGTAATCTGGTAATGGAAAATATGGGTTGAGGGTATATTAGGTAAGTAATTACACAAAGCATTAAATCTGTAATAAAAGCAAAAGAGATAATACATATTCTTGTATTAATTATTGTGGAGAGAGAAGAATCAACACATTTAATCATTGTTTGGTCAATTTATAGAAACGTTTACGTTCATGGGCCCATCGGGTCGGGTAATAAATGTGGTTAAGCATTATGAGCCGCCATACCCAATAACATTCAAAGTTTGCATACTGCTTAGTCACCAAGCACTCATCTTACATGACATAGTTGTTTTTAGGTCTAAATTATACTCTAAAGAAAATTTGATTTGCACTATCAATAAAATTCGAACCTATCATACAGATCCTTAGTTTTCTCAAAGATCTATTTGGAGGACTAACCGATATCTCTACGAATTAAGTCAATCTTGAATTTTCGAATGAGTGTCCTTACCTTTTTTCCTTAAGTAATAAATAAATTCGAACTTGTTTCGAAATCGAAAAAGTTGTCGTTTTTATAAGCAGTATTTTTGGACATGTGTCAACTGTTCACTGGACCTCGGATTTGTTTTGCCCTAGGTAATTTAAACCAATTAATACTTGATGTTTCCACTCCTCTATTAACGTTTTTTCTTCCTTAGAAACCTTATTAATAACTGCTCATCCACTTAGATTTTAGTGTACTTAAGAGCGTATTAATACCTCATTAATAGGACTCTTGAGTATTCTTAATCACCTCTATATAAACTAATTCCTTATTTTTCTATTCTGCACATCTTTAGAAAGAGAGAAAATATTTCATAAAAAAGACACAACCAAAAACCTATATGTTTGTATGTTTACTGCTAGAACCACTCTAATGAAGGCGGTTAGTTGAACTTATCCAAATTAGAAGAAGAGAAAAAAGGTCATACAAGCTGCGGGACTAACTCTTTCTTCACCGTCAGTTGTCACTACTCAAGTTATTGAATACACTGGCGTTACCTTTATAATCGTACTATACCCTCAGAACCTTCAGCAACTGCTGAATCATCTACTGTACCCAAACATTCCCCATCATCATCATAATCTCATAAAGTCACTAGTCACCAGTCTCCTTCGACATTTAGAGCTATGGGGTCAATTCGGAGAACGTCACCCCACTTAGGTTGACTAAGCAATCAAAAGGCAAAACTAAATCCGTTATGGAACCATTAGTTTTGACTGATTATCCTTTTGAGTTGAATCCAACCAAGACTCGATCTGGTACAATAGGTGATGCTAACACCCAACATATCGGTCCGTCGGGATCAGAACCAAATATAATGGAGGAAATCATAGACGACCTTAGCGAAGATTCTCCCCTTGAAACGTGCGGTCAAATATGAGAAACCTCGATACATTTTATCGACAAGGTAGAACATAGAAGATAATTCATGGCAAAGGTGAAGTCATAGAGGAAGAATCTAAAGAACTTATGATCTTACGGGGTGGATATGTCGGTCCCAACTTCAAGAAGGTAAGTGTAAAATATCTTTTAGCACTGAATCAGATATCTTACATTTACTTTCATGACAAAAAAATGGAGGTTGTTCGTACTAAATGGGGATTTCCCCATGCAATAAGAGTTAGATTGTCTTGGTTTGTTCAATGACTTGTCGTCCCAACAAACTTGTAGTTTACACCGATGTGTTAAACTGGGGAATTCGGTTTCCCTTGACCCTGAAATTGTTAGGTATTTTTATTTAGTTTGGTTATGTCCGAGAATTCCAAATGCCTGGTTTACTTTAATTTCTTGTATCATAGCATCTCGCTTCTCTAAAACCCATATGCATATTGAACATATTGGGCCCCTCTGGGTTGTGTCGTAATTCCAAAATTATCTTCTACTATTTCAACGTGGGGAATCATTACAAAGTAGTAGACAATCGGGTGGAAGCGGATAATATATAGGGAATGATTACAATAGTCCATTGAAAGATGTTTCACCCCCACCAACCTGACTCGTAGCTATTTGTGGAGGACTAAACCCAAAAGAGAACTGTCTTTGAAGGAATTCACCACTTCTCGTTCATCTACCACCGTGTTGTTAAGAATCGAATATACCAATGGGAATTTATACCATCCTACTAGGAGGAGAGCCTTTAGCCATTGGCCCAAGAAGGATAAAAAGAAGAAGAAAAATAATGAAAAAACTTCACTAGGTTCCTTTTTATAAGCGGGTCATGGGAAATGGAAGAAGGATTTTTTCCATAAAAAGAAATCTGAGCCTGCCCACCAGATTTTGGAAAAGCCCATGTAATTACCCTTAAATATATTTTTTTTATTTGTTATAAAACTCGATTACTTGATTACTGAGATTAAATTCCTTTCCTTTGCAGTTATTCTGAATTGATTTGTGAACCATCTGAATGATGTTTCACCCCTGCCAACCTGACTCGTAGCCATTTGTAAATGACTATTCCCAAAAGAGAACTGTCTTGGAATAAATTCACCACTTTTCATTCATCTACCACCGTGTTGTTAAGAATCGAATATGCCAATAGGAAGTTATGCCATCCTACGAGGATGAGATACCATAGTCATCGCCCCGAGAATGATAAAAAAGAAGAAGAAAAAGAATGAAAAAACTTCATAAGGTTGTGTCAAAGAGGCCACCGAAGAACGAAACCTTGAAATCGATGCATCATTGTTGGATTCAGTTATTACCACTGTGGAAGGAGGTAATGTGCCCACAAATGTTCTTGAGCCCAAGAAAAAGAAGGCTAAAAAAGAAACAAGCAAGGCAGTGAAGAGAGAAAAAGAAAGAAAAGTAAACCCTCTACCAGTTCAGGGCTAGTGTTGCATCCGAGTTCCAGTGTTCCCACCTTACATGCGTGTAATCCTGACTTTTTATTTCCCGATTTCGAGAGAAAAGCTGTTGTTGGAGTTAACAATCTAATGTATGATTTGATATGATTTGATTACGAAGTATTTAACAGGGCCTTTCGAAGTATTGCTCTCAACGTGATCTTCGATGGAATACCCTTTGAAGTGTCAAAGGAAAATGACATAGTTGGGTACTCAATAATGGGTTGTGCAAAACTTGTTGTTGAATTGCAAAAGGAAGGTCAAATCCCAAAAGGGAATAATTTTTTCTCTTCAAGAGGAGAACAAAAATATATAAAGTTCTTTTGAAGAGAAAAAATCAAAGCCAACAAAGCAATCAAAGAGGCTGATGTGCTGAAAGAATAAAAAAATAGTCCAAGAAGAGGTGGTCAAGACTAAAAAGATTTGGAGGCACTGCAATCATCCAATTCCAATGAAATCACTTTATTGCAAAACCAAAAAAAGCAAAGCCATGTATCAAATTTTGGGTGAAAATAAAACTCTAGAGAATTCCTAACAAGAGCAAGAGATAGAAATCGATTCCATGAGATCCAAATCCAACCAGGAATCGAAGGATGTTATCGAAGCATACGTTGATGGAACTATAAACAAAACTAAATGAAAAGAATGCCTCAATCAAATCATACATGGTCCTTGCATTTCACCAAAAGTTTTCATCAGTAACCCACGACCTTTTGTGGGGATGTGTTCCAGAGAATTTTCCCCCACACATATCTTTAACATATGAGATGAATGTTTTTATGAGTCTTTAGACGATGACTTCGGTGGAAATGATGGGATGAATTCTGAAAAAGATAGTTCAGATGAAAAAAGGGGGGAAATGATGGGAATGGACACAAAGGTTAAAAATCTTTAAATTTTATTGTATCATACAAGTCCTTGTTATAAGGTATTTTTTCGTAGTAAATCAAGAGTTTTTGGGTAAGTCTTTGGTTAATCCAAAGCCTTCTAATTTTTTTTGAAATCGGGTTAAGTTGTCTATCCCCTTATCAATATTACTTTATTTTCTCACGTATATGTTCCTATTTCCATTCATTATTTTACCTCATTCGAAAGTAAACAGAATTAATAAACAAGTAAAATTTTAAAGTATACAAAAATTCACAAAGAAACTATTCGAGAGTAATCCATTTGAATGTATACAAAATTTCAAACACAAATCATTCGAAGGTAATCCATGCGAAGGTATACATAATTTCAAACACAAACCATTCGAAGGTAATCCATTCAAAGGTATACATAATTTCAAACACAACCCATTCAAAGGTAATCCATTCGAATATATAGATATTTCAAGCACAAACCATTCGAAGGTAATCCATTCAAAGGTATACAAACTTTTAAAAACAAATCATTCGAAGGTAATCCATTCGAAGGTATACAAAATTTTAAACACAAACCATTCAAATGTATAGCTAATTTAGAACACAAACCATTCGAAGGTAATCCATTCGAAGGTACACACAATTATTGAATATACTTGGATACAAAAACAATTACAGGAAAAAAATAGTAGATTGATGATATAGGCACCTCGTTAAAACATCTTTAAGCCACCAGAGAAAAAGTATGCCCCTTTAATATTTACATCAAACAATAAAGTAAATATTTAAAAACTCTTACTCAAGGTATAAATTATGATGCTCAACATTACATGGGTGGCTTAATAGAATTCCTTTTTTATCAGCTAACCAATATGTTCCACTCTTGATTTTTCCCACCACTGTATAAGTGCCTTCTCAGTTTGGAGCTAACTTTCCGAAGTTCATATATTTGGTATGCAAAAATACTTTTCTCAAAACCTTTTCCCCTACCTTAAAATCTCTCCTTCGTATTTTTATGCATATTTACTTCTCATTAAACCCTCGTAGTGAACATTTATAAGGTAGTCTATATTTTTTTCAGTTAGATCCAATTTAGCTCTTACTGCAGCTTCATTATCCTATTTGGAATAATTTTAAACCCTAAAGAAAGGAAGCATAACTTCCACTGGTGTAATTTCTCCCATATACTAAGGCGAATGGAGATGCATAGGTAGCAATGTGAGGAGTAGTTCAGTAGGCCTATGGTACCTCTTGTAAAAAAATTAGGCCACTTACCAGTTGCTCCTTCGAAATCCTTTTTTAGCCCTGTCAATATGGTTCTATTTGCTACCTCCGTGTCTCTATTATCAAATTGTGGACCGTTATCTATGATTCTACGTCTTGGAATTCCAAACCTACAACATATGTTGGAAAAAATAAATTTTATTATCGTTTATAGGTTCTTCCGAAGAGTGGTGCAGCTTCAATCCACTTAAAAGTAATCAATTATCCAAATGATGGCTCGACATCCCCCGAATCCATTGGAAACTGTCCAACCAAGTCAAGCCTATATCTATCAAAATGAACTGCTTCGGAAACTGACTCCATTATAATTGACGATATATGGATTACATTTTCATATATTTGACAAGGGTCGCATATTTTAACCAACTCTTTGTAACATGCCATAATATATGACCAATAATAATCTGCTAATAATACCCTTCTAGTTAGGGCTCTTTAACCATAGTGAGCCGATCATTTCCATTCATTTAATTTGGACAACACTACTTGAAATTCATTGGATCTGAGGCAACATAGTAAGGGTTTACTAAAATAGTTTTTTATAAAGGACCCCATCCAAAACCAAGAAACCATGGGCTTTGAATTTTAATTTCTTGGCTACCTTCTTGTCCTCAAGTAAGATTCTATTAGTAATAACTTTTTGGATGTCATACCTTAAATTTTGGCTTATTGCAGTTGATAGTTGGAAATTTTCCTCAATATCAACTTCCATTTCAAGGGGAGTTGATATGGAAGGGCATTCTTGTATAAAATAGTAGCGAAAGAATCAACCATTGAATTTTCCGATCTTGGAACATGTTCATACTTAACATATTTAAAAACATCTGAAACTTCTCTTACTACCCTTAACTATTTTATCAACTGATCTTTCTTGGTTTCAGATTGTCCTTGTGCCTGATGTGTGACTAATTGTGAGTCACTAAGCAATCTAAATTTTTTAGCACCATATATAAGCTATCCTTAAACCTACTATGATTGCCTCATATTCACTTTTATTGTTAGATGTCTTAAAACCAAAACGTATGGCTTGGTGCATTAAATATTCATAGGGAGAAAGTAAACAGATCTCGGCCTCACATCCTACCATAGAAGAACAACGATCGGTTTGAACTACCCATTCTTTCACAGGCTTTTCATCTCGAGATTTCTCACGAGGCGTTTCTGAGTGGAATTTAATTGAAAAATCAGCCGTAACTTGAGATTTGATTGTGTTTCAAGAAGAAAAAACAATATCATCATCATCTCATAGTTTGACAGATCACTTAGTCATTCGATCTGATACGTATGACTTTTATAACACATTCTTTAGAGGAAAAGAGGTCCGAACAGTAATAGAATGTGCTTGAAAATAAGGCCTATTTTTCGGGTTATTATTACCAAATCCATAATTAGCTTTTCCAACTTGAAATACACATTCTCTGCATCCAATAGACTTTTATTAACATAGTAAACAGGACGAGGATAATTATCTACCTCACGAACTAGTAAAGCACTTACTGCATAATCTGATACTACCAAATATACAAAGCGTTTTCCCCTACCATGGGCTTGAACAAGATTTTTGGTGAATATAAATGTTGTTTGATCTCAATGAAAGCTTTATCATAATTTGGGGACCGGTGAAAGTCCTTGGCATTCTTCAATACTTGGAACAACTATACGCATTTATCCAAAGACCTCGAAAAAAACTTATTTAAAGATGTTAACCTCTTGGTCAATATTTAAATTTTTTTGGTAGTCTAAGGTGGATCCATGGCTAACAAAGAATTCAATTGGTCTGGATCAACCTGAATTCATTATCGTTGATGATGTAGCCCAAAAATTTACCGGATCGAACTCCAAATGTACATTTCGCATGAATCAATTTCAGAGTAATAGCTTCCAAATTAGAAAATATTTCTTAGAGAACAAGCATATGATCCTCCTCATTTGGACTATTTACCATCATATTGTTAATGTACACTTCCGCATTTCTTCCGATCTGATTGGAAAAGGCTTTATTGACCGATCACTGGTAAGTTTCCCCAATATTTTTCAACCCCAAAGGCATCACCTAATAAAAATGAAGTACACTATCCGTAATGAATATGGTATGATCTTGGTCATTCAGATCCATCTGAATTTGATTATACCCGGAAAATGCATCCATACAAGATAACAACTTATTACCCAAAGTCAAATCCACCAACTAATTTATTCGAGGAACTGAAAAAAAGATCTGTAGGTTAAGCTCTGGTGAGATTTGTGAAATTCATGCAAATTCGGCACTTACCATTTTTTTATAAGCAACGGGTTTGCAGTCTAAAATGGAAACCAAGATTCACAGATGTGTCCTACCTTAGTTAACCTATCAACTTCTTGAATAATTGCATCAGATTTTTCTTTGGAAAAATCTCTCCTATTTGTATAAACGGGCATGCATCAGAACGAACACATAGCTTGTGGTTAATGATATCTGCTGGCACACCAGTCACATTCTCATTGCTCCAAGAAAATAAATATAAATTTTTAGATATGAAGGCTAACAACTTCTTTTTCAGTTCTGATGGTATTATGGTTCCAATTTGAATTTTCTTCCCTTATGTCAAACTATGTATTTCAACTTATTCTATTAGACTCGTAGCACTATGATTCTTTCATGGATCATCTATCTTGTTTGGATCCAAAGAGGACTCTAGTAATTGCTATTCGTTCTTAGTTATCTCATTTTCTAGAGATGTAGGAGCAATAGTCGTAACATAAAATTATTTAGCCATTTTTTGCTACTTCAAACCATTCCTACTTGAGTCCCAACTGCATACTTCAAACATTGGTGAACCGTTAATGCAACAACGTGCATCTTGATAACCATGACCTACCAAAAATTTCATTGTAAGAGGTTGGACAATCCGCAACTACAAACAATACTCTAACCATTTTCTTAAATGGTCCCTTACCTACCAAAGCTTCACCTTCAAACTCCCCAATGACCTTAGTAGAATTGCCAATAAATCCTACTATAGTTTTATTTGATCGTTGGATAACCGTAGGATTCTTTATTTGTTTGTAAGTGGACGAAAATAAAACATTTGCAGAACTACTCGTGTCAATCAAAATTTTGTTTTCCGACCTCTTTTTAACAACCCAACCAAAGTATAAGCTTTCTTCCAGGTCCTGAATCAGCCAATTCTTCAGCCAACAGCCCTTGTCGAAGTGAGGCTATGGCCACTTGTTTGAAACAATCAACTACACCATTTTTAGTATTTACAAAATGGTTGATGTAATCTTTAAGTGATTCATTCATATATTGCAGATAATGTATTATTGTGTCACCATTCCCTTTGAGTTCTTTTCTTCCTACAAACTGTCTTCCGAAAACCATCTGAAACAAATCAAAATTCTTGATCGAACCTTGGGGTAATCGATTATACCATTTCAAGGAACTATCTTTAAACATTTGGGAAAAGACTCTACATATAAACTTATCGTCATCACTGAAGCTCATCATAAAGTTTTTAAATTGTTCAAGATGATTATATGGGTTTTGAATTCCATCATACTTTTCTATTTTTGAATTGTCGAACCATCTAGGCAAATTTACAGATAAGATTTTCAAAGATATTGGTGACTGCTTCCAATTATACCCCTGGTTGAACATGTGATCTTCATTAGGGGTAGCGAACACACTAGGTTCGGACTGGACAACAAATTGATCACTTATTAAATGATTTATACTATGATAAACTGATCCTTTAACTTTCCCTTGATAATTTTTTTCCCTTACCATTTTAATCTCTCTTCTTTACCGATGAATCCTATCTACTTGACTTTTGATGCTTTTTTGAAAGGTTCTTAATTATTTTTTCTTTTTTTCTTTTTACGTCCATGATCACTTCTTGAATAGGAAGAAGAAACTCATGAATCAGACTCAATTATGGACCCATTAACAAAATCTGATGTACTTGTACAAAGTTTATCCCGATGTTTCTTCTTAGATTCTTGGTGGGCTCTAAGGAATTGATCATCTTAACTTTTCTTGAGGTTATTTTCGAGCCCATCAGTCTTGAAATGTTATGTTAGGTTATTTTTACATAAATCTTTTTCAGCATGTCTCTGGGCTTCAAGTGCCTCAATCTCAGCCCTGGGTATATGAAGCTCCTCATGCATTAAGATTTTGTCCTCAGCATTGTGATTCACATGGGACATATTCATGGGCTCTGCATTACTTATAATCCCCTCATTCTTTAGGGGGGGATCTATATGCATATGTAGCTTCATGCTCTGTTGAACTCTGAAGGCTCAATAAGTTTCGAATATTGATATTCAGGTACTCTTCGCTCCCACTGTGGTCGCTAATCTGGTGATGGAAAAATATGGTCGGAGGGTATTTGAGGTAAGTAATTACCCAAAGTATGGGTAATCTGGTGATGGAAAAATCTGGTCGAAAGTTATTTTTGGTAAGTAATACATAAAGTATTAATTTTTTATAAATGGAAAATATATAATAGAGATGCTTGTATTACATATTATCGAAAGAGAAGAATCAACCCATTTAATGTTATTTTTTGGTTAATTTATAGATAGCTTAGGTCCATGGGCTCATCAGGTCGGTCAGAAATGTGGTTAAGCCTTATGACCCCCCAAGCCCAATAATATTCAAAGTTGGTATACTGCTTAGTCAACAAGCACTCAACTTACATGACATAGTTTTCTTTTAGGTCTAAATATCCTCTAAAGAAAATTCGATCCCCACTATCAAAAAAAATTGACCTTGTCAAATAACTCTAATGAAGTATTCCTCAACAATTATAAAAAGGTAGGTGGATATGGGGTCCCCCTGTCTTGTGTCATTAGATCCTTTGAAATAACATTTTTAGATCATCATTTACAATGATGGAGAAAAAAAACTGATTCAATAAAAAAAATTATAAGCTTAATGGATTTGGGATAAAACCCAAATACTTTCATTACATTAAATATAAAACTATAAGATAGTTTGTCAAAAGCCTTGGTCATTGCTATTTTAAGGATGATGTTACCGCATCTTGAGATTTTGTTTAGATCATAAATAATTTATTGGAAGAGAATGATATGTTCATGGATATTTCTTCCATGAAAAACTCTCCATTGCTCTTCAAACATTATTTTGAAGTATAATTGATAGCATATCATTTAAAATTATGGATAGAATTTATTAAGGAGAAAACATAAACTAATTGGTCTATAATCTTTTAGATGTTTAGGGTTTTCAAATTTAAGGATAAAGAATATGGAAGTAGGAAATATGCCACTTGGAGCATGTTTAACTTTGAAGTAATTAATCACAGCCACAACTAAGTCAGTTTGGATAATTGGCTAGTAAGTTTGATATAATGTTGCATTGAACCCATCATGGCCAGCAACACTGTTTGGATAAAGGTTTATAATAGCCTTATGAATTTCATATTTTTTTGGAGTGCTGAGGAGGGTTTGGTTGTCTTCATTTAAAATTAACTTTTGGATAATATTCATAGGATCATATTATTGGTTAACAATGTTATTAGATGCCAAAAAGTTTTTAAAATAGTTAACAACCTTCTCACTAATTTGATTTTGATCTTCCAGCCACTGATTCTGTTTTTTCTTTGTTATTAGATGTCAACAACTTTTCTTTTTCAACTTGTTTAATCCAATTAATATTACTTTTTTTGCACCCAATAAGTTTTTTCGCTTGCCAATAGAAGAAGGTATTTGGCATTAGCTTTAGAAAAGTTGTTTTTATTTTCTAAAGTCTAATTTGTTTGAAGAATACTCTCATGATATGTTACCTCCTCCTAAGCTTTGGAAGTATCATTAAAGATATTCCCAAAGGTTTCTTTGTTCCAAAATTTAAGGCTGGCTTTAAGTCTTTTATGTTTTTTTCCAAAAGACTATTAAAGGTTGACCAGTTACCGGGATATTCCAAGAGTTCTTGATTTTTTTATTACATTTTGGATGTAAAGTCCACATGTAAGAAATTTAAAGGGATATTTTATTTAAAATAGTTATTTTGGAAATTTATGCTTATTGGTGAATGATCTAAGCAATTTTTAGCTAAGTGTTTCACCTGAATTTTATCAAAATAACTTCTCATTTTCTCATTGATTAAAACCTTATCTAGTCTTTTCCAGCATAATTTATGTATCCAAGTATAGGGAGAGCCAATAAAGTCGGGGTATTCTAAAGCACAATCCATAATTGTGTTAGTGAAGTCATCCAGACTTCTTAAACATAAAGTGGAACATGTTAACTGCTCAGATGCATATCTGATGTAATTAAAATCTCCTAAAATAATACATTCAAATGTATTGTTTGAAGGATATCTACTTTTACCCCACAAGGAAACTCTGTTTGTTTAATTGCATTTAGTATATACTGTAGCCATAAACTCTTTATTATCATTTGTATGATGGAATTTTATATGGATGAGCTGTTCATGTTAGAAGATCACATCTACGATGAAATTGTCCATCCACATGATCCAAAATTTATTTGTTGGATTAGGGACACCTTTGTTAAAGCTAAGAGTTTTTATTAGAGGATCAAGTTTATTTTCTGTTACCATTGGTTCTTGTAAGGCTAAGAATTCAATTCTTTTAGATTCTATAAATATTTTAAGCCTACTTATTGTAGCTTTGTTTTCTACTCCTCTACTATTCCAGTTTAATATCTTAGTAGTCATCTTATATTAGATGAGGAATGTTTGTTTGATCCTTTAAGGCTCATTGTTATGTATGTTAAGTTTTTGTTGTTTTTTTGAGTTTTTTCCTTATTTATTTTCTTTATGGTAACATTTGTAAACTTTGTGGGTTTATTCTTATGCTCATATGTTTGAGTTACTGGAAGGCCACCAGTTAAAGTAGCCTTAGGAGAGTTATAAATTTGTTCATCCTTTGATAAATCTTGTAAAATATTAAATTTGTTCCCAAGGTCATCTGAATGAAATACTTCAATTATTTCTTGATTTAACTTCTCAATAGAAATTGAGGAGTTATGAAGTTCATCTTTTTGTTCATGGTTTATTTGATTTATTACGTGAGTTAATTTTTTGTATGTTATTTTCAACCACCTATAAATTTTTGGAACCCTCGTTATCTACAATTTTTTCTTCGTGTTTATTTGTTCCACAAATTATCATAGATTTAACTCTAGATGCCATCATTTATATCCTCCTATTATGTTCTAAATGTTGTGTTAAGTTTACTTGGTTACCAGAATCTATTTGGTTGTTTAACTTTTTATTTCATTTATTTGCATCATGTTCAAAATGGTGGCAATCCAGACAATATAATGGTGTTGATCCATATATAACGTTTAGCCAAAAACCATATTGGCTTCCAAATTTAATCCATATTCTTTTACTGAAAGGATTGGATACGTTTAACTATATCCAAGTCTGACAATACTTAAATCTTGCTCTATTTCTATTGGGTATCCATATTTCCAGGGTTCTTCTTATAGTTTAAACTATATTACTGATTATGTCTTTGTTGTATAAGAACTCATGGATTTTGGGGAATGTATCCCGCACTATGGCTACATGAGATTCTTTCTTAGGATTGAAATCAAACCCCCATTTCAGGAGCCTCATGGAGTGTTGGCCAACTGACCAAACATTTCTTTTCCAGGTAATTTTTAAGTCTTCAAAATTTTCAAGTTCAATTAATATGTATCTTTGATCAAAGACATATAGATTAACATTACCAGCTAACGTAAGTTTTTCTAGAAATGTTTGTATAACTTGTAATTAAGGTCAACCTAAGGAAAATTTACCTATAAAAATAACCTAGAGTTATTGATTAGAATGGATTTATCTTGCTTAGAGAAGTGAATAAGTGGGAATTTCCCTTTGGTTGAAAAGCGAACTTGTCCATAAAAAACTTCTTCTTTGTTGATTTGTAGCTTGAGATCTTCCATATATGACATAAGAATTGTGTTCATAGCGTGGAATTGACTATGTTCTCCCATGATAGTCGTCTTTAGGGCTGGAAATTAATTCTCATACATCCGAGGATAAGGATTCGCACTTCTTGCTCCATCTTGTGGTTTGTCATTTTCTTGAAAAAAAATTCTCTGGATACATTTTTTATTTTGCCAATTTCTTATTATTCTCTTGTGCCTGGTGTTGAGAATTCTTATTCTTCCCATTTTATTTATAAATCCTATTGAATTTTTATGTTGGTTACTTGATTTGTGTTTGGTCCATAGGAAATTTAACTTCTTCGTAACTATTGAACGCTTCATTTGTTCACTGATAATTTTTTTACAATAAACTATAATTCTTTGTCTTCACATCACATATTGATTAATCTATTTCTCTCCTGAGATTGCTGATGTTTTCGTTCTAAAAGTAACCAACTGAGAAATAATTTGAAACAAAATTTAGAATTAAAAAACCGAGCTTTCTCTTATGTGAAATCCTCCACTCTAAATGGCATTGCGACTGTTCTTGAAGAAATGAGGTCTCTTCATGTTGAATACCAGTATAAAATTTATATTTGTTCCCCCTACAACATATTTTGTAAGATATATTTCGACTACGAATTACTCCCTCCGTCTCATAATGTTAGACGTTTTAAGAGAGATATTTTGTCGCATATTAAAAGTTGTTCTCGTTTTTTAAGACAGCATTAATTACACCTCTTACACTTCTCACCAATAATTTTTTTTATTGATTGCACAAACTTCTCATCCTACCAATCAAATTTATTTTTGTTTATTTTTTCAAAGTAATTACTCCCTCTATCCCAAAATGTTTGTCGTTTTGAGATTAAGCACAAATATTAAGAAATGTAATAATTATTTCTCATTTTCATAAAAAGTAGGAAAAAATATAGATTGAATTGGTAGTTGATTATAAATAATATTTAAATTTGCATCGGTAAACGAGAACGACAAATATTTTGGGACAAAAAATATTTCCTAAAACGACAAACATTTTAAGACCGAGAGAGTATTGTTTTTCTTAATATGGATGAAACATTAAATTATCATGAGACAGAAGGAGTAATAATAATCTATTTTACAATCATAGATAACAAATGTTATAAAAGAAAATCAATTTTATATATTAATCAGAAATAAAGGGTTAAAAATCACTGGTTTATCATGTTTACGCCTTGTACCAAATCCCAATCCTTTAAATTAATAAGTCTGTGATGCATTACATAATTTTCATTTTAAATAAAAGGCTAGCTATTGGATATGGATATTGAAACCCTACTTTTCCGCGTGACAGACATAGGTTTGTACGGGATGTTTTCTTACAAAGCCCACGTGCTTGTTATCGATAACTCTGAATACTGTGCTTTTGCCATGTGGAACTTTACGGTACGTCAGATTATGGGTTGACGTGACGTGGCGTTTCTTCACCTTTCATTCAGTGTCTTTCTCTCTTGTACTCTGCGCTCATGTTTATCCAAACCCAAGTTGAGAAAAAAAAACTTTATCTTCTTCTCTTTTTAGAAAACGGGTCAAACGAAAGACTGGTCAAATGAGAAACAAATACCCATGTTTTCTTTATAGTAAGGCGCGACATAGACCTATGCGCTTATAGCGAACTAATGGAGACGTGTTAGTCACCTTTAATTTCATGTTTATATAAAAATGTAGGTTTAGGTGTGTTCACCTTGACCAGTGTGAATGTGTGATTATTAGTCGGTAGTAAATTTTTTGCTTTCCATTTTTTTATACTCTTTATTGAGGTAGTCTATCTAGAGGCTAATTTTCCTTTTTATATTCCACCTTTGTATTAGATTTTTTTTTCTCGGTAATTTTTTATATTTAGAAAATTGTATTATTAGTTTCACATATGAGTATTGAAAATGTGATACGTCATAAAAAATATCCAAAATCAAACTTTAATACTATCTAGTATTGTTTAGTGAATATTTATTTTATGTACTTAACTCTCATTCAATATTCAATTATCTAAATAATACCTCAAATATTCATATTTGATCACCAGCCACGTAACCACTTTCTATTCTTGAACCAAAGTTTCTCTTTCTTAATTTTTATTAATTTTTAAAATATTCATATCTTTCAAACCGGAGTTTCAAAAATCCAAAAGTATCATTGGTTTTGTTTTTTAGGACGAACAAAACTAGATTCGTTGATGATATTTTTTGTTTGCTAGTAACATGCGAGAACCTACAGTAACCAAATATGCGCGACCATGCATAACAAACATGTGAGACCAAGCATAAATAAATATGTGAGATCAGACAAGAAAAACATGCAAGACCAGACATAAAAAAAAAACATGTGAAACGAGACACAATCATCTGAGACCATAATTAAAAGCATGTGAGACCATGCATAATAAATCGTGTGAGACCAAATATTGAACAAAACTAGATCTATTGAAGAACTGTTTTTGTCAGACCTAGTAACCGTAGTCTTGCATCTTTATCATCAACTAGTACACGTCTCACGTGGTCTCGCATGTTATTTTATTCATGGTCTCGCATGTTTATTTTATGCATGGTCTCGTATGTCTGTTATGTCTGGTCTTGAATGTTTGGTATGTCCGGTCTCGCATGTTATTGACAGAAAGAAAATACAAAAATACCACTAATGGATCTAGTTTTGTTCTTCTTAAAAAATAAAACCGATGATACTTTTAGATTTGTTTTCCAAGTTACAAATTCCTCCAAAAACTAAACCCAACTAAATAATTGTGATTTTAAATCTTTCTTATCTAAAAGATACTTGAGTGCATCATGATTTGTATGTATTATTACTTTACTACCTAATAAATATGATTAAATTTATATAGTGCAAAAAGTACAGCTAGAAACTCTTACTCATTTGTTGCATAATTCAATACACACGTGTAAGTGTTCTGCTAGAATAATATATAATATGAAAAAACTTTATTTTTCCATTATAAAAGGACAACCCTGATTAGACAATTCAAATGATAAAGTCCAATCGGGTGATACAATAATATGTGTAGTGATAATATTAGTTTTTGTTGAATTAAATGCATCTAAACACTAAGCATATAATAAGAATTCTGCATTTTTCATTAATAAATCATAAAGAGGTTTAGAGGTTTAAAAAAAATACATTTAATGAATCGTCCATAAAAACCTACATGATCGAGAAAACTATGAATTTGTTTTACCAAATTTGGAGGAGGTAATTTTTCAATTACTTCCACTTTGGATTTATCGACGACAATTTGTTTTTCAAATCGTGTGACCTAGTTCAATCTTGTCTTATATTATGAAATAAAAAATAATAATAATACAAGATTAGTGTATGTTCATCACTACAAAATAAAAGACAACTTAGCTAGACATGTACCAAAAGAGTCTTTGAAACCTTAAAAGTCATCTATGAACATTTCAATCGAGTTTTTAATCATGTCCTAAAATTATCATCATACATCTCTAAAAGGAAATATGGGCGTTGTATAGACCACACGACATCCTGTAGAATACCAAAGTCACGTATGAATATGTGAATATCATTTTCTCTTGATCATCTGGTCGGATAGAGTTCTAATTGTATCCAGAGTCATCAAGAAAATAATAGAAAACGTATCTGACCAATCTCTCCAAATCAAATCGATAAACGAGAATGGAAAATGATAATTTATTATCTCATCATTTAATCGTCTGTAATTAATGCATACCTTTCATCCAGTTATTTTTCTTTTTTATATCAATTTATTCTTAGAATTTGTGATTATTATCATTCTTTGTTTATAATAAACCACTTGTGATGGACTCACTCGTTGACTCTCTGAGATAAGGATATACAATTTATCCATCCAATATCTCCAACACTTCTTTCATCATCACCTCATGCATCGTTGAATTTAATCGTATATAAGGTTGAATGGTTGAATTGTAAACATAATTTATTAGTATTTTATGTTGACACAAAGAAACATTGATTCTTTTGATATTCACAATTGTCAATCTGATAACGTTCTTGAATTTTCTCAGCATCCTGAACAACTTTGAACTATTTATATCACTTAACAAAGAATTAATAACCACATGAAAACTAGTTGACTCCTATAAAAAAATATAACGTAAGTGTAATAGTAAGGGTTTTAATTCCAATCTAAATGTGTTGGTTTTTCTTGTGATCTCAGTTCTAGAATCTGAATATTCAACGGTTAAATATATAGATTATTCAAAAAAATTACACATTTTTATACCTTTTCATTTTCAATTTCATTTTTATATAGTGTAGCATATGCTAGAGAATTTTCTAAAGTATAAGAATGTAATAACTCATGTAAACATCTATTCATAAAATTATCTACCACATCAATTGGCAAATATTCATTACTATCTTTCTTCAAATTTTAAAGATCCCAATACATTATATTCCACATGTTTATCTGCTACACGAATGATTACTTTCCCAACTTTCAACATCAATTATTGTTTTAACAATAGCTAGAAAATGTCTCCCCATAATGTACAAGTTTATCTTCCTCCATGTGTAATTATAAAAATATAATGAAATATATATTTATCAAAACATCTTCTATTATGCCATAAAAATATGTAAAAGATATATCGACTAACGATTGAGAAATAATGGTAGTATTTAATGAGCTCAGTGAATCTTTAGTGAGACTCAAGAGCGAAGATGTTCGCGTGAAGGGGTCGGACTAAGGAATGCTCGTATGACGTATCAGTGAACAGTAGATTATTAGAAATGGAAAAGACAAATAGAATATGTGTTGTAATTATTACTCAATCATTGGCCCCTTTTCCCAAAAGGGAATATCCGTTATATAAGAAAAAGGGTGGAGGGTGAAATTACATGTTTACCACTATAAGAATGGATTTCTTACCCCACTATTTTACTATTTACAAACAAGTTCTAGGGGACTATCACTTAAGTCCCTCATTTCTTTTGTGTGCTTTACTTTGGTCCTTGACCACTAAATATATTAGCCTTGACCTTATTAGTGGGTTGAATTACATACCAAGCACCTATATTTTCCTTCCCTTATCAGTAGCCCCCCAGTCCTTGTGCAGTTCTCTGCACGTGGACTTGAAATACAACTTAATGCTGTTCGGATCGGATCGGGTGCTATCCTGATCGGGTGCTTTGCTTTTTGAGCGAATTTTATTGGGATTGGATTTCATCGTGATCGGATTTTGACTCCCCCTGGTGAGCTTCTGAGTCGGATCGGATTTTATCTTGCTGACCTCACCTCTTGGTCAGGCTGATGTCATCTAAATAATCATTTAATTTCAGACGTGCATGCTTGGTTTTGCTGTTATCGAATCAAAAGCTTTTTGTAGGCAGCGCAGCTGTCATGGCACGTGTCATGATGCTGTTACGCTTCAATTGTTTACCTTCTCTCCAATTGCCTATATAAACTCCAATTTCGCTCTTAACAAAGGTTTCTGATTTTCCTTAAACAAATTTTGTTCTAGAGAGAGAAACTGCCAGTAAAAAAAATCAAGTCTATATTTTCATGCCTGAA
This sequence comes from Limnanthes douglasii subsp. nivea, assembly GCA_036936605.1. NCBI lineage: Eukaryota > Viridiplantae > Streptophyta > Magnoliopsida > Brassicales > Limnanthaceae > Limnanthes > Limnanthes douglasii. The sequence continues at coordinate 358,417,689 of JAUPFV010000001.1, forward strand.
GAGTTTCTTAATCATGGAAGATATAAGCTTTGGAGGTGGTTCAATATCTCTAACCGGATTGGTGCTGGTAGACCTTCTAGTTCAAGAGAATATCCTTCTTCTGCTGATATTTGGGAGTCTAACTTTCGAGATAACTGGGCTCCGATCCGCGAACGTTCTGACCGGCTTGCTGCATCTTCCCCTGGTCAAGCACACCCTTCAAGTGGTGAGGTTGATTCTTCCATTCCTCTAACTCCCTCGACTCTACCTTCTCGGTATTCTCCTTTTGTTATAATTGGTGAGGAAAAAGAAAGATCAACGACTAGATAACACCGAGATCATCCTAAAAGAAAGAGGTCGCCGGACCCAGCCGTCAAATCAGTTCGAATGAGGATTCCCTCCTTGGTACCGACTCCATCTACATCTCCGCAGGGCTCTCCTCAAACGACGCCACACGTGAGCCCTCAAAAAAATTTTCCTAGAGGGACTCGGGTGGAGCCGTCCCTTACTTCCATTCCAGAGGCCCGGGAAAAATCTTTATCCAATGACCTTGAGCACATTAGAGTGATTGAGGCAGCACCTCTTCAGGTTGTTCTTACCGATGCCACTCCCTCAAAACCTGTAACTGATCTCTCCAATCATCCAGGTGAAACTTCCCTGGTAAAAAGCAAAAAGAAAAAGAAGAGATCACGTATGACGGGCCTGCCCTCGAATGTAGAATATATTATGAGCGATCATCTTTGAAACCTTGAGACCAAACATCTCTTAGCTTTATACAAGGTGAAGTACAAATATTTCCACCCAACCGAGGAAATCAAGCTGAGGGACCAATGGGGTATCCCTACCAATATTACGATCCGACTCCCTACTGTCGGAGAGACTCCTTTGTCGGTCCGCTCTAACGAGTTGGTGCTTTATACCGAGTTGATGAACTAGGGTCTTCGATTTCCCCTTGGCCCTCTTCTGGCTGATTACTTTCACTTGGTTAATCTTTATCCTTCTCAAGCCGGGGCCAACATGTGGTACACTCTAATGGCTTGCATCATGGCTTCACGTCTCTCCAGACATGCTTTTACTATGGAGCAACTCGTCGTTGTTTCTGAAGTAGCTAAAAACTCTCACTACCCATTTTACTCACTTGGTTTTGCTAGAAACCTTAAAGTGATAAAAGATTTCTTAAAGGCTGACAAAAAATGGAAGCAGCAATTTATGTTCATCTCCGGATTGGGAGCGACTGGGTTCGAAGATTCCGAGGATCTTCCTCATCGACTTACTCTGCAATGGACTGGACGAGGTAAGTACTTTCACCTAAGTGTTTTCCAACCTACCTTCCTTGGTAAATTCTGACTCTTTGGGTTTTCAGCTATGAAAGGAATCGCCAGGTCTTTTAAGCGTCATGCCAAATCCGGAAAGGCTGTCTTTGAGAAACTGAGCCTTGGGGCTGGTGAACACTGGGGCCACAAATTCCACTCAAGCTTTATGCCGATGAACTTCGCTAAGAGTAATCTGTGGCGAATCGACCTTAGCAAAAAGAAGACTCATTCGGAGCTTACGGTGGCCCCTCCAGGTAATGATGTTCTTGCTCGCTTGGAACGTTTGGATAACGTCGTCTACCTCCCCACTCGGGCTCGAGCTTTTAGTCATCAGGATACAGATAAGCCCGATGAGGGTGAAGAAGTAGATACTGATGGCGATGCTGAGTCCGATGATGATACAGATAAACCCGATGTTGAGGGTGATCTCCAAGAGAAAGTGCAGGTCAGTCCTCCCTCAGGAGTTTTGGGTGATCAAGGTGAAACCCAATTAAGCTAGCCTCCAGGTACGATACCATCGGATCCTCAACAGCCAGCCCTCTTTGATACTCAAGTATTTTCTCTCTCCTCTCAACCTGACAATCAACCCGACGATGTTGATGACCAGGTTGAAGTTAGGCCACAAGGTCGTGTTGGTGCCACCCGACCAGAAAGGTTTACTGTTGGGGAAAAGAGGAAAAAGATTGCTGAGAGTGGGGGGAGAGTGACAACACCAACCGTCTGAGTCTGCCACCATCTCGAATACTTGTGATTATGGATTCCGACTCTGGTGGAGAGTTTGTTTCCGCTCGGGGGGGAGGCTAAGAGGGTGGTTCGGATGTAGAAGGGTATTGTTCTCCGGACTCTCCTTATTTCGATGTTTATGGCAATGACTACGTGACGAATGAGCTAAACAAGCTACTGCATGCTGCTGCTTTACTCAAACACTAGGCGAATCGGAAGGACCGCTACAAAGAAGAAGTTGTTGCAAGGAGGGCAGAGGTAACAACTTTAACCTTAGAGATTTCTGAGCTAAAGGGAAAAGTAAAAGACTTGACCGATCAGGTAACTGAGCAAACCGAGATATCTTCTAAGGTAGAAAGCTTAGTTACTGAGTCCGACGACCTGAAAAAATAAGTGAAGGAACTAAAGGAGGAATTAGCTAAGACATCGGAAGTTACCGCCAATGTACAGTCTTTATCTTCCAAGTCCGAAGAGCTTAAGAAGAGAGCCCAAGAGCTAACTGACGAATTGAACAAAGAAAAGAAGAACTCCGATGAGCGTTTGGCTACTATTACTTCCCTTAAGGCTAAGCTTTCCGAGGAGAGAAAAAAGTTTGACGATGAGACGGAGAAGTTTATCCTTAAAGATGCCGAGCGTGATACTACTGTTGATGGTCTCCTCCAAGGTTACTGCAAGGTCAAGTTATACTTCAAGAATTGTGTTCAAGATCTTGAAAAATTAGCTGCAGTCCAAAAGAGTTTACAGACAGACTTTGAGGCTAAGAAGAAGGAAAGCCTCGATGAATATGCTGCTAATGTTGTAGCCTCTAGACTCGAGTCATTGAACATCATCGTCCCCTTGGAGTATCCGTGGAGGACCCCGAATCCAGTGAAGACTCGGAGAGTTCTTCGTCGGACTCGGACTCTCCTGCTGGTAGCAAAGGAAATTCAGCCTCCGAGTAGCTTGTACTGGGTAGTCTTTACTTTGTTAATTTTTTGGTGTATGATTCCTTTGATGAGAAAAACATTTAGTGTAATACTTCCTTTTTGTTATTGATATTTTTAACGATACTTTTTAATATGGTATTTTGCTAATATATTTCTTACTTTGAGTATAAACATTCTTGAGATTGTTTTGAGTTCAAAAAGATGAACTTGCTTGTCCAAACTTCTTTGGAATATCTTTTGAGTTCAAAAGGATGAATTTGCTTGTCCAAACTTCTTTGGAGTATGTTTTGAGTTCAAAAAGATGAAATTGCTTGTCCAAACTTCTATGGAGTATGTTTTGAGTTCAAAAATATGAACTTGCTCGTGTTTTTAAAGAAGGCAATAAAATTTGATATTAAGCCGGCTATTTAGGTACCTCATTAAAACCTTCCTGCGCCACCAAGGTAAGAAAGAGTATGCCACCAACACTTACATAAACTCTTAAAGAAAATATTTACAACTCACGTAATCAAACTAGATAAGCCTTTAGATGCTCAATGTTCCATGGATAGGGAAGATCTCTTCCTTCTTTATCTTTTAAGTTCTATGTCCCCGGTTTCATCTTTCTTGTGATTGTGTATGGCCCTTCCCAATTTGGGGAGAGTTTGCCGAGTCTCTTGTCCTTTGTGTTCAAGAAGACTTTTCTTAGTACCCTGTCCCCCACCTCGAATTCTCTTCTTCTGACCTTTGACAAATAACGGCTTATCATCAACGTTTGATAGTGCAAGGAGTTCAGTTGTGCCTTTCTTCTCTTTTCCTCTATCAAATCGAGCTCTGTGCGTTTTCCTTCGTCATTTCCCTCCTTGGAATATTCACTTAATCGGAAATATGGGAACATGGTTTCCGATGGCACCACCGCGTCCATTTTGTATACAAGCGCAAAGGGTGACTCGTGTGTTGATGTCCGATGAGTGGTCCCGTAAGCCCATAGCACTTCTTGTAAGTAGTCTGGCCACTTCCTTGCTTTGCATTCTAAATTCTTTCTTAGACCGTCCAAGATCGTTCGATTGGTTACTTCGACCTGACCATTTGCTTGAGGGTGGAACGGTGCCGAAAAACATTGTTGTATCCCCTTGGAAGCGCAGAAAGCTCTCATTTCATTGTTATCAAATTGGGGGCCATTATCCATCGTGATCTTTCTGGGTACGCCAAAACGACAATAGATGTTAGAAATGATAAATTTGATTACATCTTTTTCCCTCGTCCTTGCTAATGGTTCTGCTTCCACCCACTTAGAAAAATAATCCACAACAACGATAATTGTTTGGCATCCCCCTGAAGCCATAGGAAGTGGTCCGACCCGATTTATTCCCCATCGGTCGAAAGGGACAAATTCGGCTATTGACTATAGAGGTACCCCTGGTAGGTGGATCGAATTCGCAAATCTTTGACAGGTGTCATATTTTTGCACTAGTTCTTTTGCATCCGCCGAGATGGTAGGCCAATAGTACCCTGCCAGAAAAACTCTTCTTATTATTGTCTTATATCCGCAATGGGCAGAGCCTTCCCCATCGTGTAACTCAGAGAGTATCAGTTGCGACTCATCCTTCCCCAAATAGCGAAGTAAAGGTCTCTTAAAAGATCGTTTATACATAACATCTCCGAGGACGATGTATCTGTACGCCTTGAAACGTATTCTCTTGGCTCTGACTTTGTCAATAGGAAGCATGTCATGGACTAGAAAATCTTGTATTTCACTTCTCCAATCTTTCATTAAAGTCGTGGATATTTGGAATGCTTCGATGCAACCATCCCTTGCTTCGGACCCCTTGATTATAGATGGATTTTCTCGAGTCACTATCCACGGGTATTCCTCCGAGTAAGATGCATTGACCAATGAATCAGCCACTGAGTTTCCTGCCCTGTGGACGTGCTCAAATCGGATGTCTTCGAACTCCAAATCTAGGGCTTTCAACACTCCTAGATACTTTACCAGATGATTTTTCCTTGCTTCCAAACATCCGAGGTCATGGTTCACTAGTAGTTGGGAATCACTGATCAGTTTAACTCGCTTAAGTTGCAATCCGGCCAAGGCTGCTTCATATTATGCCTCATTGTTTGATTCTTGGAAGCCGATTCGAATTGCTTGATACATTGTGATGCCATCCGGTGACGTTTATTGCACCCCTGCTCCACATCTAGATGAGCTCGAACCCCCCATCGGTTTGGACTTGCCATTCAAAATCAGATTTTTCTTCTTCCACGCTTACAATGTCTCTGTCCGAATGAAATTCCACTAAAAATCAGCTAGTGCTTGCGCTTTGATTGTTGTTTGAGGCTCGAACTTGATATCTAAATCCTCAAGCTCGACCGACCAATTAGTCATTCTTCCAGATATATCGCGTCTTTGCAACATGCTTTTCAAAGGAAAAGATGTTTGTACCACTATCGTATGAGCTTGGAAGTATGGCCTCATTTTTTGGGCCAATGTTACTAGGGCAAGGGCTAATATCTTTTTTCTGCATCTAAGAGGCTTTTGCTTACATAGTAAACTGGTCTAGGAAGGCCTGGTTCTTCTCGGACTAAAACTGAGCTGACTGCACAATCGGACACTGCTAAGTAAAGGAATAACTTTTCCCTCGAATTCAGATTTGTCAGTATCTCTGGGGACAAAATATGTTTTTTGATTTGATTGAAGACTTCAGAGCATTCTTGAGTCCAGTCAAACTGGTTTTCTTTTCTTAACACTTGGAAGAAAGGAGCACACTTGTTTGATGACTTGGATATAAATCTGTTTAAAGCAGCCAACCTTCCAGTTAAAATTTGCACTTCTTTGATAGTTCTAGGTGGATCCATAGTACATAAGGCGTTTAGCTGCAAAGGATCTACTTCGATGCCCTGCTCACTGACTATGTAACTTAAAAACTTTCCAGATCTTACTCCGAATGTGCACCTTTCCGGGTTCAACTTGAGATTTATTTTAGCCAAATTAGAAAAAGTTTCTTCTAGGTCAGCCAAATGATCTTCATCTCTTAAGCTTTTGACTAACATGTCATCGATATACACTTCCACATTTCTGCCAATCTGACTTTTGAATGCCTTGTTCACGAGCCGTTGGTACATTGCCCCCGTATTTTTTAGTCCGAACGGCATGACTCGGTAACAATGTAGACCTCTTCTAGTTATAAAATTCATGCTCTCATGATCCCTTGGATCCATCTAGATTTGATTGTATCCAGCATACGCGTCAATAAACGACAGTAAACGATTTCTAGATGTGGAGTCCACAAGCTTATCTATTCAAGGGACCAGGAAAGGGTCTTTAGGGCAAGTCATTTTCAAATCAGTAAAGTCGACACACATCCGCCATTTGCCATTTTTCTTTTTTACCAGGACCGGGTTAGCAGTCCATAACGGATATTGTGATTCACAGATGTGGCCTACTTTTGTTAGACGGTATACTTCTGTCATTATCGCTTCTGTTTTTTCTAGGGAAAAAAATCTTCGTTTCTGAATGATTGGGCATATGTTGTTCCGAATAGCTAATCTGTGACAAATGACTTCTTCTGGCACTCCTGTGACGTCCTCTATACACCATGCAAAAAAATGTAATTTACTCGAAAGAAATTGGACTAAGCTTTCTTTTACCGTAGGCGAAAATCTTGTTCCTATCTTGAGACTCTTTCCATAGACAAATACATGATCCTCAAAACCTTCATCGGGGACCATGAACCTAGGGGACTCCCTCAGATCATCAACAGGATCGGAATCCGAAAGAGGCCCCTCTGATTGCCATTCTTTTCTGCATCCAACCCCCATCAGCTTCTTAGGGGCCAACACTGTCTTGTAGCACTCTCTAGCCATTTTCTGACTTGATCTCTACAGTTCTGGTGTTACTTCCCACTACGTACTTCAAACACTGGTGGATCGTGGATGGCACAACATGCGTTTTAGACAGCCATGACCTTCCAAAGATGGCGTTGTACGATGTGGGTGCGTCCACTAAGATGAACAATACTGTCATGATCTTTTTGAATGGTCCACTGCCTAGCTCCACCACTCCTTCAAACTTTCTAACGACGTTCGTGGTCGCACCAGTGAACCCTACTATCGTCCTTTCGAATTGTTGGATAGTTGGAGGATTGGTTATCTTATTGTAGGTGGTCATGAACATGATATTGGCGGAACTACCCGTGTCAATCAGAATCTTTCTTATCTCGTTTCCGGCTATCTCCACTCTGATTACCACGGCGTCTTCATGAGGAACAACCACTTCCCTCATGTCGTCGTCCTCGAAACAGATGATTGGTGATGGGTTTCGATAAAGGTGCGATGAAGCACCCGCCTCCAACTGCGTTGCTAGACTAACGATATGCCTCTTCCTTGAATAGTTTGATATTACTGCCACTGTATCTCCCCCAAAAATGGTTAGTGATTTGAAGAATGAACATATGTCACTAACCTTTCCTTGAGGGATCACTTCCTCAATCATGTTTATGCTATTCCTACTTGGCTTTGGATCAAGATATTTTGTTGCCACATCAAAGACATCTGGAAACTCTTCTTCCATCGCGTCGGAAATCAACATGGTACCATCTTGCCTTGGGGCGACTTCTTGTTTGGGAACCAATGCAGTGTTCTTTTTTACAAAATCAAGCAACTTACCGTATTCAATTAGGTATTGAACCTCTTTCTTCAAAGCCACACAATCCTTAGTGTGATGCCCAATATCTTTATGAAACTGGCAGTACTTGTTCTTCTTGTGCTCTCTCGGAGTCTGAAGAGGGAAGGGTTTGCGGACATGCACATTTGCTCGTGCGGTCTCAAAGATTGTAGAGACACACTCGGTTAATTCAGTATAGTGAGATGGTAGGACCCATCTATTTGATGCTGGTCGTGCATAATGTTGTGCTGTGGGACCTGCCTGATGGTACTGTTGGTTTTGAGTCACCCGTTGAGGGGTTTGAGTTGTTGCTTGAACTATCTAGGTGCGTGGTTGGACGGTCGTAATTGGTTGAGCAGCTTGGGGTCGGGCATTCACCGTTGTCGTACTTGTTCTGGCTAGGTTCGGATCTTGATAGAATTGAGACATGGACTCTATCTCCGAGGTCTTGGTTTCTTCGACTAAAATTCTTTTTTCTATATGATCTAACAAAGTGCAAACGTCATTGCTTGCGTTTCCGCTACATTATCTTTCATCACCCCCGGAAGAACACACGTCTGGAAGGCAGCCAACGGTACCTTATCTTCACAGTACTCCATATCCGTTTTTATTTGGATGAATAGGTTGGTGTACTCCTTCAAACTTTCTAAAAATCTTTTGCCGGTAGTAAATAATGGTGTCTCCGTTAGCACGAAATTTCTTGTTTCCGACAAGGTGGTGTCGGAACATGTTCCAGAACATATGAAAATTCATTATACACCCTTGAGGCAGTCGGTTATACCAAGTAGAGGCAGTGTTCTTGAATGTCTGAGAGAAAGCTCTGCACAGCAGCTTGTCGTCGTCATCATAGTTAATTATGAAGTTCTTGAACTGTTCGATGTGGTTGTCTGGATCCTGGGTCCCATTGAACTTCTCTAGCTTAGAAATATCAAACCACTTAGGAAGGTGCCCAGAAAGAATTTCCGGGGAAAAAGGTGACGATCTCCAATTATGTCCAACCTTGTATGTGCTTCCACCCGGACCGTCATTGGTGGCCAGGTATAATATTTCTTCCGTTGGAGAAGTGAAGTGGTTACTGACTCTATAATCCTGTTGATAGATGTCGGACTGAGTGTTCCTCCGAGTAGTAGCAGGGTTCTCGGAGTGCATTTTTCTTTTACCATCATCATCTTTCCTCCTCGAACCACTCATTTTCCTGCTGGCTCGATGAGTGTGTTTATGTTTCCTCGGATCTTTTTGCTTGCGATCCATCCTATATCTTGAGTCAGTATCCGAAGAAGAGGAATTATCGGAGATTAGTGAAGTGTATTCGCTCGATTCGGACGACTCATACTTTTGCTCGGATCTAGTACGTCTTTTAGAATGTCGATGGCTTTTTCAGACGTCGGCTTTCTTTGGGTAGCACAGCATCATGGATCTGGTCGGCCTCGACCTTTTCTTGTCGAACCTCGGATCTGACCTTTTTCGTGCTTGCCACCATAGCATCTCTTTTAGCATTTAGTCTTTCGATGTCTTCCAACAACTCTCTCCGTTTGGCGACCAAAACTGATTCCTCTACAAGTTTCTATGCACGTCGATCCGGAGCATTACCCTCGTTGGTGACCTGCTCCTCCATCAAATGATCTCCAGACTTGATACCGACTAAGTCTTTGGCTGGGTTAGCCTCAATCTCTTCACGCATTTCTGTATCCACAATTTTTTTGTTTTTTGTTTTTAAGGTTTTAGAAAGTTAATTCAAGGTACCAAACGGTTCCCACAGACGGCGCCACTGATAAGCTCAATGAATCTTTAGTGAGACTCAAGAGCGAAGATGTTCGCGTGAAGGGGTCGGACTAAGGAATGTTTGTATGACGTAACAGTGAACAGTAGATTATTAGAAATGGAAAAGATAAATAGAATATGCGTTGTAATTATTACTCAATCATTGGCCCCTTTTCCAAAAAGGGAATGTCCTTTATATAGGAAAAAGGGTGGAGGGTGAAATTACATGTTTACCATTATAAGAATGGATTTCTTACCCCCACTATTTTACTATTTAGAAACAAGTTTTAGGGGACTATCACTTAAGTCCCTCATTTCTTATGTGTGTTTTACTTTGGTCCTTGACCACTAAATATATTAGCCTTGACCTTATTAGTGGGTTGAATTACATACCAAGCACCTATATTTTCCTTCCCTTATCAGTATTTATTCTACATATCCTTTATTTCTTATAGATTAAAAAAGGTATTAAAATTATGATAGAACCTAAAACACAGTAATATTTTTCAAATGTTAAATCCCTAATTCTTCAAAGAATCCAAGGTTCGTGTAGTTTTGGTGGCAATTTAATTTGAATTAGCGCACTGCATTCTTCTGTCAACGTAGTTGTATCGAAGTATATGAATTTCATTTTTGTGTAAAATGATATCTTTAAGAAATTTTGCGTATTTAGGTATTTTCTGTAGCACATCAACAAAAGACATATCATCCTCTATGTTGCCAAACGTATCAAGAAAATTAGAAAATTTATTTTCACTGTTTTGATTCTTCTTTTGGTCTGGGTAGGGAACTCAAGGTACATATTTTGAGATTGGATTGTTTTAGGCTGCCTTTAAGAAGTTTACGCATTACCGGAACTATGGTGGGAGCAAACTACTTCATTAGACCATTGTGTTTTGGAACAATCGGCATGATCACGATCAATATTAGTCTTGTCGCGATAAAATTTATCGTGGTCACGATCACTCAAATCATGGTTACGAGAAACTTCATGGTTTTTCCCTTTTGTCTAGTCTATCTCCACTTTGTTGCCACCAACAGAGTTTTTTCTGCAAAGTTTCTGTAATCGCTACCATCATTATTTTGGTCGCAACAAACGTTTTCATTAGTATGGTATACTTATTTTTCAGCAACCTTATTGCGATAATCTTATTGTAGTTGTGATCAACAAAAAATGTATCTAAATTCTTCAAGCATGCTCTATGATTATGAACCAACACATCAATAATATTCATGTTTGATTCATTCATGTCAAAACGAGTATTAGAAAATTTAATGAAGTTACTTATGTTGTCCTTCAAAGTTGCTTTCTTTTCCAACTTGTCCAAATATCCATACTTTCATACGTTATCATTGATAAGGTCGGATCGTTTTGGAAGGAAACACCTATAAAAACCGGAGGGGCAATTCGGGGATATCTTAAACTATGCAAACTAAGAACAATTCGACTAGTCAATACATGACTCATCGTCTTGTTAATATTAAACTGGTCCCAGGATCCGGCCTATGGGCCCATGCGTTAAATAATTAGTATAAATACCCCAACCACCTTTATTTAAGAGGTTGAACTTTTACTAAAACCTTAAATACAAACACACACCTCCTTTATCTCAACACTCACTACCCATAATATAATATTCAATTCACAAACTCCCTAAAATACCCTCCAATCACAAATTATTGTTACCAGATTGGTGACCATAGTGGGAGGCGACGGTACCTGAATTATAGATTCAAAACGAATAAATATAAAATACTCTACCTTCGGACGTGGGAGGAATGAAAGAACATAATGAGCACACTACTTTGTCTCATGTCAATTATAATGGAAATAAAAATATTCCATGCAAGACAAGGGTGATCAACTAAGGGTTGAAATTGAGGCTTTAAGGGCCCATAAGCAAGCATACAACAGAATTAAAGAAAATTATGGTGCATCAACGCCCCATCCTACTGATAATCCTGGTGAAAATGAGCAGTCCCTAAAAAATAACCTTCAGTTCCAAGAAAACGCATCGATCCAAACGTATGGAGATTTCCACTTCAGAGTCCTCTAGCAGTTCATCTAATGATTCAGAACTTGAGGATTCAGTCTCATCCAGTAATGATGAAGTTCGATTGAAGAAGAAAATAAGGCTGACCAAGAAGCATTCAAGAAAAATGGATAGGCATGGCAGGCTCAAAAAGCATCAAGGAAAAATGAAGGGATCAATGATCGGCATATTGACCGTTTACTGAATGCTCCATTTTCTTTCCAATACGAACCCAATATTTTCGTTACTCAGAATGAGGATATTGTGTTTAGTCGTAGTCAAAATTGGAGGCAATAACCTTTATCTTCAAAAATACTTTCCGGACATCTTCCCAAAAGATTTGATAGTTCCAAGACGGAGAAGTATGATGGAAGCAAGGATTCGGAAAATCATCTTTAACAATTTAAAAACTTCATGATGAACTTTGATGATGATGACAAGATGATATGTAGGGAATTCTTGTCAGAAATATCTCCACCAACTAATGTGATATTGTCCGCTTTGGGCGATTACTCCCGCACGGTTTTGCTCTTGGTTCACTCCCAAAATGCCTCACATTAGTTGAGATATTTCATTCACTTATATATTGTAAGTACTTGTTCAGTCTAAGCGATGTGGGATAAAGGATCAAGTTTCCTCACTCTTAACACTCTCCCTTAAACTTGATCCGCGGAATGGCATATACACTCTATGCATTCCGCCTCACTCAATACACCCATTGCATGGCTTAGAACACAAGTTTCGACCTTGCTCTGATACCATGTCAGAAATATCTCCACCAACTAATGTGATATTGTCCGCTTTGGGCGATTAGTCCCGCACGGTTTTGCTCTTGGTTCACTCCCAAAAGGCCTCACATTAGTTGAGATATTTCATTCACTTATATATTGTAAGTACTTATTCAGTCTAAGCGATGTGGGATAAAGGATCAAGTTTACTCACTCTTAACAATTCTGTCAAACCTTTAAGGGAAGTTCCCTCAAATGGTATAATAGTCTTCCTCTGGGATCTATAAAATAATTTGATATCTTTTGGGTTGCGTTCCGGAGGAAATTTGTTGGAAGCAATGAGCTTAAGGGTAATGGTGACACAATTATCCATCGTGCCCAAGAGCCAAACGAGTCCTTAAAAGAATACATTAATATGTTTGTAAATACGAAAATAGGCTAGCTGACTGCTTTGAACAAGTCGTGATTGCCTCTTTGATGCAAAGCTTGAGTTTGGGTAACTTGACTGCTTTCAAGTTGGGAAATAGATCAATGTTGAGGATAATAAGAAGTCTAGAGTGCCTCGCCAAGTAAGATCCACAACTACAGCATCAACACTCAAACAACTACCCAGTCCGGTTACAGATCAAAGAAAACTGGGCAGGGGTCTCATCGGCTCAGGCATAATCAATCCAACCAGAACCAATAGGTTAGAAGTAAAATGGGATCTTGGGTTCAACCTGAATGGTTTGCTGAATTAGGAGAAAGTGTGGCCACAATATATGATAAAACTAAATACAATGTACATTTTAGAAGGTCAGCCACGTTATAGTCTCATAGGGATACCTGAACTACCCGTTTATGTAAATATCATAACGACGTGGGGCATGATACCCATGATTGCATAACATTAAAGTAAGAGGTTCAAAATCTCATTGAAAGGGGTAAATTGGGGGCTTATGTTAAAAAACAAGGGGACAACATGCCTAATAACACACCATCTAGCACCAATACTCCCCGAACGACTCCTTTGATAGCTCCTGGAACATCCAGACATGAGGATATCATGGTGATTATCGAAAGGTTAGATGTGGATTCCGAGTACCTTGATCCAGATCTTCGTTGGAATAAAGTAGGCATGATAGTGGACAAGGCGGCTACTGTCTCCGGTCTGATTAAATATTTTGAGTCTTTAACCATATTTGGGGGGATACTATAACTGCACCTTCAAATTGTTCCAGAAAAAGATATGTCAGCAGCCTGACTACTCAATTGGATGGGAGAATGTCCACACATCTATACCAAACTCCAATTACTATGAGTGCCCAACGTCTTACAATGCTATATTTGGGAGATCTTGGCTCTCCAGGATGCATGTTTAGCATTCAATATCCATCAGTGCTTAAATTATGCTGTGGATGCACAAGTGGGTGTTGTCCAAATCAGTAAAAATTAGCAAGAGAATGATATGTGGCAGCTTTTACCTCAAAGTCTTGGGAGGCAGTCAAAGTTAACAAAGAATAGCAACTATTGGAGCCTTCCACTGATAAGAATGAAATTGATGATCCAAATGAGTCTCCTAGTGTTATAATACCTATAGAAGAAGTTGAAGTCCATTGTTTGGCCAATGGAAAAAATGTTAAGATTGGTATTAAATTACAATCGAGTTTGAAACAAAGGCTATTGTCTTTTTTGTCGGAAAATTTACATGTGTTTGCATGGTGCAATAATGATGTAACCGGAGTTCCCACCAAGGTAATTTGTCATAAATTTTTAGTTCAAACTGATGCTGGACAAGTTAAGCAAATAAGAAGGTCATTTTCTAAAGAAAAAACATATGTGATTGTGCAAGAAGTTGATCGGCTGACCAAAATGGGCCACATCAAAGAATCTCAGTACTCTTTGTGGATTGCCAACCCTGTTTTGGTCAAGAAAAATAATGTCAAGTGGCGCATGTGTATTGACTTCACTGATCTTAATAAGGCATGTCCCAAAGATCCTTATCACGTTCCCCGGATAGATCAGTTAGTGGACTTTACCTCTGGATACAAGTTATTGTTCTTCATGGATGCATTTTCAGGGTACAATCAGATACAAGTAGATTCAAATTATCAAGACCACACGACTTTTATTACAGACAAAGGACTTCATTGCTACAAATTAATGCCATTTGGATTGAAAAATGTTGGGGCCACTTATCAAAGGTTAGTAAATAAAGCCTTTGCTAGTCAAATTGCCAGGAATATGGAAGTATATATAAATGACATGATGGTGAAAATACTCGAGGAAGATGCACACACATCTGAGCTTTGAGAAACTTTTTCTAACTTGAAGGCATCAATTTGAAATTGAACCCGAAGAAATGTGTTTTTAGGGTCCGGTCCGGAACGTTCTTGGGTTATGTTATAAGTGAAAATGGATTCAGCCTAATCTGGATCAACTAAATACTTTGTTGGCTATGGATCCTCCTTGAAGCACTAAAGAGCTTCAAAGATTAGCAGGTTGTTTGAATGTGTTAAATAGGTTCATTTCAAGATTATCTGACAAATGGGCTCAATTTTTCCAAGTATTAAGAAATGCCAAAGACTTTAATCGGTTTACACAGTGTGAACAAGCTTTCCTTGAAATCAAGAAGCATTTATCTTCGCCGAAGACGTTTTTCAAACCTATTCAGGGGAAGAAATTTTATATGTACTTGGTTGTGAGAGAGTATGTAGTAAGTGTTTTGTTAGTAAGAGAAGTGGATAATTAGTCACATCTGGTATATTAGATAAGCAAAAGACTATTGGAAGCAGAAAAGAGATATCTGAAGTTAGAAAAGTTAGCCTTGACATTAGTAATAGCAAATGAGACCATACTTCCAAGCACATTTGATTGTTATCCGAACATCTTTTCCTTTGAAAAATGTTCTCCTAAAGGCTGATATATCAAGAAGAATGACCAAATGGTCAGTCGAACTGGGTTGATATCTTAGTATAATTTCATACTGAAAAGCCCTCTGAACAAAGGCAAGCAAACCAATCTAAAAGAGAATGGATAACCCAAACAGACAGCGGGTCTAGTACCATGGGATGTAAGGCTGGAATTTGTTTAATTTCTCCTTATAGTGATACTATGTATCAGGGTATATGTTTTGGTTTCAAGGCCTCCAATATTGTGTCAGAATATGAAGCAACCATAGCTAGTCTAAGATTATCCCTTAAATTTGGGGCGAAGAGAGTCCATTTGATGAGTGACTCTCAACTACTGATTCATCATGCTCGGGGACAGTCTCAAGCAAAGAAGGAACAATTAGTGAAATATTTATTGATACTTAGGGAAGTTATTGTAAGCTTTAAAGGTATCCAATATGAACATATCCCTAGGTCGTAGAATAATGTGGGTGACTCCCTAACAACCATAGCCTATTTTGAATCCTACACATGGATTTTGATGCAAGAATTCCCCTCGATAGATTCAAGCCAATAGAAAGGAAAACAGGATGAAGAAAATATGAGCATATTTGTTAATCAACCAAAAGACTGTAGGTATGATATTTTTCAGTTTATTTCTGATGGAGTTTTACCTCCGGATAATACCCTCGCTAAGAAGATTAAGTATAAGGCTCGTGGATTCTTAGTATTAAGGGAAGTTCTTTATAAGAAGTCTTTTAGTAGACCCCTCCTGTGTTGCTTAGGATTTGAAGAATCCCAAAATGTTTTTTCTGAAATACACAATGGAGAAGGCTCTGCACATTGTGGCTATAAGGCCTTGACTAGAAGAATCTTGTTAGCAGGGTACTACTGGCCAATAATAATAGCAGACTCCAAAGATATAGCTAAAAGGTGTGATCCTTGTCAGTGATATGGAAATAAAGTCCATACTCTAGCGGTTCCTATGGAGTCTATATCCGAATCCATACCTTTTGACATATGGGATTTGGATTTAGTTGTACCTTTTCCCATGGCATCCGGAGGATATCGAACGATAATAGTGGCAATTGATTATTTCTCTAAGTGGACAGAAGCAGCACCCTTAGTTGGAACCACTTCTCAGGCGGTTATAAAATTTATTATATCCAACATATGTTGTAGATTTGAAATCCCCCGGAAAATCATTACAGACAACGGGCCACAGTTTGATAATAAAGACATTGAGATGTTTTGCACTTCCTGGGGAATCCAACACTGTTTTTCTTCTCCTTTTAATCTTCAAGATAATGGAAAGTTGAAGTCACTAATCGAACGATCTTGTTAGGATTAAAAAAGAGCTTGGAAGGTGGTTCATGAAAATGGCCAAGTTATTTACAAGAGGTGTTGTGGTCATACTGAACTACTCCCCGGACTGCTACACAAGAATCCTCTTTTTCCCTTGTGTATGAGATGGATGAAATCACTCCCACAGAAGCTACTCTACCATCCTTCAGAATCTGAAACTATTACGAACAAGAAAATGATATGGCAGTTAGGAATCAGTTAGATTTGATTGAGGAAAAAATGTTAAGGATTATTTAAGGATAACACACTATCAGGGTTTAATAAGAAGCCAATTTGCATCCAAGGTTAAAAGAAAAGATTTTCACTTAGGAGACTGAGTCTTAAGAAAGGTCTTTTTGCATACTAAAGAAAAATAGTTTGGAAAGTTGGCTCCGAACTAGGAAGGTCTGTATGTGGTATGTGAAAGAGTCAAGTCAGGGATATATAGTCTTCAAGACAAGTAGGGCAGCGTTTTGAAGCATCCATAGAACATTGAACATCCCAAGTTATATTTATAATAAAATTTTCTTGTAAATATTTACTTTCTTAATTCTCAGTGTGAATATTAGGGGGCATACCCGTTCCTACCCTGGTGGCATGGGGAGGTTTTTTTGAAGTGACCGGGTTTTTTTTTTAAATCAATAGTATCTTATGCATTCTTCAAAATTCTTGTGAGTAGTGTGAGGAGATCGGATGAATTGAATACTTATTAGAACACCTCGTCTCTCAAATAAAGTATCTTTGAGATGAGCGGATTTACTAAACACTTAATCAGGTTTATTAAAACACTTGTGATCGGATTCATTCAACACTATCATCCTTCGAAATGAAATGTTGTTAAAATGATTAAATATTTGTTAAACAAGTTGGAAATATTAAAGACCATAAAAAGGAGTTCGAACAAAAAAAAGATTTGATATTATAAATTGATCAGAATTGGTCTGATCCACGGTCTAAAAAATGC
Organism: Limnanthes douglasii subsp. nivea; assembly: GCA_036936605.1. Taxonomy (NCBI): domain Eukaryota; kingdom Viridiplantae; phylum Streptophyta; class Magnoliopsida; order Brassicales; family Limnanthaceae; genus Limnanthes; species Limnanthes douglasii. The sequence continues at coordinate 358,434,972 of JAUPFV010000001.1, forward strand.
CTTGGCCATCCAAGGAATTTAGTTCATGAAACAAGGATTGAAAAAGATAACAAAATTCTTTGGCCATCCAAGGAATTTAGTTCTGAAGCACAAAATAACATTATAACCTTAGGGTTTGATCCCTTCACATTTTTCATCACCTTCATCTTTCTTAGGACTCTTAAGTTCAACACTTGAGCTTTCACCAGTTCCTTCATGAGAATCACCTCAACTTGAATAATCGTGCTTATCACTATCCACCATGGTATGAAAAGGTATCTCCTCGTGAGGTACATATTTTCATAAAGGACCAAGGCTCCTTTTTGGGAAAGTTTCATGGAATAGCAATACCATGTCTGATTTGACCCTCTCATCTCTTTTTTCTAGAGAATCCACCACCCCAGCAGAATACTTCTCTATAGCTGCAGCTATCCCTTGAGCCTTGCTAGCCTTTTGGGATTTGTTCTCTTCCTTTTTCCCGGTGAGAGATTTTTCTAGCCTCCCTTTTTCTTCGGATAAAGTATCAATTGTGTTGCAACTGGTGGTTTGTTTCTCCTTCAAGGTTTTGATTTCATTGAAGGAATTGGTTTCCAAGATAGAGTATTTGATTTAGATCTTCTCTTGAGAACTCTTGGATTGACGCAGTTCGGTAGCCAAATCCTCTTTCTCTTTGTTTAAAGCTTTAATTATGTTCAAAGCGGCGGTGAGATCGGTAGTCATATTTTGGTTTAATGTGGAAAGATTACCAATGTTTGCAGCTTGCTCCCTGACCTGCATCTCTAAGTCCACTATTGTTATGATAAAGCCCAAAACTGCATGACCTAAGGTGTCCTGTTCATTTGACACCTCAAAATATTTACCACTATAAATAACGGGGTTGGAGAATAATGGATTGATGGTAAGATCCAAAAGCATCCTTGTCCAGGTCACTAAAGTACATGCTGCGAAACTCGTCCAAATTAACATCTCCCTCGTTAGGTGCCTGGATAACCGTAGGAAGCCTTGGTGAATGAGGGCCAGCAGGTGCCTCTACTTGTGGAAGAGCATGTGCCTCTACATGTGGCAGTGTAGGATTATCAATGGGAGGTTGGAGAATTACCTCTGGCCCCAGGTTGCTCTTGTTTTTCTTCTTTACTCTTCGGTCATCGCCTTTTTTGGGCCTTATATGACCTTTCTTCTTGGCCTGAAGGGATTTATCCGATTTCCCAGTTTCCCTGACTGTTGTAGCCACAGCCTCCAACAAGATAGAATTTATTAATTCGGGATTCTTTGAAACGGTTGCTTCGGGCTTCTGGGGAGGTGGGTCGGTTTTAGTCTTCTTCTTCTTATTCTTCTTCATTTTGTCTAGATGAATAGGAGATTTACTGCGAGCTGATAAATACAGTTTGCCATCCTTTGCCTCTGTCCTCCGTAGTATAACATCTGCTGGAGGGAGAGTGGTCAACTGTTTCCAGGAAAGGTCTCTGCTTCCGGTGGATTTCCATAGATGAGACCTCAACATGTTTCCCTAAGTGAAAAAATTGTGGAAACCCAGCCCCCATGTCTCTATTTCCCATTTATTCAATTTGGCAAGGGTAGTTTTTCCAGCCTCTAAGTGCTCAGGAAACATCTTTGAAAGTACTACAGTATAAAAACAATAATCAGTCTGACCTAAACAATAGAGAGTTAATTATAACTGAAAGAATAGAAAACTGTTACATGAGGTCCTCCAATACCTAGTCAGTTGACTCTGATTTGTTTGATAGTTGATATTTTTTCCATTCTCCCAGGCTTCACTAATAAACAAAAATTGGGTCCTCCAAGGTTTCTCAGCCTCTAGCAGTTCGTTCACCACTGTGTAGTCATTCCCCATGTTATAATGATAAAAGGGGATCTAGTGATTCCTATATAAACCGGCAACAACATCAAATTGCTCCATGAGAAATGGAAGTAGAGATAGCCTGGAAGCGATGATGCTGGCTAGAAGGGTGTACCATGCATTCAGACTCAACTAGCTAGGGAACAGTTTAATCAGATGGAAGTACCGAACTACTTCCGGGTCCAAGGGGAAACGAAGTCCCCAGTTTAGCACCTCGGTGTATACCACCAGTCCGTTGACCTTGCAGTCTATAGAAGTCTTCAGAGTAACTAGAATCCTAAATTTGATTGACTCTGAGAAACCCTACCGCATTCGAATCTGATCTGGTTCAGCAGTGTATGTATATACATAGTTAATTTTTTTAGGGCCAACAAATACTTCGCATTTACCTTAAGAAGGTTTGGCCCAACTTTCCCTTCTAAACACTCCAGGAGTGATTCGGTGTTAGGTATCCCTGATTTTTCCCTGGTGGACCGAACTGGTATGGTATTCTCATTTTGTCTGGATATTTTCAGTGGAGTATCATCCCCACTATCGTTCATGACCTCCTCTATTATAGTTAATTGTTGATCGGTCAACTTAGCGCTAGTGGCCTCTCTTTCAGCTTGAGGGACCTCATCAATGAGGGATGTCTTATCCGGATTTATTGAGGATTGAGCAGTAGGTTTTAGTGCATCCGAATTGACATTTTTTTATGAATAAGGGTTGCTTTTAGATTTAGAGAGTCGAGTAACTCTCCGAGGTGTGACCTCCTCTGTATATGATCACATGGCTATGAAGTTGAGGGCTTCTTAACACTAGAAACAGTTTTTTCTTAGGATAAGAATCTAAAGACGCTTGAACTAAAGATTCAGATTCTAGAGGAGATAATGGAGGAATAAAAAATGGTTTTCGCGTTACCGGTGTTCGAGATTATGAGGTTCTTTTATCAGACTCTTGAAAAGTTGGGCTAACTACTCCACCAGGAGAAACGTGGAGTCTGGTTGTGGTCCTTGCCTCTTTTCTTGCTCTCTCTTAATCTGATAGGTTCAACCAACCCCCTTTAATCAAAGTTGTTCTAAGAGTGTACATATAACTTCTGAAAGATAGAGGAAAACAAAAAACTCAAGCTTTCTCTCTCTAGAAGATTTTCTGGTTATGAGAAACTAAACAGTAAAACAAGCTTAAATGGAGTCTAACCTACTTGTGTGTTTCTTTTGGGGAAGATGAGACGGTTCAAACAATTATTAGGGGCTATTAAGTCTACCCTAATTACGTATTAAAAATAGGTACAACTCCCAAGAAACAAAAACGGCTGAGAGATTCAATCAAAACGTGACACGTGTCAAATTCCACTTTTCCCTCATTTACAAAAAGTTACCCTTTCGAATCCGGTCAGGGTCCTTCTTTCTTTAAAACTTCGGGTCTGATCCAGTCTTTTGACGAATAAGTTAGTTCTTCCAAAAACATTTTTGAAAGAACTAAAGAGGCTACTGATAGGGTCGGATCGTTTTAGAAGGAAAAAGCTATGAAAAACAGAGGGGCAGTTTGGGGATATCTTGAACTATGCAACTAAAAACAATCCGACTAGTCAATATATGACTTGACGGCTTGCTAATATTGAACCAGTTTTAGGATCTAGCTCATGGGTCAAATAATTTGTATAAATACCCCCAACCACCTTCATTTAAGAGGTTGAACTTTTCCTAAAACATTAAATACAAGCACATACCTCTTTTATCTTACTACTCACTACCTAGAAAATTATATTCAGTTCAAGAACTCCCTAAAATACCCTCCAACTAAAAATTATCCTTAGTAATCATTACTTTTCCATTAAAAAGTTGTATTTTGTGTGCATCCTGCTTGATAACCATTTTTTTATAATACGGTCGTGGGACCTATTGGAAGTTTCTCACATACATCGTTCAATCTGATGATTCTCCGGCAACGACACCAAAAACTTGGTATAATTTTTTATTGTAGTTTTGATAAGTGCTAGACTCGGTATTATCAAACCCTAGAGAATACATTTATAAATTTTAAATCTACAATATAAAAATCTACTAATAAAAAAAATTAATGTATGATATGAGGGTCAAAATTTGGTGCTTATTAAATTAAATAATAAAATAAAGTAATTATTATTTTTTAGTTAAATTAATATTATCATTAGAACATGTATATACAAATTATTAAACAATAAAAAAATTAAAACCATCATAGGTTTAAAGCCAAGTTCTCTTTAGAGTGTTGCATTTTATCTCTTGATCAGTGACAGTTAAACTTCGTGTATGGTTGGTTATATCTCTATATCATACCTCCTACAATTGAGTAATAAAATTTAGGAACCTAGTTCATACTTCATTGGGTCATGGTCGTAGCGCACTACTCATTCAATCCAGTGGTATTAATGGCATCCTCATCCTCAACCTAAATCTATTATCAATCAATTATTCCCATAAAGATTAAAAGCACTGTGTTTACTACTAATTAATATATATATATATATATATATATATATATATATAATTTCATTCATAATAAATGTATATAAAGAGGTCACATCACCTCATAATATAAATGTTTAGCACCTATTCAACATGATCATAATTTCCTTAAAAGAAAGAAAAATTTAACTCCTAATAAATGTCTTGATCTCTACTTTCCGTAAAAAAATTAATTTCCAAAGATATATTTTCTTTCTCTATTCATGAGAACTTATTACCAAAATCATTTACCCATTAATTATAAAAAAACAATAAGTTGTAAGTAATGGGTTTAAATTTAACCACTCTTTTGTAACCACTTTGGTTTTTAAACTGAAAATCTGAGTTATATATTTTTCTTATTTTTAATTCTCATTTTTTTTCAAGTCCTTGGTTTTAATTATTTTCTTTAATTGTATCTCCAATTTACAATTTAGCTCATTTCTGTTCTTTCATCTTGCTATCTACTAATAAACATAAAAAATAAACAAATTATAGTAGTTTGTTTATTATTAATTAAAACTAACAATTAAATTGGTATAGAAGTAATATAAAATCAGTGATAAATACCATTTGATCACGCCTCGTTAAATTGTTGATTATGATAATATGTTTGATAAGAGTAGATATTGTTGAAAATCCTTTGTGCTCCTCAACTAGAGTCGTGATGAGCATGTTGATTCAGTTAAAAAACCAGAGTTCCTTGGGTAGAAAATTGCATTCTTATATAAGAGAAATACGTCAATAAAAAGTCGGTTGCACCAATGAAGGAAGAATTTGCAGGACACACCAAGAGAGAAAACTGAAGTTGATATCAAGAAAATATTATTTCGCACGACTTAAGAATCATTGAGAAAGCGGGTATGGGAGTTGTTGAGGTAAGAATGGTCATCGTATCAATTGTTGATACAGTAGGTTATCCATATTGTAAACAAATTGTGAAGTCTTAGGTGGATGAGTGTAAGGCCAAGTTAAAGATGTGGCTGAAGAATAGATGGGCTGAGTAACCGAGAAGTCAATCCTAGAGAGCAAGATGCATGATATGAAAGTTGAGAAAAACTTTATGAAAAAGAAAATTGTTGAAGTTATTCAGAAGGTTAAAGTTGAGCTTACTGTTGTGAGAGCTAAATTTTTGTCGATAGGTTGGAGTGGTCTGAGAGTACAATCAAGTTTCTTGAACCTTGAATAAATCGGACTATGAGGCCATGCATACAATTGAAAGCACCATGCTCATTGATCTATAAAAAATTAGCATTGGCCAGATTACTAGAGGAGCTGAGAAATTCTATGTTGTCACCTATCGATGAACTTGCGGCTACAACAAAAACAATTAGTGAGATGTGCACTACCATCCCCCACAATAGAGGTTTTGTAAATCCTGACTGAGACACCGTAATAGAGGTTTTGTTAATCTTGACTGAGACACCGTAATAGAGGTTTTGTTAATTGTATTTTGTAAATTATTCGTGGCATTATGACGAACCTGAAAACCTTCATCTTTAGATTTCTTGGCAATGTATCATTGGCTAACTAGTTGGTTATTCAAATTCTCCAATCTTATGTTTTCCCCTTGAATATCATAAAACATGATTCATAGATAGTTGTAATAAATTTACTAGGAAAGGTGATAAATGGCTTGTTTTAGAAGATCATTTATTCTTTAGCTTTTGTGTAAGCTAAGGAGGTTAGGGCATCAACTTCAGTTTTATCCGCTCGAAATCTACATGTTCAAATAATGTGATTTACCGTCAAAGCTCTTTGAGGTATTAGACTATATTTTCTTTCTTGGTATCAGCTTGGCCCAACACCTGGTTGGTAACTAACTATTAAATGATGAGTAGTTAGACGCATTTAATGTCACATTTAACCTTGATTACAATTGAAATTTGACCTAAATTCGAGGGACCATTGGTGATACAAGTTTATGTTAAGTATGGTGAAATGTGACAGCTTTACATTAATCAACGGATACAAGATACTAACTTTATCCAAACTGGATACTCCAAGGAGAACCAGCGGACTTTTGAAAGTCCATATACTATATGTCACTAAAATCGATAGTCCATAGATGAATTACTGTCCAAAACCTATAAATGGGTATTGTAACTAAATATACCCAACACAAAACTATAATATCACATAATACACTTAAATATCAATAGTTAGTATCCAAATATGGTCTCTAACTCCCACATAATACCTAAACTTTCCATAATACCTTAAGTTCTCAAGTTTCATCACCAGTCATACCATTATTATTATTTTTCTTTTTTCAAAAGTCCATAACTTTCAAACTATAGCTCGAAAAAAAACTCTAAACAAAACTAGATTCATGAATGATATTGTTTAAATTGTTTATTTTATTCTAGACCCAGTAACCCTAGTCTCGCATTACGTTTTCCTCGTCTCGTATCTCGTACTTTGTTTTTCTTTGGATTCGTATGATATAATAAAAAGATGTTTTTCTCCGGTCTCGTATGATGTAATATAAAGATGCAAGTATGGTTGGAAATAGTTTAGGATGAGTGCGCGTAAAACTAAATATGTGACCCATCTCATTTTTATTTGTTTAAACCTTTCAGGTTTTCGTACCTGTTTGAATAAGTGATTGTTTTTCACACGCCCTAACTCGACTGGTTCGGGTATCCACGCGAGAGTACACATTGATCATTTTATCCATAAAATATTTTTTAGTAATTAACTATCCAACAGAAAATTAGAAACCAAAAATAATATATTAAAATAATAGTATATACCTGATATAAACTTAAATTTAGCAACAAATTCAAAAAAAATCATTGTTTACAAATCATAGTTAATTATATTTTAATAAAACATATTTATTTTTTTAGATATATAAATATTAAAAAAATTATAACTTCTTTTAAATGTAGAATGATATTTTTCAAAATATATTATATATGGTGATAATTAGCAAATAATTTGTTATCTATTATCACAAATGGATTTTAAAAAAATCACAAATATATTTCATACTATAGGTCTTGTAGAGAAAAAGAAAAAAAGATCAAATTTAATGTTTTAATGTCAAATGATATTTTTCAAAACATATATTATATAGTGATAATTAGTAAATAGTTTGTTATCTATTATCATAAATTTATTTCAAGAAAATTACAAATTAATTTCGTACTGTAGATTCCAGAAAAAACTAGAAAAATATTTGAAAGAAAGAAATTAAAAAAATAAAATTTAATGTTCAAACGCATAATGATATTTTTAATATATCATATTTAGTGATAATTAATAGATATTTTTTTATCTATTAATAATTAGTTTATAGTTTTGGTATCTAATATGAGTAACTTTAGCTTAAAGTTTTATATATTAAGTAATATATTACTTTATATAATATTAATTTTACGGGTACCCGTCGCCGTCGTGTATTACCTGGTGGATCGGGTTCAGATTGAGTACGTATGGTAAATTTTTGAAAGCCACAACCTAACCCAAGCCTGAGGGGTCGTAAATTTTCAAAACTATAACCCGTTCATGGGAATATTTTAAAACCAATAACCCATTCCATCATGTCGGTTTGAATCAGATACTTACGGGTTCAGAAACAATTGTCACTCCTAGATACAAGACAAGACATAATATAATTTAGGGATACAAGATCATACATGATATGATGGAGAGATATGAGATAACGTATGGTGAAGTGGAGAGACAAAGCATAAAAATAGAAAAACCATGCATGATGAAGTGAAGAGACAAAGCATAAAAATAGAGAGACCATGCATGATGAAGTGGAGAAACCATGCAAGATGAAATTAAGAGATGTGAAACAAGTCATGATGAAATGAAGATACCATACATTTTCTGAGCCAATCGCAACCGTATCATCGTCAAGTTTGGCCTTATTCCGAGGTGAGTTAGACCTGCCATGGTGGCCTTTAGTTTATCCACGCCGGCTATTACGACCTCATTGTTGCTCTCAGGTTTCAACTATTTATCCATATCTCATAAATTTGGGTTGATAAGATTCTATTATCTAAAGCACTAATAAAACCATGCCCCAGTTATTTAAAGACCACCTACTTGGCTTTGGTAAAAAAATTCATTTTTTCCCGATTTGCTCAAAATAATTTTGTATATCGTAAAACAAAAGATGGTAGTAATCAGTTACTAATATTTTTTAAAAATACATAAGAACAATTTTTGTAGAAAGGTTAGCGGGGAGATGGGTATGGCTAAGAAGGCTATGGACCTTACTCGTTCTCTTCCATGAAAGTCTCATCTGCCGTATATTGTTTCTACTGATGGGGATCCGTTCTTCCAGGTCTCTGACATAAAAATAAAACTCATTTCTAAATCATTCTCGAATTCAAGCAAATCATCCATCAATTCCAAATGATCTGTCATGGAAAGATGGTAATCACGCTAACAATTATTGAAAGAAAAGTTGCATTGCGAGATTAACCTCTTCGTACTCAAATCAATTATTGAGACCTCTAAAATGATTATAAAGGACAATACTTTCCTCTGCATGTTAAGTCTCGCTTAGCTGGGACATAAGTCTAGTATAATAAAAAGGTGATGTAAGCTTAATGAAACTTAATTTTGTGACCACAATCAAATACGTCTGTAAAAATGACAAGTTTGTCGGCTCGAACCGAGGCGGGGTCGCACCCGCAATAGGTATCCTCATCATGATATTTCCCAGGATATCCCACTTGGCTTAGAGTGATTGAATATTTGTTTTTATACAGAAACAACAAATGTGAATATTTATTTTAATTTTGATGAAAAACACTTCTGAGTGTGAAACGCCCCCTTGCGGGTCTAATGTACTATCATTTTTTGGGTGAGCCATACTGAATCGAACCACCATTATTTTTGGTGAGCCGTACCAAATCGAACCGAATCTCAGAATATATTTTTAAAATAATTTATTTATATTTTTATGATTGTTTTATACAAATTTTGATTTTTGAAATAATAAAAATATCAAAAACTTTTTCAATAAATTGAAGACGAAGAGAATAATTCAAGATAGTTTTTAAATGCTTTAATATACACTATAGTGTATTTAGTGTGTCAATAATTTTTAAAATTATTTTTTTAAGACACGAGTTTTTAAAATATTCAAAATTAAAGAATAAAATAATTAATAAGAAAGACTACATTTGTTCGTGTATAATATTAGAAGCAATATTATCACTCGCGATAAATAATATGACTCGTTGCGATAAACAATAACAAACTACTATACTAGTATCAAAATAGTTGTTGCTGAAAACTTGCTAAACAACCGTGACAAACAATTATTTATGTTTGTATTTCCAAGATAAACAAAAATGGACAAACTATTATATTCGTAGTGATAATCAATGGTTGTTATTGTAAAAGAAGTCAAACTTTTGCAATGAACAATTTTGTTACCAAAAGCGGTCGACTTCAAACATTTGTAGCCAATCGTTAGTAAAGACGACAACTCAATCTTGTGTGACCGGATTTACTCTGAAAAGATAAAAGAAAAAAATTATGGTCTACTAAAGATTGATTCTTCTTTCTCATGAACTTGGCGATTTTTTTAAAATCTTAGGTCTATCGGTAGCAATTTGTATAAGACTGCGTTTGGTAATGGGGAGAAGACCTCCTTCTGGTTTGATCCTTGGTTGTTGTCAACCTCTTTAGTAAACCACTACAAGCATAATATTATTCGTAATTCTCGTATGTGAGCAACCTCAGGGTCTCCGATATCATTTGAGATGGTCTCTTGAACTGGCCGACTCATTTAAGGTGTGTCAGTGCTAGAAACATTCGTAACATCCAGGAGATTAACCATCTCATCTTCTCACTCCCTTCTCCCAATATCCTTTCCAACGACGTCTAGTATTCGATTGTTATGAGAGCTATCCTTAAGTTCACTATTAAGGATACCTACAATGTCATTTGTACGCACATCTCAAGTTTCGTATAGTCGGGTTTGTTATCGCACAAGTTTGATATTCCTTGTCATTCTTTCATTATTTGACTTGTTATCCAAAGAAAAATTTCCACTCGTGATAAGCTTCTGAGTTGGGGTCTAAACACCCCCCCCCCAAAACTGTGTCTTATGCAATTCTATCTCGGTACACATTAATCATATCCTCCATGACTGTAGTTACACTCAGAGTATCTGGGTTTTTGCAAGCTCCAAGCTTGGTTTTTCTTTTAGCTTCAATAACAATTTGGACTCTTGGATCCATGAGGTGTCCAACTGGCCTATATCAATTTTATGATACCTTTGGTGTGCCTGGTTTGGTGCAATTGTCTACCACATATGGAATGAGAGAAATGCTAAATTTTTAGATCCTCGCCTTCCCCTGCTTCAGCAGTATCTTATTGTATGTTTTATGACATTCCGTTCAGATTTTTTGGTACCAAAGTTGCATGGTGAATCCATTGCTATTAATTCTAAGTTAATCTTGTTTTATGTTTTGATTGAAGCTGCCATCTTCCATTCTGGTTCGCTGTCTTTGCTCGCTTTCGTTGTCCTTGTCTAGACTTTTTTACCATGGCGGTCTTAACATCTTCGCATTGCTTTGTCTCCGCTTGTTTGACCTATTTGCAATCCTTCTCTCGCTCATATGTTGCTTTGCTTATTAGTTTTTCGACTCTGTAAATTTGTCTTGTTGATTCTTTTGTTTTTTTGGCACCTTCACGTATTCTTTCTTATTTTGGTTTGAGTAAGACTAAGGTATTCTTACCTTTTTTTTGTATTCTTTTATGCATCTTATAACTCTCATCGAGATACTCCCTAGATACTTGTATGAAACCATTTTTATTTTTATTTAATGCATTTTTACACCAAAAAAATTGATAGATTTTATTTTATTGATACGAAAATAATCTTTGATAATGCAAATAAGATTTGAACAGGAATGCATATGTTTAAATTTGAAATTTTCAAAATCTATCTCTGAGATCTATGGGTTAATGAAATAAAGTGGATCATTTTACAAAAGTCTTGTATTATATATCTCGCACCTATTTTCAATAAAAAAAATTAATTTGAATTATAGTGTTGGACGATGTTTGTGAGGTCTTTAATAATTCATAAGCAAATCAAATATTCGGATTTTGGTATTAGACGATGAAAATGCTTAATCGAAAACTTTCTAGTGTAAGTTTGAGTTAGTGTTGGACAAATTAACCACAAGAAAATCTTTTTTCTTTTTCTTTTATGGACTCTATCGGTCTTAAATCGAATTGAAATCGTTTCGGTGTTAAAAATGCCCGATACAAATGGGTTGGCATTGTATAAGAAAAAGATGAAGCCCATAATACTGCGTGTGATTCGGGTGGACATTCCGAACACACCTACTGGGTTAATTGGATCCGGATCTGTGCCTGTGGCCACTGTGGGCTAACAGTTAGTGCGTCCAAATTTAAAATATAAAATGTGAATTGCCCTAGATAATAGTTTATTTCATTGGTTTCTAAAACTTGGGGAACCTCAATTATTACCCGGCCAACTATTTTTCATCGTATAAAATTTAAAAATGGTATATTATAGATAAGTATATTGATTAAAAATTAAAAATACGTAATAATTTTTAAACTAAAATTTTCTATATTATTTTTTATTGTTAATTTTTTTAGAGGCCGTATCTTCAAAATGTAGTTTGAAAAAAAATTCGAAAATATCATTGACTTTGTTTGTTTAACATGAACAAAACAAGATTCATTTATGCTATTTTTTATATATTTTTTCGTCGAACCCAATAACCCTAGTCTCGCATCTCTTATCATCAAGTACTACATGTTTTGTATTTCTCCATTTTATCATGTCTGGTCTCGCATCTCTCCACTTCATCATACTTGGTCTCGCATCTCTCCACTTCATCATACTTGGTCTCGCATCTCTCCACTTCATCATGTTTGGTCTCTCCAATTCCATCATGCTTAGTCTCTCAATTCATCATGCACGGTCTCTCGACTTCCATTATGTTTGATCTCTCCACTTCCATCATGTCTAGTCTCTTCACTTCCACCATGCTTGGTCTATGTACTTTCGTCATGTATGGTCTCTCCACTTCATCGTGCATGATCTCGCATATCTCTACTGAATAATGCTTAAGCTCTCCACTTCCACCATGCTTGGTATCTTTACTTCCATTATGCATGGTCTCTTCACTTCCATCATGCATTGGCCCCTCCACTTCTATCATGTTTGGTCTTTCCACTTCTTCATGTATGGTCTCTCTACTTCATCATGCATGGTCTCACATTTCTCCACTTCATCATGCATGGTCTCTCCATTTCATCATGCATGGTCTCTCCATTTCTCAACTTCATCATGTCTGGTCTCGCAGTTCTTCATTTCATCATGCATGGTCTCTCCATTTCATCATATATGGTCTCTCATATTACTATTTCATCATGTTTGGTTGTTCATCTCTTCATTTCATCATGTATGGTCTCGCATCTATCCATTTCATTATGCATGGTCGTGCATCTCTCCATTATACCATTCATAGTCTCGCATCTCTCTATTACATCATGCGTGACAAAAAAAATGAAGTACGAGGGGTGAGACCAGGAAACGTAATGCGAAACCGTGGTTATTGGGTTTGAGAAAAAACAAAAGCCAAAAAAATCCATGGATTTAGTACTGTTCGTCTTAAAAAAAACCAAGTTGATCGTACTTTCGGATTTTTTTTCCAAAGCTCCGGGTTGAAAGATACAAACTTTTATTAAAATAAAAATATATAAAGTTTAGTTCAAAGGAGGAGAGAAATGCTATGTGGCTGATGATGTAGTATGGGTATTTGAGGTATTATGAAAGTGGTTAGGTATGAACAATAAGTTCAATATTTAGGTACTAACTGCTCAATAGTGATACTTGAGATAGTAGATGATACTAAAAATTAATATTGGTACATTTGGGTACAAGTGTACCCTTTTTAAATTTGAACTATATATATATATCTATAAGATTGGATATAAAAAAAATTATGTCAATTTTATTTATTTTATTGTATTTTTGTTAGTATTTCTTGTTTTTTTTTTGTTATACATATAACTAATAAAGTTGATTTAACCAATTTATTTAATTAAAATATTATATGTTTAGAGATAAAATTAATAATTTTTATTATAAAATGATAATTATTTACCATTTTTAAGTAAATAGAAAATTCATTTTTAAGCTTAACCCAATAATATAGTGGGAACGAGCCAACTAGATTATCCTACAATGCTACAAAAACCTCATTACAATAACGGAGCACGTCGCATCGGTAAATTGTAGTTTAGGGCCAACAAGAAGCTTAAACGAGGAAATAAAAACTTAAAGTATTGTTTGACACCGTCACCTTTAATACTAGATATAACTGCAAACACTTTGTTCTTCAATTCATTCAAAATAGGACATAACATGAGATCGCGAGAACCATATCGAGTAATTTAAAACTTGGTGCTCGGGTTCTATGAAGAGGATAAGTTATTATATCGAAGTTCTTTTTATTACATTCTGAGGTAGTGCACGTTCAAATCCCGCTAGATTTATTATATGATCAATTTGTCGGTAGTAAAATAATCTTCAAACACAAAGAATATATTATCTATTGCAAGAAAAACTCCAATGAAACCATGTACAATTACACTCCAAGGTTTATCAATGTCAAGAACAATCATAATTTTATGGCATACATCGCATTCCGTCATGGACTCCTACTCGATTTCCTGGCCAATGATATCATGATTTACAAGGCTTTCACCTTTAGGGAGCTCATAATGCGAGTAGAGCAATAAATCAAAGTCAAATAGGCAATGCGAGAAATGATGTGAAGAAGCTTCAATGCTCATCAATCCTACCACTCGGCTTACTTTCCATCTGAGCCCAGCCACTGAACTATCTTAGAAAACCCTTCTTTTCAAAATAAGAACCTTATAGTCGGTAGCCGACGACCTGAAAAAGGTAAAAAATATAGTAGTCATAGGGTTTCAAATACTAATTTCAACAAGGTCGCAAATGATATAAACACAATATATTGCTAAGACCGAGTGACAATACGATTCCAAATATAAAAAAATATTTGTGGACCAAAAAAGTGTATAAACGAGAGAAAATTCGGTAAGTAACATATTAATAACGACCATCATACCTGAGAGTATAGGGTATTAATAGACAAAATTCATCCATTCATCAGCGAGGTAAATTTTTATAAATTTATGAAGGTCTGCGACCCTATTTTCTCTAAGCACACTCAACTGTCGGCATCCCGGGCTAAGCTTTGTAAGACAACACCAAAGGCTACGGGGCTCTCGACTAACCTAACTTTGGATTTATACAAAGTCATTCAAATATTATTTGATCCCGATCTAAACATAAAAATCATGAGAATAATTATTGAAGGAGACACGGTCGCATGTATCACAAATAATTTCTAAAATTGTTACATCACTAACCTTTATATTCAACATGTAAATCAAACCTCCTTAAACCTCTACCAACCTTACCTCCCTTCGACTACATTCGATGAAAATTTATTGAGGGGGTTAATATAGCTACACAAATATGTTGTATTCATCATGATGTAGTTGCACAAGCCTATGGCTATATGGCCTTTTTTGACAAACGAAAACATGCTTTATTTGGGGCTCGGTTATCCGAATTAGACGCTGTGACCACTCAAATTGAACGCGCCGAGAAGCCCAACGATGAAGTCCAAACCTAAAATTATATTGTTTAAGCCCTATTTCTGCTGTTTTCGTGAATGTTCTGCACTTTTCTATTTTTATTGGATTTAATTAAAATACTTAACCATCTATAATCACTTTGAAATTAGGTTGGGCTTTATTTTATTTCGTGAGGAATAAGTTTTAATTTTGGCCTAGGGTTTTGAGAAATTCTATAAAAGGCTCTCAAACTTTATTTTTGTCGTTAAACTTTTTGGAATATAATTTGAGTTTTCTCTAAAGTATCTTATAATATGACCTAGGGTTAGAGATTACCGCAAATCTAAGAAATAACATAGAGCTAAAATAAATAGTGTACCTCGATGTTTGAGAGAGTCTAATTGGTGTGAAGGAAACATATCGAATCAATACAATGGGGATGGTCAGAATTTGTATGACGTAATGGGAATCGAAGATCAGTATGTTCAAGGTGTTGATTGGAGGAATTATGTGTTGACAAGTGAGATTAGATCTATCATGTTTCCGAAGCGTTTTGACATTTAAAAAGTTGAAAAGTTTGATGGGATGAAGATCCAGATGATCACATCGAATAGTTTAAGAATTACATGATGAATTTCGAGGACAACGACAAGCTAGTGTGTCGGGCCTTTTCTCGGACTGTTATAGGAACAACTTTGAAATTGTATAACTGAATTCTGAGGGGATCCATTTCAAACTTTGGAGACTTTTATACCGCCTTTCGAAGACAGTTCGTTGGGAGTAAGGAGATGAGGGAAATGGGGATACGATCATCTAATGCAAGCAAGAAGTTAGAGTAACATTAAAGGATTACACGAAACACTTTGTCTTGACAAATGCAGGCTTGGATAATTGTGAAGAGCTGGTGGAAATGACAGTTTTTTACAAGGGATTATTGCTACGAGATTTGGCTAATCAGACAAAGAAGAAGGGGTTTAACTTTTGGAGCTTTGATGGCTCAGGTAGATGACCAAATCAAGGTTGATGAATCGACCAGGGTTCAAGGTGTAGCTGCTACTGTTCAAAATAATTATGGCCATGTGCCACATAATCAGGGGCAGTCTTCAATGTCTGCTCAGCAAGCCCGTCCGAGGAACAACGACAACCTACCACCTCGAACCAAAGGATATTCGAATCAAGCTCCATCATACCAATTCAATAGGTCGAGGCTAAATCAATGGATATGGCCTGGATATTATGCAGATTTGGCTGAAAGTGTTGGCTGCAATTTTTGATAAAACCAAAGAATATGTAAATTTTAGGAAGCTCGCTTAAATCAACGGGCTGAGGGATGAGCGAAATAACAAGTTATATAGATATTACAATTATATTGGTCATGATACTAATGATTTTATCACTCTGAAAAAAAAAGTTCAAATTTTATTTAAAATCGGGAAGTTATTGACCTATGTGAAGTCTCAGAGTGCATCAAAAAATCCTATAGCATCGACTTCACAACCAACCAATCCAAATGTAAAGGCTGAAAATATGATGATATTGGATTCGAAGGTTGATGATTTCGATGCTGCATCAGAATCTTTGGATATGCCTCCAGATCGGTTAATTCTGATAGATGTTGAGGAGCCAGTAAAGAAGGTCCATGTTCCAAGTTTGTGTGAATATTTTGAATCTTTGGACATTTTCGGGTTGATTTAATGGCTGGCAACACTGATAGCTCGAGGAAAAGACATGTAGTGAGCTTGGCTACTCAGTTGAAGAGGAAAAATGTTTACTCACTTGTATGGTAAGAGAGACATTCCTTTTATCCTTTTTGATGAACATGATTTGTGAGGTACTGCAGGGCCACATGAGGATGCAGTGGTCATTGGGGCAGAAATTTTCGGCGTTGAGATTCGACATGCGTTGATAGATATTGGGAGTTTGGCGAATGTCTTTTTTAAAGCTACATATGATAGCAAGCGTAATCATCCTCGTATTTCTCAGTCAGAGCGCACTATCATCGGCTTGACTAGAGTAAATACGCGTGTTATAGGGGAATTCGAAGGGGAGGTAAGTTTGGGAAATGAACCTTTTAAGAAGAAAGTTCAGGTTCTTTTCATGGTGGTATTCTGTCCAACAAGTTATAATGCCATTTTGGAAGATCGTGGTTGTCGAGAATGTATGGCGTTGTGTCAACCGTTCATCAATGTTTCAAGTATGTCGTTGGATACCATGTAGGGATCGTCTGAAGCGACCAAAAAATTGCTAGAGAATGTTATGCCACTGCGCTTCGGATTCGAGGATCCAGCAATGGTGATATGATGAATGAATAGCAGTCAAGGGGTTGACCTAAGATTCTGAAGAAATGGTTGACGATCTGAGGGAAACCCCACAGTCTTTGACAGTAAGTAAAAATATTGAATAGTATACTTTTCGTGAGGGAAATATACTTCGGATAGGAACCTTACTGACCCCAACTCTAGGTCACCAACTTTTACCATTTTTATCCCATAATCTAGATGTTTTCACTTAGAAAACAGAGGACGTGATAGGAGTACCAATTGAAGTCATCTGCCATAGCTTAGCTATAAACACGAAGGTGAAGCCTATTATCCAGATTAGGCGGGAATTTTCAGCAGAAAAAGTATAAACTATTGTATCTGAAGTGGACCGATTATCCAAGGTCAGACATATAAGGGAGTCACGTATCATTTATGGATGGCGAATCGAGTAGTGGTCAAGAAGAAAAATGGGAAATGGAGAATGGAGAATGTATGTTGATTTTACAGACTTAAATCGAGCTTGTCTAAAGAACCATTTCATGTTCCTTGGATAAACCAGCTGATTGACTCTACTTCGGGAAACAAAATATTGATTTTTAGGGATGCTTTTACATGATATAATCAGATTCATATGGATCTGAAGGATCAAGAATGTACCGCCTTCATCACAGACAGAGGCTTACACTATTATACATTTATGCCTTTTGGATTAAAAAATGTTAGGGCCATATACCAGATACTAATGAACAAGGCATTTGCTACTCATACTGGAAAAAATATAGAGGCTTATATCGATGATATGGTGGTAAAAGTCTTAGCAGACGACGCACACCTGGAGGATTTAGAGGAGATTTTTTTGAAATTGAATCCAGAAAAATGTACTTTTAGAGTTCGATCAGACAAATTTCTTGGTTATGTTATCAGTGAAAATGGGATTGAAGCTGGCCCATAGTAGTTAGTAGTTACAGTGTATATAAAATCTCCTCGAACTATCAAAGAAGTATAAATTTTGTCAGGAAGGTTAGCAGCATTTGACAGATTTATTTCTAGATTTTCTGACAAATGTTTCTCTTTCTTTTAAGTGTTGTAAAAAGCAAAGAAATTTGAGTGGACCTCGGATTGTGAAGCAGCTTTTACAAGCATCAAGGGTTTATTACCATCACCAGAAATATTATCCAAGCCTCGAAGTGGAGAACACGTTTTTTTATACATTGCGGTATCAGATTTTTCAGTAAGTGCAGTATTAATAAGTGAAATTTCAGGAATTCTGAAGCCGGTGTGCTTTGTCAGCAAAAGCTTGGTGGCAGCAGAAAAGAGTTATTTGAAACATGAAAAATTAGCATTGGCATTGGTGGTGGCTGCTAGGAAAATGCGTCCTTATTTTCAAGCTCATACAATCAATGTTCGAACCTCATTTCTATTGAAGAATGTTTTGCAATATCCTGATATCTCAGGAAGAATGACCAAATAGTCAGTGGAATTTGGGGATTTTGATATCATTTTTTTGCCTCCGACAACAATTAAACCACAGGCCTTGGCAGACTTCCTTGTTGAATTTCATTCAAGCAGATTGGATGAGGATGTTAGCAAGGACAATTTGTGAGTCAAATCGATATGGATTGTTCGAACAAATGAAGGCTCTGGTATTATTGATGCATCGCTGGAGTTCAATTAGTTGCTCTATCTGGAGAAACAATGTTTCAATCGATTAAATTTTGTTTCCACACGTTGAACAATGAGGCCAAATATAAAGTCGTTTTAGCTGGGTTAAGACCTGCAAAGATATGCGGAGCAATTTCAGTTCGATTGTCAAGTGGTGGAGTTTTTGAAGCAAAAAAAGACCAATTAATTTTACATCTTCGAGAGCTTCGAAATTTGATGCTTTTATTTGATCATGTTGTTGTAGATCATATCAATCGAGGAAATAACATGGTGGTCGATTTATTAGCAAATGTTGCGTACAAGGAAGAGTATCCTTGGATTTTATTGTAAGAAAGTCCATCGATTTTAATCCATTCAAACTCGTGTGAGCATACTGAGGAACTGTTTGTTACCCCGGATATAGTCCGAGGTGACTGGAGAACTGATATCTTGAATTTTTTTATTATAGGAGAGTTGCCTCAAGATACGAATTGCGAGGTAAAGCTTTTGGTTATATAACACTAAATGGAGTTTTGTATAAGAAAGCATTGAGTAGGCCATTACTACGATGTTTGGGTAGACAAGAAACACAAGAGGTTTTATCAGAATTTCATGATGGAGAAGGGTCAACATTGTGGGTTCAAGGCGTTGACTCGTCAAGTTCTATTGGCAGGATTTTATTGGCCTTCGATTATGAACGATGCCAATAATTTGGTTCAAAACTGGGATACTTCTCAAAGGTTTGTTAACTCTATTCATAAACCAGCAGTTCTACTTATGTCCATTACCGAAGCCATTATGTTTGATACGTGGGGGAATAGATTTAGTAGGGCTTTTCCCGATGGCCTCTAGAGGACGACAAATGACAATTGTTGTAGTGGATTATTTTTACGAAGTGGGCAGAAGCAGAACCGTTGTCTGGAACAAAAGCTAAAGATGTGATTAAATTCATTGTAAACATTATTTATTTTCGTTTTGGAGTATCTCGAATTATTACTACAGATAACGGTCCTCAATTCAATAATAAAGAAATGGCTTCATTTTGTGCTTCGAAAAAATATCAAGCAATGTTTTTCCACACCTTTTCATCCCAAATAAAATGGACAAGTAGAGGTGACAAACAGATTTATTTTAAAAGGTTTGAAAAAGAATTTGACAGGAGCAGCAGGAAAATGACCTAATTATATGCATGAGGTACTTTGGGTTTATCGAGCAACCACTAGGGAGGCTACTAAAGAGACTCTTTTTTCTTTGGCATATGGAATGGATGTTGTGAGTACTGTGGAATCTATATTGTCATCTTTTAGGATAACTCAATATTCCGAAGATTTGAATGATGAAGCTAAAAGAACAAGTCTTGATTTGGTCGAGGAGAAAATGGTTTGAGCTCATTCGAATATAATTTAGTATCAAACTCTTATGAAGAATATATATATATATATATATATATATATATAATTCGAGGGTGAAAGGGAGGGAGTTCAAGGTAGGTGATAAAATGTTGAGAAAGGTATTCTTATATACTTAAGAAAATAGCATAAGAAAGATGGCCCCAAATTGGGAAGGACCTTATATGGTTATCGAAAAGATAAAGCTATGTTCTTATCGCCTTTGTGATGATCAGGGGAGGACACTTCAATATCCATGGAATATACGGCATCTGACATTATATTAGGAATGACTGTGTTGTTTTTTGAAATTATTTTCTGTGATTGATTGGCGCATTCTTTCATACCCTGTTGGTACAGAGAGGTTTTAACAAGGCATTATGTACACATTCAAAGATATCAATAAAATGTAATTTTTTTTTGCCAATTGTTGTTTACAAGTTTTTATTTAAACTATTTTGGTAACTAATCAAAGACTGGTCATCTTTGAAGTTGACCAAGAGTAGAATGTTCTGAAGTGCTCAATACACTTTTTGAAGAAGCAACCATGTTTAAAGTGTTACGATGATTCAACACTTTATGATATTCGGAGTGCTGCGTTCATAAAAGCACTTCATGATATTCGAAGTGCTACATTCATTAAACACACTATAAATTTTGAGGTGATATGTTTTTTAATGGTTATTCAAAATATTATGTAATGTTTTTACTTCAAAAAGTTAATATAAATAACAATAATGTGTAAAAATAACTTGAAGATAAAGCATAAACAAAGGCCTTTGTCATTCATATTAGTTCGGTGAGCATAAAACATTACAATGATAAAATGACAGGTAGAAAAAAGAAAGAAAAAGGAGATAGTTAAATTACTCGTCCTTGGAACTCTCTTCGGAATCTTCCTTTGAGTCTTCTTATTTGGATTATGAGTTTGGAACAGGATCGAAGGCTTCACTAGGACACCGTTCGATAGGAATTTCATTCCAAAAGCTGGAAAGATCAATTTAGGATATGAGGCATGAATTTCTTGAAAGAGTGTGATGGTTTTTGGTTTTTGCCATCATTAATAGCTGCCAACATGTCTTTGGCACACTCATCTTCGGTAACAGTGACAATAAGTTACTTCTCTTTATCAAATTGAGCTTTCAGAGCGGTCATCTTATCAGACAATATTTTTGCTTCTGCTTCACTGTTGGCCAGAGAAGTTTGAAGGTCCTCGACTTTTTTCTTCTATGTAACCAGTTCAGCAAGATGTTTAGTATTGAGTTAATCCATCTAATTCAGATGGGAAGCATTGAGATCGTATTTTTCTTTTTGATGCATTTCCATGAGATATTTCTTAACATGAAGGAGTCATTGGAGGCATTCAGACCTGGCTAGTTGGAATCTATGAAACTGATCTATTACGAGGTCACCAAAGATATCCCTCATCTTTTTCTCTGCGGCAGCAGCGCCTTTGTAACGAACCATCTCTTTAGCCATATGTTTCAAATGATTCCGAGAGGCTTCAATTTCTTGAGTAATTTTTTGCGCTGCAGCATCTAAATCGTAAAAATTTCAACGGAATATTTAGAACCTCTTCATATTGCTCTGCGGGAGAAAAAATCGATGGGCTTGGTCGAGGAATAAGAGCTAAAAAGGTTGCATGAACGATAACCTCAAAAGATTTAACTTCGGAAGTAGCTGGTGCAAACCATCTACCAAAGTTATGAAAATGGTTTTGAATCTCTTGAATGACAAGATCTTTTTCTCTAGTAAGCTCTTGTGATTCATTGAAATTGATAAAACTGCCATGATCGAAGTGATCATCAACTTGGTCTATCTTCTGCAGCAATAGTTTCCCTTTGTTGATTGGTAGTATCTGCGTTATTTTTTTCATTTTCCTTTTGATGACTCTTTTGATTATTTGCAGTTATAAATTCGTTGTCATTGGAAAATATTTCTTCGATGATTCTTGCAGCCTTTTTCTTCACTTTCTTTTGTGGACTTGTCTTTGTAGTGTTTTTCTTATTCGAAAAAGTAGTGGTTTTCTTCTTTTTGGAGAAGATTCATCTTTTATTTCTTCTTCGATAGTTGAGAGAGTGGTTTCTTTCTTTTTCCTTTTCAATTTTTTTGGCTTCGGCTCTGTTGAAGGGCTAGCACCATATGTAATACTGCATTTTTATTCTTTTTTGCCTTATTCTTGTGGGGGAGGTGGTTGTATGACCTATAGCGAATTGGTAAGAATACTTTGCAATCTTGGTGGACTTACCTTTTGACAGCTTGTCGAGGGTTAGGTTGCTCCATCAAATTGTAAGGAAGAAGAGCTCCAAATGTGATCGGAAACAGATGGTTGTTGAGAAAGTTGATGGGTTTGAAGGTTGTGCGGAAAGCGTAATTCCATTCCTTTTCAACCCAAGTAGCAAGCTGGACAAATATCTCTTTTGCCTTCTCCCGATGAGTTACGTAGCGTCTTCAGATTATAAAAATCGATATTAAATGAGGATAACATCAGTTGAAAATATAATTTAAAAAATCAATGATAAAAGACTTATGATTACTCCTCCAGACGAGGTTCAATCTTGATGGGTTGGCTTTAGATATAGGCTTACCATTCTCCTATATTCCTGAAATAAAGATGAACTTCTGCTTCCAAAATTTGTTTGCCTCCAGTAGATCATCGAATATTTTCTAGTCATCATCTAATGTGAGATATTCAAATGAAAGCACTAGTCCTTTTGATAACTTGGTTAAAGATATGAAATCCTCGATGCAGATTGAAATTTTGGATAAGCGGGAGGCCGTGATCACAGACAACAGCGTGAACCATTGATTTTGTGTCACTAGGGTTGGACACAGATTCAAAAGTTTGGATTATTCCACTATCATCGGGTCCAGTGGAAATTGAAGACCCCAGTTGATGATCTCTGGGTACACTACAAGTTCGTCTTTCTTGCAGCCAATGGGTGTTTCTCCTTCTTTGGGAAGACGAAGTGTAATGTTGTCTCCCATTTCCCACTGCTTCTTCGGGATCACTTGCTTGATTCTCTTTGTAGTATGTATATGAAACGTTCTTTAGAGCCATTATATAGTTCGCATCTAGGGATCTCAAATTTTCACCTATTCATGCACGCTCCTCCTCGAAAATTGTAATAAGAGTTTTCTTTTACCTCGATTTACGGTTCTTTTCCTGAGTTGTATTCTCCAATTCCTTCAAAACTTCTTCTTCCGTATCAGCCTCATTATTTGACTGAGTAGCTTTGGAATCCTCTTCCCCTTCAGTTTCCTCATCCATCAATTAAAGAGGGTTATTTGAGGGATTTTGTTGAGACGATATCACTGTCTCACCAATTTCCTTGAGGGGAGGAGAAGAGGTTGATGGATTTGGATCAACGTTAACGTCCGAGGTAACGCCAGTGTCATCACCCATTCCTATAAACGTTTTTATTTTTGAAGTTCGAGGAGGGTGAGAGTTTGAAGATTTAGTTGAAGAAGGAGTTGCTTCAGATTTCTTTGGAGAAGGTTTAGTTGAAGGAGGAGTTGCTTCGGATTTCTTTGGAAAAGGTTTGTTTACTTTACGATTGGTTTGAGATGACGACCTAGTAAGAGAGGGTGAGGTTCGAGGTGCTTTAGGTGTTTGAGTTTTTGAGGATTAGATTTCTTCAATTAAAGGAGAAGGTGAAAAAATAGGAGTTTTTGAAGGATCGAAGTTACCGTAATATATTGTTTCTGTAGACAGACCACGGGGAGCGTTACTTATTAATCCAGTCGCTCTATATTATTCTGCTCTTTCACTGATGCAAAAGTAATCGTAAGCTCCGAAGAAGTTATTCTCTCACTTTGGGGATTTGGGTTCTCTTAGAATTTTGGCTTTAGATCTCCTGGATTTTGGATGCTTTCTCATAAACTGGATGAAGATTGAACGGAAAAGATGAGTTTCCGGTGAAAGTAGCCAGTAGGTTGAAGAATACATGAAGGTAGTAAAAGAATTCTAAAGTTTTTGAACTTTCTCTCTCAAGGAATTTTGTTTGTGAATCAGACAATGAGTTACAATGGGATTTATAGGAAGAGAAAGGAAATATTGGGAAATGGAAAAGGTGGACGTCGATTAGATAGAAACTGAAGCGGTTACGTAGGTGAAAATTGTACATTTATCATGCAATGGGTCTAGTGGCAGACCTAGCCCTTAGGGTATAATTATTTACTGAGAAGTAGACTTGACACCTAGAATATCAACTACTGATTAAGATTAAGAAGAAATAAGGTGATTTCCTATCAAAATATTGTGATACGCTTGACACAGATATTGATATAACAAAATAATTAAAGTTGTTCGAATTATAGGAAATGGGATAATTTTCACTTTTGATTATATTCGAGGCAAGATTAGTTCTCATTCATTTACTTACATGAGAACTAAGGGGGCTAGTGATAAGGAAATGGAACTTTGAGGACTACAATGTAAAGAATAAAACCTTTTATGACAAAACGTTAAATTAGAGGAGGAATTTAGGACTTTGTATTTTAATCATGGACTAATATGAAATTAGCCCTATTATGTAACCCTTTTCAGTTATGAGCTAAGTCTTTGCGCCTCTATATAAAGGCTAAGGCTGATCTAATAAAAAGGTTGGATTTTTTAGTAATCATGTTGTGTAATCTAATATTCTCTCTCTAGAATCTTCTTCTCTCTCTAGAATCTACTTCTCTCTCTACAATTTTACTTCTCTCAAATTACTTAGGCAAATTAATAATCAAACTCACCAGTCGTCTGTTGAACCTCGTATTTCGGTGCTACCATATTGGTATCAGAGCGACAGAGCTCCTACGACGTGAGTTACGAAGGTATGCCACCAAAGAGATCTTTGCGCAGGAAGTCCACTCTTTTAATCGTAGAATTGGTCGATCGTGATGAATTTGAAAACTGATTTGGCCAGGTGGGTGAACATATGCATTCATTAGAAAACTAAATGAGGGACGTACAGGAAGCACTAAAAATGTTGTTGAACAACCAAACCAACGGATTTCAAGCTCCAAGTTCGAGCAACCAGCCGTCGGGGTCTGAGAGAGAGATCGGTCGCGAGAAAATTTTGTTTTCTCCTCGGAGAGAACACGGTAGAGGTGAGTATTACCCACAAGATTGTTGTAAAAAAGTCTTTGAGCAGCCGCCAACGAGAGACTTCCATCAGAATGCCAACAACCGGTGGGAATCTGAATTCAGACTTGAGATCCTAGAGTTCCAATTAGGTCTCGAACCAGACGAGTTTTTAGATTGGATCACCTCAGTTGAAGAAGTTCTTGATGCAAAAAGGGTACAGTTGGTTGCAACTAAGTTCCGAGCCTGGTGGTAGTAGTTAAAGACCACCAGATTAAGGCAAGGTAAGCCAAAAATAACAACCTTGGCGAAATTTGTGAAGCAATCGAGGGCTGCATTTTTGCCTTAAAAATATGTGTGTATAATGTACTAGCAGTTCCAAAACCTTAAACAAGGGTCATGTACTGTTGATGAATACACTAACGATTTTTTCAAGCTGCAAAACCATGTCGATATTGCTGATTCGACAGATCAATTAGTATCTCACTACATAGGTGGAATGAGACAGCACTTTGAGGACCAACTAAACATGTTCGACCCTATGAATGTGTCTGAAGCACATTAACGCGTACCACATCTAGAGAAAGCCCTTTCACGAAATCCTTATGGAGGAGATACTACCAGAACAACTCCAATTACGTTTCCAAAACAGACGGTTCTTGCCCTAGTCCAGCAGTACCAACTGTCACCCCTATGCGTACAGGTGCTAACTCACAGGTCCCTAGTCGCACAGGTACTCCTCGCAGGTCAGATGCTATCATTGTCACGAACTGGGGCATGTTTCTTTACAGTATCAAAAATTACAACAACAACCCCAACAATTGAGGGGTTTGCTCACTTGAGCTGCTGCTTTTAATCTGGAAGGTGACCCACGGTTTGATGAGAAACTAGATGATGTTGCTGATGAGGTTCACGATGACCAGATTACAGGACGAGATGTTGGATAGACATTAGTAATAAGACGTGTCTGTTTTACACCCAAAGCAAGAAGTGAAGGGGATGATTGGCTACAAAACAATATTTAAAAGAAGACCAACCAAACACCTACAAGCTTGCCTGGTTACAGAAAGGTAGTGAGGTAACAATCTTTCAAAGATGTTTGTGTCTTTCTGTTGGTAACTATAAGGATAAGTCATGGTGCGATCTCATTGCTATGGATGCTTGTCACTTATTGCTAGGTCGACCATGGCAATATGATAGAAGTGTCACATACCATGGTAGGAAAAACGCTATAGTTTTATATAGAATAACGTTAGATTCATACTAAGGAGGTATCCCCAAAACCTGCACTTGTTGTATCACAGTAGTCGGGTAAGAACTTTTTAGCTCAAAGGGCATTTATAGAGCATGCTTGTGATACGGAAATTGTTTATGTTTTGGTGGTTAAAGAATTTAATGATGATCCGTTTGCTATGATACCTGAGCGAGTTCGACCACTATTAGCAGAATTTTATGTTGTCTTTCCCGATAATCTGCCTTTAGGTCTTCTTCCATTAAGAGACATCCAGCACCAGATTGACCTAGTACAGGGGCTAGCCTATCAAACCGACAGCATTACCGGATGAGTCCAAAAAAACATGAGGAGCTTCGTAGACAGGTGGAAGAACTGTTAACGAAATTCCACATCTGTGAGAGCCTTAGTCCTTGTTTGGTTCCTGCACTGTTAATTTCATTTGATATCCTGACACTTACAGATTTGCAATAAACAAAATAGAAACATATTCTATTATAATATTGACAAACAAACCCCAAGCTATAATCTGAGTTTGTTTTTGCCGCTAAATCAGTATCATGTGTTGATTAGCTAATAGGTGAACTTGCCCATACGCGCACATACGTGCAGTCTTGACCCAATCGTAAGATTATGATAAATTTTTTGCAATAGTCTGATAAGACAAATCAGCAGCAATGTAGATGAGTGAGGTAGTAATACTCTTCGTCAGACCATGATACCAGTTCACCATCCCTAAATACCAACCAACAAACCCAATCATTGAAACCGATGATATGGACGTCGAAGCATACGCACGAGAAGAAACAGCTTTAATTGAAACAGCAGACGTCTTACATTCTATTACTTTCTTGATAAACCGAGGGAGCCGAGAATAGACTCTAGCTTGCAATTGGTTTGTCGTCGGCTGGTGAGTGAGAAGAGACCCGATTCTGGTTATCGGAACGACGATGGGGTTTCTGTCTACAAGAGGTGACACGTTCGCTATTCTTAGCAAAGTGACATCTGATATCATCTTTATAGTATTTATCTTGACATAGGGGGTTTAGGGTTTCTATAAAAAGATAAAGAATTAATTAAAGGTATTTAAGGTATTATTGTGTCTTAGATGGTAAATATTTGTGTGAAATGAGTCTATCTCAGAAAGACATAAGAATATGGGTCTTAAGTGGATAATAATACTTTTTTAAGGTATTAAATGATACTTAACCCAATATATTTTTAATGAGAATTGAAATTAAATTAATCTCTAATAATAATTAGATTTACAATGAGAGGTGGCTGCCACGAGCCACTCAGTTCTCACTTATTTCGCACTCATTTCTAATTTCCCACTTCATTTATCACTATTTTCCCACTTTGTTTCCCACTCATTTCCCATTTCTCAATTTATTTCACACTCCTATCCCACATGTAATAAAACTCGGATTTAAATTTTCTTCATTTTCAGCCTTTAGATATCCCACAACTACTTCACTGACCCCAAATTCTTAGCTTCCAAAAGCACGATATCTTCACCAATTGCAGAAATGGGGTTCCATTCTCCATTCCATAACCTGAAATAAAAACATAATAAAAGATAAGTATCTTGTGCCATCTATTGATAAAATCTAATCAGTAACAAATAAATATACATATATAAAAACAAAACTGTATTTTTCTTTACATATTCATCCTTGTCTTTTAATTCACTAGTTACGTGAGTAGTTTTGTCAATTCCGAAACAAAACAGATATG
This sequence comes from Limnanthes douglasii subsp. nivea, assembly GCA_036936605.1. Classification (NCBI taxonomy): domain Eukaryota; kingdom Viridiplantae; phylum Streptophyta; class Magnoliopsida; order Brassicales; family Limnanthaceae; genus Limnanthes; species Limnanthes douglasii. The sequence goes on from JAUPFV010000001.1 coordinate 358,463,238, forward strand.
ATCGATTTTGTATTAGACATGAAAACATATGCATATGGTATCCCTTTACAAGCATATGACTCATTGTATAAAGCAGGTGATTTACTATGACTAACCAGATGCTGAGTTCAAATACAGTTTAAAGTGCTCGTCGAAGGGCATGGGAGTTGAGGCAAACACAAGAAGTATATGCCTCTCCACCTCTGCCCTCATTTAGTGCGTCCTCCATGTCTGGCCTGGTTTAGATCTACGGATTCTTCGACTTAAAATGACAAGTGACTGATTGTATCTATGTCAAGTGACTTATTATAGCTTAATCAAAAAAAAAAATTGAAGTAAATAGAAATGAAAAAAGAGAAAATAGAACCTGAAAGTTGAGAAAGGGAAAGATGTCAGAGAAGAAGAAATGAATAAAATACAAACCAATGTGAAAGAATAATTTATATATGGTTTCTTCTAAATTAGGGCCCAAAGGGATAACCAGCCCAAAAAATTTGACCAATTTTAAAGCTTACCAAAAATATCCTTTAATCCCCGCCAAATGAGCCTGCAACGGAAGCTCCCCGCCGGGTGAATATAGGTGGCCCGGTGGGTGAGAGGGTCTCACCTGACGGATGAGAATGTTTCACCCGCCAATGAGTTTCTCCGCCGGTTGAGAGCTTCTCAACCGGTGGGTGAACAAACGGGTCCAAGGGTAAAATGGTAAAAGTCCAAAAACGCTCAAATTTTGTGAATGGTTAACTTTTTTTTGCCTTATTTTAGCCAAAACCTCCAGTGTTTAAGGTTACTAGGTTTATTTACTTTGGTTCCAATTGGTTCAAATTGGTTTCTAAACGATTCTTGGTTTTGAACCGAACCGAAAATCATGGGTAATCAAAATTAGAATGGATTAGGTATTATAAATGAACTGAAACCGAACCAAATCTTTTATTTCGGTTTGGTTCGGTTCCGTTTATCGGTTACGGAATCGAATGCCCATACCTACTAGAAGTCGAACGATTATACCAAATTGTCCCCATTAGGGAGACACTATACAGCCAAAAATATGAAATGAATGATGTGGGTGTATTTCACTAACCTCAGCCGGCCATTTTCAAAGGATCCAATCTCAGTCCTAAAAATTTATTAGGTGGTGGATTCCACTTTAGGAAACATGATGTTATCTTTAATTAATGCTCACACAAGGTACATTTAAATTTCCATGCATATGATGATGAGGAACATACGAATTTCATGATCAATCGACTGTTATACTGTTAAAAAGTAACTTTCTTCACTTTAAAAAATTCAAGTGCAACATACTAAGTCTAGTAAACAAGGTCTTCTCCAGTGAGATAGAGCGGGACATGCAGGAATATATCAATGATATGCTAGTCACAATCTCAGAGGAATAAAGCCACTTTATAGACTGAGAAGAAACCTTCAAAATGCTCTGACCAGTCAGCCTCAAGCTCAATCCATAGAAATGTACCTTCATGCATTGTTCTAAAAACTTCTTTGGGTATTTGGTCAGTGAAAAAAGGATCAAGGAATACCCAATTCATCCTACTGAATCAAGTGGTATGTAAAACACACCAATCTATAAAAGAGGTAAATATATTTAATTGTCAGCTAATTATCTTCAATTGTTTCACCTCCTAATACTTTGATAAATTTGCATCATTATTTAAATAACTTAATGACGTTTGGCTGCTCAAATTATGAATGCAAATAGGCATTCTGGAACATCAAAGATCACCTAACTTCCCACAAAGTCCTCACATGTCTGAATCTAAACGACACACTTTACTTATATCACATAGTTTTTAACAATGTTGTAACTATAATTTTGGTACAAGACGAAATAATCACATGTCGAGATATCTACTAAGTCTGTAAATATTACCCTGTTGTCGAGACTTGTTATTTGTAACTGGAGAAGCTCATCTTAGCTTTAGTTATGACATCTTGAAGTTTGAGACCTTACTTCCTAGGACACATATTATTGTGGCATGAATATCTTTCTCTTTGATAAATATTCCCTAAAAGCTCAACGTATTGTGGAGGCTAAAACGATGTTCTATTGAGCAGAGAGAGACATCAAGTTCAAGCCTCGAACCACTATCAAATCTCAGGCTTCGGAAAATTTTATCATCGAGTTTCAAGCCAAGCAGTTTACCTCATCAGAATCTAATTTTAGACCACTATGGAAAATTTGTAAGTATGGGGGCTCAAACATTCAAGGATCTGGTGCTAGTATCTAGCTCACTACTCATACAAATGACATTTGAAATCAATCCGACCGATTTAGATTTGGATCTTGAATAATAAGGTCGGGTACGAAACAAAAATAATGGTTATTTCTCGTGTATATATATGAAGCAAGATGCGTAAGACATATCACTAACTCTAAACTTGTAGTCAATCATGGTTTGGGTCAAATCGAAGTCAGAAAGGATACTCTCATCATATATCTAGCATTACTACAAGTCAATAGAATAAATTTTAGAGCTAAGATCTATGTTGTTGATATCAAAGGCCATTAAAGGGATGTTGGCATGATTCAAAATCTCACACATTAGAAATAAATTAAATGGTGTTGTTTCCAGCCTTCCTAGGTCCAAATAATTCCCTTTCTCCATCTCAAGTTTTGGTCTCTCCTTTACAAATTCAAAATATTGTAATTTTTAAATTTCCTTAAGGTGTATAATTTTCTTAGCTTGGATGTCAAGTTAAGTCTCCCAATGATTGTTCTCAATTCTTTCTTTGTACAAACACTTATATTTTTAGCAATAAAATTTATGTTTTTTTATAAAAAAAATCTACGGGTCGAGGCATCCAAATTTGAACAAGTACATTACAAATAAGCACCACGAGTTGACAACAAAGTAGCTGATGCATTGGCTTATATAGTAGGCGTCGATTATGAACTATAGGTCATTTACTCAGAAATCATCACAATATGACAAGGGCCAAGCCTTTGAAAACAACCTTTGTAGGCATGAAGATTGATGATCCACACAATTAGTGAATCTGAATCTGAGCTTACCTCATGCAAAAGATCTCTCAGTTTCCAGATCTGAAGCTAGAAGCGTTAAAATGTGATTTACTCGTTATATTATATGTGACACGATTCTCTACCATCAATGTATCTCGTGACCTATTCTTTGATGTTTAGACTCAAAAGAATATGCCTTCATGGAAGCTCCGTGAAGGAGAGGGAAGTTACCACTGAAGGAAAAAAATCGTCCATATAAAAATTATATTATTGGGTTACTATTAGCCGATTATCCGCGAGGGCGCTATGGCACTCATGCGACACTGTGAAAAATATCATAAATTTACGAGTACATTTCATACCCCCGGCGATACAAATGAACTAGATATCTAAATATTTATTTTTTTAACATATGAGGGTTGGACATAATGGAGACCATACCAAATTCACTCAATGAAAAACAGTTCCTCTTAGTTTTAATAGACTAGTTTCCCAAATAAATGAAGGTCAAACATTTGGTGAGGATTCGAGCCCAATGATAAAAGTATAATAATTAGATGGTAAAATGAAAATAAGGTTATATTGTATTATGAGGAATTATATCCTACATATAAGGGTATAATATACCTTTATACTTATAAAAATTTGAAGATTAATATAAACAGAGGTGCACCCAAAAATAAATGGGCATTTTGTATTTTTTGCTAACAAATCTTCTTTTTAACTTTGTATCTCTTAAAACTTAGCTCTCACACATGTTAGTTAGATGCATCCAACAAACAGCTTTTTATATACAAATCTATTTCTTGGATGACTTATCTATTAGCTACTTATTTTCATTCCTTTAAGAGTTGTTCAAATCATTTGTCATTGACAGTTTACTTTTGACGAGGCTTTTATCCTCATCAAATGGGTCATCTGTAGGAAAAAATTTGGTGTCCCGTTCAATTACCAATGGTATTAATTATACTTTTGAATAGAAAGAAATAAAGATAAATTCATAACGAGGTAATAAAGGAAATACATTTGACCTTGGTCAAAAAGAATTTACATGTTTTCACAATATATTCGTATTGAATATAATTCAACAAGATCGATGAGCTTTCAACGAAGATTATTATTGTTTGGTTCTATTTGGTCCTGATTAGTTATTTAGTTGTTGATTGAGGTATTGTTGATGAGTCAGAGCTTTTTGGTTCAAATCTAAACTAAATTCAGGATTCTTCTTGTTTTATTTATTATGATTTCCATGTGTAATCATTATGAACACAATCTCTAGCAATACAATTGTGTATATATGTTAACGATATTAGTGTAGAGTCAAGATTAAGAACATATTTTTGTTGAGATCACGAGAGTTCAGTCCATGGACCAAGAGGAAGAACAACATTGCAAATTTCTTGAGCTTCAAAATGCTAAATTTTTATCCTCTGAATTTAAGAAACCATAACTTTGTTTGAGTCAGATATGCAAATCGATGATAATAAACTATGGATTAAGGATGTCTTTGAAAACCATCAATTGCATATTCATGGGTGTCAATCCAATAACAAACGATAAACTTTGAAAGTGTGCTTAAGCAGTTGGTCCTAAAATAAAATGTTATTTAAGTGAATCTGAAACCAGTCCGAAAACAAAATAATTTAGTTTACACGTGATAAAAAATATGGAAATTAAAATAAATAGTTTGCAAATTAATAACGGTGCTTAAGCAATTACCCCTGGATGCAGGCAGTACAGTCTTTTATTTAAGAATATTTTTTATACTCATAGATCTTCAAAAATACTTGAAAGCATAAGAATATTATGGGGTAAATATCATCACGATTCCCCAATGTTTCGCTTTTATATCAAACTAGTCCCTTCCGTTCACTTTTGTCTCGTAATAGTCACCCATATTTTAAAATTTACATATTTTAGTCCCTCCGCATTGCAATTTCATGGGAGTTACCACGGGGCAGGTCAAACAATATGTTTTTTGTCACACATTTGGTCCCTCAAATATGTTGTCAATAACACACACCAAATATTTTATAGATAATATTCAAATTTAAAGGGTGGGAATTATTGACAAAAAATGGAGAGACCAAATATGAGACGAAAAAATCTAGTGTTTGAGCTGTCACGTGATAATTCTTAAGAAATTGAACGTGTGAAGGACTAGACATGCAAAGTTATAAAAATAAGGGGTTAGTGGGAGAAAAAAAAAGTTAATGAAGGGGACTAGTTTGAGACAAACGCAAAACATGAAAGATTAATTGTGATTTTTATTATACAAGAATTTTAGACTAATCGAGGTGGTGAGTTCTTATCTAAGATTTGTTTTCAGATTTTTGTAAAGAGGAGTGTGTCGAACGTCATCTCACCGCATCATACACTTTATAACATAACGTGTTGTGGAGCGTAGAAAATGCACTACAATGAATACTACAAAGAGTCTTCTTAAGAGCATGTTAGTTCCAGTAATCTTTTAGGGCGAGGCAGTACAACATATGGTGTATCTCTTGAATCGTTTGCAGACAAAAACATTAAGGAATCACACCTACGAGTTTTTGGTTGTACAACACATGTAACGATTGTTGGACTACGTATGAATAAATTTGATGATACAAGTCAAAAGATGGTGTACTTTGGTGTAGAGAACAGGACCAAGGCACGCACGTTCATTATCATAGACATGAGAAAAATGATGTTAGTAGAGATATTGTATTTGAAGAAGAGAAGAAGCGGAAGTGGTTGAGCAACAACGATAACAAACATATTACTGCGGAGTTTACAGTTTTATAAAACAATAACGATCATAATATTTGGAATGTGTTGATACACCTACACCAACAAGGTTTCAAATTACATCATCGGTTACACCAAATGATGTGGTGAACTTTCCCAAAATAGGAAAATCAAGTGAGAGTACAACAGGGTCCACAACAAATGATTGTCCAAAAAAAAATCCACTTTATCGCTGAAATTTATGGTGATGAAGCAGAAGATGAGTTGCATCTCGATGTACAAGTGTTATTTGATGTTACTAAGCACAAAACAAAGCTCGTGGCAAAGGGATACGTGCAACAACAAAGAGTTGAATTTGATGAAGTTTTCAAACCTATGGCTAGACTAAGATTGATTATTTCCCTTGGAGTTCAACATGAAGGGGAGATTCATCACTTGGATATAAAATCAATATTTTAAAACAGTAACCTCCAGAAGAATTATATGTTTTCCAACCAATTTGCAATCAATAATGGACAACATAAGTTGTATAAGTTGACAAAAGCTCTTTGGTTTACGACATGGACCGAGGGTATGGAACATTTGACTCGACAAGAGTATTAGAATTAGCGGTTTTCGTAATGTTCTTGCAAAAATAAGCGGTTTATACAAAAATTAGCAGTGCATAAGTACTTACAGTAAGTGTGTATGTTGATGACTTGATTGTCTCTAATTCAAGTATTGAGGGAATTGTTATTCAAGAAACATATAATAGAAGAGTTTAAGATGAGAGATCTCGGATTACTCTCATACTACCTTGGGATTGAGGTGGTGCGGAAGAAAAATTACATCACACTCAGACAAACAGCTTATGTAAAGAAGATGTTACAACAATTCAAGATGGATCACCATAACCCTACCAAATATCTTATAGAAGCAAAATTACAGATTGGAGAGACACTGAAAGAAATTGGTAGATCACAATCTGGTATATGTGCATTATCAGATGTTTAAGGTACTTAATACATACTCGTACATATTTATCATATGCTATCAGACTCATGAGTAGGTACATAATGAAACCTACTTTAAGTTATCATCAAATAGTCAAACACATTTTTTTTTGCTCCGTGAAAGGGTCTACAAACTATGGGCTGAAGTATGAAAAAAGGAAAGGATCTTAGGATCTAGTTAATTTTAGTGAAGTGAATTAATTGGAGATATTGAGGATCGAAAAAACATTGGAGCAATGATATTATATTTCAGCCCAAATTTGATTATTTGGATATCTCAGAAGCAACGAACGGTAGCATTGTCTTTTAATGACACTGAAATTATGATAGCAAATGTGTCGGCATGTCAAACATTATGGCTAAAAAACCTGTTGAGCGAAGTGACCAAAATTAAACCAAAATCGGTTATCCTATATTGTTGACAGTAAAAATTACAATAGAATTAATGAAAAATTATGTATTTCACAAGTGCGAGAAACATATAAACACTTGCTTCCACTTATTCTTGAATATGTCGAAAAAAATCAGATAGTTGTGTTGTTTGTTTGCCCCAGAGGGCAACGTGCTATTATCACCAAAACTTAATAAGAATTAAATTTCCAGAAATATAAGAGTTACTCCAAGTAAAATATTTCAAATTCAAGTTAAAAAAATCGTTAGAAATTAATAAATGGTATGGCTATATATAACCAAATGTGGTTTTTACCCAAAAAACTTCGTTGACTCATTATTAACTTTTTTAGGACGAAAATACCTTCGATCTTCCATTTAATTACTGAATTTCCACTAAGTAAAAAATACTAAGTATATCCTAGGCATACCCAATTCACAAAACAATCTATTTGTCTATGTAGACCCAAAAAAAAAACACAACGTCTTACAAGATCAAGCACCATATTGGCATTGTTTTCTGAAAATTTTCCAAATCAAATTCAAAATTTAAATAACTTTAAAGAACATTCAACCTCATTTTGAAGAAAAACACATAATCAATCATGACTCATCCGGAGATAGGGATTAGCATGGAGGAGTTGATGTCGTCGGAGGTTGCAGATGAGGAAATATCGCTGGTGAATGAGGTTGATTCGTCGGAGAATGAGCTGACATCGCCGGAAAAGGTAACCATTTTCATGGTTCCACTACACACCATCGATTCTGGGCCTTGGAACCGATGGTGCATAGTGTTGTTGAGGTCGGTCCAAGTTCGTAGAAGCGGCCGTACTTGGTTTATGCACCACCGGTACAAGGCCCCATAACCGGTGGTACTGGGGCATCTCGATGGTGCGTAGTGTTGTTGAGGTCGGTTCAAGGTCGTAGAACCGGTCGTACTCGGTCTATGCACCACCGGTACAAGGCCCCAGAACCGGTGGTGTTCGGGCTTCAGTACGCTCGGTATTGACGCCTCAGCACCACCGGTTCTAAGGCCCTGAACCGGTGGTTCACGACCCCAAGGAAAAAAATATTTTGACCCCTTTATGTAAGCATGTTGTACCTAATTTCGACTCATGTTTTGATGTTCTTATTTAGGGAATGGATGTTGCGCACAGATCTGAAGAAGCTTTTGCTTCCAACTACAGTCATGTGTTTTTCACCACCGAGTATTATACGCAAGAAGCATTGATCAAGTGGGTAAAGAAGACTGGAAAATGTAATGGGTTGGTTATCAATTTAAGGTGTCGTTATAAAGTCGATAGTAGGAAACATCCTTGGATTTTTTTCCAGTGCGAGAGGTCGAGAAAGTATACTCTAAGAGTGGCCGAAAAATATTGTAAGAAAAAATCGACAGGAACCAAAACAAATTGGTTGTCCATTTGAGTTGTATGGGTCGTTGGCGGAACTGGGTCTATGGAAGTTAGAGGTTATATGTGGGATTCACAACCACGGGAATTCAAAACAATTTGAGGATCATTCTTACGCAGGTTTTTTTAACGAAGAGGAGATGTAATTTGTTGAGCGGGCTACATATACAAGAACAAACCCTAGGGAAATATTAAACGGTGTTAAGAAGATAAATGAAGATAATGTTTCTTTTATGCGCACTATTTACAACGCAAGGAGAAAAATCGAGTTTTGAAGAAGACGGGTAGGTCACAGGTGTAGTTCATGTTGGGGGGAGCTCTTGGCACATAATTATTATAAATGACATAAATCCAGTGATAACAATGGACAAGTCATTACAAATATATTTTTTGCGCATCCAGTTAGTGTTGATCTTTTGCGGATATCTGCAATAGTGTTGATCATGGATAACACGTATAAGATCATAAGATATAGTGTGTCGTTGTTTAAAATAGTTGGTGTGACCTCGATTGGTTTGATGTTCTGTGTGGATTTCGCTTTCATGTCTGGTGAGAAGTTAAACAACTTCAATTGGGTGTTAGAATGTTTGAAATCGTTGATTGTCGCTCATAGGATTAAAGAACCGTCTGTTATTTTGACTGATAGAGACTTAGCATTGATAAACTCCATAGAATTAGTATTCCCAAAGACAACGTATATGTTATGTCGCTGGCACATTAACCAAAACGTGCAGGGACATATAAGGAACTTTTTCCCTGAGAAAAGCGATCATGTGAAATTTGTTTCTGCTTGGAAGAAGATAGCGTATGCGGCATCAGAAATTGAATTTGATCACTCCAGACGTGAAATGCAATTAGAGTACAAAGAATACCCTCTAGCAATCGAATACACTGAAAAGTCTTGGCTTGATAAACACACCGATAAATTCGTTGTTTGAAAAATGGACAACTTCATGCATTTGGGGCATTGTACGACTAACTGTGTGGAGAGCGCTCATTACAACTTAAAGCGTTACATACGTACGAGCAAACTAAACTTTGAGTTATTTTGGTTGAGGGTGCATTCACTTGTTGAAATCCAGTATGTTGTAATTAGATCTTCATTTGAAAAGAGTCGTGACAAAGTGTTGCATTAATTTGCTGACAAACTGATGTAGTTGCACGAGCCCAGGGCTATATGGCCCTTTTGGACAAACGGAAACGGACTTTATTTGGGGCCATGTATCAGAATTAGGCGATACGACCACTCAAATTGAACGCGTCGAGAAGCCCAACTATTTTTGAAAGCATCACAAAGTGATGAAGTCCATGCCCTAAATTCCATCGTTTAAACCCTCGTTTTGCTTTTTTAGTGAATTTTATGTATTTTCCTATTTTTGTTGGATTTATTAAAATACTTAACCACCTCCAATCGCTTTAAAATTGGTTGGGCTTTATTTTATTGCATAAGGAAAACGCTGTAATTTTGGGCTAGGAAATCGAGCACTTTTATAAAAGGCTCTCAAACTCTAGTTTTGCCTCAAATGTTTTTTTAATAGAATATGATTTTCTTTAAAGTCTCTTTTACTCTGACCTAGGGTTAGAGATATTTATATTTATGTTGTTCGTCTTTCTTTCTCTGTATTTTCAGTCGTCTGTTCCATCTCGTAGTTTGGCGCTACCATATTGTTATCAGATTCAGAGTTCCTACGGTGTGGGTAACAAAGGTATGCCGCCAAAGCGATCTTTTCGGGGGAAGTCCACTCTTCCGATCACTGAATCGGTCAAGCGTGATGAATTCAGTCAATTTCAATCCCAGGTTGGTGAACAGATGCACTCGTTGGGAAATCAGATGAGAGATGTACATGAAGCACTACACATGCTGTTGAACAACTACACCAATGGATTTCGAGCACCAAGTTTGAGCAACCATTCGTCGTGATCTGAGAGAGAGAGAGAGAGAGAGATCGACCGCGAGCGGAATCTGTTTGCTCCTCGGCGAGAACAAGGTAGGGGTTAATATTCCCCAAGACTGTCGTGACCAAGTCTTTAAGCAGCCGCCGGCGAGAGATTCTGATTTGAATGCCAACAACCGGTAGGAATCTCGATTTAGACTGGAGATCCCAGAGTTCCAATGGGGTCTCGGACCGGAGGAGTTTTTAGATTGGATCGCCTTAGTTGAAGAAGTCCTTGATTTCAAGTAGGTTTCGGATGCAAAACAGGTACAGTTGGCTGTAAATAAGTTCTGAGGCTGAGCTGCATCTTGGCGGCAACAGCTCAAGCAGACCAGATCAAGGCAATGTAAGCAAAAAATAACAACTTGGGCTAAGTTTGTGAAGCACTTGAGGGCTGCGTTTTTCCCTTACAGTTTTGCGCGTATCATGTATCAGCAGTTTCAAAACCCTAAAAAAGGGTCAAGGACTGTTGACGAATACAGTAATAATTTTTTTCAAGCTACAAAATCGTATCGATATTGCTGATTCAGCAGATCAGCTAGTATCTCACTATATAGGGGGATAAGACAGCAGTTTCAGGACCAGCTGAACATGTTCGACCCTGTGAATGTGTTTGAAGCACATCAGCGTGCACTGCATCTGGAGAAAGCCATTTCACGGAGGCCTTATGGAGGAGATACTGCTAGAACAATTCCATTGACGTTCCCAAAAAGGCTGGTTCCAAGCCCTAACCAAGGAGTGTCAACTGCTGCTCCTATGCGTACAGGTGCTTATTTGCAAGTCCCTAGTCGTACAGTTACTTCCTCACAAGTCTGGTGCTACCATTGTCATGAACTAGGGCACGTTACTTTGCAGTTTCCATAATTACGACAACAGCCACAACAATCGAGGGGTCTGTTCGCTGACATTGTTGAGTTTTACCTGGAGGGTGACCCACGGTTTGATGAGGAACCAGAGCATGATGTTGATAAGGTTCCAGAGGACCAAGTTACAGGAGGAGATATTGGTCAAGCATTGGTTTTAAAGCGTATCTGTCTGACACCGAAAGTCAGAAGTGAATGGGATGATTGGCTACAGAACAATGTTTTCCAATCGACTTGTACAATTGGGGGAAAGGTATGCAAATTTGTTATTGATTCAGGGAGCTTCGAAAATTTTATCTCTGAAGAAGTTGTTCACAAGCTGGCCCTGAAAACAAAAGACCACCCAAACTCGTACAAGTTTTCCTGGTTAAAGAAAGGTAGTGATGTAAATATCTTTAGAAGATGTCTATATCTTTCTTTGTTGGTAACTATAGGGATAAAGCATGGTGCGATGTCATTGGGATGGATACGTGTCACCTGTTGCTAGGTCGACCCTGGCAATATGATAGAAGTGTCACATATGATGGTAGGAGGAACCACTACAGTTTCATATGGAATAATGTCGGGTTCATATTAACACCAACTAGAGAGGTCTCCCCAAAACCTTCCCTTGCAGTATCAAAGGAGTCGGGTAAAAACTTTCTAGCTCGAAAGGCGTTTATAGGACATGCTCATGAAACATGGATTGTCTATCTTTTGGTGGTTAAAGAATTTAGTACTGATCAATTTATTGGTATACCTGAGCGAGTTCGACCGCTATTAGCAGAGTTTTCTGTTGTATTTACCGATACTCTACTTATAGGTCTTCCTCCATTGAGAGATATTCAGCACCAGATTGACCTTGTACTGGGTGTTAGCCTACCAAACCGACCGCATTATCTGATGAGCCTTAAAGAGCATGAAGAGCTCCGTAGACAGGTGGAAGAACTGTTGACAAAAGGACACATCTGTGAGAGTCTTAGTCCTTGTGAGGTTCCTGCATTGTTAATACCAAAGAATGATGGCTCAATAAAAATGTGAGTGGATAGTCGGGCTATCAACAAAATTACTGTCAGGTATCAGTTTCATATTCTCCGCCTTAATGATTTACTGGATCAATTGAATGGTGTTATTGTGTTTACGAAGCTGGATTTAAAGAGCGGATATCACCATATTCGTATTCGTATGGGGATGAGTGGAAAACAGCCTTCAAGACCCGAAAAGGTCTTTTTGAATGGATGGTAATGCTATTCGGTATTTCTAACGCTCCTAGTACGTTCGTGCGGATTATGAACCAGGTATTTCCCCCGTTCATCAGAAAATTTCTTGTTGTGTACTTTGATGATATTCTTATATATAGTACCACGGAAGAGCTGCATCTCCAGTACTTACGCGAAGTGTTGGTTGTTTTGAGGCGAGGTGAGTTTTATGGGGGGGGGGGCTCGATAAGTGTTGTTTTATGACAGATTCGGTCGTTTTCCTGGGGTATGTTGTGTCAAAGGATGGGCTGTCAGTGGATCAGTCGAAAGTGGCAGTCGTGCAAGACTGGCCTATTCCTACTTCTATCACTAAAGTCCGCTCTTTTCACGGATTGGTCTCCTTTTACATACGGTTCATACATAACTTCAGCACTGTCATGGCTCTTATTACAGAGTGTATGAAAGTAAAGCATTCTGCTGGACCCCTGAAGCAACTAAGGCGTTCGAGGAAATCAAGATAAAACTGACCACTACACCGATTCTGGTTTTACCTGACTTCTCTACAGGATTTGAACTGTATTGTGATGTGTCTGGATTGGGCATTGGAGTTGTACTCAGCCAACGAGGCCGCCCTGTAACATACTTCAGCGAAAAGTTAAGTGGAGCTAAACTCAACTACAGCAAATATGACAAGGAATTTTATGCAGTTGTACGAGCTTTGAAGCACTGGAGTTCCTACTTGGCCTACAATGACTTTGTCATGTACACCGATCATGATGCCTTACAGCATCGGCAGAGTCAGGAGAAACTTTATTCCCGCCATGCACGTTGGGCAGCATTTACTCAAAAATTTACCTTTTCCATACTTCGGGGACAGTTAACCGCGTAGCTGACGCACTGAGCCGACGCAGCATGATGATTCGTATGAAGGAGAAGTTGTGGGATTCAAGATGATAAAGGATCTACATGCTATCGATCAATATTTTGGTCCTATTCTAGAGGATGTCAGCGTAGGTTTAAGAAAAGATTTTGCAGTGAGCAACGGTTACCTTTTCAAAGGTAATTTATTTTGTGTTCCTGAGGGCAGTTTGAGGTTACTTTCTAGCTCCAAAGAATTTAGTACTGATCCATTTGTTGGTTACCTCTTCAAAGGTAATTTATTTTGTGTTCCTTAGGGCAGTTAGAGATCAAACCCTTCACTCTGTATCCAGTCAGTTCTTTTGGCCACATTTGAGGTGAGATGTCATCCGTTTTGTAGTTGGTTGTCAGGTTTGCCAGGTGGCAAAATGTACATCCTCCAACGCAGGTCTATACCTACCACTCCCAATACCGGAAGGACCATGGCCAAGCGTCAGCATGGATTTCATCTATGGGCTGCCAATAACACAGAGATGTAACGATTCTATTTTTTTAGTGGTTGACAGGTAATGGCTCACTTCATTGTCTGCAAGAAAACCACAGATGTTGTGAATGTTGCTAATTTATACTTTCGTGAGGTCTACCACTTACATGGTCTACCCTTGAATATCGTTTCTGATCGCGATACCCGGTTTGTGGGGCATTTTTGGAGGAGTTTGTGGCGCCTCAAAAACACGAAGCTGAGTTTTAGTAGGGTGTATCACCCGCAGACAAACGGCCAGGCCGAGGTAACTAATCGAACGTTAGGCAACATGTTACGCACAAAGGTCTCTGGGAACTTGAAAGCATGGGATTCTCGTAGTACTGGGTATAGTCTCTCACGGTAGTCTATGGTTATAACCAACGGGGTCCTATGGACTTAGATTTCCCAATGCTTGATAAGGTTACAGCTAAGGTCAAGCACGTCATTGCTGATCTACGGGAGATTCATGAGAACACCCACAAACACCTAGAGGAAACAACACAGAAATACAAGATTGCAGCAGATAAGAAGCGCCGCCTGGTGGAGTTTGCAGTGGGAGACTTTGTATGGGGTGTTTTGACCAGTGATCGTTATCCTGCACACGAGTACAACAAGTTGGCCGCAAGGACGGTGGGTCCGTTTGAAATTATTGAAAAGATTAATCTCAATGCATACAGGTTGAGGCTACCCAGCCCCATGAAGACCCATAACGTTTTCAACGTGAAGACCTAGTGTCATTTACCGTTGCTGCTGAGGATGATGAAGATGATAATTCGTGGGCGAATTCTTCTAAAGAAGGAGAGGATGATGTAGTTGCACGAGCCCATGGCTATATGGACCTTTTGGACAAATAGAAATGGGATTTATTTGAGACCCAGGTATCAGAATTAGGCGTTGCGACCACTCAAATCGAACGCGTCGAGAAGCCCAACTATTTTCGAAAGCATCACATAGTGATGAAGTCCATGCCCTAAATTCCATCGTTTAAACCCTCGTTTTTCTATTTTATTGAATTTTCTACATTTTCCTATTTGTTTTTGGATTTTATTAAAATACTTAACCAGCTCCAATCGAATTGAAATTGGGTTTGGCTTTATTTTATTACATAAGGAAAAAGTTGTAATTTTGGGCTAGGGTTTCGAGCACTTTTATAAAAGGTTCTCAAACCCTAGTTTTGCCTCAGACATTTTTTTAATAAGAATTTAATTTTCTTTAAAGTCTCTTTTACTCTGACCTAGGGTTATAGCTATCTATCTTTCTGTTGTTCGTCTTTCTTTCGCTGTATTTTCAGCTGCCTGTTCCATCTCGTAGCTTGGCGCTACCACAAACTGTGTGACGAAATTCGAGGCAAGGTATCCTATATGGCGTTGGAACTGTTTTTTACATAATTATAAATGGTGCGAGATTGTGGGAAGATCCGTATCAAGGATGGTTCGGATATTAAACACGATACAAACGATGGTGTTTAAATATGTTCGATAAGATCTACACACGGTATATCGTCCTACCACCAGATACGCGATTGGCGTAACAATGGAAAAGTTGCATCTTTAGAAGTGTTTTACAGCCATTGGACGAGGTAGAGATATAGCCCCGTTCGAATCGTACAACGGTGGAGATTCTGGAAAAACTTGTAATCGATATTATGGAGACAAAAGACCAAATTTGTATAAAACACATTTACAAAAAATGGTTTGATATTGTTTATCAGAGACATCATCCTTACTAAAGCTATTCGAGAAGCAGAGTCACTGCGGTCGTCCACATGTGAAACAAAAACTTGTCGTCGGTTCTTCTTCTACTAAACGAGATAAAAATCATTGAGAACACGTGAGGGGTGCTGATAAGGCTAGCGAAGACTCAGTGCAAAACCCCTACAAGTGAACTCCCGTAAAGCATTTTGAGTGCCAATATGATTAGTGCGGATGTGCCTAGAGTACCTCGTACTTCTCCCATTGCCTCGCTTGCTAGCAATAACGTACAATCATCTATTGTTGGAGGCAAACAACTGATAGATGATCTGAAAGGTTTTTTGAGTTGGTTTCCGACTCACTTCAATCCGTTTATATCTGGTATAAATGATGTTAGGGCAGATGGTCACTCTGGATATCGAGCAATTCGTTTTGGCTGTATTTTCTTGAAGAAGGTTGGCAAGTTGTTAGAAAAAAAAATTACGATTAACTAATGGAAAATTATGCAACTTATAGCAACATATATAACAGTAAAGAATAATACCTAAAGGTCGCAGAAAGTATAAACTATTATGAAACTCCAGCATCTAAGATTGTCACCGAATCGAGAAACGGACCAAAAACGGACCAAAAACTGGACCGAAAACTAGACCGAAACTGATAAGGAATCGAAATAACAAAACCGGTTTAGAACCGAACCGATAAAAATTGATAAACCGGTAGAACCGATTAGAAACTGAACCGATAAAATCGGTAAACTGATAGATCCGATACGGAATCGAACCGATAAAACTGATAAACTAGTAGAATGGATTAGGAATCGAACCAATAAAACTGTTAGACCCGATTAATTTATTATTAATAATAATAATTTTTTATACATTATATTGTCAAAATTAATAGTTAATCACCCATTTTTAATATAAAATCAAACATTAACTTCTAAACTTTGATTTTTACGTTATTTATTTATTGAAAAAAGTTGAAAAATAAATTTTAATTTAATTTAATTTTTTAAATGGATCGGACCGGACCGAAAGTGGACAATTAACTGACCAAACTGAAGCCGGACCGCACCGGAACCGAAACCGAATCGAATCGAATCGGACCAAACCGGACCAAACCAAACTGAACCGAAAACTTAGCGGTCCGGTCCGGTTCCAAAATATAGAACCGAAAGCTTAGCGGTACGGTCCGGTTCTGGCGAAACCCGGACCAAACCAGACCGATAAACACCGCTACCAGCATCCATCAAATATTGGATGACAATGCCGAAGATTGGCATTGCAATTGCAACCAAGTTTCAATGCATTATTCATTTTCGTTTTTGATGATACTATCATTTCGTCAATGTAAGTAATTTGACTCATACTTTTGATATTTAATACGCTTGTCTTAAATAAGATCTTAAATAAGATCTTATTTTACAATGTAAGTGGGTTTATGTTGTTTGGTCGGTTTATGTTGTTTAGTTCCTTATTTACTTACTAGTTATAACATTTTGTACTTCATTTTAAGTGTTTTGTGGTTTAGTACTTTCGTTTTATATTGATGATAAATCAATTAACTGTCGATCAAACATTGTGCAACTTATATTTCCATAACCTAGGAAAATATCATTAAATAAACAACAATAAATTGTCAATGAAAATAGTCGTTACATAGAAAATAAAGCGACGATACATAACTTAAGATTAAACATAATTTTAGTCAAATCGTAGCCTTCATTTTCGGTGAGGATACGCAGTGTTTCCTCCTTCATGACAATTTGATCTTGAACATATTCCATCATTTCTTTAGATAAGTAGTCCGTCACTATTGAACCAAAGGATTCGAATGTCTCATTCCTAATGTCTGGTGGTTGGTTGAACATCAAAAACATTGGTCCACTAGTTATACATTTGTACCTAGTCGCTACATCTTCATGACTACGAGAGGCAGCAATTTGTGTAGACTTAGACATGTCGTCATACATGTAATACATCATACACAAAACTTCATAAAAAAAACTCATCGGTATTATCATCCGGCCTAGTAAACTTCACATGTTTTGCAGCGTTGAGTAAATTAGCATCGTCAAACACACTCCACCCCATAAAGAAACAAATGAGAAAGATTGGAAGAAGAACCGATTTGCTAAACGATAAATTTTACTATAAATTATAAATCAGAGGTCCGAAAGGAGTTTGTGCCAAGTGTCGTTTCACCTCCGACTGAGCACTAGGATCCCACATACGTAGCACATTATAATGTCCATGGATGCCGACGTGAGAGCCTACATATAAAAAACTAAATCAAACATCAATCAAAATAAAACATAACGCTGGATACCATCGAATAATACGATACTGACCTGCCAAATGAAGACGTAGAATGCCTCATGTTCTTTATAGTCAGGAAAGAGGGGTATTTTGTTACACTTTAAAAATGCAAACGTCTTCTGCTGCTCCTCAGTGTGTATGGTATCAATATGGTCCTCGTCCATGGCAACCTGCTCGGGATCTCCAGTAGCATCCACCCTGTTACTAACTGGTAGTGGACGTGAAGTACTACAATGCACATGGGTGGTGAACTAGTAGCGGGCAGTGGTTATCAGTAGACGTGATGCATCCCGTCGTGATGTGCCTACATGAGTATCATCAGCTGTTTTTTCAACAGCTTTATCCTTTCGCTTCCCATGGTTTATGCGGCGCAACGACGATCGGACCTGATCTTTTCCGCCTCTTCTTCCCTCAAACGTTCAGTCTCCGTGTCCTCCATTGATGATCGTCCGCGTTTATTTTCACGGACTCTTTCATCCTCAACGACCCTTACCGTCTTCAAATTCTTCCCCAGGTGAATCACCTATGATCCCAGGTGGATAACCCTTGACCGAAGAAGACCACCGAATCGCGGATCGATAAAATCGTATGTGAAATAAAAGCAAAAAACAAATAAAGTTAATATTATCATAAAACATACAATACAAACCATAAACCCAAAAAGACATTCCGCAAACTAAACCTAAAAATTCATATAAAAACATTTCATACTTTAAAAAATCAAAATCAAAATCAAAAAACTCAAAGCTGCGCACAGCGCACCATAAATGTGTAACCCTATGTACCGATACAGGTCACCGATACCCACCGGTACATGTGGTATGTACCGAACAGTACAGACTTAACGCGGTACTGAGCATACGCACCGATGGGGTGTCTGGCACACCCCACCCGTAAGGATGCCGGTCATTTTCCAGCCGACAACCGGACTGGAAAATAACCTTCTAATCCTACCAAAAACCATAATTTCTAACCTAATTCTACCCTTAAAAAATATCCCTAAACAAATGAAAGGTATCTTTAACTAATTTTGGAGATATATAGCTTGACCATCAATAAAAATTAACGTTATTTACTTATTTTACTTATCTATTTAAAACAAGGGAGACTTACGTAATGGGTCTAAAATTTGTCTTTATTTACCCAAGCATACCTTAATAGATCCATTTTACAAATAGATCCAACACATTTAAGAAAAAACTCAATTATCTATAAAAAAACAAAACAATTACATCCCCAAATCAAAATATTTAACCCTAATTTCAAAATTAATTCTTTCTCCTCACACTTTCTTTGTCATATTATCAAATTCATTAAGGGTAAAATTGTATTTAAAATTTAAGTTTGAACTAATAGGTAAATAAAATCATATTTTGGTAGATATTGATAAAATCTATTTGAGGCTGGACTTATTAGTAAATTGGATAGGTTTTTATACCCAATTGGTATAAATCCCTTAAAACAATTCTATCTTAATATTAGTTTGTTTGTTTGGCAAAACAAGAACATTTTGGCATGCCATTATTATCAAGTATCAAAACCAACAAAAACTTAATTAACGGAAACCGATAAATGTATCATTTTCCTCCCTTCATAATATATTTCATATTAATTATAGAATCTTAAACTCTCTTCATGACTTTATCAGTATCATTTTAGTATATTTAAATTTATTACTTCAAAAAGTAGTTGTACCTCTTGATTGATAGTGAGGGGGTTGAATGATAATGAAAAACAATATGGGTTGAATGACCATCGCTGCATAACCTTTTGCATGACTCTCTATCATTGGTGATAAAACCAGTACAAAACTGTCCCAAATTCCCCAAGTGATGGTTGTGTTCATAGAGAAAGTGCAGGCTAACATTGGTGCAATGATGTCAATAAGAAAAGGACACTGAGAATAGAATTTGATGCTGAGGGACATAAAAAACGAGAAGGCAAATATAAAATTCGAAAATATGTGTATAATTTAAAGCTAAATGATAAAAAAACTCGTGAAAATAAGATTTGATTTGAGTTACAATGCTTTGCTACTGACAGCACATTGGTCAGCATTGTAATATAGAAAAAAAATATGCTCTTTCCATCGTATAATGAGTTTGGTTTTTAATAAATTATAGGTTTGGATTTGGATCAATATAAATGGATCCATTCATTAAAATTGTATCTAAACACTAAATAAAAAAAACCACTTAGTGTTCACGTTGATGATGAAGTAGAGATATAATTGGATATAAGTTGGAGAACCAAATTACAAAAAAATCTAATATTTATACAAAAGAGGAAGGACTAGATATATGAAATTGTTGTAACACCGAAAATTATTTTGAAGTATAGAAGATATGAATGTACATTCTTTTCGGGTACAGATTTATACAATAGAGGAAGGACTAGAGAAAATCATGGTTTAAAAAAACTGTTCATATATTCTTAAAAATGAGCTAGGTGTTTTGAATGTTCTTTTTTGTGTCTGACTACGATATAATACTTGTTTAAAATTAAAGAGTAAAGAAATAGCTCTATGGTGATTTTGTGTTATATGATTATTCGGGAGTCTAACTAGTAAAAAACTAATACTTCGTGAAATTACATTTTTAGAGAGAGAAAGTGAGAGTTAGACTAAGTAGAGAGAGAAAGTAATATTATATTGATCATCCACTTATGAACTCGTGTGTGGTCCTTTTATAGTATAATAACGAACCCCACACACCTTAATTCCTTCCTATTACACATTTAGCCCCTATATTTTCCCACTTATTTATAATAACTATTTCTATTGTACTTTTCACAATACTTCCCCAATAATAATATTTCCTTACACTTTTCCCCTATATCTTTTATTCTCCCTCATCAGTAGCCCCCCCAGTCCTAGTAAAAATATTTTTACTGGGACTGTGAAGACATCTCTGAATCTCATCTTGTTCGTTTCAATGCTCCTCGAAAATGCACTTCCTCGAATATCTTCTATTTTTTCTCTATCTTCGAATAATACCTCTTCGAATACAAAATGCCTCTTCGAATAGCCTTCCTCTTCGAATATTTTTTCTCTTCGAACATCTTTTACTCTCTCTTCGAATGCCTTTTCTCTTCAAAAATATTTTACTCTTTAAACATCTTCTCTCTTCGAAAATCTTTTACTCTTTAACCGTCCTCGAAAAAATCTTATGCAATACTGGTCAGTAGCCCCCCCCCCCCCCCAATCCTTGCAATGTTTTAACAAAGCCTGAACCATGCCTCTCATCAATAATGTTCATCAGAATTAATCATCTCAACATAATATAGCTTCCCACACTTAGCGAATAAATTGCAAGGATTGGACTCATCAAAAATATCAGTGCGAACTTGCATACCTCAATCAAAAAACTTCCACCTTTTCCATGACGTCATTAGTCGTAATTCCTTGTCACCAAATCTCTTTAGAGATCTTATCTCGTTTCCCAACACTTTTCATCATTTACCACTTCATCTTCTCCCGCGTTTTTCGAATCAACATATTTGTGCCTATGTTACCCATAACGCCCCTAGGCAAACAAAAGAAAATGTCCACAGGCATATCCTACCCTAAAAGCCCATCTTCCTCTATAAATATTGAGCTCCTTCATTCACACTCCAAACTTTTCGTTCTAAAATTTCTAGAGAGAGAAAGCTGGCTTATAAACCTCGTCGAACTCTAGAGTGGCTTTTAATCAGTAAAAAATTTCAAGAGAGAGTTGCTGCTGGAGAATACATTGAGCCTCAACCCCCAACCTTCTGTCACCACGTTCTACGGTTCCTGGCCTCCATCAGAAAACTCTACTACTATTATACCCTTCGAAATTTCTCAACAAGACCAAGCTTCTGATCTTAGTCCCCTCGAACTCATGGGTAAAGATAGACACCAAAAGCATTCTTCTGGTAAAAAGAAAAGGCATCATAAGGATAAAAAGAACTCTCAGGAACGCAAGTGTGCCAAGGAAACTCCCTCAACAACCCCATAGCCCACTTTAGCTTTAGTAGTTGAAAACCCTTCTCGGAAAACCGACTCTTCTGGATCAAGCCTTCCAGCCACTCCTTCAATAACGGCAATCGGGAGCCCTCGATTTTCCCCATCAAGAACAACCATTACCGAAGAGGATCTTCAAGCAATGCAAAACAAATCCTTAGCTGATAAAGGGAAAGCAATTGCCTCGGATAATCCTGAGCCAAAAACTCAATCAATTTCTACTGTAGAGCAGAGCAAGGCCATTGACCTTCCCTCGGGTTCTTCTAGTCGAATGATTACTGCTCCCCCAACAATGTCCGAGGAACAGGCTCGTCAGATCGCCGTTAAATCTAAGGGAGACATCACTCTTCATTTAGAACTTGATGTCATTGCAGGCAACAACATTCGAGGGATCAAAAACAAACATATAGTTGCACTTCACAATACATCTTATAAATACTTTTTGCCTTCGGAAGAGCCCATGCTGAGGACCCGATGGTGCGTCCCCTCATACATCGACATTAGATTCCCCTCGGAAGGTGAGACTCCCTTATCAGTTAGGGATAATGAATTAGTTGTTTATACTAAAATTATGAACTGGGGGTAAAGGTATCCTTTAGACCCATTTTTCATTGAGTACTTTGCTAAGATCGACCTATGCCCATCCCAAGTCGGTCCAAATATGTGGTTCACACTCATGGCATGTATCATGGCCTCGAGGATTTCGGGCAACGAGTTTTCCTTAGAAGAGCTCATCGGATTAGTTGGTTTAACAAGGAATCCTTTTTCCCTGTTTTATTTATTAACTTTCAGCCGAGGACAAAAAGTATTGAAAGACTTGCTAAAAGCTGATAAAAATGGAGGCAACAATTTATCTACTTTTCTGGCCATTGGGAGACGGGATCGGAATCGACTCTTTCGAATCCACACAAGTTTTCTATATTGTGGACCAACAAATGTAAGTTCATTAATTTCTTTACTTACCTTTCCTCCTCGGGTAATGGTGTACTAACTTAAATTCTTTGTAGCTATGACTGGAGTTTCAAAACCATACGCAGACTACGTAGAGAGTGCCACCACCGTTTTCACCAAACTCAGCGAGTGGGCCAAAGAAAATTGGGACAACAAATTCCACTTGTGCTTCATGAATAACAACTTGGCCAAGAGTCGACTCTGGAGGTTGAATCCCCTTGACCGGTTGACCATGAAATATGACTTTTTCCTCTCAACACGAAAATCTGGAACGAGTGACCAAGAAGGACATATTTATCTACCTCCCAAAACGCTCTCGTGTCAAAAATCACCTTGGTGATTCCGACGAGGAAGTGTCCACAAAAGACCTTCAATCAGATTCTGAAGAGTTAATTGCTAATCATGAGCCATCCTCTTCGGCAAACACTGTCGCACCCATTTCGATTTCTCCTTCAAAGAAATTTGTCCACCCTAGCAAGACAAAAACAGGCAAGAAAAAGGTTGTTTCGGAACCCATCCAAGAATTATCCGAGGACGCAAAAACACAGGATGGTGTCCAAGAAATTGCTCAAGGCACTGAGACCCAAGATGTGTCAACTGAGCCTGAAAAGGAAGCTAGAGAAAATTCAAGTCAGACACCCAATTCTCCTCTTACTCAGGCTTCAAGTCCCTCTCCGATTGAAAATTCTCCTACATTAGCACCGCTCCCCATTCCCCCGAAACGATCCTCCTCAAAATGTGGATATCAATATTCTAACTGGTGAGTCTTTGGATTTTGACCCTGCAGCACTCGGCCCGCCTTCCAGCTTTTTCGAAATTCCTCAGCATGATGAATTTTCACTAAGTCTTCGCAGCCTTCTTCATGCTTCTGTCAACATGGGAAGAAGAATGCGGCATCTAGAAGACCGAAAAAACCATTATAAGTTCAAAGCTTCTCTTGCTTCCTCTCAACTTGAAGAGGCAAAGAAACAACACGCCATCGTAGAGAGCCAAGTAGATGCACTTTATGAAAGACTGTTTGCCTCTGAAAATTATGTCATTATGCTTGAAAGATGCTGCCAGGAAGAAAGAGACCTCTACCAAAAGAAGACAGGGGCTCAAGAGAAACTTTTGATAGAACTCCAGAAAGCTCACCATATTGCATGCAAAGGATTTAACGATTGTGTTACTGATTACGGGAAAGTTATGGAGGACAAGAAAAAGTTAGTGAAAAGAATTGAAGATTTTCCCAAACAAGTTGAGGAGGAGAAAGAAAAAGCTGTGAATGCCTATGCGGCCAAGTGTGCGAACAATCTTAACACTCGAGATGCTACAATCCGAGCAGGCTGATCACCAAGATTCATGAAAAATACCCCGAGTACAACTTAGGCAGTTTTTGAAAGCTCGTCTCCTCCGACCTTCGTCCTCCTAACATTGTGGTTAGTGATATTGAGTCATCGGATTCCGAGGAGAGCGACTCCTCGGACAATACTGATTAGATAAATTTTGTACAAAAAATGTTAGCATGTTTGGCAATCTTTGTATATAAGTCCTGTTAATGCAATTTTTGCAATCCATCTGACTTTCTCCGAAGAGAATCCTCCTCGAATGTTTGGGTATGTCACTTTTTTGAAATGACAATTTTATAACTTGTTAATCTTCATATTTTTTATATGAAAAAATAAGTGTGTGCCAACTTGCGTTGAATGGTTGCTTTATGCCAATTTTCATCATAATATTCGTTGTATGCTGCGCTAAGGCAAGCTTATAAAGAATAATTTGAGGCAAAATATTGTCTCAGAAAGAATAATCCGAGGAAAAAAATATTGTCTCTGAAAGAATAATTTGAGGCAAAAAATGCAATTGTATTGATCAGCTCATAGTGACACCTCGTTATAACCTTCATGTGTCTAACAAGGTAGGAAAGAGTATGTCATCACTGTTTTTGTAAACCTGAAAATACACAAAAGATAATCATCACACACTAATTTCTTCTTTGTTCCAGATACAATTTTAAGTGTTCGATGTTCCATGAATACCTAAGATATCGCCCTGTTTTGTCTTTTAATTTATACGTTCTCTGTTTTACTTTCTCCATGATTTCATAAGGGCCCTCCCAATTTGGCCCCAGCTTTCCAAGACTTTTCTCTTTGGTGTGCAGAAAAACTTTTCGTAACACTTTGTCCCCCACCTTGAAATCTCTTTACTTTACTCTGGAAGCATACCTACTCTTCATTAATGTTTGATAATGCAAGGATTTTAACTGTGCGCGTCGTCGTTTCTCTTCCACCAAATCCAATTCCATGGCTCTACTTTGATCGTTCAAATTTTCTGTGTAAGCTGCCACACGGTACGATGGGAAGACAATTTCCGAAGGGACCACAGCATTCATACCGTACACTAAGGCCAATGGATATGTAGCAATCGTTGTTCGAGGCGTCGTCCTATAAGCCCACAATACTTCTTATAAATAATCGGGCCATTTTCCAGCCTTTCCTTCCAAATTCTTTTTCAACCCATCCAAAATCGTTTGATTGGTCACTTCTACCTGACCATTAGCCTGTGGATGGAATGGGGCGGAAAAACATTGTCGTATGCCCCTGGAAAGGCAAAAGCTCTTGAACTCCTTATTATCGAGTTGAGGCCCATTATCCGTTGTGATTTTGATTGGTACCCCAAACCGGCAGCAAATATTTAAGACCACGAACCTGATTACATCATTTGCTTTTGTTCATGTGAGAGGTTCTGCTTCCACCCACTTGGAAAAATAATCCACAACTACTATTATGGTTTGCCTCCCACCAGACGCCATTGGTCAGGGCCCAACTAGGTCAATGCCTTACCTATCAAACGGTACTGCTTCTGAAATACTCTCTAAGAACACCTCTGGCTTGTATATTATGTTGATATAGTCCTGACATGTATCACACCGCTTTACCAAGTCTTTCGCATCTGAAGAAATGGTTGGCCAATAATAACCAGCCAAAATACCCGTCGAATTAACGCTTTATACCCACAATTGGTTGATCCTTCCCCGTTGTGTAATTCTGATAGGACAAACTGTGACTCGTCTTTGGCTAAACATCTAAGCAACGGTCTGCTCAGGGATTTCTTATATAAGACTCCTCCTAACATAATGTAGCCATGAGACTTAAATCTGACCCTCCTAGCCTCAGACTTCTCTGGGGGTAAGCTATCTTTCTCCAAAAAGTCCACGATTTCTGAGCTCCAATCATTTGTGGTCACATTGCTGACTTTCTCCAAATTAATTGAGTGCTCTGGACCGCATGTAACTGAAAGATACTCGTGAATTAGGACCCATGGACAAACTTCCAATCGTGAACTCGCGGCTAACAAATCAGGGATACCATTTGCCTCCCTTCGAACATGCTCATACAGAACCTCGTCAAATTCGGAAGCCAAGTCCTTTAAAACCTTTAAGTACTTGACCAACTTATTTTTTCTTGCCTCGGACTCTCCCAAAGCTTGATTTATCACCAACTGGGAGTCACTGATCAATTTAACCTTTCTGGCTCCGCATATCTGAGCCAATCGTAGTCCTGTCAATGTTGTCTCATACTCTGCCTCATTATTAGTTGCTTTAAAACTGAATCAAATAGCCTCAAACATGGATATCCCCTCCGAGGAAATTAATTGGACTCCCGCAACACTTCCAGAATTATTCGATTTACCTGAGTGGTCAATAACCTCCATGTCATCCCTCTCTGAGTGGAATTCAACCAGGAAATCTGCCAAAACTTGAGCTTTTATTGTCGTCTGAGGCTCGAGTGTTATGTCGAAATCTCTCAGTTCAACTGACCATATTGTCATCCTCCCAGATATATCTGGTCGCTGTAACAAACCTTTTAAGGGGAATGTTGTTCAAACCACAATAGGGTAGGCTTGGAAATATGGCCTCATCTTCCGTGCAGTTGTTACCACTGCCAAGGCTAACCTTTCCAACTTAAGATATCGCTTCTGAGCATCTAACAAACTTTTGCTGACATAATAGATTGGTTTCAACATATCGACCTCTTCTCGGAGTAAAACGGCACTGACTGCACAATCGCATACCGACACATAGACGATTAACTTCTCTCTCACCAAAGGTTTGGAAAGTATCTCTGGGGATACCAAATATTCTTGAATCTGGCGAAAAGCACCCAAACATTCCTTGGTCCAATTAAATTGTCTCGCATTTTTTAATACCTTAAAGAAAGGTGTATATTTATCCGATGAACGAGAAATAAACATATTCAATGCTGCCAATCTCCCTGTTAGAATCTGGATATCCTTGATATTCTGCGGTGGCGTCATAGTTATTAAAGCCTTTATTGGTTCTAGGTCAGCTTCTATACCCCGTTCACTTATCATGTAGCCAAGGAACTTCCCCGATCGTACCCCAAAAATGCACTTTTCTGGATTTAATTTCAAATTGACTTTACTCAGATTGTTAAAAGTTTCCTCCAAGTTGGAGAAATGATTTTTGTCCTGCAAACTTTTTACCAGCATATCATCGACGTAAGCTTCAACATTTCTGCCAATTTACCCCTCACAGGTTTTGTTGACCAAACGCTGATAAGTTGCCCCTGTATTTTTTAGGCCAAATTGCATGACCTTATAACAATATAATCCTCTCCCGGTAATGAACGATGTGCTTTCTTCATCTTTTGCATCTAACCTGATTTGATTATACCCTGAATAAGCATCCATGAAGGACAACAATCGATTACCCGAAGTAGAGTCCACTAACTGATCAATTCGGGGTACCGGAAAAGGATCCTTGGGACAAGCTCTATTCAAGTCCGTGAAATCCACGCACATCCTCCACTTTCCATTCTTTTTCTTGACCAAGACTGGATTCGAGGCCCATACAGGGTACTGCGACTCTCGAATGTGGCATATGGTTAATAACCGTTCCACTTCCGATAGAATAACTGCATACTTTTCCTGAGAAACTGGTCTCTTTTTCTGAAGAATAGATCGAACATCCCTCTGTCCTGCAAGTTTATGACATATTACTTATGGCGGTACTCCCGTAACCTCATGTGCACACCAAGCAAACATATCTAACTTTATTGATAAAAACGCAATCAATCGTTCTCTGAACTCAAAAAAAAGTTTTACTCCAATCTTCAAAAAAATTCCCCCTTCAAACTTATGCTTCTCGTGATCCTCCTTCGGAACCAGAAATCTGGGGGCCTCCCTCGGATCATCACAGGGATTGATTTCTGAGGAAGTCCCCTGTAATTGCTATGCATTTTCTAATACTTCTCCCCGAACTCCTTTCGAGGATAGAGCTATCTGATAACACTCTCGAGCCATCTTCTGAATGCTCCTGATTGTCCTTATATTATTCTCTACCACATATTTCAGACACTGGTGTATCGTAGAGATAACACCATGCATCCTGGACAACCAAGAGCGGCCCAGAATTGCATTGTACGAAGTTGGTGCATTTACCACTATAAACAATACTTCCACTTCCTTCTTAAACGGCCCACGACCTAACTTTACCACACACTGACACTCTCCAACGACTATTGTTGTTGCTCCTGTAAAGGCCACTATAGTTTTGTCGGATCGCCGTATAACAAGCGGGTCAAAAATTCTCTTGTAGGTACTCATAAACAAAATAATCGCGAAACTTCCCGTATCAATAAGTATCTCCTGAACTTGGTCTCCGGCTATACCCGCGGCGATGACCACTGCATCTTCATGTGGGCCCGCTACATTCCTCGTATTATCATCGTCAAAACATATTATGGGAAAGGGCAAGCGATGCATATGTGTTGAAACCCCTACTTCAATCTGTGTGGTCAAGTTTACCATATGTCTTTTCCGCGAACTATTAGAATTCTCTGCAATGGTATCTCCTCCGAAGATAGCCAGCGACTCAAAAAAAGCAGACATGTCATTTACTTTCCCTATTGGAATAATCTCCTCTACCATGTTCACATTGTTTCTCCCTTCCTTGGGATCCAAATACTCTTGTTCAATATAAAAAACATCCACCTCCTCGGAAACCACCATGGTGTATCAGAAATCTTTGGGACACCCTTCACCACAGCGTTTTTCTGGGAGTGTTTTTTCACAAACTCTAATAACATTTTATTCTCAATCAAAGCTTGCACTTCTTTTTTCAAGACAATGCATTCTTTAGTGTCATGTCCAATGTCCTCATAGTACTTACAGAACCTGTTAGCACTTCTACTTTCCCTCGGAGTTTGAATCAGAAAAGGTTTTTTGAACTGCACCGTTGATCTTGCCTTATCAAATATCGTAGCCACATTTTCCGTCAACTCCGCAAAATAGTCCGGACGAATCCATTTGTTCGAAATTGGCCTCGTGCTTTGGTTATAATTCTGCTGGCTACTATAGTTCGTTCTTGGCCTCGGCGGATACTGACCCGCACTCTTAGCTGGAACACTAGTACGCAACCCTTGATTATTAGAGTCAGTCCTTTAAAACTGGTTCTGCTCCAACAGATCGCTTGATCCTTTCTCGGATGCCTGAGTCTCCTCTACTAAAATCTTCTTCTCAACTTGATCCAATAGCGCCCCAAAAGTCATTGCCTGACTTTCTGCTACCGTGTCCTTTAATAATCCGGGGATAAGCCCCATCTTGAATGCCGCGAGTGCCACAGAATCTTTACAATACTCCATGTCCGTTTTTGTTTTAACGAATCGATTGGTGTAATGCTTTAAGCTCTCCCACACTTTTTGCCTACAGTAGATTATTGTGTCTCCATTAGCTCAAAACTTCTTGCTCCCCATAAAATGTTGTTTGAAGATACTCCAGAACATGTCAAAATTCTTTATCGAGCCCTACGGAAGCCAGTTATACCACTTGGAAGTCACCCCTCTGAAAGTTTGAGAAAACGCCTTACACAGCAATTTATCATCGTCATCGAAATTAATCATGAAATTCTTGAACTGCTCGATGTGATTATCAGGATCCTGCGTCCCATCAAAATTTTCTAGCTTCGAAATATCAAAGTGTTTTGGGAGGTTGCCAACTAGAATTTTCGAGGACAAAGGATAAGCTTTCCAATTATGACCCGTCATGCAAATATTTGCTCTCAAATGTTCATGGCTTGGAAAATAGAGTCCTCCTTCGGACGGCAAAGTATACTGATGCTGCCACTCAGAATTCCACCGGTCTACATGCTAGTTCCCAGAGGGAAAATTCATCTGGTCATAGCCCTGCTTATTAGCACGAGCGTGATAGGTGTTTTCCCTCAGAGATTTTCTCTCTGAACTTCTTCACGTCCGGTGTTCCCCATGCCTTCGACCATATCTTTTCTTTCTGTGATTCCTCCTATGAGACGATTCTGGTGAACTGTAACGAGAATAATCTCTTGAATCGTCAGATTCTAGGTGGCATTTTTCTTTCCTCCTCGAAGAACGTCGCTCGTAACCTCTATATTTGTCATCTTTGTTTCTAGGATGAAAGTCGATTGCACGCTCTTCCTTTCCACTGTCAGGCTCCCTCCTCACCTCGGAACGAAGATTTGCCCAAACGGTTTCTTTTTCTACCTTCAATCTTTTAATCTCCAGCAATAACTCATTCTTTCTAGCCAGCAAATCCGAGTCATCAATTTCTCCGACGCGCTGGCCACCATGTGCCTCGTATTCCATGTCATTCCGATAAATATTCTCCACAAAATTCTCCTTACAGTCGTTAACAAAATCATCCTCTTGTTGTTACATGATTCCGCTCAGAGCAGGAATAACTCCGAGAAAGAGATTGTCGTCCGAACAATTTTCGCTTCCCACAAACGGCGCCACTGAAGAGTAAAGAAATAGCTCTATGGTGATTTTGTGTTATATGATTATTCGGGAAAGTGAGAGTCAGACTAAGTAGAGAAAGTACCTTTTTAGATACAGAAAGTGAGAGTCAGACTAAGTAGAGAAAGAAAATAATATTATATTGATCATCCACTTATGAACTCGTGTGTGGTCCTTTTATAGTATAATAACGATCCCCACACACTTTAATTTCTTCCTATTACACATTTAGCCCCTATATTTTCCCACTTATTCATAATAACTATTTCTATTGTACTTTTTACGATACTTTCCTAATAATTATATTTCCTTACCGTTTTCCCCTATATCCTTTTATTCTCCGTCACCAAAAATTAGTGCAGGTTACCCTCATTTGTTGTATCAGCCCTCAGGTTACCCTCGATTAGCTGCGTTTTGTTTTAAGGTAGTTTTTTTTGCTCTAAATATGTTACTAGTCTCTTTCAGTGACGCGCTTACTTTTCAAAGAGGTTCTTATTGAGATAGGCTGGGATTTAGGTATCCTATGATATCAAGTAAAGTGATTAAAGCTATTTTAGTTTTCGAGCGTATTTATGTTTTCTTGAATACATTTAGGAGGCATTTATCATCACAAGATTTTTCAACCATTTATTTTAAGTTGCAGTAACCGTGAATCAAAATATAGATTCAAGAGTCTAACCACCAACCCGGTTGCTGTAGCTCCGATAAATGTAGAAACCCACATGCACAGGTCCGCTAGATTGGATCTAGAATGCAATAATAATTATATAAAAAGAAGGGTTCCCAAAATCAAGATGAGAAAGCCAGCTCCACATTGGAACAGATTAACAGTCATCCTAATCATTGCAATAAGCAAGGACAGCAATAAGACATAAAGAGGCACACTTCAACGAATGCCCAACTAGACGCTAGCAGACTAAATGTTATTAAGAAATATCTGCAATCTCTACCTGGCTTAATTTGGTCGGTAAAATCGTACGAATAAAAAAACAAACTGCTCAGTGCAGCAACAAAAGGGTATGCTGAAATGAGACCACTTATTGTTATAACGAGACCTAATATTTTTCAAAATGAGACCCGTCTCATTTAAAAAAAAAACAGGTCACAGTTAGCCCGCAACAAAATTATTCAAGAAAACTCTTTTGCTAAAAGTATCTTTAGAAAATCACAATCAGCAAAAATAATTAAATTAATAAGAACATATATGGACAATGTACTCATATGAAACAGATAGTTCCTAGCAGACAAATCGAATAAACAATGGAATATTGCTACAAGTAATATTTAATAGTCAGATTTCAATCAATTGCCCCTTAGATTAAGTTCCAGTGAGGTACTAAATAACAATAATTTCTTATGATTTAAAGAGTTTAACTTTGGCCGCTTTGAGTCCGAGAAGTACATCAGCCATTTATTAAAAGGTAAGCATTGTCCGTTGACCAATATCGGGCATCCGGTCGAGTGGTATGATTCTCGCTTTGGGTGCGAGAGGTCCCGAGTTCCATTCTCGGAATGGCCCCTATACTTTTAGTTCTCTACAGTTAATGAAACCACAAACAATACAAAACAGCTGGGAAAACAGAGGATATTTCAGTGCCCACATTTCCATGTCTTCAGTGTAATAAGATTGGATCCAATCTTAGAAAATATAGAAAAAATATCATAGGGTAAAGATGAAAACGCAAAGATATTACCTGAATTTGAAATTGGAACTGACACGGGTAGCACATAACGATGGCAAAGAAGTAGAAAGGACATCATAGTGACACTTCAACATGTATCACATAAAAGTACATGTGCTTTGACGATATATCAATTAATAATGCATACAGACATAAAATATTGCTTTGCAGATCCCATACAAGGACAAGACCGATCATCTAGGAACATTTAATAACTTATATGACAAGTATTGAAGAGAATTAAATATGTGCACCAATTGGACATATGGTCTGTCTAGTGGTATGATTTCACTTTGGGATCTTTCTTGGAATCTAGAGCTGAGGAGTAACATGGATCATTTTTATTTATGGGTATAAAAGAGAAAAAAAAAGTTCCTTATTTTGATAGAGGAGAGGAGTCACTTGGATCACTTCAACATCAACGAGAAAGACAACAGAAAATGAAATGTCAAAGAGGAGCTACCCAAGTCTCATCAAAGGCAGAGAGACTTCAGCCATTTATGACTTCCGTAAATTTAAAATATATGGATTTAGATGGTCTACTGAGATGAGATTTTCGCGTGATTTCCCACAAAGTAAACAGCACGTGTGCAAAAAATACATTGTTGCCTACCGAGTTTTTTTCAAAAAACACCACGGAGGCATCAAGGTGCACATGCTAAAACCACTATAGGAAATAACTACACACGCAGCCAAAATTTCGCATCGACTCTGGAACCTACTAGTATACACACTGTTACAAAATAATAATTAGTAACGAAATCATATAAGAATGGAGGTTAGAAGAAAGAAAATTGAACATAAAACAAACAAATAAATACTGATCTTCAAGCAAAGCCAAATGCTTGTCAAAGAATAATATTATAGACACAATAATAGACTAAATTGGGCATTTGGTCTAGTGGTATGATTCTCGCTTTGGGTGCGAGAGGTCCCGAGTTCGATTCTCGGAATGCCCCTCTCCAACTTTTATGTTTTGAGCAAAACGGTCTGGAGTAAGCCAGATAAATAGTTAAAATATTCTAATTAATAATTCTTTGGAGAAGATGACAGCAGTTTATATCTTATTCCAATTTAAGGATAATTAAAAAGAAAATCCTGTATTGCTTTCATGTAAATCGCCGCCTACCACATTAGCTAGAAACGATACTTCAAGATACATACCACTTTCCATCAAAAGAAAATACATCCACTATTTGCAATTAAAAAAAAAAAACTGATATAATCTACAAGTTAAAATCTTGCCTGTCCAGTTTTTTTGTTTTCGCAATTAAGATCTGAAGTCAACTTTAATTTTTTTTACAATACTCCATAAATATTTCGTCGAAAAAGATTTCTTAAGCAACTTATTAAAATCCAGTCAAGTAGCAAATGCAATAGAGTTCCACAGGTCTGGTGGAACAAAATTGTAATCATACCATTTTTCAAGTTAAACAGCAGGCCGAATAAGTAGAGGAAACTAGAGTAACATACAACTTTCCGTATAAAAAAGTCTAGGGTAATGAATTTAGTAAAATAAAGTATCTGACTTGAATCAACTTTATTGCATGCCTCGTAAAATATAAGCTAAGCCTAACATATACATAGCACAAAACAGCTTCAAGCTAACAAAAAAATCATCGCAGAGCTAGCAGAAAACTAACATTAAAAAATACGGTAAGGTAAATGTAATAACATTATACTCCTAGATATAATGTAATTTTTTGTTGCAGACGATATCAAGTTGGATACAAAGCATGTCTGAATCTTTCACAACAGACCATAAGAGACACATAGTCCCAAGTAGAAGCAAACGTAGTCAACAAACAAATTTAATTGTTTAGTGCTCCAAGGAGTTTTGCAACAAGATCAGAAAAAGCATAAGAACAACAACCTAACACAAACAAGCACCACCAATTGGGCATTTGGTCTAGTGGTATGAT
Organism: Limnanthes douglasii subsp. nivea; assembly: GCA_036936605.1. Classification (NCBI taxonomy): domain Eukaryota; kingdom Viridiplantae; phylum Streptophyta; class Magnoliopsida; order Brassicales; family Limnanthaceae; genus Limnanthes; species Limnanthes douglasii. The sequence continues at coordinate 358,497,392 of JAUPFV010000001.1, forward strand.
TCTCGCTTTGGGTGCGAGAGGTCCCGAGTTCGATTCTCGGAATGCCCCATTAAGAATTAGTAAGCCAATTTTTTATTCTATGTACTCTATCATATTATATTTTAAATTCAAGATAAGGTAATAATTTCCTTTAGTCAACTCAAAGACAATAATTTCCTTTATTCAACTCATGATACTAAATACATACCTATTTCCAGACCGTGCCACTTAAAATAGTATTCTTTATGTAAGACTAACCGTCAAGCACAACAAAGGGGCACTAACATAAGTTGATAAGATGCAGAGAAGTATTATGATATTGAAAAGTCATTTATTTGAAGCAATTGTAATAGGTAAACAAAATAAGGGAAGCTGAGCAAACGTACCTGATTTGATGTGTTTGGCCAGTGTGAGCTTCCGCTATCTACTTAGAGCATACTAAATTGCTTGCATCAAGGTGCATATGCTGCCATCAAAACGCTGTAAGTTATGTAAGAGGAGTGATACTGAAATAGCAAACATAAAGTAAACTTTCCACGACTGACTTGAAACCATATGGCAATGAGCTTGTGACAAGAAAAGATCGAGCAAGTATTAGCACAAGGTATAACTTTCTACAGATACAAAAACCATTGTACTTTTTCTTACCAAAGCATAGACAAACAATTAAGCAAATATGTCAAGAGGCAAGATGATTTGACTCTCAAAACAGTTGTCATATACGATCTGAAACCACATCTTTTCCGAAACTATTGGAAAGTTTTAACTTTATTTGAGTATAAGTTATAGATTCGCACAAACATTGTATTAAAGGAAAAAAAAAGTTCCTTATTTTGATAGAGGAGAGGAGACACTTAGATCACTTCAACATCAACGAGAGAGACAAAAACTAGTACCAGAAAATGAAATGTCAAAGAGGAAATATCCAAGTCTCGTCAAAAGGCAGAGATATTTCAGCCATTTATAACTGCCGTAAATTTGAAGTCTATGCATTGAGATGGTCTACTGAGACGAGATTTTCGCCTGATTTCCCAGAAAGTAAACAGCAGTGTGCAAAATATATTGTTGCCTACTGAGTTTTTTCCAACAAACAGCACGGAGGAATCAAGGTGCATATGCTAAAACCGCACACGCAGCCAACAGTTCGCATCGACTCTAGAACCTACTAGTATACACACGGTTATAAAATAATAATTAGTAACCAAATCCTATATGAACGGAGGTTAGAAGAAAATTGAACATGAAACAAACAAATAAATCCTGATCTTCAAAGCAAAGGCTAATGTTTGTCAAAGAATAATATTATAGACGCAATAATAGACCATAATTGGGCATTTGGTCTAGTGGTATGATTCTCGCTTTGGGTGCGAGAGGTCCCGAGTTCGATTCTCGGAATGCCCCTCTCCAACTTTTATGTTTTGAGCAATAAGATTGTATCTTATTCTATTTTTCAGATAATTAAAACAAAATCTTGTGTTTCTTGCATGTGAGTTGCCTATACCACATTAACCAGCGAAGATACTTCAAGATACATAGCACTAATGAAAATACATCCAATATTTGCAATTAAAAAAAAAGACTGATACAATCTACAAGTTAAAATCTTGGAATGATTCTCTCCAGTTTTTTTGTTCTGAGCAAGTAAGATCTGAAGTCAACTTTAATTCTTTTTTACAATACTCCATAAATAATTCGTCGAACAAGATTCCTTGAGCAACATATTAAAATCCAGTAAGGTAGCAAATGCAATAAAGTTCCGCGGGTCTGAGGAACAAAATTCTGATCATATCATTATTCAAGTTAAACAGCAGGCCGAATAAGTAGAGGAAACTAGAGTAACATACAACTTTCTGGATAAAAAGTCTAGGGTAATGAATTTAGTCAAATAAAGTATCTGACTTATTTCAACTTTGTTGCATGCCTCCTAAAATATAAGCTAAGCCTAAAGTATACATAGCAAAAAACAGCTTCTGGCGAACATAAAAACATCGAACAAGTAGCAGAAAACTAATGTGAAAAAAGCGAGATAAAGTAAATATAATACACTAAATTCCTAAATATAAAGTACTTTATTTGTTGCAGACGTATCAAGTTTGATACAAGGCATGTCTGAATCTTTAGCACCTAACCATAAGACATACGAACCCACCCAGTAGAAGCAAATGTAGTCAACAAATAAATTTATATAATTAATGCTCCAACGAGTTTTGCAGCCAGATCAGAAAAAGCATAAGAACAACCACCGAACACAAACAAGTACTACCAATTGGGCATTTGGTCTAGTGGTATGATTCTCGTTTTGGGTGCGAGAGGTCCCGAGTTCGATTCTCGGAATGCCCCTCTCCAATTTTTAAGTTTTGAGCAATATGATCCGGATTCAACCAGATAAATAGTCATTCTAATAATAAACCTTTCGAGAAGATGACAGCAGTTTAAGTCGCCTACCACATTAACCAGAAACAATACTTCAAGATACATAGCACCTAGCATCAAATGAAAATACATCCAATTCATCAAGATACATAGCACGTAGCATCAAATGAAAATACATCCACTATTTGCAATTAAAAAAGAAAGACTGATATAATCTACAAGTTAAAATCTTGGAATGATCCTCTCCAGCGTTTTTGTTTTGAGCAATTAAGATCTGACGTCAACTTTAATTTTTTATACAACACTCCATAAATAATTCGTCGAACAAGATTCCTTGAGCAACTTACTAAAATCCAGTCAAGTACCAAATGAATAGAGTTCCGCAGGTCTGGTGGAACAAAATTCTTATTATATCATTATTCAAGTTAAACAGCAGGCCGAATAAGTAGAGGAAACTAGAGTAACATACAACTTTCTGGATAAAAAGTCTAGGGTAATGAATTTGGTCAAATAAAGTATCTGACTTATTTCAACTTTATTGCATGCCTCCTAAAATATAAGCTAAGCCTAAAGTATACATAGCAAAAAACAGCTTCTAGCGAACAAAAGAACATCGCACAACTAGCAGAAAACTAATATAAAAAAAGCCAGATAAGGTAAATATAATACATCTAAATTCCTAGATATAAAGTACTTTATTTGTTGCAGACGATATCAAGTTGGATACAAAGCATGTCTGAATCTTTAGCAACAGACCATGAGAGATACAAGCCCCCAGTAGAAGCAAATGTAGTCAACAAACAATTTTAATTAATTAATGCTCCAAGGAGTTTCGCAACCAGATCAGAAAAAGCAAAAGAACAACTATCTAACACAAACAAGCACCACCAATTGGGCATTTGGTCTAGTGGTATGATTCTCGCTTTGGGTGCGAGAGGTCCCGAGTTCGATTCTCGGAATGCCCCATTAAGAATTAGTCATCCAATTTTTTATTCCATGTACTCTATCATTTATATTTTAAATTCAAGATAAGATATTTTCTTTAGTCAACTCATGGTATTAACTATTCAAATACATACCTACTATTTTCTGACCATGTTACCTTAAATGGTATTCTTTATGTAAGAAGGATAAGATAATAATTTTCTTTAGTGATGATATTAACTATTTAGATACATACCTATTTTCGGACCATGCTACATAAAACTGTATTCTTTATGTAAGACCAACGGTCAAGCACAACAAAGGGAAACATAGGTTGATAACATGCAGATGCAGGCAAGTATGCTGACATTGAAAAGTCAATTATTTGTGGCAGTTATACTAGGTGAACAAAATATGGGAAACTGAGCAAACTAACCTCATTCGATGTGTTTTGGCCAGTGTAAGGCTCCGCTATCCACTTAGAGCATACTAAATTGCTGGCATCAAGGTGGATAAGCTACGATCAAAACACTATTAGTTATATAAGAGGAGTGATACTGATATAGGAAACAAGAATAGCATACGCATGAGTTAGTTGCAAACATAAAGTAAACCTTCCACAACTGACTTGAAACCATATGGCAATGAGCTCGTGACAAGAAAAGACCGGGCAAGTATTAGCACAAGTAAAGTATAACTTTAGCATAGACAGACAAATTAAACAATATGTCAAGAGGCTAGATGATTTGACTCTCAAAAAAGTTGGCATGTACAATCTGAAACCGCATCTGTTCCGAAATTATTGAAAAGTTTTAACTTTATTTTGTTATATAGTACTTATAGATTAGCACAAAATATTCTTAAAGAAAGAAAAAACAGTATCAACCATCACCGAAACCATTACTCTTTCCCGAAAAAATTAATAACAATATTTAACAGGTAATCATAGAATAAACAATGCAAGAAGTGCAAGCACTTACATAATTTGAGCAAATAGTCAACAACCACAGCTTGGACTAAATCGCACACTACATCTATCATGAGGATTTTAACTTCACATACATAATTTTATTTAGTCTAGTGGTCGTTCATAGTATTTTAAAATATGTATGTAATAGTGAATAGTATATATATATATATAGATAGATAGATATATAATGTTCATGTACAGCACACTTTTTTTAGTTTAAACCAAATCTATCCAATAAATGGATATCTTAAGAGCTCAACCCAGTCAAGCGACACTAATGGCCTATATTGAGACCGATGTTTCAAAGAAAGCACAGATTTTGGCAGTACCGTCGATTGAACACCGTGAACAAGAATATCAACCATAGCCAACTATTAGTATCTAATTAAAAATTAAGAAGCTTGCAAGGCATCGAATGGCATCAATTGAATAGGTACAAACAAAATCAAATAAGCAAGAAACGCAATTAGGTCAGTAGGAATCAATACCTGAATGTTGCGAGGATTGATGTCTTTAACCTAATTCGAAACTCGAAGAGACCTAACAAATCGAGAGGGACAGATTGTATAACCTAAATCGGAGACGCCCTACACCTCGAGAACGAAGAATACTCGACTGTTACAGAAGAAGGCTACCAAATCACCAAAATTGCCCATCCGTTATAGGGAAATTAGAGCACGTACAAAAGTAAAAGTTAAAATCCAGGGAGGGGTCTAAACGTAAATTTATATATATAAAAAAAAGAAAAAATTATCTGGGATGTTTTTTTATTTTTTTTTTAATCAAAGCCGATCTATATTAAAAGCCAAATAAAATTACAAGAGAGAATGTTTAGAGGGGCCATATTTCTAGTCAACAGAAAAAAGCCCCAAATTAATCAAAACCCTAGATCTAACCTTTCCTAACTTCTCACAAAACAAACACCCTCGTATCAATCCCTAAATCAGAACAAACCAAACCCTAAACTAATTTTGACCCTTCAAATCGATCCTCTCATTTAGAACCCTGAAACCAGAACCCAGCATCAACAGAAAATCGGAATTTCACAGATTCAATCAAGGAGAATGGAAGTCTTCGAACTTAGTGCAGCTCTCTCCAAGTACACATTCGCCAGAAATGATGGAAAAGGGATGGTGCTCCTGAGATCGGAAACGACCAAACTCCATTAGAACCAGAATTAGTCGAAGAAGAATCAAGCCCAAGAAAGATACGAAATCCAAACTCCATCCCAATACGCAAATCGCCCACAAATGTAGCAGGAGATCCTTAACGATGATGAGTCAAGACTATGAAGAGCAGCAAACAGGAGCCCATTAAAGATTTGAGAAGAATCGATCAACCACCAAGCAGGAACCTGAGACAGAAGGAAAAAGAGCAACTACCCAGGATTTATGTAAGGTAAGCCTAAACTTTCTAGAATTAGGATGGATTTTAATTCAGCATGAGATGAAGTAAATTCATACTCCAGCTTCATTTTACATTTGATAGTCCAGCGAGCTAGCCAGTCTGCAGCTCGATTTGAACCTCTATAAACATGAATAATAGTCATATTAGGATTCATAAGGGTTCTACAGCAGTTGATTATAGATGAAAGCGACCAGGGAATAGTATTATTATTTTCATTTTCAGACTTAATGTAGTCCACTAAGATAGATGAGTCAGATTCTATGTCAATGTTGATTAGGTTTTTAGAGTTACAAAGAATCAGGCCATCAAGAAGGGCCCTAGCTTCAGCAAAAAGTGGATAGAGTTTACCGTATAGGTTGTCATTAGCCTGAATGAGAAAACCATCATGATCTCTAAGTATCACCCCACCTGAAGCCTCCCCATTGTAAGCTACACTTGTATCAGTATTAAGTTTAAGACGACCAGAGATAGGAGCCATCCATTTAGTTATTAGAGGCCTATTAGAATTCCTGTGAACAAGATTGAACAGACCAAAACTAGCAGCAATAGATGAATCATTTGCCCAGTGGATAGGTTTGAAGATTCCAGCAGAATTCATATAGAAAATAGAGTCATAAACCCTCTTTATAATAAAACATGTAGTGATAGAAGCATTATTAAACTTAGCAAAGTTTCTGTATTTCCAAGTTAGGCTAAAGATGATAGAAGGCATTACATTTCTAATATGATTGGATTTGTTAGAAAGTCTACACCAGGCTTTAGTCATATGCATAGGAGTCATATATCTTAAGATAATGACATTAAAAATGTGAGCAAAGTGAAGCCAAACACCCCATATAGTATTGTAGGCAATGAATAAATGCTGAGTAGTTTCAAAATTAAGACAGAACTGGCATTTAGATACAACAACCATGTGTCTACTTCTAAGAACAGAATCAGTAGAGATGTAATTGTTGATAATTTTCCAATGGATGAATGCATGTTTTTTAGGAGTTAAATTGTTCCAAATCTTAGAGTATACTTTAGATTTACAGTAATGAGTCCTAATGCACTCCAAAGTAGTTTTAAGATTGAAGTAGCCATTAGTGGTCAGACTCCAAATGATTCTATCCTGACTGTTAGGATTGAATTTACAGTTGCTAATACGATCCAAATCCTTAGGACTAATAAGATTAGTAATATTGGCCATACTCCAATGATTACCAGACCAATAAACATTGACCATATCATTGTGAAACCAAGTATTGTCAATAGAATTGTCCAGAACCAACAATGGATCAGAGCTAGACCACCTGTCCAGCCAAAAGTTGACATTACCTTCTCCCAGAGACCAGCAGATGTGTTGCTCAGCAACATGCCTAATCCTCATAAGCCTATTCCTGACCATAGAGCCTTTAGCATTATTAATAATTTGCATAGGATGATTCTTACCACAATGAATATCATGCAGAAGATTGGCCCAAAGCATCTTGTTGTCTCTGAACTGCAACCAAAGCTTGCAGGAAATGGAGGTTTGAACATCAGACAAGTTCCTGATGTTTAGACCTCCCTCATTAAAACATCTACAAACATTCTTCCAAGTGCACCAATGTATCCTGCTATCAGTACTAGTAGAACATCAGAAAATTTTTATATATTTTCTGCTTTTATGATAGTAGTAAAATTTACGAGTGAAATTTAGGTTTAACTAAATTTTATATTATTCAACTCTATAAAGTTAATCCATTTATATTGTAAATTTGTCGACGGCAGCCTTCCATCTAGATGAGAATGAAGCTAGGGTTTGTGAAATCTGTGGAGAAGGATAAGAAAACCGACAGAAAAATCATCTGGAAATGAAAGTCTTACCATGAGATAACCTAAAAAGTTTGATTCTTGAAGCCTTAAACTTTGTAAGGTCTTTTTGGACATCTTCTCTGATCAATAATAATAAAAGTTGCGTTAAATTTAAAAAAGAAAAATAAAAACTCTATAAACTTAAATAATGGCCTAGCCAATTCCTAATAAACATTAATATTAACCAATTCTTAATACGATCAATATAATAGGAGTATGTTATATTTATATATTTTTCCTTAATACAAACCGTGTTACATAATAAATAACATTTTTTCAATTTCGATTTTTATATTTTGATATACTAGAGTTTTAAGAATTTATTTTTCAAAATCTGATTTTTATATTTTTGTAGTTGTTTGTTTGATTTCTAATTAGTATATGTGTTTTTGTTAGGTGTAGATTTCAGTTTTGGATGTCTATTTGTAATAAATAGTCGATTATCGGAAGATTCAGAGTTTTGGGGTAATTCATAGTTCTTTATGCAAATTCAGGCATTGGTCGCGCGATGAGCCATCGGTATCGTGCACCTAGAGCGTATAAATTTTTGTATTTAATTTCATAAGATTTTTTATCTTATTATAGTTTTCTGAGTTTTATATATTGTTTTGAGACATATTTATGTGTTTATCAATTGTTTCAGAAATAAAATTACTTTAGCTTTGTCTTAAGTCTAACCAATGATTGTAATTTCGTGAAGTTTTATCGACGTTCACGACCACCATCTGAGTCGGATCATGAGAGCATCTATCACGAACATAATGCACCGGTCGAGACTTCTCGTACTGGTAGAGTACATAAACGTAGTTGTATGCCTATTGTTGAGCGTCGAATTACTTTCAATCACTTATTTCGTCAAGTGAACGGTCACGTTCATGATTTTGTACTCTCAGATCAATAACTACAAGATCCATGAGGCGTATAACATCTTCAACAACTGTGTAAGCTCGTAAAAAAAATTGTTTAGTACTAGTGTTAAATTTATATGTTTGGTTGTTTATCTTGTAGTTAATGATATCGTATCTTATTAGTACTTTGTTTTTATATTTTATAGGCAATAGAGTCTTTGTGATGCTTCGCTATGTACTTTACCCATGGTCAGTGGGATCTCATTCGTCAGAGTAGGATTCGTGATCAGGTTATAAAGATATGTTTTAACCCGCTTCTTGATTGTGTCTCGTGTTAGTCTACCAACGTTCATGTACTAGAGGCGTGCTTGAAATGTTGGCATCTATAGACCAATTTTTTCAATTTCCCATTTAATGAGATGACCATTATGCTTGAAGATGTATACACCATCACAAGTCCACCCGTCACGGGTCAGAGTTTTGATCTTGTTACCTTTCCTAGTAAAGGTCAACGAGTTATCGTATTTGCTCGATTATTTAGTGTAGATGCCAAAGACCTTGCTACTGAGCTTGAGCAAAACCGTCGTGGTAGTGGAAAGTACGTCTGTCTTAGTTTTTTTCACCATATTTATATGCGTATCGAATATTACGATGATAAGATTACTTATCAGATGTTTGTTCATGCGACGATAGGTATTTGCTCTATATGTTTGTTTGTTGCATCCTTACAAAAAGAAGGTAACAATATTTTTGTGGACTAACTACAATTCATTAAGAATTATAACAGCTCGGGCAGGTACAACTAGGGTTAGATGATACTAGCTTAGTTATATTACCATCTTGGTATAAGTTATATACACATCATATCGGGTTTTACTAGTTTCTTCATATTATTGGAAGCATGTATCTATAACCATTTTTTGCGCTAGAATTAAAAAAAATAAATGTTAATTATATTGGTAGTTTATGTATCCTTTTTTCGTTGAAATAAATACTTAAATAAATAAAGATGTTCTTTCAATTATATGGGCATATCCCAAGGGTTAGCTTTGAAGTCATATAAGAAGTGAGAAAAACGTAAAGAGGCCATAACAGGCCAAAAATAACGTAAATGATAGCGTCATATCAAACGACTAACAAACTGAGCAGCGTAAACCGGAGACCAAAGGAAAACAATGGAGGTGGTAGACCAATCCAAACATGGACCAGTAGATGGGAGAATTTGAAACCTTAAAAGAAAACAAAAGGAAGAAAATTAAGTTAGAATAGACAAATGATAAAAATGTCAATCAATCTTAGTTCCCAGAAAGCGAAAATGGAAATCAGTTAGCAAACTAGAAGTGACCGCGGAGGCAAGGCTCGTATGGGAGCCAAATATTTTTCTTTTTCTTTCACCGTAGATATGGTAAATATTTGCACCAAAGCATTCTCTCTATATATAACATAAGCTAGATGAGGGCAATTAGAAGCTTCAAGGAGCCAAACGGTCCAATTATGGGGGTCCCAAACTTTGGACAAGTGGATTCCCGCAAACTTTGAGAGAAACTACGATCATAGAGGATATGATTAATATCTTCATCGACATCATTGAAGAGAATGAAAGATTGGGAAAGTAATAATACCCCAAGATAAAATTTTATCACGGTTGGTTGGTTTTCCATGAATGGCGAGCCAAAAAATAAAGAATAACGCAGAATATTAAATTTGTTCCAAATTAACCCCGCTCATTCAACACAAAAAGGAATGGGCGTGTGAATGCCGTTATAAGTATCTTTGATTAAGAAGTTAGGGTTTCCAACTTTAGTAGTCTAGTATGATATGTCATCGAGTAGGACACTCGGAGGAGGAAGAGAGAGGATGATGTTGCAAATTCCTATGAGACTTGTTTTGTGTCTGGCACTTGCAGATCTCTTATTCTGAGGCCAAATTCATCGTTCCTCGGAAATAAAGTAAAAAAAGATAAAGTAATTACCTACCTTAAATCGTGAATGATAGTATGACCGTAATAAGTTAGAAATGAGTTAGGGAGAACCCAAGGGTCAAACCAGAAAGATGTGTTCAAGCTATCGTCGATAGCCACCCTAAAACCATTACTGGTCATGGGTCTAAATGATAAAATTTTCTCAATGTCCAGGAGGTAGTGAAGCCTAGAGTGGTTCCCATAAGTTATCATTTTTTATATTTTTTTCAATTTTAATCCATTCACACTAGATAAAGTTAGAAGTTTTGTTAAAGATAGACCGTATATACTTGAGGATGGCCGCCTGATTCCAAATTTTTAAATACGGAACCCCAAATTTTCCCTCCAACGTAGGTAAAGTAAAAAAATTCTATGCCACTTTAGCACCAAATATTTTCATCTCATGACCAGTTCAGACGCAACGAATGAGGGTTTAGGAGAGTTCTTATAGAATTCTCGAAGGGAGAATGAAAGTAGAGGACCAGTAAACTTGTTCAACGAAGAGTACAGATTTAATAAGTTGAAGTCGTCTAGCATAAAAGAGGTATTTGGAGGTCCAAGAGTCGATACTGATAAGGTATGAACTTAAGGAGGAGTAATATGTATCAAGCAATACTATGAGGGATTATTTCGTGAAAACAGTTTCTTAACCACTAGTTTTTTAGAGAGAGAAAGTTAACAAGTGTAAAGAGAGAAAGTATATTATAATAATGATCATCCCTTTCCCAAATCGGGGGGTCTTTTTATAATACAATTGATGGGCCCCACATGCCTAACTACTTCTTAATTACAAACTTGGCCCTTACTTTTATTGCTTACTTACAATTAATCCAACTTCAATATTTACTTTACAATATTTCCCTAACTTTACTGTTTCTTTGCAATTTTCTCCCTTATCTTTTATTTTTCCTTATCAGTAGCCCCCCAATCCTTGTAAAAATATTTTTGACGAGGAATGTGATGTAGATTTCGAATTTCTTCTCATCTTCTAACTTTCCTCAGGAGACACCTCCTCGGAAATAACTTTCTAGCCTCCTCAAAGTGATTATTCTGTCTATAAAATCAATCTTCAAATTTCTTCGAAAACAATCCTCTTCGCCGAACATTTGTGTAACACTTTACCTTCTCGAAAAAATTCATATAGCCCCTCAGTCCTTGCAATATGTTAGCAAAGACTAGAACGTGGCCCAATATGATTTTTTGCCCCCTCAAAAAATCTCTTCGAAATCATTCACATGAGCATATTTTGTGCCCTCGAAATAACCTCTTCGAAAACAATCATATGAGTGTGGCCTACCAGTCTTGGCTAGATAATTGTGAAAACTGGATCATACTTAAACGTCCTTCAAAAAAATCTTGCTAGTAAATTCCTTCGAATTTTCAAACGTAATCTTCCATATTCCAATTAGCAATCTCCCGTATTTTCCTTGGTGATGTCATCCTAAAGAAAATCATGTCACTAAATATTTTTTGAGATACTATCACACTTCCCAAAGTTTCTCATCATACATTTTGCCTCTTCAAATTCCATTACATTTCCCAATACAATAAAATTGCACCTATGTTACCGATAAGACCCTAGGCAAACAAAGGAAAATGTCCCCATGCCTTTCTCTCCTCAAAAGCCCATCAGCCTCTGTAAATACTCTTATTTCACATTTTACAATCCATACTATATTTTGTTCAAAATTTTCTAGAGAGAGAAAGCTAGCTTATGCCCCTTAAGTCTCGTCGAATTCCAGAGTGGCTATTCATTAGTAAAAAATTCGAAGAAAAACTTGCTAATGGTACTTACATTGAACCTCAATCTGAACCTCCTGTAACCACATTCTACGGTACATGGCCTCCATCGGAAAATTCTTTTTCCATTATACCCTTCGACATTTATTGTCAAACCCGAAACTCTAACCTTAATCCCCTTGAATCCATGGGTAAAGAGAAACACCACAAATATTCTTCTAGCAAAAGAAAAAGACATCACAGAGATAGAAAAAGTTCCAAAGAACATAAACGTCTAAAGAAACCCCTTCGGAACCACAAAGTTTGAACCCAACTCCAATTAACAACAATCCTCCTCAGAAAGTTTAAGGCTCTGAGTCAGACCTACTTGCCACCCCCTCGATGACATAGTACGGAGTACAAGATTCTCTAATTCAAGAGTTACAATCACTGACGAGGAGGTACAATCAGCAAAAAACAAAGCCTTAAAAAACAAAAGAAAAGCAATTACCTCAGAAAATCCCAACTCAGAGCCAAACGAAGCACCCAACACAGAGAAAAACAAATCTGACGGTCCTTCCTTGGCCTTCTTGAGTCAAGTATCTACAACCCCTCCGGCAAATTCTGAAGAACAATCTCTAAGAATTGCCCCAAAGTCTAAAGGTGATATTACTCTTCCTTTGGAACTTGACGTCATTGTGGGCAACAACATCCGAGGAATCGAAAACAAACATTTAGTAATACTTCATAATATCTCCTACAAATATTTCTTGCCATCGGAAGAAACCATGATAAAAACTTGATGGTGCATCCCTTGGTACATTACCATCAAATTCTCGGTAGAAGGTGAAACTTCATTGCCAGTTAGGGACAATGAACTCGTCGTATATACAGAGATCATGAATTGGGGGCTAAGGTATCCCTTACATCTGTTCTTTATCGAATACTTTGCCAAAATCGATCTCTGCCCCACCTAAGCAGGTCCAAACATGTGGTACACGCTCATGGCGTGTATCATGGCCTCTAAGATTTCTGGTAACGAATTTTCTTTGGAGGAGCTCATCGGATTGTCTGGCTTGGAAAAAAATCCATTTTCCCCTTTTTACTCACTAACCTTTGGACGAGGACAAAAAATAGTAAAAGATTTACTTGAATCTGACAAGACATGAAAGAAACAATTTCTCTTCTTCTCCGGACATTGGGAGACAGACTCTGAGTCAACCCCCATCGAATCCACACAAGCTTTCTCTTTTGTGGACTAACAAAGGTAATATTTTCAACTCCCGCATTATTCATCTTCATATAACTGTTTTACTAATTTTATTCTTCGAATTTTCGCACAACCATCACTGGCATTTTTGAACCCTACGCTGATTATGTGGAGAGTGCCACCAAGGTCTTTACCAAATTGAGTGAATGGGCCAACGAAAATTGGGAAAACAAATTTCGCCTCTGCTTCATGAATACCAACCTGGCCAAGAGTCGACTTTGGAGGCTAAACCCCCTAGACAGGCTAACCATAAAGAGTTGGTGACCCTTCCCCTCAACAAGAATTCCTCGACCGAGTTGAAAAGAAAGATATCATTATTTAACTTCCAAAATGCTCCCGAGCCAAAAGTCATTTGGATGACTCCGAAGAAGAAGTATCAACCAAAGATCTGCAATCAGATTCTGAAGGACTAGCTACTACTCAAGAGCCATCTTCTTCGAAAAACACTGCAACGACCACCTCAGTTTCTCCTCCTCGAAAAACAGTTCATCACATTAAGAAGAAAGAACCAAAGAAAAAACAAGTAATTTTGGAGCCTATCCAAAAAATATATGAGGGCACTGGAGACCAAGATGCTTCTACTGGAGATAAAAAAATAAAGATAAATAGAATTCAGGTCAAATTCCAAACTCCCAACTTACTCAATCTCCAAGTCCATCGTCGAACAATGATCCTCTCCCAGTATTGGAACTTCTTCCAATTCCTCAAAGTGATCCTCCACAAACTGTTGACCCCATCATACTGACTGGGGAGTCTTCAAACTTTGACTCCACTGAAATGGGATCTCCTAGCAGTTCATTCGAAATTCCTTAAGGAGATGACTTTTCTCTTAGTGTTTGAAGACTACTTCATGTCTCTGTCAATATGGGGAAAAACATGCAACATTTGGAAGACAGGAAAAATCACTATAAGTTCAAAGCTTCCCTTGCCCCCTCCCAACTTGAAGAGATAAAAAACAACACTCTTATGTAGAGAAACAATCTGATGCACTTTGGGAGAAATTGGTTGCCTCAGAGAATTATGTTCTTCTCTTTGAAAAAATGCTGCCAAGAAGAAAAAGATCTCTATCACAAAAGACCGGTGTTCAAGAGAAACTTCTTACAACCCTCAAATAAGCTCACCAAGTTTCAACAAAAGGTTTTAAGGAATGCCTTGCAGACTTCGAGAGGATTGTAAAAAAAAGATATGTTGAGGAACCTTGAGAAAGAAAACGCAGCTGTGGATGCTTATGTAGCAAAATGCATGGACAAGCTCAATGTCAGGGATGCTACCATCAGAGCAGGATTGATCACTGAGATCCATGAGGAGTATCCTGAGTATGACTTAGGAAGTTTCTGGAAACTTATCTCCCCCGAACTTTGCCTTCCTAATATTGTTGTGAGTGAAAGTGACACATCTGATTACGAGGAGAGTGGCTCATCGAAATATTCTAATTAGTCAGCAGTCTTTTTTGTTCCACCATTTTTGTACAGGTCTTTATTAGTTTCGAGACAGTTTTTGTAATGGTGTAAACATTCTTCGAAGAATATTTATCTTGCTCAATTTTCTTTGAATGCCATTGTTTGGAAAACTATTTATCAACTTATAAAATTTGAGACTTCATATTGGGTATGAAAATGATTGTATGCCAACTTGCGTTGAATATAATAATTTCTTTATGCCAACTTTTGTTAGACATAATAATCGTTGTATGCTGACTTTAGTCATGCTTAATTATAGTTGTCATAATTGTTGACCTGCTTATCTGATCATAACTTAGAAGTCAGAAACAATAATTCGAGGCAAA
Source organism: Limnanthes douglasii subsp. nivea (assembly GCA_036936605.1). Lineage (NCBI taxonomy): Eukaryota > Viridiplantae > Streptophyta > Magnoliopsida > Brassicales > Limnanthaceae > Limnanthes > Limnanthes douglasii. Next base: position 358,512,464 of record JAUPFV010000001.1, read on the forward strand.
ATTTCAAATATATTTATCAGCTAATAACGGCACCTCGTTAAAATCTTCATGTGCCTAACAGGATAGGAAAGAGTATGCATTTGCTGTTTTTCCAAATATGAAAATAGAAAAGAAAATTTACATGTCAAGATTTTCATTCTCACTCAAGGTACAATTTCAAATGTTTAATGTTCCACGGATGCTTGAGGTTTCTCCCCTCTTTATCATTTAACTGATACGTTCCCTTTTTCACTTTCTCTGTTACTTCATAGAGACCTTCCCAGTTCGGTCCCAACTTTCTAAGGCTTTTTTCTTTGGTGTGAAGAATTTTTTTTGTAATACCTTATCCCCCACCTTTAAATTTATATGCTTTACTTGTGAAAAGTATCTACTCCTCATTAATGTTTGATAATATAGGGATTTCAACTGTGCACGTCGTCTTTTTTCTTCCACCAAATCAAGTTCTATTGCCCTGCTTTGATCATTCAACTCCTCTGTATACGCTGCCACACGGTATGATAGGAAAATAATCTCCGAGGGGGCCACTGCGTCCATTCCGTACACCAAAGCAAACGGAGATATCGAAGTCATTGTCCGTGGTGTTGCCTAATAGGCCCGTAACACTTCATGTATATATTCTGGCCATTTTCCAGCATTTCCTTCTAAATTTTTCTTTAACCCATCAAGGATCGTTCTACTAGTAACCTCTACCTGCCAATTAGCTTGCGGATGAAATAGAGCACAAAAACATTGCTATATGCCCCTAGAAACACAGAAACTCTTAAATTCCTTGTTGTCAAATTGGGGTCCATTATCCGTTTTAATTTTCATTGGAACCCCAAAACGACAAAAAATGTTCGAAACAACAAACTTAATAACATCCTTCGATTTCGTCCCTGCTAGAGGTTATGCTTCCACCCACTTTGAAAAATAATCAACCGCCACTATAATCGTTTGTCTTCCCCCGGATGCAATAGGCAAAGGACCAACCAAATCAATGCCTCATCTATCAAATGGTAATGCTTCATAAATACTCTCAAACATGAACCCTGGTTTATACATTATATTAGCATACCTCTGGCATGTATCACACATTTTTACCAACTCTTTAGCATCAATTGAAATAGTCGTCCGATAATAACCAGCTATAAACACTCTTCGAATCAACGCTTTTATACCCACAATGCGCAGATCCTTCCCCATCATGTAATTCTGATAAAACAATTTGCGACTCGTCCTTAGCGAAACATCTCAGCAGAGGCCTACTTAGGGATTTCTTGTATAAAACTCCTCCTAACACGATATAACCATGAAACTTGAGTCGAATTCTCTTAGCCTCTGATTTATCTGTTGGTAAAACATCCTTTTCAAAAAATTCCACAATTTTTGACCTTCAATCTTCCGCAACAACATTATTTTCCTCATCTAATGCCATCAATTGCTCTGTATTTCTTGTAATCGAGAGACACTCTTGAGTTATGACCCAAAGATAATCTTCTGAACGTGAGGCAGCCACTAAGGAATCGGGAATCGAATTCGCTTCTCTTCGAACATGCTCGTATCTAACTTTATCAAAAGTTAAAACCAAATCCTTCAACACCTTCAAATATTTGACCAGCTAATCCTTTCTTGCCTCTGATTCTCCCAATGCTCGGTTAATCATAAGCTGTGAATCGCTGATTAATTTAACCTTTTTCCCCACACACTTGAGCCAGCCTCAACCCTGTTAATCCTGCTTCATATCCTGCCTCATTATTTGTTGCTTTAAAACCAAAACGTATGGCCTGAAACATTGCTACCTTATCCGGGGAGATTAACTGTACCACGACACCACTTCTAGAAACATTCGACCCTTCATCAGTTCGAACTAACCATTCAGTCTTATTCTGCTGATCATCAATCTCCATATCTACTCGCTCTGAATGAAATTCGACCAAAACTTCTGCCAAGGCTTGAGCCTTTATAGCTGTTCGAGGCTCAAAAGTTATGTCAAAATCTCCCAACTCGACTGACCACTTCGTTATTCTTCCTGATATATCTGGCCTTTGCAACAAACCTTTTAAAGGGAATGCAATTCGAACTACTATGGAATGCGCTTGAAAGTATGGTCTCATTTTTCAAGCAGCTGTTACTAAGGCCAAAGCAAACTTTTCTAATTTCAAATACCGTTTCTCTGCGTCTAGCAATCTCTTTTTAATGTAGTACACCAGCTTTAAAACATCAAGCTCTTCAGGAAGTAACACAGCACTGACTGAAAAATCTGACACCGACATATAAATAATTACCTTTTCTCCCAGCAAAGGTTTATAAATTATTCCCGGGGACAACAAATGCTCCTGAATCTGGCGAAACGCCTCAGAACATTCTTCAGTCCAACTAAACTTATTGGCATTTCTGAGCACTTTAAAGAAAGGTGAAAATTTATCCAAAGATCGAGAGATAAACTTGTTCAACATCGATAGTCTTCCTTAATGATTCAAGGAGGAGTCATTGTCGTCAAAGCTTTTATCTACTCCAGATTAGCCTCAATTCCCTTTTTACTTACCATATAGCCTAGAAATTTTCTAGATCAAACACAAAAAATACACTTTCCGGGTTCAATTTTAGATTGACCTTTTTTAAATCATTAAAAGTTTCTTCCAAATCAGAAAAATGGTCTTCATCTTCCAAACTCTTTACCATCATATCGTCAATATACACTTCTACGTTTCGCCCGATCTGCTCCACAAAAATTTTGTTTACCAGACGTTAATAAGTCGCCCCCGCATGTTTTAGGTCAAACGACATTACCTTGTAAAAATATAATCGTCTCCCAGTAATGAACGATGTGCTTTCTTCATCCCTCGCATCTAAGCTGATCTGTTATATCCCGAATAAGCATCCATGCAGGATAACAATCGGTTATCTGATGTAGAATCCAATAACTGACAAATCCGAGGAACTGGGAAAGGATCCTTTGGACAAACTTTATTCAAATCCGGAAAATCCACGCGCATTCTCCACTTGCCATTCTTTTTCCTGACTAAAACTAGATTCGAGACCCATACAGGATATTGCGACTCTCTAATATGGCCTATGCTTAATAACCGCTCGACCTCTATAACTATAGTTGCAGACTTCTCCTGAGAAACATGTCTTCTTTTCTGTACGATAGGCCGAACATGATTCCGCATCGCTAGCTTATGACAAATTATTTCCGGTGACACCCTTGTAACGTCTTCTGCACACCACACAAACATATTCAACTTTGTTGATAAAAATGTAATCAACTTTTCTCTAAACTCAAAAGAAAGTTTTACTCCTATTTTTAGAATCTTTCCATCATGATATTTGTATACTTCGTGATCATCATCCGGAACCAAAAACCCAGGGGACTCCCTCGGATCATCACAGGCATTGTTGCTGAGAGAGCCCCATTTAGCTGCTATGCTTTCTCTGATCCTACTCCTCGAACTTGTTTTGTGGACAAAGCTATTTGGTAACATTATCTAGTCATCTTCTGGTTGCTCTTTATTGTTCCGATATTGTTTCATACCATGTACTTCAAACATTGGTGTGCCGTAGAGATAACACCATGCATCCTTGATAACCAGGAACGACCCAAAATCGCGTTATAAGGCGTTGGTGCATCCACCACTATAAACAAAAACTCAACTTCCTTTTTGAATAGTCCCCGACCAAGCTCCACTAGGCACTCAAACTCCCCAACAACTATTGTTTTTGCCCCTGTAAAGCCAACTATAGTTCTATCTGACCGCCGTATCACAGATGGGTCACAAATTTTCCTATAAGTGCTCATGAACATAATATTGGCCGAACTACCTGTATCAATCAATATTTTTTGTACTTGATCACCAGCTATCCCTACAGCAATCACCACCGCATCCTCATGCGGGCCTGCTACGTTCCTCATGTCATCCTCATCAAAACATATAATTAGGAATGGCAAACGATGCATCTGTGCTGAAGCCCCTATTTCCAATTGCGTAATCAGATTTACCATATGCCTCTTTTGTGAACTGTTAGAATTTCCTACAATAGTATCCCCTCCAAAAATAGCTAATGACTCAAAAAACGCACAAAGATCATTCACCTTTCCTCTTGGAATAATTTCCTCTACCATATTCACGTTGTTTCTCCCCACATTGGGATCCAAATATTCTATTGTAATATCAAAAACATTAACCTTATCGGAAATCACCATTGTTGTGTCAGCATTATTTGGAACAACCTTTACTGCCGTATTTTTCTGAGTATGATTTTTCACAAAATCCAATAACACGTCGTTCTCAATTAAAGCTTGTACTTCTTTTATCAAAGCGATGCACTCCTTGGTGTCATGCCCAATATCATCATGATACTTACAAAACCTATTAGCACTTCTGCTTTCCCTGAGATTTTGGATAGGAAAAGGCTTTCAGAATTGTACAATTGACTTTTCCTTATCAAATATTGTAGCCACATTTTATGTTAACTCGGGAAAATAGTCTGGACAAATCCACTTATTCGAAATAGGTCTAGTTCTTTGCTGCATGTTGTAGTTCTGCTGATTTGTTCTTGGCCTCGGTGAATATTGGCTCACCGCTTTAGGTTGCAATTTTACACGAGATGCTTGGTTACTAGACTCAGACCTCTGAAATTGATTCTGCTCTAGATGATCACTTGATCCTTTCTCCGATGGTTTCCTCTACTAAAATCATCTTCTCAACTTGATCGAGTAAAGCTCCAAAATTCATCGATTGACTCTCAGCCACTATATTCTTCAAAAGTCTGAGGAGGAGTCCCATTCTGAATGCTGCTAATGCTACAGAATATTTGCAATACTCCATATCCGTTTTTCGTTTTTACAAACCGGTTGGTGTAATTTTTCAAACTTTCCCCAACTTTTTGCCTACAGTAGATTATCGTATCTCCATTAGCTCAGAATTTCTTGCTCCCTATAAAATGCTTCCTGAAGATATTCCAAAACATATCAAAATTCTTTATACAACCTTGTGGAAGCCCGTTGTACCACTTGGAAGCAACTCCCTTGAAGGTTTGAGAAAATGCTCGACACAACAATTTATCATCATCATCAAAGTTGATCATTAAATTTTTAAACTGCTCAATATGATTATCAGGATCTTGTATTCCATCAAACTTTTATAGCTTCGAGATATCGAAATATTTTGGGAGATTGCCTAACAGAATTTCTGAGGACAAATGGGAAGCTCTCCAGTCATGACATGTCCTGTAAACATTAGCCCTCGAACCTTCATGGTTTGGAAAATAGAGCTCTCCCTCAGAAAGTAAAGTATACTGATGTTTCCACTCTGAATTCTATTGATCGACATTTTGATTCCCATAAGGAAAATTTCTCTGGTTATAAGCTTGCTCCCCAACATGATAATTCTTTTCCCTCAGAATTTTCCTCTTCGAACTTCTTCCTCTGTGATACTCCACGTGCTTTTTTCCATGTCTTTTCTTTCGAAGACTCCTTTCAAGAGACGAATCTAGCGAACTATAGCAGTAATAATCACTCGAGTCAGAAGAATCAAAGTAACGCTTTCATTTCCTTCTTGAAAAATGTCGACCACGCCCTCTATACCGATCATCATTATCACTCGGACGATAATATGCCTCACGTTCATCTTTTCCATTGTCATTTTCCCTCCGAACTTCCGAACGAAGATTCCTCTGAACAACTTCTTTTTCTTTTGTTAACTTTTCGATTTCCATTAGCAAATCGTTTCTCCGAGCCACTAAAATTGACACATCCATAACTTCTCCCAAATACTGACCATCGTGCTTTCTGAAGTCCTTGCTACTTCGGAAATTATTGTCGATGAGATTTTACTCACAGTTATTCACGTCCAAATCCCCATGTTCATCCATAATCCTACTTGGATTAAAACTAGTTTTGGGAAAAGAAAACCTACAAGCCGATTTTCGTTCCCACAAACGGCGCCAATGATGAGATATGAACTTAAGGAGAAGTAATTCATATCAAACAATACTATGAGGGATTATTTCATGAAAGCAGTTTCTTAACCACTTATTCTTTAGAGAGAGAATTTATATTATAATAATGATCATCCATTTCCCAAATCTGGTGGGATCCTTTTATAATACAATTGATGGGCTCTACGGGCCTAACTACCTCTTAATTACAATCTTGGCCCTTACTCTAATTGTTTACTTACAATTAATCTTACTTTAATATTTACTTCACACTCTTTCCCTAACTTTACCGTTTCTTTGCAATTTTCTCCTTTATCTTTTATTCTTCCTTATCAGATACGAGCCGTAATTTTGTGCAGAATGGGACGACAATCAGTATCGGTACGATGGCTGGTGATCAGAGGAACTCCCAGATATTTAACTAGGAGAAACCCAACCTTAAACCCATAGAGGTTGATAAGGTCTTGTTTAAGATTGGGGTTGTTCCTGAATAAGAAGATCTGGATCTTATTAAGACTAAATTTAAGCCCTGAGATAAGGAAAAAAGTCATCGAGGTCTTCATTGATAAGAAGTAGAGAGTTAATTTTACTATGACAGAAGATGATTAAATCATCTGGGAAGCAAAGATTAACAATTTTAAGTTTCTGACACTTTTAGTGGAACTTGAATATGCAATCAATGTTTTTCTTATTGAGGATATCAGAGAGGACTTGTATAATAAGCACTAAAAGGAAAGACAATAAATGATCTCATTTTCCCCCAAAAAATACTAAGAAGGATCACCATTGGCGTTAATATTATATGAATGAATGGCAATACATTGTGTTCCCCAAATGTTCATCTGCTCCTGGAAATCCATTATGACAATAATGTCATAAATGAAGTGTTATTGAATATTGTCAAAAGCTTTCATTAAGTCGGTTTTTAGAGAAATTGTCTTGTCTTTGGATTTGAGATGGTACATTTTGAAGAGCTCTTGGTAAATGAAGATGTTATCAGATATGTTTCTACCATTTACAAAGATCAACTGAGAATTGTCCAATGGGTAAGGAAAATAATCTTTAATCATGTTGACCATGACCTTATAAATAGTTTTGTAGACAACATTGCATAAAGCAATTATGCGGTTGTAAGAGGAAAATATGGAGGAATTGGGTTACTGAATGAGAATAATGGATGCGTCATTTCAAGAGGGGTCAATTGTATTTGAGTTAAAGAAGTCGAAGACATGATTACAGATGTCCTCACCCACAATTGGGTCATTAAGCCCGCACACATTCCAAGAAACGATATACATAAAAGAAATACTTATATAAGGCTAAATGGTTGCCCTATAAGAGTGAAAAATTAGAAGGTTACCAGAGGCCTATGCACAGTGAGTGGATCTACATGGTGGAGAGTCCATTTCTTCACCATTTTCTTTTGCAACCGTCTCACTTGAATGAATCTTATCTTTAGAGGGATCATACTCAATTGATATAATAGGGGAATAAAGAAGTCTGGATAGAAATGACGGTATGACAAAAGGGAGAAAAACAAGGAGAGAGGTTAAACAAACCCTGGTATCATGGGCAAAGATAATTCATTTAGAGAATTACGAGAGGAAACCATGATACTCGATTCTAACTAAGGTATTTTTACCCAAGCAATCATACCCAATCAAGGTAGGATAGGGGAACTCGCTTTAATCAAGACATAAATAAGGGAAAAAAAATTAGAGTTTGTCTCTATGTTCGGTTTGTTTTTCATATTAGAGAGGGGTTACCAAAATAGAATTGATGCGGCTAAAGGCCTTAGAAGTCCAAAGTTCCATGGGGAGTTTGAAGATTTTAACCCGAATTGGAATCTTTTTAAGGGGATCAATAGATAGGTTAGTTAAGGTTTCCCAATTTTTGATGACCAAAATGAAACTACAAAAGGGCTAAAGGGTATTTTTCAATATATTTTTTGCATTAGCTTCCGAGTTAAACTTGGAGAAGAAATACCCTTCGGGAAGTTTCCTCCATTTAACAATAATATTGGCTTTTAGTTAAGAGAGGTTGGGGGTTTCCCCTAACAAAGTCACCTGATAAACAAGATAACATAGAGCCCGAAATTATATGGATGATATCATTGTTCATAATCAAAGTATTACTTTTGAAGTCATTTTGGAAAAATTCAAGGACAAGAGAGGGTAGTGGTCTTAGAGAATATTGATACCGCGTTAACATATGAGGAGACAATTTATGAGGATATGTTCACGAAGTGATGATGTTTGAGAGTTAGAAGATCAAGGGAGATAGATAGTATTAGTGGAATTGATAGCATCCAAGGATAGGGGAAATAGAGTTAAAGAATGAGGAGTTGAAAAAGTTAAGGTTCCTAAATTGTTGAGAGTAAAAGTTACCTTTGAATTTCCTCCATGATGACCTTTTCCATCAATCTTACATGGAGGTAAACAAAAGGTACAGTGAGAATTAATCGAGAGAGAAGGGGAGGGGAAACACATAATCTACGATTCGAATGAAAGATAGATGAAATAGGGTTTGGGTTGGGTGATGTTAGGAGATATGGATAAGAGAATGAAATTAGTGGAGGATAAGAGAATGAAATTAGAGAATTTAAGGGAAAAAAATTAGAATAGTTGGATAAATGGGCTATTTTTGGTATGTTTAATAAGTTGTAAATGGATTTAGTTAGGCAAAATTTTTAAGGGAATGTGGAGGATTGAAGGGTTGGGTCTAAAGGCCCAAAATCATTATCCAAAGGGCGATATGGTTACTAATGTTGCTTTGGGTATCAAGGGGACCATGGAGAGGCCCAACAGAAGAAGCCCAGTTGAGGAACCCAATTTTAAGGAAACAGGGATTAGTATATAGTTGGCCCAACTCGGAGATAAATCGATGGATAACATCGCAAGACCCAGGAAATGTACGATATAACAAATGGGGTATTATAAGAGGCTACTTAGGATTACAAGCGATTGCTGGCGGCGACGAGAGAGCAACGGTAAATAAGACTTTAACGACGGTGAGGTAAGTGGGATCGAATTTCCAATAACTAATAATTGTCATTAGATCAATTAATATCTTAGGGATGAAGGAGGAGGAAAGATGATATCGGCGGCGACGACGAAATAGGATAAGGCGGAGAAGCTTGAATACTCATCCATCCTACCACTCAGCTTACTTTCCATCTGAGTCCAACTATTAAACCATCTCAGAAAACCTTTCTTTTCCAATTAAGAACTTTAAAGTCAGTAGTCAGCGACCTTAAAGTGGTAAAAAATCTAGTAGTCATAGGGTTTCAAATACTAATTGCACTAAGATCAGCGAGGATATAAACACGATATATAACTAAACCCGAGAGACAATTCGATCTCAAAGATAATAAAAAAATGTGTGGAGTAAAAGAGTTTATAAACGAGATCAAATTCGGTAAGTAACATATTAATAACGACCCTCATACCCGAGACTATAGGGCATTGACATATGAAATTCAGCACCTCATCACCGATGTAAAGTTTTATAAATTTATCAAGGTCTGAGGCCCTATTTTCTTTAATCACACTCAATTGTTCGAATCACGGGCCAAGCCATATAAGACAGCACCAAAGGGTACGGGGCCCTCGGCTGGCTAAACTATGGGTTTATGCAAATTTTTCCACATATTATTTGATCCCGATATGAACATAAAAATAATGGGAATAACTACGGAAGGAGACACGCTCACATTTATCACAAATACTTTCTAAAGTTGTTACATCACTGACCTTTATATTCAACAGGTAAATCAAACCTCATTAAACCGCTACCAACCTTACCTCACTTTGATTACATTCTATGTAAATGGCCTGAGGGGGTAGTAAAGCTACACAAATATGGTGTAGTCATCACCACTAAAATCACAATAGCCCAAGTCAAGAAAATTATAGTTGATACAAGAAACTCCATAAATATACTATCTATATAAGTCGAGGTCTACGACCATTATAGTGGTCCTAGATTTGTAGCCTACCACTAACTATCAACCAAACAAAAGTGTGGAACATTTTATCATGAGAAAGTCAAGGTGATCATAGTCGAAGTTGAACGATTAGGCCAAATTGTCCCCTAATGGGGGGCACTAATACTCTGTATGGACATAATATACAACCAAAAATAATGAAGAAGGATGTGGGTGTATTTCACTAACCTCAACTGACCATTTTCAAAGGATCCAATTTCAGTATGTGGTGGATTCTACCTTAGGAAACATGATGTTATCTTTAACGAATACTTACACAAGGTACATTTAAATTTCCATGCATATGATTCACGAGGAACATACGAATTTCATAATCAATCGGCTGTTATGCTGTTATAAAGTAACTTCTTTCACTTTAGAAAATACAAGTGCAATATACCAAAATCTAGTAAAGAAGGTATTCTCCAGTGAGATAAAGTGGTACATGTAGGCATATATCAATGACATGCTAGTCACTAGCTGAGAGGAATAAAGCCACCTTGTAGACTTCGAAGAAACCTTCAAAATGCTCCGACCAGTCAGCCTCAAGCTCAATCCAGATAAGTGTACCTTAAGACATTTGTTCCAGAAAATTCTTGGGGTATTTCGTCAGTAAAAAAAGGATCGAGGAATACCCAATTCATCTAGTCAATTAATCGGTATATAAAACACACTAATCTATCAAAGAGGTAAAAATATTTAATGGTTAGCTAAATGTCCTCAATCGTTTCATCTCCCAATCATTTGATAAATGTGTATAATTATTTAAATTACTTAATGACGTTTGGCTGCTCAAATTATAAATGCAAAGAGTTATTCTTGAACATCAAAGATAACCTAAATTCCCATAAAGTCCTTACGTGGCCGAATCTAAATGACACACTCTACATATATCACACAGTTTCTAACAATATTGTAACTTTAATTTTGGTCAAAGACGAAATAACCACATGTTGTGATATCTACCAATTCTGCAAATATTGCCCTATTCTCAAGACTTATTGTCGGTAACTGGAGATGCTTGTCGTAGATTTAGTTGTGACATCCATAAATATGAGACCTTACTTTAAACGCCACACTATTGTGAAATGAATATGTTTTTCTTTGAGAAATATTTGTAAAAATTCCGACGTATTGTGGAGGCTAAAATAATGTTTTATATAGCTGAGAGAGACATCAACTTCAAGCCTCAAACAACTATCAAATCCTAGTCTTTGGAAACTTTCATCATCGAGTTCCAAGCCAAGCGATTTACCTCATTAGACTCTAATATTAACCCATTATGGACAATCTTTAAGTATAAGGGCTCAAACATTCAAGGATTTGGTTCCAATATCTAGCTCAATACTTCTACAAATGACTTTCTAAATCAATCCAACCGAGTTGGATTTGGGTATTGAATAACGAGGTCGGGTACGAAACAAAAATAGTGGCTATATCTCGCGTACATATGTAAAGCAAGATGCATAAGATATATCACAAACTCTCAACCTGTAGTCAATTATGGTTTGGGTCAAATCGAAGTCAGAAAAGATACTTTCATCATATATTTAACATTACTATCGGCCGATAAAAGAAATTTCAGAGCTAGGATCTATGTTGCTGATATTGAAGGCCATTGAAGGGATGTTAGCCTTGATGAGTTAAAATGTGACTCTGGGAGGAGTGTGGGATCTTGTGTATGATGTGACTAGAGAGAAAAGAGTAGAGAGAGAAAGTATAAATAAAATATATTTAATAATGCCCACCAACCTAGGAAAAAAGTGTTCCCTTATATAGTGGGTGAGGTGGCCCCCACTTATTTCCTTTGTAGTCCTCCCACTTTTACAATTTGGTCTCTCACTTCTAAAACCTTAAGAATATTCTCCTCTAATTAAATAATAAATACATCAATGGGACAACCACATTCATTTTACTTTACAAATAATACTTGGTTATTTATCTCCTCATTAGTAGCCCCCTCAGTCTTCAAGAGCTTGGGAATGAAGACTCATAAATTGGTCAGAATAGCCTCTGGCGAACTGCTGCGTCAGTAACGGTGCCTTCAAGAGTGGAGATGTGAAAATACGACTGCCTTGGGGTTCTTAGTTAGCCTTTGGGCATCTGTCGCTCTGCATTCCCGAGGCCATCGCTCCATTTCTCTATGAAACGCTATGGCCGACCTATTCTTAATCCTCAAAATACTTAGGAGAAAAAATCAATTATGTCTCTATTGGTGCAATCTTGGGCTATGGCATCGTTGGGCTCTGGTTGATGGGCCTCACTCGGGTTTAAAGGATTACCCTGCCCATCTGCGAAGTAGCCTGTTATTCTTCTTGGCGCTGGTGTACATGTGGGACTTGTTTGAGGAACACGTTAATTCAGACGTCGTCGCACGCCTACGAAGCTAACTCAATGATTACCTATTTCTTACGTAGCTGGTGATGACTTCCACGTGTCACTCCCTCATTCGAAGCATGTCTGATCACACACCTCTCTAGGAGACTCTTCAACTTCTTACAAATCTTTTCCTTTGGACTTCCCCATACAGAAAACGGTTAAGGCACAGGGCTGCCTATAAATATGCCTTCTCCTCAACCATAATTTACTTCCTCATAAAAAATTATATAGAGAGATAAGGTCTCCCTTAGCACTTCTAAAGAGAGAATCTATTGTGTTTATGAGAAAAAGAGTCTCAAAGAAAAATCAAAAGCCTAAAGAGAAACTGAAGCCTGTGTTCGGGTTTATTGATTGGCCCAACATTAGTGATAGGGCTGAAGAGTACCGTGCAACAGGATTGATTTGAGATACCAGCAAAACACCTTTTACACCCGTTCATCTTCCTCACAACCTTGTTCAATCAACACCAGTGCTTGCAGAGACATTTCTTGCACCAGAATTGTCTGTCGTTCAAAGTCCCGAAGCAATCCTTATGTCCTGCATCATGGCTTCTTGGTTGTCTGGTCGTGTTATGCCGGCGGAAGAGTACGTCGCCATGTCCGGGCTTTCTAAATCGCCAAGGCTACATTTCTTCAACTCTTCTTTGGGGAATCCCTGGAAGATCGTAAATGATTTCTTGGAAGGTGACAAGTCTTGAAAACATCGGTCATTTTTATTGGTTGTTGTTGGGAAAATTGACGACCCTATTCCCGCGAGAACCCGAGACGATTGTTGTGCATGTGGGTTCCTGATGGTAATACACACATTTTTTTATATCCAATCCTTTGTTTCAGTTTGCAAGGAGTATATTCAGGAGTTGAAAAATGATTACTTTGAGGATGCCAAGTTAACCTTCCAGGTACTAAAGATTAATGCTCGAAAGAACTGGGGTCGGGTATTCCACAGATGCTTCAATTACACCAATTTGATAATGAGCAACATGTGGCACTTCTCTAATGAACCCCTTACTATATAACAGTTGCGCCAACCACCCAGTTTAATTGACTTGGTAGCAAAGACCGACGCGCCTGATGCATATTTGTTTCTGCCGAAACGTAACAAGGCGCCTAGTAATCGTTCAAAATCTGATAAGATTTCCAAACAGGAAAATAAAAGTGAAGCTGAGGTTGGGGTTGAGGGAAAAGAACCGGGGGTAGCTTCTGATGTTGAAAAAGTTAACTATCCAGAAGAGGTGAAAAAGAAGAGGAAGAAATCTGTGGCTGATGGCAACGAGGCCAAAAGGCCAAAAGCATCGAAAAGAAAGGCTGATTCTAAGTTAGAGGTGGTTGGGACTGTTCCGCCACTTGGCGATAATATTACTATTCCATCACTCTTCGAGCAATATGGAGAGGGTGCTAAAGGCGAAGATCTTGCTGCTCCCGCAGCACTATCGGCAGGGTATGCCATTGTTGTAGTGATTCTCGATGAGAATGAAGTAGGTGAGCTTACGCCAGAGAAGAAAAAGGTCGCCCTTTTGATGTAAAGAGAGATGATGGTGCCTCATCAAGTGAGACAAAACTTCTCGTGTTATCGGTACCTGGTAGCCCATATACTTATGCTTTACAATGCAACGATGTCTTGTCTCTGTCGCTATATAGCATGATTGTACCATTGGCTATGAAAGAGAGACAGGCAGGGCTACTGAGCCAAAACTTGTCAGATGCCAAGGCACGAATAGCTGAGTTAGAGGCTGCGCTCAAAGAGAGAGACGAAGGAAAAAAGCTTCTGCACGAGAGAGCCAAAAACACGAAAGAGAAAGCGTTGAAGTCTGAGGCGGCTCTTACATCTCTTCAAGCAGAAAACAACTCCTTGAGCTCTTCTCTTTCCAGAGTCAAGAAATATCGAGATATTCAAGAGCGTCACTCAGTGGCATTGAGGTTCCAAAACCATTTTTTTCGTCACTTTGTGGCAAAGAAAAACAAAAAAAATTGATGAGATCCGAGCTGAAGGCAAGGCTGAAAACACTCGTTTTGCTGCCAAGTGTAAAAAACTGATGGAGAAAGAAACGGTCGATGCTAAAGCCGCTTACGTTTTGAACCTGCATAGCCTGTTTCCTGACCTGTCATTGGGCTCGATGTGGTTGGATGTTCCAGAAAAAGACCGCCCACCTGGTGCTATTTGCGAGGATGAGGAAATAGATGATACCGGTATGTCAGATGTCGATCCCGATGATGAAGATGTTTGAATTTGCTTGTTTTTGTAATATTCGCCCCCAGAGGCGTAATTGGTGAGGGAAACTGAAGTTATTTGTTGTTGTAACTTGTTTGTTCTCCATTTAAAAAGGGTCGGTTAATATGTAAATTTCTTTCACCACTGAAAATTTTCCTTTTGCATCGGGATAACTTGTTGATCAGTGAAAAACTGAAAAACCAATTAAGGTTCAGTACACTATGTAGATCAATTTTTTAACTGAAAGTTTCTCTTTTGAATCTGGATAATTCGTAGATCGGTTAAAAACTGAAAAACCAGTTGAGGTTCGATATATGATATAGATCAATTTTTCAATTGAAAATTTTCATTTTGGGTCGGGATAATTTGTAGATCAGTTAAAAACTGAAAAACTAGTTAAGGTTCGGTACATTATGTAGATCAATTTTTCAATTGAAAATTTCCATTTTGAGTCGGGATAAATTGTAGATCAGTTAAAAACTGAAAAACCAGTTAAGGTTCGGTATATTATGTAGATCAAATTTTCAATTGAAAAAGGTGTGGATTACCGAACTCAAGGATTATGTCTATCAACTCGTCAGATGATGGACTTTCCTTTAACATCACCTCCAAAAAAAACTTAAAGGCAAAAAGAGTAGATTAAACAGATCAGTTGCCATGGATGCCTCATTAAAACCTCATCGCGCTACCAAGGTAGGAAAGAGTGCACTCCCGATCAAAAGTTTTTACATAGTTTTAATTAATTAAAAAAAGAAACTGAAATTTAATCCAAATAAATCTTTAAATGCTCAATATTCCAAGGGAGCCTCAAGAGTTGCCCATGCTTATCTTGGAGTTTGTACGTGTCGTTCTTGAATTTTTCCACCACTTGATATGGGCCTTCCCAATTTGGAGCGAGCTTACCGAGGCTTTTGTCCTTGGTATGCAGAAAAACTCGTCTCAAAACCATATCTCCAACTTTAAACTCTCGTCGGCGGACTCTCGATGCATATCGACTCCTCATTAGGGTCTGGTAGTGTAGTGAATTTAACAAAGCTCGGCTTCGCTTCTTCTCTATTAAATTAAGGGCCAAAAATCGGTCGTTCGCATTACTGCTCTCGTCGTAGTTCCCGACCGTGAAAGAGGGGAAGATTGTCTCGGAAAGGGTCACCGCGTCCATTTTGTAAACCAGAGCGTAAGGTGATTCTTGAGTTGTTGTTTGGGGAGTTGTGCGGTAGGCCCAAAGCACTTAATGCAAATAGTCCAACCATTTGCCAACTTTTCCTTCTAAGTTTTTCTTGAGCCCGTCTATAATAGTTCGATTTTTTACCTCGACCTTTCTCTTCGCCTGTCGATGAAAATGAACCTAAAAACATTGCATGATTCCATGGGTTGAGCAAAAAGACTTCATTTCATTGCTATCAAACTATCGTCCATTGTCCATCGTGAGTCTCTGGGGGACCCCATATATGCAGCAGATGTTTGACCAAATGAATCTGATAATATCTTTAGTCTTCGTTCCCGATAACGGCTCAGCCTCCACCTATTTGGAGAAATAATCCACTACAACTACTATTATCTGTCGTCCGCCAGCTGCCATCGGTAGTGGTCCTACCAGATCGATTCCACATCGGTCAAAAGGGAGGCCTTCTGAGATTGATTCTAGGGAAACAACAGGCATATGAATTGCATTTGCAAATATTTGACAAGTATCACACGTCTTCACTAGGCCCTTTGCATCAATGGTTACGATCGGCCAATAAAAACCTATAAAGAAAACTCTCATTATCAAAGCTTTAAAGCCGCAATGAGCGGCCCTTTCTCCATCCTGAAGCTCAAACAAAATTATATGTGATTTGTTTGTTCCCAAACATCTCAGTAAAGGTCTGCTAAAAGATTTCTTGTAAAGTACTTCTCCCAAGAGCACATACCCCCGTGCTTTGTTTTGCACTTTTTTTGCCAATGCTCTCCTTTCTGGTAATGAACCTTCTGCTATAAATTTTATAATATCTCTTCTCTAGTCCGAAAGGGCCATCTGGCAAGCGATTTCGGGTCGGTTTTCGAGCTCCGTACTCTTTATAATTGACGGATTTTCTTGAGTTATTATCCACGGGTAGTTGTTCGAGCAAGATGTTGACGCGAGAGAGTCCGCAATCATGTTTTCATCCCTGGGAACGTGTTCGTAAGTTATTTTGGAAAAAGATGCAGCCAATACGCGCAACGCAGCCAGATACTAAACCAGATTCTCTTTTCTGGCTTCTGATGCACCCGACGCTTGGTTTATAAGTAACTGAGAATCACTAATGAGACGTACGTGTCCGGTTCCACACATTTGTGTCAGTCTCAAACTAGCTAGCGCGGCCTCATATTCAGTCTCATTATTGGATGTGGTAAAACCGAAACGGATTGTGTGGTGCATCATTATTCCCGAAGGTGTGGTTATTTGTACGCCTGTCATGCATCCACTGACATTTGACCCTTTATTGGTTCAGAATACCCATTCTTCTGGTCTGCTATCCTCGGGAGATTTCGGTTCTTCTGGTCGGCTCGAATGAAAATCTACCAAGAAGTCGCCTAAAGCTTGGCCTTTTATGAGAAAATTATATTCACTAAACTTCAATTGTCCACAAGTATGCGGTAAACTTCCTCTCCCGCAATTGTCATCCCAATTACGGCAGTGTCTTCACGAGGGCCTGTTATATCCATCATATCATCGTCGTCAAAATATAGGATTGGCGATGGACTCCCGCGCAAATGGGGAGACGTTCGAGACTCCAACTGAGTTGCTAGATTCAAAATGTGTCGTTTTTGGGAATAATTGGTGATCCTTGCCATGGAATCACCTCCTAAGATTGTCAGAGACTCAAAATATTGATAGAGACTACTTACCTTCTTCCGACCCTCCATAATTTCTTCTTCGATGACCCCTATAATATTTCGATTGATGTCGGGATCAAGGTATTCCACTGACACATCGAAAAGATCTGTCACCTCTGTTATGGCCATCATTGTTTCCGGTTTCTGTACTGCCACTATTTCTTTTGAAGCCGCTTCTTGTGCCCGTTTCTTCACATATTCGAGCAACTTCCCGTTTTCCAATAACATCTGTATTTCTTTTTTCAAAGAGATACAATCCTTAGTGTTGTGCCCTACATCCTCATGGTATCTACAGTATCGGTTATTCCTGCTCTCCCTGGGGGTCGGGATATGAAATGGTCTTCGGTAAATTCCACTCTTTTTGGTCTTCTTCTAGATGGTGGACACACATTCGGTCAGGTCAGCAAAGTAAACAGGTCAGATCCACTTGTTGGAAATAGGTCGGGTGACCACTTGATTATTTTTCTTAGCCTTCTGACCTTGAGGTGCTTGAGTTTTGACCGAGACTAGTTGAGCATCATGGGGAAGTGTGTTAATTGGTTGAGGCTGCGGGACATAGAAAGCCTGATTATTCTGCTTTGTAATGACCGAGGCCTGCGCGCTTTGTTGGAGTGGTGCTGCCAACTCGGACGCCTCTGTCTCCTCGATTAATATATATTTTTCCACTTAAGTTAAAAGGGTGGAAAAAGTAAATTCATAATCGATACCCTGTCAAGGCTACATTCTCTTCGCAATGATCAAGATCCGTTTTGGCATTGATAAAAAGTTTTGTGTAATCTCTTAGGCTCTCTCCCAACGTTTATCTGCAATTGACAATTGTGTCCCCATTTGCTCGGAAGATCTCGCTTCCATCAAACTGCTACCGAAACATTACCCAAAACATCTCGAAGTTTTTAATACAGCCCTGTGGCAACTTGTTATACCATTTGGGGGCACGATCTTTGAAAGTCATCGAAAAGGCTAGGCACAGAAGCTTGTCATCGTTGTCAAAACTTAACATAAAGTTTTTGAAGGCCTCCAAATGGTTATCCAGATCCTTTTTGCCATTGTACTTTTCAAATTTGGATATGTCAATATTTTCAGGGAGATGTCCTGACACTATTTTTTCTAACAATGGCGTCTCTCTCCAATTAAGTCCAAATCCTAAAGCGCCTCCACCGAGGCCCTCGGTGGGAATACCGTACAATCCCTCATTATTTGGATCGATGAACTGACTGCTAACCCTGTACCCGTGTGTTTGGCTTCCCGATAGTTTCCATTGAACTTGAGGTAACACTACCCGCTCTTCCTTGCTCGCTGTCAATATTTTTTCTTTCTCATGAGAGTTCGGCGTTCTTTTTTCGGTGTTGTCCCTCTTGAGTTTTAGAGAGTTGAACAACCTTAATTTTTCATGTCGGGATTTATTCTTCCTTGTGGGTTTATTTTGTCTGGTTTTGCGTAAGAATTATCTACCCAAAGACTCGTCCGAAGTGAAATCAGTAGAATTGCCTTGATCCTGTTTTGAAGGACGTTTGGTCCTTCTTTCCATTTCCTGACCTAGTTCGAGTTCCCGATGACCCCGGCCATGGGAATTATTTTTGTTTCGATTTTCACCCGAAGAATTTTTCTTTGTCAGTGCCAATCATATGTTCCTTACCTTTATCTTCTCGGGTCCTCTTTTCGCTTAAAGCTTTCTCTTTTTCAGCGTTTAGTTTTGCGATATCTTCCATTAGCTGTTCTCTCGTCATGATCAGAGTTGACTGCTTATCCCGTCCCTATCCATAGTGGTCATGTTCGAGAAATCTCTCGCCCTCGGATATCGATCCAACTCGGGTCGCAACTCTTCTGATCCCGTCCATGGGACGGCCACAGTTATTTTACTTTACAAATAATATTCTTAGTCTTGTACTTGGTGATTTATCTCCAAATCAAGTCTGATTCAATATCTCATGCATTAAAAATCAAGAATGGTGTTGTTCCCATCCTTCTTGGCTCAAGAAGTTCCCATTCTCCATCTCAAGCTTTGGTCTCTCCTTTACAAATTCAAAAGATTGTAATTTTTAAATTTCTTTAAGGTGTATCATTTTCTCAATTTGGATGTCAAGTTAAGACTTCCAAGGATTTTTCTCAATCCTTTCTTTGTACAAACACTTATATTTTTAGAAATAAAATTTATATTTTTTCAAATAAAAAATTTCTAAAGGTCGAGGCATCCAAATTAAAAAAAAATGCATTATAAATAAGCACCACTTGTTGAAAACAAACTAGCTGATGCATTAGCTTCTATAGCAGGCATCACTTTTGACCTATGGGTCATTTACCCAGAAATTATCACAAGGTGACAAAAGTCAAGCCTTGCACAACAAAATTTGTGGCCATGAACATTGATGATCCACACGATTAGCGAACACGAATCTGAGTTTACCTCATGCAAAAGATCTCTCAATTTCCAGAGTTGAAGCTAGAAGTGTTAAAATGTGATCCACTCGTTACACTGCGTATGACACAATTCTCTACCATCAAGGTCTCTCACGATCCATTCTTTGATGTTCAGGGTCAGAAAAATATGACTTCATACTCGAACAACTCCACG
Source organism: Limnanthes douglasii subsp. nivea (assembly GCA_036936605.1). NCBI lineage: Eukaryota > Viridiplantae > Streptophyta > Magnoliopsida > Brassicales > Limnanthaceae > Limnanthes > Limnanthes douglasii. The sequence continues at coordinate 358,532,383 of JAUPFV010000001.1, forward strand.
AAAAAAAGAGAAGTTACCATTGTAGGAAAAAACTATCTTGGTATAAAAAATATTATTGGGTAGCCAACTATCCGTGAGGGCGCTATGTCACTCGTGCGGCACTGTGAAAAATACAAAAAATTTATGAGTACGTTTCATACCCTCAACGATACAAATGAATTCGTTCTTTGCAAAAAAAAATTTAACATATGAGGGTTGGACATGGTGGAGACCTTACCAAATGCGCTCAGTGGAAAACAATTTCTCTTAGTTATAGTCGACTACTTTCCCAAATAAGTGAAGGCCAAACATTTGGTGAGGATTCGAGCCAAATGATAAAAGTATAATAATTAGATAATAATATGAAAATAAGGTTATATTGTATTAGGAGTAATTATATCCTACAAATAATGGTATAATATACCTTTTATACTTATAACAACTTAAAGATTAATATAAATAGAGGTTCAGCAAAAATTAAATGAGCTATTTTCATTTTTTACTAACAAATCATCTTTCTAACTTTATTTCTCTTAAAACTTATCTCTCTCACATGTTAGTTAAATGCATCCAACAAAATATTTTTTCTATACTAATCTATTTTTCAGATGACTTATTTATTATACATTTTCATTCTTTTAAGAGTTATTCAAATCATTTTCCATTGACAGTTTATTTTTGACGAGCTTTTATCCTCATCAAATAGGTCCATCTCTAAGAACATATTTTGTGTCCCATTCAAATATTATTATAATTATGCTTTTGAATGGAAATAAATAAAGATAAAATTTTGACGAGGTAATAAAGGAAAGACGTTTGACATTGTATAAAATAAATTTGCATGTTTTCACTACAGATTCGAAATGAATATGATTCAACAAGATCGATAAAATTTCAGTGTTTGGTTCTTGTTTGGTTTTATTTGGTCCTGATTTGTTATTTGGTTCTTGACTAAGGTGTGGTTGATGAGTCATCAGAGCTTCGTGGTTCAAATCTAAACTAAATTTAGGATTTTTTTTTCTTGATTGTGATTTCTATATGTGTAATCATTGTGAACATGACCTCCAACAATACAACTGTGCATATATGTTAACGATTTTGGTGTACAGTCAAGATTAAGAACATATTTTTTAGATATCACGATAGTTGAGTCTGTGGACGAAGAGGAAGAACAACATTTCAAATTTCTTGAGCCACAAAATGTTGAAGTTTTATCCTCTAAATTCAAGAAACCATAACGTTATTTGAGTTAGAGATGCAAATCGATGATAATAAACTATGGGATAAGATTGTCTTTGAAAACCAATCACCTGTAGATTCATGTGTGCAGTCCAATAACAAACGATAAACTTTAAAAGTGTGCTTAAGTAGTTGTTCATGGAATAAAATTTTGTTTAAGTGAATTTGACCTAAGTCAAAAAACAAGATAATTTAGTTTACACGTGATAAAAAAATATGGAAATTAAAATAAATAGTTTGCAAGTGAATAAGGGTGCTTAAGCAATTAGTCTTGGATGCACATAGTACGAGTCTTTTATTTAATAATATTTTTTATGCCGACAGATCTTCAAAAATACTTGAAAGCATAAGGTTATTATATTTCCCCGTATTTCGATTTTGTATCAAACTAGTCTTTTTCGTTCACTTTTGTCTCGCAGTAGCCTCATACGTTTTAACATTTTACATGTTTAGCCCCTCCGGGTGTGTAATTGCTTGGGAGCTACCCGTGGCAGATCAAACAATATATTTTTTTGTCTCACATTGGGTTTCTCAAATATGTTGTCAATAATACACACACAATATTTTGCAGATAATATTCAAATTTAAAGGGTGAGTATTATTGGTAAAAATTGGAAAGACCAAATATAAGACAAAAAATCTAGTGTTTGAGTTGTCACGCGGTAGTTTTTAAGAAATCAAACATGTGAAAGGACTACATATGAAAGGACTACATATGAAAAGTTTTGATATTATGGGCTAGTTGGAGAAAAAAGTGAATGAAATGGATTAGTTTGAGACAAGTGCGAAACATAGAAGATTAATTGTGATTTTTAGCTAGATATTATACAAAAATAATTAAAAATATATCTCATTATGAGATAAAAACCTTGCAAATTGATCGAGGTGGTGAGTTTTTATCTAAGATTTTTTTCTTCAAATTTTTGTAAAGAGAAATGTGTCGAACGTCATCTCACCGCAGCATACACTCCACAACAAAACATGTTGTGGAGTGTAGAAAATACGTTGTAATGAATACTGTAAAAAATCTTCTTAAGAGCATGTTAGTTCGAGTAGTCTTTAAGGCGAGGTAGTACAACATATGGTGTATCTCTTAAATTGTTTGCAAATAAAAAATTTAGGGAATCACAGCCCCTTTGAAATATGGTTTGGTAAGAAACCTCACTTTGAGTATCTGCGAGTTTATGGTTGCACAACACATGTAACGATTGCAGGACTACACATGAAGAGATTTGATGATAGAAGTCAAAATATGGTGGACTTTGGCATCGAGAACATTACCACGACACGTAGATCGTAGGCGTAAGAAAAATCATGATGGTGGATAGATTTCATTTGAAGAAGATAAGAAGTAGAAGTGGTTCAGCAACGACGATAGCAAACATATTAGTGCGGATTTTACAGTTTTAAAAAGCAATAAAGACTATAATATTAGGAATGTATTGATACGCCTACACCAACAAGGCTATAAATGACATCATCTAGCTTTATTCCAGCAACTAGATGATATGACGAACTTTCCAAAAATAGGAAAATTAAGTGGAAGTACAACAAGGTCCACAAAAGATGATTGTCCAAAGAAATAACACTCTCTAGCTGAAATTTATGGTGATACAACAGAAGATGAGTTGCGTCCCAGAGTTCAAGTGCAGCAACAAAGAGTTGACTTTTGTGAAGTTTTCAAACCTATGACTAAACTCGATACTCTGAGATTAATTATTTCCCTTGCACTCCAACATCGATGGGAGATTCAAATCAACATTTCGAAACGGTGACCTCAAACAAGAAGTATATGTTGTCTAACTATTTTGTAATCAAGAATAGACAACAAACGTTGTAGAAGTAGGTAGATCCTATTTTTATAGACGCATCATCTCATGTCTAAGGAACTTAATACATACTCGTACATGTTTATCCCATGCTATCGGGCTCATAAGTATGCACATAGAAAAACCTACTCTAACATCATTAAACAATCAAACACAATTTTTGCTACGTGAAAGCGTCTACAAATTACGGATTATATTATGAAAAGGGAAAGGATCCTAAGATCTATTTAATTTTAGTGAAAATTATTTAGTTGAAGACACCGACGATAGAAAGAGGACCATATTTCAATCGAAATATGGTTATTTAGGAAACTAAAAAACAACAAACTGTAACATTGTCTTCATATGAGAGTGAATTTATGGCAAACAGATGCATCGTCATGTCAAAACTTATGGTTAAGAAACTTGTTGAGTGAGGTGGCCAAAATTAAACCAAAATCGATAAGCCTATATTGTTGACGATAAATTTACAATTGCATTAATAGAAAACTTCTCATTTCACAAACGCGAGAACCTTATGGTTATGTTATTCGTTTGCACTAGAGAACAACGTGCTAATATTATAACAAAAACTCTAACAATGATTAAATTTGCAAAGATACAGGAGTTACTCCAAGTAAGATATTTCAATCCAAGTCAAATAATTTTTTTATTATTAAAAATTAATAAACTTAACACATGGTGTTAGGTAGTTATCTAGTTAGTTATTTTACTTGCCTATTTAAAACAATCTTATATCGTTTTATTAAAATGTGAATGTAAAATATTATTTTTTACATCAATTAACTTTTTTTTTTCAAAACATAAACATTTTGGTGTGCCTTTATTATTATCAAACCCAACAAAAACAAAAACATCGGTGTGCCACTATTATTAAGCATCAAAACCAACAAAAACTAGATTAGTTTTAGCCGATAGATGTATCATTTTCCTCAATTCCTAATAAATTTTATGTCAATCATATAATCCTAAACTCTATTCGTAACTTTTTAGGCATCATTTTAGTATATTTAATTAGATACAAACAATTATATTTCGTTGCAGTGGCAGATCTAAGGGGTGACCATATATTCCATAGACCATCCCAAATTCTAAAAGTAAGTTTGATATAGTAGTGGAAGTGTTCAGTTTATCTGCCCCTGCTTTGTTGATTAATAGTAAAGGTGTGTTGAATAAAAAGGAAAAACAACATGAGGCTGAAGAGACCATCGTTGCATGACCTTTTGCATGTTGACTCTCTGTCATTTTGGTAATAAAACCAATACAAAACTATCCAAAAATCCCTAGTGATGGTCGTATTCATTGGAGAGAAAGTGCAAGCTTGACAAAACTAAACGTGGGTGCAATTATATATATATACTAAAGTAAAAGAGGGGTTCAATGTGCTTATGAACATTAACCTCTCTTTTACTCATTTACCATTTAATTACCATCTATACAATTTACTAGATATATAGTTGAATGTCAGATTAGTGTTTTAGTATTCAGCCACTTGTTTATTGGGCTTAGCGTTTGCGTCTATGCTCATATTGAAAGTTAGATTAATCTTTTAGTATTTGGACAGTTGTTTATTGAGCTTAGTGTTTGCGTCTACACGTGTAAAGTATTATACGCTTAACAGGTGACGCGTGTAAATTACAATCGGTGACATCAACATAAATATCGGCTGTGTCATTTTCATTCTCTTAGTAAATATTTGCATTTTATCTCTATTCTCTCTAGTGATTCTGTTCAAATGTTTGAATCTTCTCTATATTCTCTCTACTAATTCTGTTCAAATGTTTGCATTTCCTCTTTACTCTCTCTACTAATTTTGTTCAAATGTTACAGAATCCTTTGGTCTTCAGCCTCTACAAGATGTTTTTTAAGTAATTTAGTTTCTATTACAGTTTTTTTGGATACTATGTTTATATGTTTAGGTTGATTTTTATTTTTTTACTCTCTCAATCTGGTCAAATTCGTCTTCTCTTCTGTTTTTTATGGTTTTATTGTTATTTTATTTTATTTTCTAACTTTTTTTTTTCTGAAATTAAAATAATTTCATTGTGAAGTTAAGCTTTTGTTTGTTTATTTATTTAAGTTTTGAGTTTTTTTTTTCTCTTTACCTCTTATTCTCTCCAAATCAGGTCTCTTTTAATTAGAGTTTAATGCTTGGTTTTTTAATTCAGGATTTTTAAAATTTTAAAAAATTTACTATATATTCCGTTGAAAAAGATTTGGAGGTCGTAATTGGTGACAAGAGAGGAACAATTAGTTCACCATTATACTGGTACGATATCCATATTCAACAAAACAAAATTCGTCAAAACTTGCGGATATTAAAATAACTCAAAGTACATCAAATATTTTTATCTATTTTTATTTATTATTATAATTGTTATTCAGTCTAATTAAGTTTATTTTTAAGTTTAATTATGAAAAATTTAAATTTATTTTAATAAAAATTATTAATAAAAAGTCTAATAATTGTATATTAGATTCTTACCAAATAAAAAGAATATTTCTAACAATAAAATAAATTTCGAATAATGTATAATAATTAATGGCAAAATAATTATTTAATTTTTTTTTTATTTTCATATAATACCATATATTATTTTAATTAAAATATTTGATTTCCATAAAAATGACTAATACCGAGTCTTTGTTTGAGTTTCTTTATGTGACGGAAACTTTTTAAAGATATTTTCTAAAAGAGATGTTTTTAGAGAACAAAAAAGCTACTTCTAATTGTTGCATGAATTTTACAAAATTTTGGTGCCATACCCACAACTTAAGTTCGAGGTTGTATGTATCCTTCTTATTTTTTACCTCTCCACATTAGCTTGGGTTTATATGCTCGATTTTCTTTATTTTATTACTGACTTAACTTTCTCTGTATAATTGTTTCGTCTACAGTCGATTTGTCTATTTGTCTGGTAAAACTTCAAAAGAAGCTTTAGAGTCTATGGACTATCTCTATACAGCTAAGTTTAAAATTTTATTTTCTTTATTTTCTTTTTTAGGATTTGATTATTTCCAATTTTCTTTTAGAATATTATGGTAGATCAAAATTTTAATTTAATTGATCTTTAATTTTGCATATACACAAAGTTCATGTCTTACCAGTTTTATTTTCATCTCATTTAAGCTCTCTGTATATAAATCAAAATTGAGATTTTATAACTTAAACAAATTATAAAAAAGCTAAAAAGAAAGGGTCCATCAACTTTTATATGCATCTTTCTAAACCTACCTATATGTACAGGTAACAAATGGAACCTTTTGGCTATAATATCAACCAGTTAAGCCGGCATACATGGGCATAGAAATGAGGAAGTATGATAAAAGAAAGTATGATAAAATAATTTATGTGATACGGGTATGTAAAATTATACATCAAACTTTATATAACAAAAAACAAATACAGTCATATATATATATATATATATATATATATATATATATATATATATATATATATAACCGCTTTTGCAAGCAACTCATAAACTTCTATAGGACCTCTGCTTTTAATTGGCTTCCCTTCATCATTTATCACTCTCAATTTGATGTAGTATAGATCAACTAAAAGGTCTAGTATTTATAATATGAAAGTGTTTTAACGAAATACGTTCTCTTCGGGAACATATTAATACAAAAGAGGAACGGACACGGCTAAACCAAGACCCAATTTCTTTATAGTGAGATCCCAAAATCTGATTTTATTTTATTTTATGTAATTACAAAAATGCCATTAAATATAAAAACCATAATTCTTTGGACATCTCATTTTTACCTCCTCTCCTTTCTCTCTCGTCTCTACTTTTCTCTCTAATTTTCATAAAAAACCCAAAAACCCATAAAGCCATTAACTCAAAAAACAATAAATTCAACTATAAATCCTAGTTTTTAAAACTAAAACACATACATTTTTACTATCTGTATCTTCTCTCTCAACTACCTATCTCTCTAATATTCAACATAAACCCATAAACCCATGAACCTAAAAAAACAAAAAATCATCTCTAAATATATGGCTTGAGGAAAAATTTATATTTTTACATAAATTCACACTTTTTCGTGCGCCGTTTCGTACATTCGTGCGTGGATTTGGCCGAAATCACGCATGTTCGTGCGTGAATTTGGCCGAAATCACGCATGTTCGTGCGTGAATTTGGTCAAATCTTTGCGCTTTTATGCCGGATTTTGTCAAATTCTTGCGCTTTCTTGCCAAATTTTGTCAACTAAAAACACTTTCATACCTTATTTAGCGTGTGTATTCTTACCATTTTTAACCACACGTAGAAATTGAACGTTCTAAAAAAATGATGGTGAATATTTTATATATTTTTTATTAATTTTATTTTCAATTATTCTATTTATTTAATACATTTATAAAAATACAGTAAAAAAGTTATATATATATATATATATAGATTATAAATTTATTTGTACTATTAAGATATATATATATATATTATAAATTATATAAGGAATGTGTGGAACACACATTTCTTTATTTGTACCAAAGGCATTAAGGTATATATATATTATAACTTATATAAGAAATGTGGAACAGACACATTTCCACGCACGGACGTGCGTGGAAATAGGCAGATGCACGCAACGGACGTGCGTGGAAATAGGCAGATGCACACGCACGTCCGTGCGTGGAAATGTCTGTTCCAGAATACCCATTTGTAAATCTTAGATCTAGTTTTACAGCTCCAAATTCAGCAAAACTTATACCAAATTGAAGCGAACAACCTAATTAAGCATATACATATAATCAAACAACCAAACAACAACTACAAGTGGAGGAAAATTCGATTTTTATATCCGAAAAATAAACTCTAAATATCACTACAAATATAAATCCAAATTTTAAAAAAATAGCACAATGGTGTAGAGAATTCATATTTTAACAAGTCTATGCGGTTGGATTTTAAATATCTAGCATTTTCAAATATTGGATTAGAGAGAGTTAGGGTTTTCGAAAAAAGAAAATTGTAGAATTTGGAAATTTTTGTATTTATATCGATGGCATTTTTGTAAATAAGAGGGGTCTCGTTATAGCCAAGCCGGGTCTCACTATAACCGGGTCTCGTTATAGAAAAAACGGGTCTTGAATTAGCCTAGCCCAAGAGGAACAACTCGGAAAAATCATGGTTTAAGAAATTGTGCATGGCTCTTTAAAAATGAGCAAGGTGTTTTGAATGTACTTTTACAGTCTCTGTATATATTATACTGTTTTAAAATGAGTACGTTACCCTCATTTACTAGAGTAGGTTTTTTTGGCTTACCCCTTCCTATGTTATTAGTAAAACACTAACAGTTTTAAAATTAGTGTACTCATTTACTAGATTAGTAAAACACTAACAGCTTTAAAATTAGTGTACTCATTTACTAGAGTAGGCTTTTTTGGCTTGCCCCTTCCTATGTTATTAGTAAAACAACCCTTATCTTGTTCCGGCCTACTCTTGCCGGGGTTTTATTGATCCAACGCAGGTACTTGTGAATTTGTTATGAAAGGTCTAGTGTAGCGCTTATTCTTTTGAAAAGGTTCTTACTGATATAGGATATGATTTAGGTTTCATATGATATCAAGTACCTTCTTGAATACATTAATGAAAATGATTAAAGCTATTTAAGTTTTTGAACGTATTTATGTTTTCTTACCAATGAAAAACGATTGTTTAGGAGGCATTTATCATCACAAGATTCTCCAACAATTACCAACCAATACTTCGATTGGTTGCTGTAGCTCATATAAATAATAAATGTAGAAACTTATTTAAATGTAGAAACCGACATGAGCATGTCTGACAAGATTAAGTATTAGATTGGATCTAGAATACAATAATAATTATATAATAAGAAAAGGGTTCCCAAAATCACGATGAGAAAGCCAGTTCCTCACTGGTACAGATTAACAGTCATCCGGGATATATATGTTCCCCTAATCATCAATATAAGCAAGGACAACAATAAGGCATACAGAGGAACACTTCAAAGTACGGCCAACTAGAGGCCAGCAGACTAGATGTTATTAAGAAAGTCCTAATATCTGCAGTCTCTACCTGGCTTAGTTTGGATCTGTAAAAACGTCCGCATTAAAAAACAGACTGCACAGTGCAGCAACAAAATTATTCAAGAAAACTCTTCTGCTAAAAGTAACTTCAAAAAATCACAATGGACGAAAATAATTAAATTAATAAGAACATGTATAGACAAGGTACTCATATGAAACAGAAAGTTCAAAGAGACGAGGACAAGACTGTTCGATTTTATATGTGCACCAGTTGGACATATGGCCTGTCTAGTGGTATGATTTCACTTTGGGATCTTTCTTGGAATCTAGAGCTGAGGAGTCACATGGATCATTTTTACATATACGTAATGCGTATAAACGAAGAGAAAACACTAGTACCAGAAAATGAAATGTCAAAGAGAAGCAATCCAAGTCTCATCAAAGGCAGAGAGACTGCAGCCATTTATGACTTCCGTAAATTTAAAATCTATGCATTTAGATGGTCTACTGAGATGAGATTTACGCGCAACGCAGCCAGATACTAAACCAGATTCTCTTTTCTGGCTTCTGATGCACCCGACGCTTGGTTTATAAGTAACTGAGAATCACTAATGAGACGTACGTGTCCGGTTCCACACATTTGTGTCAGTCTCAAACTAGCTAGCGCGGCCTCATATTCAGTCTCATTATTGGATGTGGTAAAACCGAAACGGATTGTGTGGTGCATCATTATTCCCGAAGGTGTGGTTATTTGTACGCCTGTCATGCATCCACTGACATTTGACCCTTTATTGGTTCAGAATACCCATTCTTCTGGTCTGCTATCCTCGGGAGATTTCGGTTCTTCTGGTCGGCTCGAATGAAAATCTACCAAGAAGTCGCCTAAAGCTTGGCCTTTTATGAGAAAATTATATTCACTAAACTTCAATTGTCCACAAGTATGCGGTAAACTTCCTCTCCCGCAATTGTCATCCCAATTACGGCAGTGTCTTCACGAGGGCCTGTTATATCCATCATATCATCGTCGTCAAAATATAGGATTGGCGATGGACTCCCGCGCAAATGGGGAGACGTTCGAGACTCCAACTGAGTTGCTAGATTCAAAATGTGTCGTTTTTGGGAATAATTGGTGATCCTTGCCATGGAATCACCTCCTAAGATTGTCAGAGACTCAAAATATTGATAGAGACTACTTACCTTCTTCCGACCCTCCATAATTTCTTCTTCGATGACCCCTATAATATTTCGATTGATGTCGGGATCAAGGTATTCCACTGACACATCGAAAAGATCTGTCACCTCTGTTATGGCCATCATTGTTTCCGGTTTCTGTACTGCCACTATTTCTTTTGAAGCCGCTTCTTGTGCCCGTTTCTTCACATATTCGAGCAACTTCCCGTTTTCCAATAACATCTGTATTTCTTTTTTCAAAGAGATACAATCCTTAGTGTTGTGCCCTACATCCTCATGGTATCTACAGTATCGGTTATTCCTGCTCTCCCTGGGGGTCGGGATATGAAATGGTCTTCGGTAAATTCCACTCTTTTTGGTCTTCTTCTAGATGGTGGACACACATTCGGTCAGGTCAGCAAAGTAAACAGGTCAGATCCACTTGTTGGAAATAGGTCGGGTGACCACTTGATTATTTTTCTTAGCCTTCTGACCTTGAGGTGCTTGAGTTTTGACCGAGACTAGTTGAGCATCATGGGGAAGTGTGTTAATTGGTTGAGGCTGCGGGACATAGAAAGCCTGATTATTCTGCTTTGTAATGACCGAGGCCTGCGCGCTTTGTTGGAGTGGTGCTGCCAACTCGGACGCCTCTGTCTCCTCGATTAATATATATTTTTCCACTTAAGTTAAAAGGGTGGAAAAAGTAAATTCATAATCGATACCCTGTCAAGGCTACATTCTCTTCGCAATGATCAAGATCCGTTTTGGCATTGATAAAAAGTTTTGTGTAATCTCTTAGGCTCTCTCCCAACGTTTATCTGCAATTGACAATTGTGTCCCCATTTGCTCGGAAGATCTCGCTTCCATCAAACTGCTACCGAAACATTACCCAAAACATCTCGAAGTTTTTAATACAGCCCTGTGGCAACTTGTTATACCATTTGGGGGCACGATCTTTGAAAGTCATCGAAAAGGCTAGGCACAGAAGCTTGTCATCGTTGTCAAAACTTAACATAAAGTTTTTGAAGGCCTCCAAATGGTTATCCAGATCCTTTTTGCCATTGTACTTTTCAAATTTGGATATGTCAAATATTTTCAGGGAGATGTCCTGACACTATTTTTTCTAACAATGGCGTCTCTCTCCAATTAAGTCCAAATCCTAAAGCGCCTCCACCGAGGCCCTCGGTGGGAATACCGTACAATCCCTCATTATTTGGATCGATGAACTGACTGCTAACCCTGTACCCGTGTGTTTGGCTTCCCGATAGTTTCCATTGAACTTGAGGTAACACTACCCGCTCTTCCTTGCTCGCTGTCAATATTTTTTCTTTCTCATGAGAGTTCGGCGTTCTTTTTTCGGTGTTGTCCCTCTTGAGTTTTAGAGAGTTGAACAACCTTAATTTTTCATGTCGGGATTTATTCTTCCTTGTGGGTTTATTTTGTCTGGTTTTGCGTAAGAATTATCTACCCAAAGACTCGTCCGAAGTGAAATCAGTAGAATTGCCTTGATCCTGTTTTGAAGGACGTTTGGTCCTTCTTTCCATTTCCTGACCTAGTTCGAGTTCCCGATGACCCCGGCCATGGGAATTATTTTTGTTTCGATTTTCACCCGAAGAATTTTTCTTTGTCAGTGCCAATCATATGTTCCTTACCTTTATCTTCTCGGGTCCTCTTTTCGCTTAAAGCTTTCTCTTTTTCAGCGTTTAGTTTTGCGATATCTTCCATTAGCTGTTCTCTCGTCATGATCAGAGTTGACTGCTTATCCCGTCCCTATCCATAGTGGTCATGTTCGAGAAATCTCTCGCCCTCGGATATCGATCCAACTCGGGTCGCAACTCTTCTGATCCCGTCCATGGGACGGCCACAGTTATTTTACTTTACAAATAATATTCTTAGTCTTGTACTTGGTGATTTATCTCCAAATCAAGTCTGATTCAATATCTCATGCATTAAAAATCAAGAATGGTGTTGTTCCCATCCTTCTTGGCTCAAGAAGTTCCCATTCTCCATCTCAAGCTTTGGTCTCTCCTTTACAAATTCAAAAGATTGTAATTTTTAAATTTCTTTAAGGTGTATCATTTTCTCAATTTGGATGTCAAGTTAAGACTTCCAAGGATTTTTCTCAATCCTTTCTTTGTACAAACACTTATATTTTTAGAAATAAAATTTATATTTTTTCAAATAAAAAATTTCTAAAGGTCGAGGCATCCAAATTAAAAAAAAATGCATTATAAATAAGCACCACTTGTTGAAAACAAACTAGCTGATGCATTAGCTTCTATAGCAGGCATCACTTTTGACCTATGGGTCATTTACCCAGAAATTATCACAAGGTGACAAAAGTCAAGCCTTGCACAACAAAATTTGTGGCCATGAACATTGATGATCCACACGATTAGCGAACACGAATCTGAGTTTACCTCATGCAAAAGATCTCTCAATTTCCAGAGTTGAAGCTAGAAGTGTTAAAATGTGATCCACTCGTTACACTGCGTATGACACAATTCTCTACCATCAAGGTCTCTCACGATCCATTCTTTGATGTTCAGGGTCAGAAAAATATGACTTCATACTCGAACAACTCCACGAAAAAAAGAGAAGTTACCATTGTAGGAAAAAACTATCTTGGTATAAAAAATATTATTGGGTAGCCAACTATCCGTGAGGGCGCTATGTCACTCGTGCGGCACTGTGAAAAATACAAAAAATTTATGAGTACGTTTCATACCCTCAACGATACAAATGAATTCGTTCTTTGCAAAAAAAAATTTAACATATGAGGGTTGGACATGGTGGAGACCTTACCAAATGCGCTCAGTGGAAAACAATTTCTCTTAGTTATAGTCGACTACTTTCCCAAATAAGTGAAGGCCAAACATTTGGTGAGGATTCGAGCCAAATGATAAAAGTATAATAATTAGATAATAATATGAAAATAAGGTTATATTGTATTAGGAGTAATTATATCCTACAAATAATGGTATAATATACCTTTTATACTTATAACAACTTAAAGATTAATATAAATAGAGGTTCAGCAAAAATTAAATGAGCTATTTTCATTTTTTACTAACAAATCATCTTTCTAACTTTATTTCTCTTAAAACTTATCTCTCTCACATGTTAGTTAAATGCATCCAACAAAATATTTTTTCTATACTAATCTATTTTTCAGATGACTTATTTATTATACATTTTCATTCTTTTAAGAGTTATTCAAATCATTTTCCATTGACAGTTTATTTTTGACGAGCTTTTATCCTCATCAAATAGGTCCATCTCTAAGAACATATTTTGTGTCCCATTCAAATATTATTATAATTATGCTTTTGAATGGAAATAAATAAAGATAAAATTTTGACGAGGTAATAAAGGAAAGACGTTTGACATTGTATAAAATAAATTTGCATGTTTTCACTACAGATTCGAAATGAATATGATTCAACAAGATCGATAAAATTTCAGTGTTTGGTTCTTGTTTGGTTTTATTTGGTCCTGATTTGTTATTTGGTTCTTGACTAAGGTGTGGTTGATGAGTCATCAGAGCTTCGTGGTTCAAATCTAAACTAAATTTAGGATTTTTTTTTTCTTGATTGTGATTTCTATATGTGTAATCATTGTGAACATGACCTCCAACAATACAACTGTGCATATATGTTAACGATTTTGGTGTACAGTCAAGATTAAGAACATATTTTTTAGATATCACGATAGTTGAGTCTGTGGACGAAGAGGAAGAACAACATTTCAAATTTCTTGAGCCACAAAATGTTGAAGTTTTATCCTCTAAATTCAAGAAACCATAACGTTATTTGAGTTAGAGATGCAAATCGATGATAATAAACTATGGGATAAGATTGTCTTTGAAAACCAATCACCTGTAGATTCATGTGTGCAGTCCAATAACAAACGATAAACTTTAAAAGTGTGCTTAAGTAGTTGTTCATGGAATAAAATTTTGTTTAAGTGAATTTGACCTAAGTCAAAAAACAAGATAATTTAGTTTACACGTGATAAAAAAATATGGAAATTAAAATAAATAGTTTGCAAGTGAATAAGGGTGCTTAAGCAATTAGTCTTGGATGCACATAGTACGAGTCTTTTATTTAATAATATTTTTTATGCCGACAGATCTTCAAAAATACTTGAAAGCATAAGGTTATTATATTTCCCCGTATTTCGATTTTGTATCAAACTAGTCTTTTTCGTTCACTTTTGTCTCGCAGTAGCCTCATACGTTTTAACATTTTACATGTTTAGCCCCTCCGGGTGTGTAATTGCTTGGGAGCTACCCGTGGCAGATCAAACAATATATTTTTTTGTCTCACATTGGGTTTCTCAAATATGTTGTCAATAATACACACACAATATTTTGCAGATAATATTCAAATTTAAAGGGTGAGTATTATTGGTAAAAATTGGAAAGACCAAATATAAGACAAAAAATCTAGTGTTTGAGTTGTCACGCGGTAGTTTTTAAGAAATCAAACATGTGAAAGGACTACATATGAAAGGACTACATATGAAAAGTTTTGATATTATGGGCTAGTTGGAGAAAAAAGTGAATGAAATGGATTAGTTTGAGACAAGTGCGAAACATAGAAGATTAATTGTGATTTTTAGCTAGATATTATACAAAAATAATTAAAAATATATCTCATTATGAGATAAAAACCTTGCAAATTGATCGAGGTGGTGAGTTTTTATCTAAGATTTTTTTCTTCAAATTTTTGTAAAGAGAAATGTGTCGAACGTCATCTCACCGCAGCATACACTCCACAACAAAACATGTTGTGGAGTGTAGAAAATACGTTGTAATGAATACTGTAAAAAATCTTCTTAAGAGCATGTTAGTTCGAGTAGTCTTTAAGGCGAGGTAGTACAACATATGGTGTATCTCTTAAATTGTTTGCAAATAAAAAATTTAGGGAATCACAGCCCCTTTGAAATATGGTTTGGTAAGAAACCTCACTTTGAGTATCTGCGAGTTTATGGTTGCACAACACATGTAACGATTGCAGGACTACACATGAAGAGATTTGATGATAGAAGTCAAAATATGGTGGACTTTGGCATCGAGAACATTACCACGACACGTAGATCGTAGGCGTAAGAAAAATCATGATGGTGGATAGATTTCATTTGAAGAAGATAAGAAGTAGAAGTGGTTCAGCAACGACGATAGCAAACATATTAGTGCGGATTTTACAGTTTTAAAAAGCAATAAAGACTATAATATTAGGAATGTATTGATACGCCTACACCAACAAGGCTATAAATGACATCATCTAGCTTTATTCCAGCAACTAGATGATATGACGAACTTTCCAAAAATAGGAAAATTAAGTGGAAGTACAACAAGGTCCACAAAAGATGATTGTCCAAAGAAATAACACTCTCTAGCTGAAATTTATGGTGATACAACAGAAGATGAGTTGCGTCCCAGAGTTCAAGTGCAGCAACAAAGAGTTGACTTTTGTGAAGTTTTCAAACCTATGACTAAACTCGATACTCTGAGATTAATTATTTCCCTTGCACTCCAACATCGATGGGAGATTCAAATCAACATTTCGAAACGGTGACCTCAAACAAGAAGTATATGTTGTCTAACTATTTTGTAATCAAGAATAGACAACAAACGTTGTAGAAGTAGGTAGATCCTATTTTTATAGACGCATCATCTCATGTCTAAGGAACTTAATACATACTCGTACATGTTTATCCCATGCTATCGGGCTCATAAGTATGCACATAGAAAAACCTACTCTAACATCATTAAACAATCAAACACAATTTTTGCTACGTGAAAGCGTCTACAAATTACGGATTATATTATGAAAAGGGAAAGGATCCTAAGATCTATTTAATTTTAGTGAAAATTATTTAGTTGAAGACACCGACGATAGAAAGAGGACCATATTTCAATCGAAATATGGTTATTTAGGAAACTAAAAAACAACAAACTGTAACATTGTCTTCATATGAGAGTGAATTTATGGCAAACAGATGCATCGTCATGTCAAAACTTATGGTTAAGAAACTTGTTGAGTGAGGTGGCCAAAATTAAACCAAAATCGATAAGCCTATATTGTTGACGATAAATTTACAATTGCATTAATAGAAAACTTCTCATTTCACAAACGCGAGAACCTTATGGTTATGTTATTCGTTTGCACTAGAGAACAACGTGCTAATATTATAACAAAAACTCTAACAATGATTAAATTTGCAAAGATACAGGAGTTACTCCAAGTAAGATATTTCAATCCAAGTCAAATAATTTTTTTATTATTAAAAATTAATAAACTTAACACATGGTGTTAGGTAGTTATCTAGTTAGTTATTTTACTTGCCTATTTAAAACAATCTTATATCGTTTTATTAAAATGTGAATGTAAAATATTATTTTTTACATCAATTAACTTTTTTTTTTCAAAACATAAACATTTTGGTGTGCCTTTATTATTATCAAACCCAACAAAAACAAAAACATCGGTGTGCCACTATTATTAAGCATCAAAACCAACAAAAACTAGATTAGTTTTAGCCGATAGATGTATCATTTTCCTCAATTCCTAATAAATTTTATGTCAATCATATAATCCTAAACTCTATTCGTAACTTTTTAGGCATCATTTTAGTATATTTAATTAGATACGAACAATTATATTTCGTTGCAGTGGCAGATCTAAGGGGTGACCATATATTCCATAGACCATCCCAAATTCTAAAAGTAAGTTTGATATAGTAGTGGAAGTGTTCAGTTTATCTGCCCCTGCTTTGTTGATTAATAGTAAAGGTGTGTTGAATAAAAAGGAAAAACAACATGAGGCTGAAGAGACCATCGTTGCATGACCTTTTGCATGTTGACTCTCTGTCATTTTGGTAATAAAACCAATACAAAACTATCCAAAAATCCCTAGTGATGGTCGTATTCATTGGAGAGAAAGTGCAAGCTTGACAAAACTAAACGTGGGTGCAATTATATATATATACTAAAGTAAAAGAGGGGTTCAATGTGCTTATGAACATTAACCTCTCTTTTACTCATTTACCATTTAATTACCATCTATACAATTTACTAGATATATAGTTGAATGTCAGATTAGTGTTTTAGTATTCAGCCACTTGTTTATTGGGCTTAGCGTTTGCGTCTATGCTCATATTGAAAGTTAGATTAATCTTTTAGTATTTGGACAGTTGTTTATTGAGCTTAGTGTTTGCGTCTACACGTGTAAAGTATTATACGCTTAACAGGTGACGCGTGTAAATTACAATCGGTGACATCAACATAAATATCGGCTGTGTCATTTTCATTCTCTTAGTAAATATTTGCATTTTATCTCTATTCTCTCTAGTGATTCTGTTCAAATGTTTGAATCTTCTCTATATTCTCTCTACTAATTCTGTTCAAATGTTTGCATTTCCTCTTTACTCTCTCTACTAATTTTGTTCAAATGTTACAGAATCCTTTGGTCTTCAGCCTCTACAAGATGTTTTTTAAGTAATTTAGTTTCTATTACAGTTTTTTTGGATACTATGTTTATATGTTTAGGTTGATTTTTATTTTTTTACTCTCTCAATCTGGTCAAATTCGTCTTCTCTTCTGTTTTTTATGGTTTTATTGTTATTTTATTTTATTTTCTAACTTTTTTTTTTCTGAAATTAAAATAATTTCATTGTGAAGTTAAGCTTTTGTTTGTTTATTTATTTAAGTTTTGAGTTTTTTTTTTCTCTTTACCTCTTATTCTCTCCAAATCAGGTCTCTTTTAATTAGAGTTTAATGCTTGGTTTTTTAATTCAGGATTTTTAAAATTTTAAAAAATTTACTATATATTCCGTTGAAAAAGATTTGGAGGTCGTAATTGGTGACAAGAGAGGAACAATTAGTTCACCATTATACTGGTACGATATCCATATTCAACAAAACAAAATTCGTCAAAACTTGCGGATATTAAAATAACTCAAAGTACATCAAATATTTTTATCTATTTTTATTTATTATTATAATTGTTATTCAGTCTAATTAAGTTTATTTTTAAGTTTAATTATGAAAAATTTAAATTTATTTTAATAAAAATTATTAATAAAAAGTCTAATAATTGTATATTAGATTCTTACCAAATAAAAAGAATATTTCTAACAATAAAATAAATTTCGAATAATGTATAATAATTAATGGCAAAATAATTATTTAATTTTTTTTTTATTTTCATATAATACCATATATTATTTTAATTAAAATATTTGATTTCCATAAAAATGACTAATACCGAGTCTTTGTTTGAGTTTCTTTATGTGACGGAAACTTTTTAAAGATATTTTCTAAAAGAGATGTTTTTAGAGAACAAAAAAGCTACTTCTAATTGTTGCATGAATTTTACAAAATTTTGGTGCCATACCCACAACTTAAGTTCGAGGTTGTATGTATCCTTCTTATTTTTTACCTCTCCACATTAGCTTGGGTTTATATGCTCGATTTTCTTTATTTTATTACTGACTTAACTTTCTCTGTATAATTGTTTCGTCTACAGTCGATTTGTCTATTTGTCTGGTAAAACTTCAAAAGAAGCTTTAGAGTCTATGGACTATCTCTATACAGCTAAGTTTAAAATTTTATTTTCTTTATTTTCTTTTTTAGGATTTGATTATTTCCAATTTTCTTTTAGAATATTATGGTAGATCAAAATTTTAATTTAATTGATCTTTAATTTTGCATATACACAAAGTTCATGTCTTACCAGTTTTATTTTCATCTCATTTAAGCTCTCTGTATATAAATCAAAATTGAGATTTTATAACTTAAACAAATTATAAAAAAGCTAAAAAGAAAGGGTCCATCAACTTTTATATGCATCTTTCTAAACCTACCTATATGTACAGGTAACAAATGGAACCTTTTGGCTATAATATCAACCAGTTAAGCCGGCATACATGGGCATAGAAATGAGGAAGTATGATAAAAGAAAGTATGATAAAATAATTTATGTGATACGGGTATGTAAAATTATACATCAAACTTTATATAACAAAAAACAAATACAGTCATATATATATATATATATATATATATATATATATATATATATATATATATATATATAACCGCTTTTGCAAGCAACTCATAAACTTCTATAGGACCTCTGCTTTTAATTGGCTTCCCTTCATCATTTATCACTCTCAATTTGATGTAGTATAGATCAACTAAAAGGTCTAGTATTTATAATATGAAAGTGTTTTAACGAAATACGTTCTCTTCGGGAACATATTAATACAAAAGAGGAACGGACACGGCTAAACTAAGACCCAATTTCTTTATAGTGAGATCCCAAAATCTGATTTTATTTTATTTTATGTAATTACAAAAATGCCATTAAATATAAAAACCATAATTCTTTGGACATCTCATTTTTACCTCCTCTCCTTTCTCTCTCGTCTCTACTTTTCTCTCTAATTTTCATAAAAAACCCAAAAACCCATAAAGCCATTAACTCAAAAAACAATAAATTCAACTATAAATCCTAGTTTTTAAAACTAAAACACATACATTTTTACTATCTGTATCTTCTCTCTCAACTACCTATCTCTCTAATATTCAACATAAACCCATAAACCCATGAACCTAAAAAAACAAAAAATCATCTCTAAATATATGGCTTGAGGAAAAATTTATATTTTTACATAAATTCACACTTTTTCGTGCGCCGTTTCGTACATTCGTGCGTGGATTTGGCCGAAATCACGCATGTTCGTGCGTGAATTTGGCCGAAATCACGCATGTTCGTGCGTGAATTTGGTCAAATCTTTGCGCTTTTATGCCGGATTTTGTCAAATTCTTGCGCTTTCTTGCCAAATTTTGTCAACTAAAAACACTTTCATACCTTATTTAGCGTGTGTATTCTTACCATTTTTAACCACACGTAGAAATTGAACGTTCTAAAAAATGATGGTGAATATTTTTTATATTTTTTATTAATTTTATTTTCAATTATTCTATTTATTTAATACATTTATAAAAATACAGTAAAAAAGTTATATATATATATATAGATTATAAATTTATTTGTACTATTAAGATATATATATATATATTATAAATTATATAAGGAATGTGTGGAACACACATTTCTTTATTTGTACCAAAGGCATTAAGGTATATATATATTATAACTTATATAAGAAATGTGGAACAGACACATTTCCACGCACGGACGTGCGTGGAAATAGGCAGATGCACGCAACGGACGTGCGTGGAAATAGGCAGATGCACACGCACGTCCGTGCGTGGAAATGTCTGTTCCAGAATACCCATTTGTAAATCTTAGATCTAGTTTTACAGCTCCAAATTCAGCAAAACTTATACCAAATTGAAGCGAACAACCTAATTAAGCATATACATATAATCAAACAACCAAACAACAACTACAAGTGGAGGAAAATTCGATTTTTATATCCGAAAAATAAACTCTAAATATCACTACAAATATAAATCCAAATTTTAAAAAAATAGCACAATGGTGTAGAGAATTCATATTTTAACAAGTCTATGCGGTTGGATTTTAAATATCTAGCATTTTCAAATATTGGATTAGAGAGAGTTAGGGTTTTCGAAAAAAGAAAATTGTAGAATTTGGAAATTTTTGTATTTATATCGATGGCATTTTTGTAAATAAGAGGGGTCTCGTTATAGCCAAGCCGGGTCTCACTATAACCGGGTCTCGTTATAGAAAAAACGGGTCTTGAATTAGCCTAGCCCAAGAGGAACAACTCGGAAAAATCATGGTTTAAGAAATTGTGCATGGCTCTTTAAAAATGAGCAAGGTGTTTTGAATGTACTTTTACAGTCTCTGTATATATTATACTGTTTTAAAATGAGTACGTTACCCTCATTTACTAGAGTAGGTTTTTTTGGCTTACCCCTTCCTATGTTATTAGTAAAACACTAACAGTTTTAAAATTAGTGTACTCATTTACTAGATTAGTAAAACACTAACAGCTTTAAAATTAGTGTACTCATTTACTAGAGTAGGCTTTTTTGGCTTGCCCCTTCCTATGTTATTAGTAAAACAACCCTTATCTTGTTCCGGCCTACTCTTGCCGGGGTTTTATTGATCCAACGCAGGTACTTGTGAATTTGTTATGAAAGGTCTAGTGTAGCGCTTATTCTTTTGAAAAGGTTCTTACTGATATAGGATATGATTTAGGTTTCATATGATATCAAGTACCTTCTTGAATACATTAATGAAAATGATTAAAGCTATTTAAGTTTTTGAACGTATTTATGTTTTCTTACCAATGAAAAACGATTGTTTAGGAGGCATTTATCATCACAAGATTCTCCAACAATTACCAACCAATACTTCGATTGGTTGCTGTAGCTCATATAAATAATAAATGTAGAAACTTATTTAAATGTAGAAACCGACATGAGCATGTCTGACAAGATTAAGTATTAGATTGGATCTAGAATACAATAATAATTATATAATAAGAAAAGGGTTCCCAAAATCACGATGAGAAAGCCAGTTCCTCACTGGTACAGATTAACAGTCATCCGGGATATATATGTTCCCCTAATCATCAATATAAGCAAGGACAACAATAAGGCATACAGAGGAACACTTCAAAGTACGGCCAACTAGAGGCCAGCAGACTAGATGTTATTAAGAAAGTCCTAATATCTGCAGTCTCTACCTGGCTTAGTTTGGATCTGTAAAAACGTCCGCATTAAAAAACAGACTGCACAGTGCAGCAACAAAATTATTCAAGAAAACTCTTCTGCTAAAAGTAACTTCAAAAAATCACAATGGACGAAAATAATTAAATTAATAAGAACATGTATAGACAAGGTACTCATATGAAACAGAAAGTTCAAAGAGACGAGGACAAGACTGTTCGATTTTATATGTGCACCAGTTGGACATATGGCCTGTCTAGTGGTATGATTTCACTTTGGGATCTTTCTTGGAATCTAGAGCTGAGGAGTCACATGGATCATTTTTACATATACGTAATGCGTATAAACGAAGAGAAAACACTAGTACCAGAAAATGAAATGTCAAAGAGAAGCAATCCAAGTCTCATCAAAGGCAGAGAGACTGCAGCCATTTATGACTTCCGTAAATTTAAAATCTATGCATTTAGATGGTCTACTGAGATGAGATTTTCGCGTGATTTCCCACAAAGTAAACAGCACGTGTGCAAAAAATACATTGTTGCCTACTGAGTTTTTTTCAACAAACACCACGGAGGCATCAAGGTGCACATGCTAAAACCGCTATAGGAAATAACTACACACGCAGCCAAAAGTTCGCATCGACTCTGGAACCTACTAGTATACACACTGTTATAAAATAATAATTAGTAACCAAATCATATAAGAATGGAGGTTAGAAGAAAGAAAATTGAACATAAAACAAACAAATAAATACTGATCTTCAAGCAAAGCCAAATGCTTGTCAAAGAATAATATTATAGACACAATAATAGACTATAATTGGGCATTTGGTCTAGTGGTATGATTCTCGCTTTGGGTGCGAGAGGTCCCGAGTTCGATTCTCGGAATGCCCCTCTCCAACTTTTATGTTTTGAGCAAAACGATCTGGAGTAAGCCAGATAAACAGTTACAATATTCTAATTAATAATTCTTTGGAGAAGATGACAGCAGTTTACATCTTATTCAATTTTAAAGATAATTAAAAAGAAAATCCTGTGTTGCTTTCATGTGAATCGCCGCCTACCACATTAACCAGCAACGGTATTTCAAGATACATAGCACTTAGCATCAAATGAATTTACATCCAATATTTGCAATTAAAAAAGAAAGACTGATGTAATCTACAAATTAAAATCTTATAATGATCCTCTCCAGTTTTTTTGTTTTGAGCAATTAAGATCTGAAGTCAACTTCAATTTTTTTTACAATACTCCATAAATATTTTGTCAACTAAGATTTCTTAAGCAACTAATTAAAATCCAGTCAAGTAGCGAATGCAATAGAGTTCCACGGGACTGGTGGAAGAAAATTGTAACCATACCATTATTCAAGTTAAACAGCAGGCTGAATAAGTAGAGGAAACTCGAGTAACATACAACTTTTAGTATAAAAAGTCTAGGGTAATGAATTTAGTCAGATAAAGTATTATCTACTTGAGACTTGTTTTAACTTTATTGCATGCCTCGAAAAATATAAGCTAAGCCTAAAGTATACATAGCACAAAACAGCTTCAAGCTAATAAAAAAATCATCGCAGAGACAGCAGAAAACTAACATAAAAAAAAAAAATCGGATAAGGTAAATGTAATAATATTAAATTCCTAGATATAAAGTACTTTATTTGTTGCAGACGGATACAAGGCATGTCTGAATCTTTCGCAGCAGACCATAAGACATACATAGTCACAAGTAGAAGCAAACGTAGTCAACAAACAAATTTAAATCATTAATGCTCGAAAGAGTTTTGCAACAAGATCAGAAAAAGCATAAGAACAACAGCCTAACACAAACAACCACCACCAATTGGGCATTTGGTCTAGTGGTATGATTCTCGCTTTGGGTGCGAGAGGTCCCGAGTTCGATTCTCGGAATGCCCCATTAAGAGTTAGTAAGCCAATTTTTTTATTCTATATCATATTATATTTTAAAATCAAGATAAGATAATAATTTCCTTTAGTCAACTCATGGTATTAACTATTCAAATACATACCTATTTTCTGACCATGTTACTCTAAATAGTACTCTTTATGTAAGAAGGATAAGACAATAATTTCTAACATAAGTTGATAACATGCATGCAAGTACGCTGTTATTGACAAGTCATTCATGTATGGCAAATGTAGTAGGTAAACAAAATAAGGGAAGCTGAGAAAACTTACCTGATTTGATGTGTTTTGGCCGGGGTAAGCTTCCGCTATCTACTTTGAGCATACTAAATTGCTGGTATCAAGGTGCATATGCTACCATCAAAACACTATTAGTTATTTAAGAGGAGTGATATTAATATAGCAAACATAACGTAAACCTTCCACGACTGACTTGAAACCACATGGCAATGAGCTTGTGACAAAAAAAGATCGAGCAAGTATTAGCACAAGTAAGGTATAACTTTCTACAGATACAAAGAAAATTGTACTTTCTCTTACCAAAGCATAGACAGACAAATTAAACAATATGTCAAGAGGCAAGATGATTTGACTTTCAAAATAGTTGTCATATACGATCCGAAACCGCATCTTTCCGAAACTATTGGAAAGTTTTAACTTTATTTGAGTATAGCTTGTAGATTAGCAAAAACATTTTATTAAAGGAAAAAATTCCTTATTTTTGATAGAGGAGGACTCACTTGGATCACTTCAACATCAACGAGAAGCCCAAAAACTAGTACCAGAAAATGAAATGCCAGGGAGGAGCTATCCAAGTCTCATCAAAGGCAGAGAGACTTCGGCCATTTATGACTGCCGTAAATTTAAAGTCTATGCATTTAGATGGTCTACTGAGACGAGATTCTCGCCTGAATTCCCACAAAGTAAACAGCACGTGTGCAAAATATATCGTTGCCTATCGAGTTTTTTTCCAACAAACAC
Source organism: Limnanthes douglasii subsp. nivea (assembly GCA_036936605.1). Lineage (NCBI taxonomy): Eukaryota > Viridiplantae > Streptophyta > Magnoliopsida > Brassicales > Limnanthaceae > Limnanthes > Limnanthes douglasii. The sequence goes on from JAUPFV010000001.1 coordinate 358,557,192, forward strand.
CACGGAGGCATCAAGGTGCATATGCTAAAACCGCTACAAGAAATAACTACACATGCAGCCAAAAGTTCACATCGACTCTAAAACCTACTACTATACATGTTATAAAATAATAATTAGTAACCAAAAGAACGGCGGTTAGAACAAAATTGAACATAAAATAAACAAATAAATACTGATCTTCAAAGCAAAGTCAAATGCTTGTCTAAGAATAATATTATAGACACAATAATAGACCATAATTGGGCATTTGGTCTAGTGGTATGATTCTCGCTTTGGGTGCGAGAGGTCCCGAGTTCGATTCTCGGAATTCCCCTCTCCAACTTTTATGTTTTGAGCAAAACGATCTGGAGTCAACCAGATAAATAGTTTCATGTGAATCGCCGCCTACCACATTAGCCAGAAACGATACTTCAAGATACATAGCACTTCGCATCAAAGGAAAATACATCCAATATTTGCAATTAGAAAAGAAAGACTAAATAATCTACATTTTAAAATCTTGGAATGATCTTCTCTAGTTTTTTATTTTTTATTTTGAGCAATTAAGATCCCAAGTCAACTTTAATTTTTTTTTACAATACTCCATAAATAATACGTCGAACAAGATTCCTTGAGCAACTTATTAAAATCCAGTCAGGTAGCAAATGAAATAGAGTTCCACAGGTCTGGTGGAACAAAATTCGTATCACATCATTATTCAAGTTAAACAGCAGGCCGAATAAGTAGAAGAAACTAGAGTAACATACAACTTTCTGGATAAAAAGTAAAGCGTAATGAATTGAGTCAAATAAAGTATCTGACTTATTTCAACTTTATTGCATGCCTCGTAAAAGATAAGCTAAGCCTAATGCATACATAGCACAAAACAGCTTCAAGCTAACAAAAAAACATCGCAGAGCTTGCAGAAAACTAACATAAATTTTTTGGATAAGATAGATATAATAGCATTAAATTCCTAGATATAAAGTACTTTATTAGTTGCAGACGATATCAAGTTGGATACAAGGCATGTCTGAATCTTTAGCAACCGACCATAAGAGATACATAGCCTGATAGCCCCATGTAGAAGCAACCGTAGTCAGCAAACAAATTTAAATCATTGATGCTCGAAAGAGTTTTGCAATAAGATTAGAAAAAGCATAAGAACAACAACCTAGCACAAACAACCACCACCAATTGGGCATTTGGTCTAGTGGTATGATTCTCGCTTTGGGTGCGAGAGGTCCCGAGTTCGATTCTCGGAATGCCCCATTAAGAATTAGTAAGCCAATTTTTTTATTCTATATCATATTACATTTTAAAATCAAGATAAGATAATAATTTCCTTTAGTCAACTCATGGTATTAACTATTCAAATACATACCTATTTTCTGACAATGTTACTCTAAAGAGTACTCTTTATGTAAGAAGGATAAGACAATAATTTCTAACATAAGTTGATAATATGCAGGCAAGTACGCTGTTATTGAAAAGTCATCATGTATGGCAAATGTAGTAGGTAAACAAAATAAGGGAAGCTGAGAAAACTTAGCTGATTCGATGTGTTTTGGCCAGTGTAAGCTTCCACTATCTACTTTGAGCATACTAAATTGCTGGCATAAAGTGCATATGCTACCATTAAAACACTATTAGTTATTTAAGAAGAGCGATATTAATATAGCAAACATAACGTAAACCTTCCACGATTGACTTGAAACCATATGGCAATGAGCTTGTGACAAAAAAAGATCGAGCAAGTATTAGCACAAGGTATAATAACTTTCTACAGATACAAAGACGATTGTACTTTTACTTATTAAAGCATAGACAGACAAACTAAACAATATGTCAAGAGGCAAGATGATTTGACTCTCAAAATAGTTGTCATATACGATCCGAAACCACATCTGTTCTGAAACTTTTGGAAACTTTTGCCTTTATTTGAGTATATAGTACTTATAGATTAGCAAAAACATTTTATTAAAGGAAAACAAAAGTTACTTATTTTGATAGAGGAGAGAAGTCACTTGGATCATTTTAACATCAAAGAGAAATATACTAAAATTAATTGTCAAATAGGAGCTATCCAAGTCTGATCAAAAGCAGAGAGACTTCAGCCATTTATTACAGCCGTATATATAAAGTTATGCATATAGATGGTCTACTGAGATGAGAATTTCGCCTGATTTCCCACAAAGTAAACAGCAGGTGTGCAAAATATATTGTTGCCTACCGAGATTTTTTCAACAAACAACACGGAGACATCAAAGTGCATACGCTTAGACCACTATAAGAAATAACTACACCGCAGACAAGATTTTGCATTGACGCTAGAACCTACTAGTATACACACTGTTATAAAATATTAATTAATAACCAAATCCAATAAGAACTTAGGTTAGAAGAAAATTGCACATAAAACAAACAAATAAATACTGATCTTCAAAGCAAAGTCAAATGCTTGTCAAAGAATAATATTATAGACACAATAATAGACCATAATTGGGCATTTGGTCTAGTGGTATGATTCTCGCTTTGGGTGCGAGAGGTCCCGAGTTCGATTCTCGGAATGCCCCTCTCCAACTTTTATGTTTTGAGCAATATGATCTGGAGTCAACCAGAATAATAGTCACAATATTCGAACAATATTTATTTTGAGAAGATGAGAGCAGTTTGTATCTTATTCTACTTTTAAGATAATTAAAACAAAATCTTGTGTTTCTTGCGTGTGAGTTGCGTACCACATTAACCAGCAACGGTATTTCAAGATACATAGCACTTAGCATCAAATGAATTTACATCCAATATTTGCAATTAAAAAAGAAAGACTGATGTAATCTACAAATTAAAATCTTATAATGATCCTCTCCAGTTTTTTTGTTTTGAGCAATTAAGATCTGAAGTCAACTTTAATTTTTTTTACACCACTCAATAAATAATTCATCGTACAAGTTTTTTTGAGCAACTTGTTAAAATCCAGTCAAGTAGCAAATGCAATAGAGTTCCGGCAGGTCTGATGGAACAAAATTCTTATCATATCACTATTCAAGTTAAACAGCAGGCCGAATAAGTAGAGGAAACCAGAGTAACATACAACTTTCTGGATAGAAAGTCTACAGTAATGAATTTAGTCAAATAAAGTATCTGACTTATTTCAACTTTATTGCATGCTTCGTAACAGATAAGCTAAGCCTAAAGTATACATAGCACAAAACAGCTTTAAGCTAACAAAAAAACATCGCATAGCTAGCAGGAAACTAACATAAAAAATCCGGATAAGATAGATATAAAAACATTAAATTCCTAGATATGAAGTAATTTATTTGTTGCAGACAATATTAAGTTGGATAAAAGGCATGTCTGAGTGATATTAATATAGCAAACATAGACTTCAAGCAATATGGCAATGAGCTTGTGACAAGAAAAGATCGAGCAAGTATTAGCACAGGTGAGGTATAATTTAAGCATAAACACACAAATCAAACAATATGTCAAGAGGCAAGATGATTTGATGCTCAAAAAAGCTGTCGTATACGAATTGAAACCACATCTGTTCCGAAACATATGGCAAATTTTAACTTTATTTGAGTATATAGCACTTAGATTAGCACAAACATTGTATTAAAGAAACAAAAACAGTATCAACCATCACCAAAACGATTAGTCTTTCCCGAAGAAATTGATAACAATATTTAACAGGTAATCAGAGAGTAAACAATGCAAGAAGTAAAAGCACTTACATAATTTGAGCAAATAGTCAACAAACACAGCTTGGACTAAATGGCACACTACATCTATCATGAGGATTTTAACTTCACATACATAATCTATATAGACTAGTGGTAGTTCATAGTATTTTAAAATATGTATGTAATTGTGAATAGTATATATATATATAATATTCATGTACAGCACACTTGTCTTAGTTTAAACCAAATCTATCCAATAAATGGATACCTTAAGAGCTCAACCCAGTCAAGAGACAATAATGGCATATATTGAGACCGAAGTTTCAAAGAAAGCACAGATTTTGGCAGTACCGCCGATTCAACACCGTCAATAAGAATACCAACCATAGCCAACTATTAGTATCTACTTAAAAATTAAGAAGCTTGCAAGGCATCGAATGGCATCAATCGAATAGGTACAAACAAAATCAAATAAGCAAGAAACGGAATTAGGTTTATAAGAATCAGTAGGAATCAATACCTGAATGTTGCGAGGACTAATACCGTTAACCTAATTCGAAACTCGAAGAGACCTAACAAATCGAGAGGGACAGATTGTATAACAAATCGCAAACGCCATACACCTCGAGAACGAAGAATACTCGACTGTTACTGATTAAGGCTACCAAACGACCAAAATTGCCCATCCGTTATAGGGAAATTAGAGCACGTATAAAAGTAAAAGTTAAAATCCAGGGAGGGGCTAAACGTAAATTTATATATATTTTTTTTGATATATAAAAAAAAATCTCACACCTTATGGTCCGGCCGAATTTAAACTTTTATATATTTTTCAAAAATGTTTAACGAGTTTTGTGACGATAAATTTTTTTGGTGTAAAATAAATTTAAATTAAATAAAATTGTTCATACAAATTTCTCGGGTATACATAGCGATTTAGAGGATTCTGAGAAAAGTACTAAAAGAGCAAAATAGTCGAAGTAGAAGGATGATAATATCCCAGATAGAGTAAATTATCGAAATGTGGGTTTTGACGAGGCAGCTAAAAGAAATCTCCTCAGGTATCCCAACATAGAAGATCTCGTTCCAACCTCGCATGAATGGAAAACCTGTAGTAAAAAACAAAGTAAAAAAGTGTATCAAAGTCAATTACATAGGCCAACAGATCTTGGTGCCATGGAATCTAAATCGAAGATCCGATATAATTCGGTGAGAGACCATAGAGGCAATGGCCGGAGCGGAACCAAATATTCTTGAATTCCTATCCTTCCAGATGCGGTAAATGACCGTGTCGAAGCAAGTGCGCCAAAGATGGTGGTTTTTAGAGTTAGACCAATTTGACGTCTCGCAAACCCAAGATTGTCAACTCGAGGTAGTTAAAAGAATCATAGTTTAGAACTAGCATTGGTCCAAATACTCTGGTGAAACTACAATCAAAGAGGAGATGAGAGATGAAGTCAAAGTCAGAGTTGCAAAGGGCACAATCAGGCGGGGTATTAAGACCCCAACTAAGAAGCTTATTTATGGTAGCAAGCTTGCCCAAGATAACAAGCCATAATATAAAAGAATGACGAGGAATATTATATTTATGTCATACTAACCCGATCCACCCCACATCAGGGGCAGGCGTACGAATAGCGTTATACGTGTCTTTTAACTATGAATGAGATGCATCCAGGCTTCGCGTTCCAGAAAGACACGTCGTTTGAGTAGATATTGGGTGAAAGTAGAGTGATGATAAGGTTTTGGATCTCCATGAGATTAGCATGGCTTCGAGCTCTCGCAGATCTGATGTTAGATGGTCAGTTCCAGTTTTCGTCGAGGATGATATCTGAAACCTTGAGGTTTTTACTGAGTCGGGAGTCAATGATGATGTTAGGGTTGTAGTAGGTGGCGGGAGAAATGGGAAGGAGCCATGGATCGTGCCAGAATGAAGTGCTAAAACCATTGTTAATAGCCACCTTGTACAAATTACAAGCCAAAGGGCGAAGACGAAATTTTTTTCTTCAAATCCAAGAGGGGGATGAGCCAATAGAGATGCCCAAATAAATTTTGTTTTTAATTTTTTTCACATTTAATCCAGTCACACAAGATGGAATGATTTTTATTACTGACGATAGACCAAAGATGTTTGAGGACAGCCGCCTGATTCAAGATTTTTAAATCTAAAATCCAAAGGCGCCCTCTTTATAGGGAGAGGTAACAGAAGACCATGCCACTTTAGCCCCATGGATTTTCATGGCAGTTCCCGACCAGAGGAAGCGACTAAGATATTGGTTTAATTCTTTAATGATCCTAGAGGGAAGAATAAAGATCGAAGACCAATAAACCTGACCAGCAAATAAGACGGACTTGATAAGTTGGAGCCTGCCAGCATATGAAAGATGTTTGGTGGTCCACGAATCAATTCTAGAGGTAATCTTATGAATAAGAGGACGACAGTTAGAGTGGGTAAGACGACCCGTAAAAAAAGGAACTCCCATGTATTTAACTGAGACAGAACCTTCCGGGAAGCACAAGATTGACAATAGATTCAATCGGAGGGAAAGGTCAATTCCGAAGACAAAAATATAACTTTTAGAGGGGCTGAACTTAAGACTCAAAAGCGAATATAAGTCATCAAGATCCTTTTTTATGAAAAGGAGGGAATTAGGGTCACCGTGGAAAAAAAATCATCAAGTTATCTACAAAGCAGAGATTGATGATTTTAAGCTTGTGACACTTCCAATGAAATCAAAAGTTCTTATCTTGACTATTTTCTTTGAGTATACTGGAGAGAACTTGCATGACAAGGACAAAAAAGAAATGGGATAGAGGGTCTCCTTGTCTAAAACCTTATTTGCCTTTGAAGTTACCATATGAGTCCCCATTAATGTTGATGGAGTAAAAGGGAGAGGAGATTCAATTGATAATCCAAGTGATCATTTTCTCAGGGATAACTCTCTTGCCTCTACAATTTTTATAGTAACCCCTCAAAAGCTCTTGGGATAAGTGGATATTATCGGTTGTATTCCTTCCCGCGACAAATGTCGATCGGGAAGCATCAATAAGGTAGGGAAAGTCCTTAATTGGATTAACTAAAATTTTGAAGATGATTTTGTAGACCACGTTGCAGAGAACAATAGGTCTAAAATTAGCAGGAGCGGAGGGAAAGTATTTTTTGGGGATGAGAGCAATAAAGGTTGAATTCCACGACCTGTCCAATGGACCAAATTGAAAAAACTCGAGGACATCATTATAGATGTCGGTACCAACTATGTTTGAGGAAGTATTAAAGAAACTAGAGTTGAAACCATCAGGACCATGAGATTTGTTACTATCAATACTGAATAAAGCTAACTTAATTTCATCGCAAGCGATCTCACGAATCATTAAATCCCTATCAATATTAGTAAATTTAGCATAAAGAAGAGATAAGACTTTTTTCGGGCCTGAGTATGTAGTAGAATGATTGGTACCAAGAAAATTATCAAAGTAATTAACAATAACCTTAGAAACACCAACAGGGGTGGAAACAATGACTCCGTAGTCATTTTTAATGGAGATAATTTTGTTGCGGAAAAGTCAGGATTTAATACTATTATGGAAAAATTTAGTATTCTTATCACCAAGCTTGATCCAGTTTTCTCTAAATTTTTGCTTCATAAATGATTCTTCAGCACGACTCAGAAAGATGAAAGATGAGGAAGCCTCGATTTCATCTAACATCAAATTAGGATTGATGGGATCAGAAGATAAGTTAGATTGGCCATGTAATAATCTAACTTGAGCACTCACGACTCTGGAGCTGGTATCATTAAACTCATTGTGATTGAGCTTGACAAGCTCAATCTGTAGGCGAATAAGTTTTTCGATGACTAGCCTCATCCTAGAGGAAGATATGTGAGAGTTCTAATAATTGGAAATAATATCCTTGAATTTCAGATGAGATTGCCACATGTTGAAGAAGTGGAAGGGTTATCTTGATTATATATGAAAATTAAGTCATTCCAAAGATGGGTGCGATCATGAGTTTCGTTAAAAGTATATGTGGCAATGAGCCTGAAATAGGCATTATAATTATGACATTTGGCCATATAATGAATATACTATGGGTTTGGAAAATCGCAGAAATAGTGATGACACTAGGGTTCTAGGTAATCCAAATTCTACCTAAGGGATGTGAAGAGTGGTTGGTAATAACATGCCAAATAGAGACCATAATAGTAGAATCTACTTTATAAAGTTGAACTTTAGTTTCCAATAAAATTAACAAAGAAATACTATTACTAATAATGAAGTCAGTAACATGCCCATGGGTTTCCTCCAAAACCTTTTTGGTCATTTCCTCGGATAAGAAATTGAAAAGGAAATAGTCTCGGGAAGAGACTTAAATTCTAAAATACCAAACTTCTTCCATAAAGATTCAACATTGGCCCTGAGGAAGGATACGTTATTTGGTCGAGAGAGAAAATACCCCGATAAGCACATCTTCCAAGAATCCGGAGAATCCAAGGTCGAATCATTCATAATGAATTAATTTCCTACCAATTTTATATGACTAATACCAATTTTGAAGAGGGAACGATCATCAATATGGCCTGCAACAATACTCGCATAAGAAAAAGGGGGGTGAGAATTAAGACAAAAGCTCAAATTAAAGACACCCACAAAGGAGTAGCCTTGAAGGAAAGAGAGTTTGAAGCCTTTAATGGAATATTAGCCAATTTATTTAGAAATTTTTTCCTTTAGGTATTTTTCCAGCATTTCCAAAGTTTCTAATTAAAGAATAAATGGTGTAAGAGGTGTCTCCACCAAGCAAGCCCTTGGGAGCCAAATATTTTTCTTTTTTACCTACTACATTTGTAAGAGGTGTCCCTACTAGCATTTCCAGCAATTCCGAAGTTTCTAATTAATGAAATGTCAGTCAATCTTAGTTCCCAGAAAGCGGAAATGGAGATCAGCTAGTAAACTAGAAGTGACCGCAGAGGCAAGGCTCGTATGGGAGCCAAATATTTTTCTTTTTTTTTCATCCTAGATATGGTAAACGTTTACACCAAAACATGCTCTCTATATATGACATAAGCTATATAAGGTCCAATTAGAAGCTTCAAGGAGCCAAACAGTCCATTTATGATTATTATGGTAGGGGGTTCCCAACTTTGTACAAGTGGATCACAAACTTTTAGAGAAATTACGATCATAAATGATATGATTAATATCTTCATCGACAGAATTGTAGAGAATGCAAGATTGGGAAAGTAATAATACCCCAAGACAAATTTTTATCGCGGGTGGTTGGTTTTCCATGAATGGCGAGCCAATAAATAAAGAATAACGCAAAATATTAAATTTTTTCCAAACTAACCTCGTTCATCCGACATAAAAAAGGGACAAGCGTGCATATGGCGTTATAAGTGTCTTTGATTGAAAAGTACGGTTTCCAACTTTAGTAGTCTAATAGGAAATGTCATCGAGTATGACACTTGGAGGAGGAAGAGAGAGGATGATGTTGTAAATTCCCATGAGACTGCTTTTTTGTATGGCACTTGCGGATCTCCTATTTTGAGGCCAAATTCATCGCCCCTCGGAGATAAAGTAAAAAACGATAAAGTAATTACCTACATTAAAGCGTGAATGATAGTATGGCCTTAATAAGTTGGAAATGAAGTAGTGTTCAAGTTATTGTCGATAGTCACCCTAATAAGATTACTAGTCAGGGGTCTAAATGATAAAATTTTCCTTAATGTCCAAGAGGGAGTACAGCCTGGAGTGGTTCCCATAAGTTATTGTTTTTAATGTTTTTTCAATTTTAATCCATTTACACCGGATACATTTAGAAGTTTTGTTAAAGATAAACCATATATGCTTGAGGATGACCGCTTGATTCCAGATTTTTAAATCTGGAATCCCAAAGTCGCCCTCCAATGTGGACAAACTAACAAAATTCTATGCCACTGTATTCATCTCATGACCATTTCAAAAGTAATGAATGAGGATTTGGGAGAGTTCTTATAGAATTATCGAAGGTAGAATGAAAATAGAGGACCAGTAAACTTGTCCAACGAAGAGTACATATTTAATGAGTTGAAGTCATCCAACATAAAAGTGGTATTTGGAGGTCTAATAGTCGATACGAGCCGTAGTTTTGTGCAGAATTGGACGACAATCAGTATGGGTACGACAACTGGTGATTAGAGGAACTCCCAGATATTTATCTAGGAGAAAACCAAACTTGAACCCAGTGAGGTTGATAAGGTCTTGTTTAAGATTGGGGTTGACCCGTGATAAGAAGATCTGGATCTTATTAAGACTAATTTTAATCCCTAAGATAAGGAAAAAGTCATTGAGGCCTTCATTGATAAGAAGTAGAGTGTTAATTTCACTATGACAGAAGATCATTAAATCATCAACGAAGAAAAGATTAACAATTTGAAGTTTCTGACACTTCTAGTGGAACTTGAATATGCGATCAATGTTTTTCTTATTGAGGATGTCAGAGAGAACTTGTATAATAAGCACAAAAAAGGAAGACAAGAAATGATCTCATTGTCTGACTCTTTTTCTTCCCAAAAAACACTCAGAAGGATCACTATTAAAGTTAATATTATATGAATGAGTGACAATACATTGTGTTATCCAAGTGGTCATCTGCTCAGGGAAATCCATTATGACAATAATATCATAGATGAGGTGTCATTGAACACTGTCAAAAGCTTTCATTAAGTCAATTTTTAGAGCTAATATCTTGCATTTGGATTTGAGATGGTACCTTTTAAAGAACTATTGGTAAATAAAGATGTTATCAAATATGTTTCTACCAGTTACAAAGATCAACTGAGAATTGTCCAACTAGTAAGAAAAATCATCTTTGATCATGTTGACCATGACCTTATAAATAGTTCTGTAGACAACATTGCGTAAAGTAATTAGGCGGTAGTAAGAGGAAAATATGGAGAAATCGATTTACTGAATGAGGGCAATGGATGTGGATTTTCAAGAGGAGTTAATTTATTTTAGTTAAAGAAGTCGAAGACATTATTATAGATGTCCTCGCCCACAATTGGGTCATCAAGCTCGGGAACATTCCAAGAAACGATAAATATAACATAAATTCTTACATAAGGCTAAGTGGTTTCCCTATCAGAGGGGAAAATCAGAAGGTCACTAAGGGCTTCTCCATAATGGGTGTATCTACATGGTAGAGATTCTATTTCTTCACCATTTTCCTTTGCAACAGTCTCAATCGAATTGGTACTATGATGAATATTATATTTAGAAGGATCAGACTCAATGGATTTCATATGGGAAGTCTGGATAGAAATGACGGTATGACAAAAGGGAGAATAACAATGAGAGAGATTGAACTGACCCTAATATTGTGGCCAAATATAATTCATTTAGAGAATTAAGAGAGGAAACCATGGTACTCGATTCTAACTAAGGTATTTTTACCTAAGCACTCGTACTCAATCAAGGTAGGTTAGGGGAACTCGCTTTAAACAAAACATAAATAAGGGAAAATCAGAGTTTGTCTCTACGTTCGGTTTGTTTGTCATACTAGAGAGGCAATCCCAAAATAGAATTGATGTAGCTAAAGGCCTTAGAAGTCCAAAGTTCCAAGGGGAGTTTGAAGATTTTAACCCAAATTGGAATCTCTTTGAGGGGATTTTTATATAGGTTAGGTTTCCCCATGTTTGATTACCAAAATGAGACTACAAAAGGGCCAAAAGGCATTTTTCAATATATTTTTTGCATTAGCTTCTAAGCTCAACTTGGAGAAAAAATACCGCTCAGGAAGTTTCCTTCATTTAGCAATAACATTGGATTTGAGTTAAGAGAGGTTGGGGGGGTTCCCCCAATGAAGAAACCTAATAAATAAGATAACAAATAGTATGGAATTCTATGGATGCCATCATTGTTCATAATCAAACATTTCTTTTGAAGTCATTTTGGAAAACTTCAAGGACAAGAGGGGGTAGTGGTCTTAGAGAAGCTAGATACTGCGTTAACCCAAGAGAAGAGAATTGAGGATGATAAGTTCACAGAGAAGTTGGATTTATGTGATGATGCTTGAGAGTTAGAGGATCAAGGGAGATATATTTTATTAGTGGAATTGATAACATCCAATGATAGGGGAAGCAGAGCTAAAGAATGAGGGGTTGAAAAACTTAAGGTTCATAAATTGTTGAGAGTAGAAGTTACCTTTGAATTTCCTCAATGAGAACCTTTTCCATCAATCTTACATGTAAATAATAAAAAAATGTACAGTGAGAATTAATCGAGAGAGGAAGGGACGGGAAACACCTAATCTATGATTCGAATGAAAGATAGATGAAGTAGAGTTTGAAAGGGGTGATGTTAGGAAATATGGATAAGAAAATAAAATTAGTGGCGAATGATAGAGAATTTAAGGGGAAAAAATTGGAAGAGTTGGATAAAGAGGCTATTTTGGTATGTTTAATAGGTTGTAAAGGGATTTAGTTAGACAAGAAATTTAAGGGAATATGGAGGATTGAAGGGTTTGGTCTAAAGGCCTAAAATCATGATCCAAAGGGAGATATGGTTACTAATCCTTGTTTGGGTATCAAGGGGACCAGGGAGAGGCCCAACAGAAGAAACCAAGTTGAGGAACCCAATTTTAAGGAAACAAGGCTTGGTATAAAGTTTTCTCAACTCGGAGATAAATCGATGGATAACATGCGAGACCCAGGAAGTGTACGATCAAACAAATGGGGTATTATGAGAGGCTAACTAGGGTTACAAGCGATTGCTGGCGGCGACGACAGAACAACGGTAAAGAAGACTTCAACGTCAGTGAGGTAAGTGAGATCAGAGTTTCTAAAACTACTAATTGTCATTTGATCAGTTAATATCTTAGGGATGAAGGAGGAGGCACGATGATATCAGCGGCGGCGACGAAACACGATAAAATCAAAAAGCTTGAATGCTCATCCATCCTACCACTCACCTTACTTTTCATCTGAGTCCAATTACTTAACCATATCAAAAACCCCTTATTTTCCAAATAGGAACCCTAGAGTCAGTAGTCAGCGACCTTAAAGAGGTGAAATATCTAGTAGTCATAGGGTTTCAAATACTAATTACACCAAGATCAGCGATAATATAAACACGATATATGACTAAGCCCAAGAAACAATTCAATTCAAAAAAAATATGTGGACCAAAAGAGTTTATAAACGAGACAAAATTTGGTAAGTAACATATTAATAACGACCATCGTACCCGAGACTATAGGGCATTGAGAGATGAAATGCAGCACCTCATCACCAAGGTAAAGTTTTATAAATTTATCAAGGTATGAGACCCTATTTTCTCTAAGCACACCCCACTATCGGCATCATGGGCCAAGTCATATAAGAAAGCACCAAAGGCTATTGGGCCATCGGCTGGCCAAACTATGGATTTATGAAAAGTCGTCCCCGATATGAACATAAAAATCATGGAAATAATTAATGAAGGAGACACACTCACATTTATCACATATACTTTCTAAAATTGTTACATCACTGACCTTTATAATCAACAGGTAAATCAAACCTCGTTAAACCGCTACCAACCTTACCTCACTTCGATTACATTCTATGAAAATGGATTTAGGGGGTAGTAAAGCTACATAAATATGGTGTAGTCATCACCACTAAAATCATAAAAGTTGAGGTCACGCAAATTAGATTTGATACAAACAACTCCATAAATATACTATTTATATAAGTCAAGGTTTACGACCATTATAATGGTCCCAGATTGGTAGCATACCACTAACTATCAATCAACGATGATTATCCGTCAATCAAACAAAAGTGTGGACCATTTTATCATGAGAAAGTTGAGGTAATCGTAATCGAAGTTGAATGATTATGGTAAATTATCCCCATTAGGGGCACTAATACCCCGTATGGACATAATATACAACAAAAAATAATGAATGAAGGATGTGGGTGTATTTCACTAACCTCAACCGACCATTTTCAAAGGATCCAATTTCAGTCATAAAAATTCACCATGTGGTGGATTCCACCTTAGGAAACATGATGTTATCTTTAATGAATACTCACACAAGGTACATTTAAATTTCCATGCATATGATCGATGAGGAACATACGAATTTCATGATCAATCGACTGGTATACTGCTATGAAGTAACTTCTTTCACTTTAGAAAATGCAAGTGCAATATACCAAAGTCTTGTAAAGAAGGTATTCTTTAATGAGATAAAGTGGGACATGCAACCATATATCGATGACATGTTAGTCACTACCTGAGAGGAATAAAGCCATCTTGCAGACTAGGAAGAACTTTCAAAAAGCTCCGACCAGTCAGCCTCAAGCTCAATCCAGATAAATGTACCTTAAGACATTTGTTCCAGAAAATTCATGGGGTATTTGGTCAGTAAAAAAAGATCAATGAATACCTAATTCATCTCGTGAATTAATCGGAATATAAAACACATTAATCTATAAAGAGGTACAAATATTTAATGGTTAGCTAAATATCCTCAACCGTTTCATCTCCCAATCATTTGATAAATGTGAATCATTATATAAATTACTTAATGTCGTTTGTTTACTCAAATTATAAATGCAAAGAGCTATTCTGGAACATCAAAGATTACCTAACTTCCTACAAAGTCCTCACGTGGCCGAATCTAAATGACACACTCTACTTATATCACAACATTTCTAACAATATTGATACTGTAATTTTGATCAAAGACAAAATAACCACATGCTGTGATATCTACCAAGTCTGCAAATATTACCCTGTTCTCGAGACTTGTTGTCTGTAACTGGGGAAGCTCGTCGTAGCTTTACTTCTGACATCCAGAAATATGAGACATTACTTCCAATGCCACACTATTGTGAAATGAGAATGTTTTTCTTTGAGAAATGTTCCCCAAAATCCCAACATATTGTGGAGACTAAAACAATGGTCTATAGATTTGAAAGAGACATCAACTTCAAGCCTCAAACAACTATCAAATCCCAGTCTTTGGAAACTTTCATCATCGAGTTCCAAGCCAGGTGGTTTACCCCATCAAACTCTAATGTTAAACCATTATGGACAATCCGTAAATATGGGGGCTCAAACATTCAAGGATCTGGTGCCAGTATCTAGCTCAATACTTCTACAAATGACTTTCTAAATCAATCCAACCGAGTTAGATTCGGGTCTTGAATAATAAGGTCAGGTACGAAACATAAATAATGGCTATGTATTGCGTATATATGTGAAGCTAGATGCATAATACATATCACTAACTCTCAACTTGTATTCAATCATGGTTTGGGTCAAATCGAAGTCAAAAAAGATACTCTCATCATATATCTAGCATTACTACATGCCGATTGAAGAAATTTCCGAGCTATGATCTATGTTGCTGATATTGAAGGCCATTGAAGGGATGTTAGCCTGATTCAATATCTTACACATTAAAAATCAAGAATGGTGTTGTTCCCAGCCTTCCTGGCTCAAGAATCTCCCATTCTTCATGTCAAGCTTTGGTTTTTCCTTTACAAATTCAAAAGGTTGTAATTTTTAATTTTTTTAAGGTATATCATTTTCTCAACTTGGATGTCAAGTTAAGTCTCCAAAGGATTGTTCTCAATAATTTTTTTGTACAAACACTTATATTTTTAGAAATAAAATTTATAATTTTTCAAATAAAAAATTACTAAAGGTTGAGGCATCCAAATTCGAAAAAATGCATTATAAATAAGCACCACTTGTTGAAAACAAACTAGCTGATGCATTGGCTTTTATAAGAGGCATCGCTTTTGAACTATGGGTCATTTACCCAGAAATCATCACAAAGTGACAAGGGTCAAGCCTTCCACAACAACCTTTATGACCATGAACATTGATGATCCACACGATTAGCAAACACGAATATGAGCTTACCTCATGCAAGAGATTCCTCAATTTCTAGAGCTGAAGCTAAAAGTGTTAAAATATGATCCACTCGTTACACTATGTGTGACACGATTTTCTACTATCAAGGTCTCTCACGATCCATTCTTTGATGTTAAGGCTCGGAAAAATCTGCCTTCATACTCGAACAACTCCACGAAGGAGAGGAAGGTTACCATTGTAGGAAAAACTGTCTGTATAAAAAAGTATTGGGTTACTATTAGCCGACTATCCGCGAGGGTGCTATGGCACTCGCGCGACACGATAAAAAATACAATAAATTTATGAGTACGTCTCATACCCCCAACAATACAAATGAACTCGATCTTTGAAATTTTATTTTTTTAACACATGAGGGTTGGACTTGATGGAGACCTTACCAAAATGGACTCAGTGGAAAACAGTTTCTCTTAGTTATAGTCGACTAGTTTTCCAAATAAGTGAAGGCCAAACATTTGGTGAGGATTGAAGCCAAATGATAAAAGTATAATAATTATATAATAATATGAAAATAAGGCTATATTGTATTAAGAGTAATTATATCCTGCGGGTAAAGGAATACTATACCTTTATACTTATAACAACTTAAGGATTAATATAAATAGAGGTGCAACAGAAAATAAATGAGCTCTTTTCATTTTTTGATAACAAATCCTATTTCTAACTTTATTTCTCTTAAAAATTATCCTTTCACGTGTTAGTTAAATGCATCCAACAAAATAATTTTTTCTATACTAATTTCATATCTCATAAGACTTATCTATTAGACATTTATTTTCATTTTTGTAAGAGTTATTCAAATCATTTTCCATTGACAGTTTACTTTTGACGGGTCTTTTATCCTCATCAAATAGGGCCATCTCTAACAATAAATTACGTGTCACATTCAAATACTAATAGTGTTAATTATGATTTTGAATGGAAAGAAACTAGGTAATAAAGGAAAGATGTTTGACATTGGTTAAAAGGAATTTGCATGTTTTCACTACAGATTCGAAATGAATATAATTTAACAAGATCGATAAAATTTCAGTGTTTGATTCTTGTTTGGTTTTATTTGGTCCCGATTTATTATTTGGTTCTTGGTTGAGGTGTGGTTGATGAGTTAAAGCTTCGTGGTTCAAATCTAAACTAAATTAAGAATTATTCTTTTTTTTATTCATTGTGATTTTTATACGTGTAATCATTGTGAACACGACCTTCAACAATACAATTGTGCATATATGTTAACGATTTTGGTGTAAAGTTAAGATTAAGAACATATTTTTGAGAGATCACGGGAGTTCAGTCTGCGGACCAAGAGGAATAACAACATTGCAAATTTATTGAGCCACAAAATGTTAAAGTTTTATCCTCTAAATTCAAGAAACCATAACATTAATTAGTAAAATATGCAAATCGATGATAATAAATTATGGGATAAGGTTGTCTTTGAAAACTAATCACCTATAGATTCATGCGTGTCAATCCAATAACAAACAATAAACTTTGAAAGTGTGCTTAAGAAGTTAGTCCTGAAATAAAAATTTATTCAAGTGAATTTGACACTAGTCCAAAAACGAGATAATTTAGTTTACATGTGATAAAAAAAATATGGAAATTGAAATAAATAGTTTGCAAGTGAATAAGGGTGCTTAAGCAATTAGTCTTGGATGCACGCAGTATGAGTCTTTTATTTAACAATATTTTTTATGCTGACAGATCTTCAAAAATACTTGAAAGCATAAGGCTATTATGGGGTAAAAATCACTATTACTCCCCCATGTTTTGATTTTATATCAAACTAGTCCATTTCGTTCATTTTTGTCTCGCAATAATCCCCTACGTTTTAACATTTTACCTGTTTAGTTCCTCTGCGTGTGCAATTGCTTGGGAGCTACCACGTGGAAAATCAAACAATATATTTTTTGTTTCGCACTTGGTCTCTCAAATATTTTGTCAATAATACACATCCAATCTAATGCAGCTATTATTCAAATTTAAAAGGTAAGTATTATTGGTAGAAATTTGAAAGACCAAATATAAGACGAAAAAATCTAGTGTTTGAGTTGTCACGCGATAACTCTTAAGAAATCAAACGTGTGAAAAGACTAAACATGAAAAGTTTTGATATTATGGGCTAATGGGAGAAAAAAATTAATGAAGTGGACTAGTTTGAGACAAGTGCGAAGTATAGAAGATTAATTGTGATTTTTAGCTAGCTATTATACAAGAATAGGTAAAAATAGATCTCATCATGAGATAAAAACCTTACAAACTGATCGAGGTAGTGAGTTCTTATCTAAGGTTTTTTTTTTCCAGATTTTTGTAAAGAGGAATGTGTCAAACGTCGTCTCACCGCACCATACACTCCGTAAGAGAACGTGTTGTGGACTGTAGAAAATGCAATGTAATGAATACTACATAAAGTATTATTAAGAGCATGTTAGTTCTAGTAGTCTTTAGGGTGAGGTAGTACGACATATGGTGTATTTCTTAAATCGTTTGCAAACAAAAAATTTGGGGAAACACCCCCCCTTTGAAATATGGTTTAGTAAGAAACCTCACTTCGAGTACTTGCGAGTTTATGGTTGTATAACACATGTAACGATTGCAAGACTATATATGAAGAGATTTGATGATAAAAGTCAAAAGATGGTGTACTTTGGCGTAGAGAGCATGACCAAGGCACGCATGTTTTATTATCATAGGCGTGAGAAAAATCATGATAGTAGATATATTTCATTTGAAGAAGAAAAGAAGTGGAAGTGGTTCAACAACGACGATAACAAATATACTGGTGCAGAGTTTACAGTTTTAAAAAACAATAAAGACCATAATATTTGGAATGTATTGATAGGCCTACACCAAGAAGGATGTAAATGAAATCATC
Organism: Limnanthes douglasii subsp. nivea; assembly: GCA_036936605.1. Taxonomy (NCBI): domain Eukaryota; kingdom Viridiplantae; phylum Streptophyta; class Magnoliopsida; order Brassicales; family Limnanthaceae; genus Limnanthes; species Limnanthes douglasii. The sequence continues at coordinate 358,575,642 of JAUPFV010000001.1, forward strand.
TAGTTGAATTTCAGCAACTAGATAATGTGACGAACTTTCCCAAAATAGGAAAATCAAATAGAAGTACAACAGGGTCCGCAACAGATTATTGTCCAAAGAAATTCCACTATTTAGCTGAGATTTATGGTTATACATCAGAAGACGAGTTGCATCCCATATTCAAGTGTTACTTGATGTTACCAAGGACAAAAAAAAGCTCGTGGGAAAAGGAAACGTGCAGCAACAAAGAGTTGAATTTGGTGAAGTTTTCAAACTTATGGCTAAACTCGATACTGTGAGATTGATTATTTCCCTTGCACTCTAACATGGATGAGAGATTCAAATCAACATTTCTAAACGGTGACCTTAAACAAGAAGTATATGTTATCCAACTAGTTTGTAATCAAGAATGGACAACATGGCCCCCAAGGGGTAGCCGAGTTGGTTGGTACGACATTCTTATGACCAAAAGGTCATGAGTTCGAGTCCCTCTACATACACTTTCTCGGCTGAGCCTGTCACTTTATGTGGTTTACCTTCTGGCGTTGGTTTGCAGGCTATCGCGTCAGACTGAGGGTTTACCCTGTGCGCACTCATTGCACTCTGAGTAGCGGCTGCGGGTTCCCTCCGAAAAAAAAAAGAATGGACAACATAAGTTGTACAAGTTGCCACTCTTCGGTTGACGATAGTGATTGAGGGCATAGAACATTCGACTCGACAAGAGTATTAAAATCGACAGTTTTCGTAAAGTGCTTGCAAAATAAATAGTCTATACAAGAATAGTAGTGCATAAGTACTTATAGTGAGTGTGTATGTTTACGACTCGATTGTCTGTAATTTAAGTATTTATGAAATTGTTGTTCAAGAAACAAATAATAGAAGAGTTTGAGATGAGTAATCTCAGATTAGTCTCATACTATCTTGGGATTGAGGTGGTGCAGAAGAAAAGTTACATCACACTCAGATAAACAGCTTATGCAAAGAAGATGTTCCAACCAAGTATGAAAAGCGTCATTAAACAATCAAACACATTTTTCGCTACGTAAAAGCGTTTACAAACTACAGACTATAGTATGAAAAGGGAAAGGATCCTAAGATCTAGTTAATTTTAGTGAAAGTGATTTAGTTGAAGCACCCGCGATAAAAAGATGATCATATTTTCATCGAAATCTGATTATTTGGGAAACCCAAAAGCCACGAACTGTAATATTGCCGACCTAGGTTGAATTTATGGCAAACAAATGCATCATCATGTCAAACATTATGGTTAAAAAACTTGTTGAACGAGGTGACCAAAATTAAACCAAAATTGGTAAATCTATATTATTGATGATAAATTTACAATTACATTAATGAAAAACTCCGTATTTCACAGACGCACGAAACTTATAAACACTAGCATCGACTTCAGTCATGAATATGTCGGAAGCATTAGATAGTTATGTTGTTCGTTTGCATTGGAGAACAACGTGCTAATATTATCACAAAAACTCTAACAATAATTAAATTTGCAGAGATACATGAGTTACTCCAAATAAGATATTTCAATCAAAGTCAATTTTTATTAAAAAGTTATTAAAAATTAATAAACTTAACACGTGGTGTTAGATATTTATCTAGTTAGTTATTTTACTCGCCTATTTAAAATAATCTTATGCCGTTTTATTAAATGTGAATATAAAATATTATGCTTTACATCAATTAACTTCTTCTTGTTTCAAAACATAACATTTCGATATGCCATAATTATTATCAAAACCAACAAAAACAAAAATATTGGTGTACCATTATTATTAAGCGTCAAAACCAACAAAAACTTGATTAGTTGTAGCCGATAGATGTATCATTTTCCTCAATTCTTCAGATTTCATATCAATGATATAATTTTAAACTCTCTTCGTAACTTTCATCGGTATCATTTTAGTATATTTAATCAGATACAAACCGTTGTCTTTCGTTGCAGTGACGGATCAAAAGGATGACCATGTATGCCATGGACCACCCCAAATTCTAAAAGTAAATTTGGTATAGTAGTGGAAGTGTTCAGTTTCTAAAATTGAGAGAATTTTGATCAATAGTGATGGTCCGTTGAATAAAAAAACAACAAGAGGCTGAAGGAACCATCGGTTGCATGACCTTTTGCATGCCGACTCTATGTCATTTGGTGATAAAACCAATACAAAACCATCTAAAAATCCCCTATGGTCATAATCGTTGGAGAGAAAGTGCAAACTTGTTAAAACTAAACATCGGTGCATAATGATGCCTATAATTAAAAAAGGATAAGAGTAGAATTTGATAAGATTGTCCGACCAAATGAATTTGTACCAATTTCATAAGTATAAAAAAATATAAAAAGATAAAGTTTATTATACTGTTTTAAAATTAGTGTAAGTTACCCTCATTTTATTAGCGCTTATTTTTTTAAAAGGTTCTTACTGATATAGGATATGATTTAGGTTTCATATGATATCAAGTACCTTCTTGAATACATTAATGAAAGTGATTAAAGCTATTTTAGTTTTTGAACGTATTTATGATTTCTTACCAATGAAAAACGATCGTTTAGGAGGCATTTATCATCACAAGATTCTCCAACAATTTTTATAAGTTACAGTAACCGTGAATCAGCATATAGATTTAAGAGCCTAACAACCAACCAATACTTAGACTGGTTGCTGTAGCTCAGATAAATGTAGAAACCCACATGAACATGTCTGACAAGATTAAGCAGTATTAGATTGGATCTAGAATACAATAATAATTACATAATAGAAAAAAAAAAGGTTTCCCAAAATCACGATGAGAAAGCCAGTTCCTCACTGGTACAGATCAACAATCATCCGGGATATATATGCTCCCCTAATCATCGAAATAAGCAAGGACAACAATAAGGCATACAGAGGAACACTTCAAAGTATGGCCAACTAGAGGCCAGCAGACTAGATGTTATTAAGAAAGTCCTAATATCTGCAGTCTCTACCTGGCTTAGTTTGGATCTGTAAAAACGTCCGCATTAAAAAACAGACTGCACAGTGCAGCAACAAAATTATTCAAGAAAACTGTTCTGCTAGAAGTATCTTCAAAAAATCACAATGGACGAAAATAATAAAATTAATAAGAACATGTATAGACAAGGTACTCATATGAAACAGAAAGTTCCTAGCAGATGAATCGAATAAACAATGGAATATTGCTAGAAGTAGTAATATTTAACAGTCAGATTTCAATCAACTACTCGTTAGATTAAGTTCCAGTAAGGTACTAAATGACAATAATTTCTTATGATTTATTGAGTAACTTTGGTTGCTAGGAGTCCGAGAAGTATATCGGGCATTTATTAAATGGTAAGCATTGTATATTGACAATATCGGGCATTTGGTCTAGTGGTATGATTCTCGCTTTGGGTGCGAGAGGTCCCGAGTTCGATTCTCGGAATGCCCCCTATACTTTTGGTTCTCTACAGTTAACGGAACCACAAACAATACAAAACAGCTGGGAAAACAATACGTTAATCTTCACAACTGTAATAAGATTGGAACTAGCATGGGTAGCACATAACGATGACGATGGCAAAGAAGTAGAAAGGACATCACAGTGACACTTCAACATGCATCACATAAAAGTACCTGTGCTTTGACGATATATCGATTAATAATGCATAGAGACGACTGACCATCTAGGAGCATTTAATAAACTTATATGACAAGTATGAAGAGAACTGTTCGATTTTATATGCGCACCAGTTGGACATATGGTCTGTCTAGTGGTATGATTTCAGTTAGGGATCTTTCTTGGAGTCTAGAGCTGAGGAGTCACATGGGTAATTTTTATATATGCATAATGCGTATAAAAGAAGCAATCCAAGTCTCATCAAAGGCAGAGAGACTGCAGCCGTTTATGACTGCCGTAAATTTAAAGTCTATGCATTTAGATGGTCTACTGAGATGAGATTTTCGCGTGATTTCCCACAAAGTAAACAGCACGTGTGCAAAATCTATCGTTGCCTACCGAGTTTTTTTCAACAAACACCACGGAGGCATCAAGGTGCATATGCTAAAACCGCTATAGGAAATAACTACAAACGCAGCCAAAAATTCGCATCGACTCTAGAACCTACTAGCATACACACTCTTATAAAATAATAATTAGTAACCGAATCCTATAAGAACGGAGGTTAGAAGAAAGAAAATTGAACATAACAAACAAATAAATACTGATCTTCAAAGCAAAGTCAAATGCTTATCAAAGAATAATATTATAGACGCAATAATAGACTATAATTGGGCATTTGGTCTAGTGGTATGATTCTCGCTTTGGGTGCGAGAGGTTCCGAGTTCGATTCTCGGAATGCCCCTCTCCAACTTTTATGTTTTGAGCAATATGATCTAGAGTCAACTAGATAAATAGTTCAGTATTCTAGTAATAAATCTTTGAGAACATGAAAGCAGTTTATATCTTATTCTACTTTTAAGATAAATATAACAAAATCTTGTGTTTCTTGCATGTGAATCGCCTAGCACATTAACCAGCGACGATACTTCAAGATACCTAGCACTTAGCATCAAAAGAAAATACATCCAATATTTGCAATTAAGAAAGAAAGACCGAGATAATCTACAAGTTAAAATCTTTTTGCATGATCCTCCTCCAGTTTTTTCTGTATTGAGCAATTAAGATCTGAAGTCAACTTTACATTTTTAGAATAATCTATAAATAATTTGTCTAACAGAATTCCTTGAGCAACTTATTAAAATCCAATCAAGTAGCAAATGCAACAGAGTCACAGGTCTCATGAAACAAAACACTTATCATGTCATTTCTCAAGTTAAACAGCAGCTCGAATAAGTAGAAGAAATTAGAGTAAATACCACTTTATGGATAAAAATCTCTAGGGTAATAAATTTAGTCAAATAAAGTAACTACGCATTTCAACTTTATTGCATGCCTAGTAAAATATATGGTAAACCTGAAGTATACATAGCACAAAACAGTTTCTAGCTAACAAAAAAACATCACACAGCTAGCAGTCTATCACCTTAACTTAAGAGTCTATGAAAGTGTACCAAAAGTTTACATAATTGGAGCATTAAGTTACTTATACGATTGTTGCTTTACATCCGATTTCAACTTTTACCATGTCCCCTAAATCATATTATAAGTTCTGAACTTCTACATCTAAAGTCAAACAAAGTATATAATGGACTATGTTTAACTTAGAAATGAGCTTCCACCAACCAATCGTCCAAGTAATACCCCTGCTAGGACCACACTTACTGGTATGGGCAATACAACCTTTTATGAAAACGACAACTATATCATAGCAAACATCACCGCAGCAGATAAATATTATAAGATTACACAAGCTAGGCTAACAAAAAAAATTAAGGAGAAATATCGAACCCATTAGACAGCAGCAACCAATATAAGATCACAGAAAATTGCCCTTTAAATAAACAGCCTTCTTGCACATGCTTTCTAGAGGCATGCTTTATTAACTAGCAACAAAACCTTGAGATTCCTAACAGCTAGCAACAAAACCTTGAGATTCCTAACAGCTAGCGGCAGCAAGTTTGCAAATAATAATTATCCCTAACAGAAATTTTTAAATTAACAAGTATACCTAACAAGTAGCAACAATTGGGCATTTGGTCTAGTGGTATGATTCTCGCTTTGGGTGCGAGAGGTCCCGAGTTCGATTCTCGGAATGCCCCTCTCCAACTTTTATGTTTTGAGCAAAACGATCTGGAGTCAACCAGATAAATAGTCGCAATATTCTAATTAATAATTCTTTGGATAAGATGACAGCAGTTTATATCTTATTCCATTTTAAAGATAATTAAAAAGAAAATCCTGTGTTGCTTTCATGTGAATCGCCGCCTACCACATTAGCCAGAAACGATACTTTAAGATACATAGCACTTCGCATCAAAAGAAAATACATCCAATATTTGCAATTAAAAAAAAAAGACTGATATAATCTACAAGTTAAAATCTTGGAATGATCCTTTCCAGTTTTTTTGTTTTGGCAATTAAGATCTGAAGTTAACTTTTTTTTTTACAATACTCCATAAATATTTTGTCGAATAAGATTTCTTAAGCAACTTATTAAAACCCAGTCAAGCAGCGAATGCAATAGAGTTCCACAGCTCTGGTGGAACAAAATTCTTATCATATCATTATTCAAGTTAAACAGCAGGCCGAATAATTTATTGCATGCCTCGTAGAAGATAAGCTAAGCCTAATGCATACATAGCACCAAGCAGCTTCAAGCTAGTAGAAAAACATCGTAGAGCTTGCAGAAAACTAACATAATTTCTTTGGATAAGATAGATATAATAGCACTAAATTCCTAGATTAAAAGTACTTTATTTGTTGCAGACGATATCAAGAGCAAATGTAGTCAACAAACAATTTTAATTAAGAGTTTCGCAACCAGATTAGAAAAAGCAAAAGAACAACTATCTAACACAAACAAGAACCACCAATTGGGCATTTGGTCTAGTGGTATGATTCTCGCTTTGGGTGCGAGAGGTCCCGACTTCGATTCTCGGAATGCCCCATTAAGAATTAGTAAGCCAATTTTTTTATTCTATGTACTCTTATCATATTATATTTTAAAATAAAAATAAGAGAATACTTTCCTTTAGTCAACTCATGGTATTAGCTATTCAAATACATACCTATTTTCTGACCATGTTACTCTAAACAGTACTCTTTATGTAAGAAGGATAAGACAATAATTTCTAACATAATTTGATAACATGCAGGCAAGTACGCTGTTATTGAAAAGTCATTTATGTATGGCCAATGTAGTAGGTAAACAAAATAAGGGAAGCTGAGAAAACTTACCTGATTTGATGTGTTTTGGCCAGTGTAAGCTTCCGCTATCTACTTTGAGCATACTAAATTGCTGGCATTAAGGTGCATATGCTACCATCAAAACACTAAGAGGAGTGATATTGAAATAGCAAACATAACGTAAACCTTCCACGACTGACTTGAAACCATATGGCAATGAGCTTGTGACAAGAAAAGATCGAGCAAGAATTAGCACAAGTAAGTTATAACTTTCTACAGATATAAAGACCATTGTACTTTTTCTTACCAAAGCATAGACAAACAATTAAGCAATATGTCAAGAGGCAAGATGATTTGACTCTCTAAACAGTTGTCATATACGATCTGAAACCGCATCTTTTCCGAAACTATTGGAAAGTTTTAACTTTATTTGAGTATAACTTATAGATTAGCAAAAACATTTTATTAAAGGAAAAAATTCCTTATTTTGATAGAGGAGGACCCATTTGGATCACTTCAACATCAACGAGAAGCCCAAAAACTAGTACCAGAAAATGAAATGCCAAAGAAGAGCTATCCAAGTTTCATCAAAGGCAGAGAGACTTCAGCCATTTATGACTGCCGTAAATTTAAAGTCTATGCATTTAGATGGTCTACTGAGACGAGATTCTCGCCTGAATTCCCAAAAAGTAAACAGCACGTCTGCAAAATATATTGTTGCCTACCGAGTTTTTTCCAACAAACACCACGGAGGCATCAAGGTGCATATGCTAAAACCGCTACAAGAAATAACTACACATGCAGCCAAAAGTTCACATCGACTCAAGAACCTACTAGTATACACGTTATAAAATAATAATTAGTAACCAAATCCTATAAGAACGGAGGTTAGAACAAAATCGAACATAAAATAAACAAATAAATACTGATCTTCAAAGCAAAGTCAAATGCTTGTCAAAGAATAATATTATAGACACAATAATAGACCATAATTGGGCATTTGGTCTAGTGGTATGATTCTCGCTTTGGGTGCGAGAGGTCCCGAGTTCGATTCTCGGAATGCCCCTCTCCAACTTTTATGTTTTGAGCAATATGATAAGCTTTTAGTCAAATAAAGTATCTGACTTATTTCAACTTTATTGCATGCCTCGTAAAAGATAAGCTAAGCCTAATGCATACATAGCACAAAACAGCTTCAAGCTAACAAAAAAACATCGCAGAGCTTGCAGAAAACTAACATAATTTTTTTGGATAAGATAGATATAATAGCATTAAATTCCTAGATATAAAGTACTTTATTTGTTGCAGACAATATCAAGTTGGATACAAGGCATGTCTGAATCTTTAGGAACCGACCATAAGAGATACATAGCCCCAAGTAGAAGCAACCATAGTCAGCAAACAAATTTAAATCATTGATGCTCGAAAGAGTTTTGCAATAAGATCAGAAAAAGCATAAGAACAACAACCTAACACAAACAAGCACCACAAATTGGGCATTTGGTCTAGTGGTATGATTCTCGCTTTGGGTGCGAGAGGTCCCGAGTTCGATTCTCGGAATGCCCCGTTAAGAATTAGTAAGCCAATTTTTTTATTCTATATCATATTACATTTTAAAATCAAGATAAGATAATAATTTCCTTTAGTCAACTCATGGTATTAACTATTCAAATACATACCTATTTTCTGACCATGTTACTCTAAAGAGTACTCTTTATGTAAGAAGGATAAGACAATAATTTCTAACATAAGTTGATAACATGCAGGCAAGTACGCTGTTATTGAAAAGTCATCATGTATGGCAAATGTAGTAGGTAAACAAAATAAGGGAAGCTGAGAAAACTTACCTGATTCGATATGTTTTGGCCAGTGTAAAAGTTCGTATTGACGCTAGAACCTACTAGTATACACACTGTTATAAAATATTAATTAATAACCAAATCCAATAAGAACGTAGGTTAGAAGAAAATTGCACATAAAACAAACAAATAAATACTGATCTTCAAAGCAAAGTCAAATGCTTGTCAAAGAATAATATTACAGACACAATAATAGACCATAGTTGGGCATTTGGTCTAGTGGTATGATTCTCGCTTTGGGTGCGAGAGGTCCCGAGTTCGATTCTCGGAATGCCCCTCTCCAACTTTTATGTCTTGAGCAATATAATCTAGAGTCAACCAGAAAAATAGTCACAATATTCTAATAATAAATCTTTTGAGAAGATGAGAGCAGTTTGTATCTTATTCTGCTTTAAGATAATTAAAACAAAATCTCGTGTTTCTTGCGTGTGAGTTCCCTACCACATTAACCAGCAACAATACTTCAAGATACATAGCACTTAGCATCAAATGAATTTACATCCAATACTTGCAATTAAAAAAGAAAGACTGATATAATCTACAAATTAAAATCTTGGAATGATCCTCTCCAGTTTTTTGTTTTGGGCAATTAAGATCTGAAGTCAACTTTAATTCACAGGTCTGGAGCAACTTATTAAAATCCAATCAAGTAGAAAATGCAATAGAGTTCCACAGGTCTGGTGGAACAAAATTCTTAGCATATCATTATTCAAGTTAAACAGCCGGCCGAATAAGTAGAGGAAACCAGAGTAACATACAACTTTCAGTATAAAAAAGTCTACAGTAATAAATTTAGTCAAATACAGTATCTGACTTATTTCAACTTTATTGCATGCTTCGTAACAGATAAGCTAAGCCTAAAGTATACATAGCACAAAAAAACATCGCAGAGCTAGCAGGAAACTAACATAAAAAAACCCGGATAAGATAGATATAAAAACATTAAATTCCTAGATATGAAGTAATTTCTTTGTTGTAGACAATATTAAGTTGGATACAAGGCATGTCTGAGTGATATTAATATAGCAAACATAGACTTCAAAACATATGGCAATGAGCTTGTGACAAGAAAAGATCGAGCAAGTATTAGCACAGGTAAGGTATAATTTAAGCATAAACACACAAATTAAACAACATGTCAAGAGGCAAGATGATTTGATGCTCAAAAAAGTTGTCATATATGAATTGAAACCACATCTGTTCCGAAACATATGGCAAATTTTTACTTTATTTGAGTATATAGCACTTAGAATAGCACAAACATTGTATTAAAGAAACAAAAACAGTATCAACCATCACCAAAACGACTAGTCTTTCCCGAAGGAATTGATAACAATATTTAACAGGTAATCACAGAGTAAACAATGCAAGAAGTAAAAGCACTTACATAATTTGAGCAAATAGTCAACAACCACATCTTGGACTAAATGGCACACTACATCTATCATGAGGATTTTAAGTTCACATGCATGATTTTATTTATTCTAGTGGTAGTTCATAGTATTTTAAAATATGTATGTAATAGTGAATAATATATATATATATATAATGTTCATGTACAGCACACTTGTCTTAGTTTAAACCAAATCTACCCAATAATTGGACATCTTAAAACCTCAACCCAGTCATGAGACAATAATGGCATATATTGAGACCAAGGTTTCAAAGAAAGCACAGATTTTGGCAGTACCGTCGATTGAACACCGTCAGGAAGAATATCAACCTTAGGCATCGAATTTAAAATTAAGAAGCTTGGCATCGAATGGCATCGATTGAATAGGTACAAACAAAATCAAATAAGCAAGAAACGGAATTAGGTTTTTAAGAATCAGTAGGAATCAGTACCTGAATGTTTCCAGGACTGATACCGTTAACCTAAATCGAAACTCCAAGAGACCTAACAAATCGAGAGGGACAGATTGTATAACCTAAATCGCAAACGCTATACACCTCGAGAACGAAGAATACTCGACTGTTACGGATTAAGGCTACCAAACCACCAAATTGCCCATCCGTTAATAGGGAAATTAGAGCACGTACAAAAGTAAAAGTTAAAATCCAGGGAGGGGCTAAACGTAAATCTATATATATTTTTTGATATATAAAAAAAATATCTCGGACGTTATGGTCCGAATTTAAACTTTTATATATTTTCCAAAAATGTTTAACGAGTTTTTGTAAGGGTAAAAAAAGAAATTGGTGTAAAATAAATTTAAATTAAATAAAATTGTTCATACAAGATTTTGGGGTATACATAATGATTTAGAGGATTCTGATAAAAGTACTAGAATAACAAAATAGTCAAAGTAGAAGGATGATGGTATCCGCGATAGAGCTAAAGACTAAATCATCAAAATGTGGGTTTTGACGAGGCAGCGGAAAGGAATCTCCTCGGGTATCTTAGCAGAGAAGATCTCGCTCTAACCCTGCATGAATGGAAACTTGCAGAAAAAAACGAAGTAAAAAAGTGTATCAAAGTCAATTATATAGGCCAACATATTTTGATGCCATGGAATCTAAATCGAAGATCCGATACAATTCGGTAAGAGACCATAGAGGAAATGGCCGGAGCATAACCGAATATTCTTGAATTCCTCTCATTCTAGATGTGGTAAATGACCGCGTCGAAGCAAGTGCGCCAAAGATGGTGGTTTTTAGAGTTATACCAATTTGACGTCTCGCAAACCCAAGATTGCTAACTCGAGGTAGTTAAAGGGAATCATAGTTTAGAACTAGCATTGGTCCAAATACTCCGGGTGAAACTACAGTCAAAGAGGAGATGAGAGATGGATTCAGAGTCAGAGTTGCAAAGGGCACAATCAGGTGGGGTATTGAGACCTTAACTAAGAAGCTTATTTATGGTAGCAAGCTTGCCCAAGATATCAAGCCATAATATAAAAGAATGACGAGGAATATTATATTTATGCCATATAACCCGATCCACCCCACATCAGGGGCAGGCGTACGAATAATGTTATACGTGTCTTTAATCATGAATGAGATGCATCCAGGCTTCGTGTTCCCGAAAAGCACATCGTTTGAGTAGATATTGGGTGGAGGTAGAGTGAGGATAAAGTTTTGGATCTCCATGAGATTAGCACGGCTTCGAGCTCTCGCAGATCTGATGTTAGATGGCCAGTTCCAGTTTTCATCGAGGATGATATCCGAAACCTTGAGGTTTTTCCCGAGTCAGGAGTCAATGATGATGTTAGGGTTGTAGTAGGTGGCATGAGAAGTAGGAAGGCGTCATGGATCGTGCCAGAATGAAGTGCTCAAACTATTGTCAATAGCCACCCTGTACAAATTACAAGCCAAAGGGCGAAGACGAAATTTTTTTCTTCAAATCCAAGAGGGGGATGAGCCAATAGAGATGTCCAAAAAATTGTTGTTTTAATTTTTTTCACATTTAATCCAGTCATACCAGATGGAATGATTTTTATTACTGACAATAGCCAAAGATGTTTGAGGATAGCCGCCTGATTCCAGATTTTTAAATATATAATCCCAAGGCGCCCTCTTTATAGGGAGAGGTAACAGAAGACCAGGCCACTTTGTCCCCATGGATTTTCATGGCAGTTCCTGATCAGAGGAAGCGACAAAGATATTAATATAATTCTTTAATGATCATATAGGGAAGAATAAAGATCGAAGACCAATAAACCTGACCAGCAAATAAGACGGACTTGATAAGTTGGAGCCTGCCAGCATAGGAAAGATGTTTGGTGGTCCAATAATCAATTCTATAGGTAATCTTATGAAGAAGAGGACGATAGTTGGAGTGGGTAAGACGACCTGTAAGAAAGGGAACTCCCATGTATTTAACTAGGAGAGAACCTTCCGAGAAGCACAAGATTGGCAATAGATGTGATCGGAAGGAAATGTCAATTCTGGAGACAAAAATATTATTTTTAGAGGGGCTGAACTTAAGACTCGAGAGTGAATATAATTCATAAATAGCCTCTTTGATGAGTAGGAAGGAATTAGGGTCACCATAGCAAAAAAATTATCAAGTTATCTGCAAAGCAGAGATTGATGATTTTGAGCTTGTGACACTTCCAATTAAACCGGATATTCCTATCTTGACTATTTTCTTTGAAGATACTAAAGAGAACTTGCATGATAATGACAAAAATGAAATGGGATAGAGGGTCTCCTTGTCTAAGACCTTATTTGCCTTTGAAGTTACCATATGGGTCCCCATTAATGTTGATGGAATAAAAGGGAGAGGATATGCAATTGATAATCCAAGTGATCATTTTATCAGGGATAACTATCTTGTCTTTACGATTTTTATGGTAACCCCTCAAAAGCTCTTGGGATAATTGGATATTATTGATGTGGTTTATTTTCGTTTGAGGGTAATTTTGTAATTTTGTATTGAGTTTTGTGGAATTTTGAGAGTATTTAATGTTTGGGTAGAATGTAGAGGGAGAATTGAGCTGTCTGGTTGTATTTAATTTTCATTACCCCCATTTAATGCAGGTGGTTGGGTATTTATACCTTTTATCTTTTGGGCCATATGGGCTTTCGGGTTATGTTTTATGGATTCGGGCCGAGTTTAAAGACCCATTAGCTTTTAAGTAATCAAGTAATTAGTTTAATCATGAAGTGATTATGTTTTTAATAATTTAAATCTGTTCGGACAGTTTAGTAAGTGGAGATTGTCTGAATCGTCCCTGTCCGGTTAGATGGATGATGTCCGAATTGCCCATGTCCGGTTCTCACAAAGAATGGTGACAAAATCCAGACTCATCAGTAGCCCCTTTTTTAGGTGGTGTTCAAATGCCTTTGGCAAGACCTAAATAATAACCTGTAGCTGGTCACAGCCATATCCGGACAGATTTTTGAACTGTGTAACAGCTTTATCCGAACTGAAAAAGTTCTAAAAAACTAAACGGTTTTTTGCCAGAAATCGTGGGACACGTGTCTTTCTCTGGTTCGTCATATCAACCGCTTTTTTCCCTAAAACGGCGCTCCCACTTTCTCCAAAAAGTAACCTTTTCATTTAATAAGGATGACATCAGCGCCGTCCTTAATCATTGCAACCCTTTCGAATTCTCCTAGGTATCAAAGCATCTTTTACACATTTACTATAAATTAGTTCACTTTTCTACTGTTTTACCATCTTCATCATCCTTGCTATACTAAACTTCAAAGCTTTTTCTTTCAAAAACAAACACTTTCTTTCAGTGCGAGTTTATGTTCACAGCTAGGAACGCTTTAATCAAAGGTGGGTGGCTTAATTTGTCAGAGTTAGAAAAAGCTCAAAAGGTCGAACGAGAAAGGGGCATTGCAGCCGGTCTCCCTGTTTCCCCTGCTGATAAACCAGAAACACTAAGCACAGAACCTGACCAAGGCTCTTCTTTAACCAAAAGCGTTAAACCCAGGAGGTTGTTCCAATCCACTCTTTCCCCAATTGTCTCAGGCTCATCGGTTCAAGAATCAGAGCCTACAGTTGAACCAGGACAGGTAATCACCAGTTTCAAGAAACCTTCCCCATTCATTGTTATGGGATCGGATGCTGATGCCTCTCCAGAGAAGTTAGTAGATCGGAGAAGAGTTCGCTTGGTAAAAGGGCGGGCTCTAAAAGGTACACCTTCTAAATCAGGGGGCAAGGATAGCAATACGGGGTCAGAGGCACCCATCAGAATTCCAAGGAAAAACTGTCCGACCCGGAGGCATCTAGTTCAAGTCTCCGGAAAGAAACCACTGCATCTGAGCCCCAGCCGGAGGCCAGAGCACAAGAAGCCAGTGAAGCCTAACTGTCCGGAGGGCACGCTGAGCCAACCTCTAGCTAACCTCACCCAAAATAGCTGAAAACCCCTACTTGGTAATGGAATAAGTGATGGAGGATTCTATTGAAGAAGCTCTTTTTGAGTCCGAAGTCTCCGGGCAAATAAGTGAGGCTATTGTTGCCAAGAAGGACAAAGGCAAAGAGAAACTATGCTTAAGGCATCCAGATTTGCCGGAGGTCCTTGTGGGAAAAGTGGGACCTTGTTTCCACAAGGTTAGTGTTACGTATTTGATAGCTTTGCAAAAACTTAACTATGCTTTCATCCACACAACCGAACTGGGTCGGATGCGAACAAAATGGGGGATCCCGGAGAACATCAAAATAAGGATCACAGTGGACCCAGAAACACCGATGGATTGTAAGTTTAGTGAAACAGTTTTCTTTACTGAGCTCTTTAACTGGGGACTAAGGTTTCCCTTAGACCCGGAGATAGTCAAATACTTTCATCTCATCAAACTTTGCCCAAGTCAACTGAGCCCTAATGCCTGGTACACTCTCATGGCCTGTATCATGGCCTCCAAGCTCTCTAGAATTCCTCTCCTAATGGAGCAATTTGCAGCTGTGGCCAGCCTCTGCAGAAACCACCATATTCCCTTCTATCACTTCAACATGGGTGATAATTACAAAGCAGTAGACGATCTGCTCGAGTCAGAGAGAAATTGGAAAACCCACTTCTTGTTTGTGAGTGGTGCCTGGGAGAATGGGAGGAAGATCAAAGTCGGTGCCAACCCGAGTCTCCTTGCGATGGTAAGAATCCCATCTCATATTCCCATCTCATACGTTTGTCTTAGTCTTTTTCACCACATTTATATGCGTATCGAATATTACGATGATGAAATTACTTAACAAATGTTTGTTCATGCGACGAGAGGTATTTTCTCCATATGTTTGTTTGTTGCATCATTGCAAAAACAAGGTAACAATATTTATCTGGGCTAGCTACAATTCATTAAGAATTATAACATCTCGGGTAGGTACAACTAGGGTTAGATGATACTAGCTCAGTTATATTACCATTTTGGTATAAGTTATATACATATCATATTGGGTTTTACTAGTATCTTAATATTATTGAAGACATGTATTTATAACCATTTTTTGCGCTAGAATTTCAAAATTAAAATTTATATTATATTGGTAGTTTATGTGTCCTTTTTTGTTGAAATAAATGCTTAAATAAAAAAAAGATGTTCTTACAAGTACGTGAGCATATCCCGAGGGTTAACTTTGAAACTAGACATGAAGCGAGAAAAACATAAAGAGACCATAACAAGCCAAAAATAACGTAAATATCGTCATATAAAAGGACTAACAAATGGAGTAGTGTAAACCAGAGACCAAAGGGAAACAATAGAAGTAATAGACCAATCCAAGCATGGACCAGTAGATGGGAGAAGTTGAAACCTGAAAATAAACCAAGAGCAAGCAAATTAAGTTTGAATAGGAAAACGATGAAAATTTCAGTCAATCTTAGTTCCCCGAACGCGAAAATGGAGATCAGATAGCAAACTTGAAGAGACCGCGGAGGCAAGGCTCATAAGGGAGCCAAAAAATTTTCTTTTTCTTTCACCCCATATATGGTAAACGTTCGTACCAAAGCATGTTCTCCATATATGACATAAGCTAGATAGAGGCCAATTAGAATCTTCAAGGAGCCAAACGGTCCAGTTACAATTACTATGGTAGGGGTCCCAAACTTTGCATAAGTGGATTCCCACAAACTTTGGGAGATCACAGAGGATATGATTAATATCTTTATCGGCAGAATTGAATAGAACGTAAGATTGGGAAAGTAATAATACCCAGGAAATTTTATCGCGGGTGGTTAGTTTTCCATGAATTACGAGCCAAAAAATAAAAGAATAACGCAGAATATTAAATTTGTTCCAAACTAACCCCGCCCATCCAACATAAAAAAGGAACGAGCGTGCGTATGGCTTTATAAATGTATTTGATTGAGAAGTTAGGGTTTCCAACTTTAGTAGTCTAGTATGAGATGTCATCGAGTAAGACACTTAGAGGCAAAAGAGAGGGGATGGTGTTGCAAATTCCCATGAGACTACTTTTGTGTCTGGCACTTGCGGATCTTCTATTTTGAGGCCAAATCCACCACCCATCGGAGATAAAGTAAAAAACGATAAAGCAATTACCTACCTTAAATTGTGAATGATAATATGACCATACTAACTTGGAAATAAGGTAGGGATAAGCCAAGGGTCAAACTGAAAAAACGTGTTCAAGCTATTGCTGATAGCCACCCTAAAAAGATTATTGGTCAATGGTCTACAGAAATAAAATTTTCCTCAATGTCTAGGAGGGAGGGAAGCCTAAACTGGTTCCCAAAAGTTATTGTTTTAAATGTTTTTTCAATTTTAATCCATTCACACCAAATACAGTTAGAAGTTTTGCGAAATATAGACCATATATGCTTGAGGATGACCGCATGATTCCAAATTTTTAAATCTGGAATCCCAAAGTCGCCCTCCAACGTGGGCAAAGTAACAAAATCCTATGCCACTTTAGCACCAAATATTTTCATCTCATAACCATTTCAGAGGTAATGAATGAGGGTTTAGGGAGTTATTATAGATTTCTCGAATGGAGAATGAAAATAGAGGACCGGTAAACGTGTCCAGCGAAGTGTACATATTTAATGAGTTGAAGTCGTCCAACATAAAAGACGTATTTGGAGGTCCAATAATCGATACGAGCCGTAATTTTATGCAAAATAGGACGACAATCAGTATGGGTACGACAGTTGGTGATCAGAGGAACTCCCAAGTATTCAACTAGAATAAAACAAACCTTGAACCCATAGAAGTTGGTAAGGTCTTGTTTAATATTGGGGTTGATCACGGATAAGAAGATTTAGGTCTTATTAAGACTATTTTTTAGCTATGAGATAAGGAAAAAGTCATTGAGACCTTCATTGATAAGAAGTATAGAGTTAATTTCACTATGGCAGAAGATCATTAAATCATCAACGAAGCAGAGATTAACAATTTTAAGTTTCTGACACTTATAGTTGAACTTGAATATGCGTTCAATGTTTTTCGTATTAAAGATGTCAAATATGACTTGCATAATGAGCACAAAAAAAGAAAGACAAGACATGATCTCAGTGTCTAGGTCATTTTCTTCCCAAAAAACACTCAGAAGGATCACCATTGACGTTAATATTATATGAATGAGTGGCAATGCATTGTGTTATCCAAGTTGTCATCTGCTCTGAGAAATCCATTATGACAATAATGTCATAGATGAGGTGTCATTGAACATTGTCAAAAGCTTTCCTTAAGTCGATTTTAGAGCGACTCTCTTGCCTTTGGATTTGAGATGGTACCTTTTGAAGAGCTTTTGGTAAATGAAGATGTTATCAGATATGTTTCTACCAGTTACACAGATCAATTGAGAATTGTCCAACGAATAAGGAAAATAATCTTTGATCATGTTCACCATTAACTTAAAAATATTTTTGTACACAACATTGCATAAAGAATTTAGATAGTAGTAAGAGGAAAATATGGATGAATTGGTTTACTGAATGAGGGCAATGGTGTGGAATTTCAAGAGGGGTCCATTTTATTTGAGTTAAAGAAGTCGAATACATGATTAAAGATTTCATCACCCACAATTAAGTCGTTAAGCCCGCGCACATTCCAAGGAACGATAAACATAAAAGAAATACTTACATAAAGCTAAAATCAGAGGGGAAATCCAGAAGGTCACTAGAGGCCTCTCCACAATGTGTGGATCTACATGGTGGATAGTCCATGTTTTCACCATTTTCCTTTGTAAAAGTCTCAGTAGAATGGATATTATGATGAATCTTCTCCTTAGAGGGATCATACTTAATGGATGTCATGGGAGAATAGTTAAATCTGGATAATAAATGACGGTATGACAAAAGGGAGAAAAATAAGGAGAGAGGATGAACAGACCCTAGTATTGTGGCCAAATATAATTCATTAAGAGAATTAAGAGACGAAACCATGGTACTCGATTCTAACTAAGGTATTTTTATCTAAGCACTCGTACTTAATCAAGGTAGGTAAGGGTAAATCGCTTTAATCAAGACATAAATAAAGGAAAATTGGAGATTGTCCATACGTTCGGTTTATTTGTCATATTAGAGAGGGATTCCCAAAATAGAATTGATGTGGCTAAAGTCCTTAGAAGTCCAAAGTTCCAAGGGAAGTTTGAAGATTTTAACCCAAATCGGAATCTCTTGAAGGGGTCTTTAGATAGGTTAGTTAAGGTTTCCTAATTTTTGATGACCAAAATGAGACTACAAAAAGGCCAAAGGGCATTTTTCAATATATCTTTTGCATTAGCTTCCGAGTTAATCTTGGAGAAGAAATACCCCTCATGAAGTTTCCTCAATTTAATAATAACATTGGCTTTGAGTTAAGAGAGGTTGGGGGTTTCCCCCAATAAAGTAACCTGATAAAAAAGATAACAAAAAGTCCAAAATTCTATGGATGACATCATTATTCATAATCAAATCATTGCCTTTGAAGTCATTTTGGAAAACTTCAAGGACAAGAGAGGGTAGTGGCTTAGAGAAGCTCGATATCGCGTTAACCCAAGAGGAGAAAATTGAGGAGGATAGGTTCACGAAGAAGTTGGATTTATGTGATGATGCTTGAGAGTCAGAGGATCAATGGAGATAGATATTATTATTGGAATTTACAGCATCCAAGGATAGGGGAAGCAGAGCTATATAATGAGGGATTAAAAAAGTTATGATTCCTAAATTGTTGAGAATATAAGTTACCTTTGAATTTCCTCCATGAGGACTTTTTCCATCAATCTTACATGAAGGTAAATAAGAGGTACAATGAGAATTAATCGAGAGAGGAGAGGACGAGAAACACCTAATATATGATTCTAATGAAATATAGATGAAATATGAGTTGAAAGAGGCAGTGTTAGAGATAAAAGAATGAAATTAATGGCAGATGATAGAGAATTTAAGGGAAAAGGATTGGAAGAGTTGGATAAAAAGGTTATTTTTGTTATGTTTAATAGGTTGTAAAGGGATTTAGTCAGGCAATAAATTTAAGGGAATGTGAAGTATTAAAGGGTTGGGTCTAAAGGCCCAAAATAATGATCCAAATGGCGACATTGTTACTAATGCTGGTTTGGGTATCAAGGGGACCAGAGAGAGGCCTAACAGAAGAAGTCCAGTTTAGGAGCCCAATTTCAAGGAAATAAAGCATAGTATAAATTTGGCCCGACTCTGAGATAAATCGATGGATAACATTACGAGACCCATGAAGTGTACGATCAAACAAATGGGGTATTATAAGAGGATAACTAGGGTTACAAGCGATTGCTGGCGGCGACGACAGGGCAGCGGTAAAGAAGACTTCAACGACGATGAGGTAAGTGGGATCGGAGTTCATAAAACTAATAATTATCATTAGATCAGTTAATGTCTTATGGGTGAAAGATAAGGCAGGATGATATCTGTGGGAGCGTCGAAACACGACAAAGTGGAGAAGCTTGAATGCTCATTCATCCTGCCACTCGACTTACTTTCCATCTGAGTCCAGCTATTGAACCATCTTTGAAAACCCTTCTTTTCCAAATAGAAATCCTAGAGTCAGTAGTCAGCGACCTTAAAGAGGTAAAACAATCTCGTAGTTCTATGGTTTCAAATATTAATTACACCAAGATCAGCGAGGATATAAACACGATATATGACTAAACCCGAGAGACAATTCGATTTCAAAGATAAAAAAATGTGTGGACCAAAAAAGTTTATAAACGAGACCAAATTCGGTAAGTAACATATTAATAACGACCATCATACCCGAGACTATAGGGCATTGACAGATGAAATTCAGCACCTCATCACCGAGGTAAAGTTTTATAAATTTATCAAGGTCTGAGACCCTATTTTCTTTAAGCGCACTCAATTGTCGGCATCACAGACCAAGCCATATAAGACAGCACCAAAGGCTACAAGGCCCTCGGCTGGACGAACTATGGATTTATGCAAAGTCGTACACACATTATTTGATCCTGATATGAACATGAAACTCATGGGAATAATTATTGAAGGAGACACACTCACATTTATCACAAATACTTTCTAAAATTGTTACATCACTGAGCTTTATATTCAACAGGTAAATCAAACCTCGTTAAACCACTACCAACCTTACCTCACTTTGATTACATTCTATGAAAATGGCTTGAGAGGGTTGTAAAGCTACATAAATATGGTGTATTCATCACCATTAAAATCGCAAGAGTCGAGGTCATACAAATTATAGTTGATACAATCAGCTCCATAAATATACTATCTATATAAGTCAAGGTCTACGACCATTATAGTGGTCCCAGATTGGTAGCCTACCACTAACGATCAATCAACAATGATTATGAGTCAATCAAACAAAAGTGTGGAGCATTCTATCATGAGAAAGTCGAGGTGATCATAGTCGAAGTTGAACGATTATGCCAAATTGTCCCCATTAATGGGGCAATATACCCCGTATAAACATAATATATAGCCAAAAATAATGAATGAAGGATGTGGGTGTATTTTACTAACATTAACTGACCATTTTCAAAGGATCCAAAATCAGTCCTAAAAATTTACTATGTGGTAAATTCCACTTTAGAAAACATGATGTTATCTTTAATGCATGATCACACAAGGTACATTTAATTTCCATGCATATGATCGATGTGAAACATACAAATTTCATGATCAATCGATTGTCATACTGCTATAAAGTAACTTCTTTCACTTTAAAAATACAAGTGAAACATACCAAAGTCTAGTGAAGAAGGTCTTCTCCAGTGAAATAATGTGGGACATGCAGACATATATCGATGACATACTAGTCACTAGCTGAGAGGAATAAAGCCACCTTGCAGACTGAGAAGAAACCTTCAAAAAGCTCTGACCAGTCAGCCTCAAGCTCAATCCAGTAGCTTAAGACATTTGTTCCAGAAAATTCTTGGGGTATGTGGTTAGTAAAAAAACATTGAGGAATACCCAATTCATCTAGTGAATTAATCGGTATATAAAACACACTAATATATCAAAGAGGTACAAATATTTAATGGTTAGCTAACTGTCTCAACCGTTTAATCTCCCAATAATTTGAAATGTGCATCATTATTTAAATTACTTAATGGCGTTTGGCTGCTCAAATTATAAATGCAAAGAGCTATTCTGGAACATCAAAGATTACCTAATTTCCTACAAATTCCTCACATGACGCACTCTACTTATATCACACAGTTTCTAACAATATTATAACTTTAATTTTGATCAAAGACAAAATAACCACATACTGCGATATCTACCAAGTCTGCAAATATTTCCCTGTTCTCGAGACTTGTTGTCTGTAACTGGAGAAGCTCGTTGTAGCTTTAGTTGTGACATCCAGAAATATGAGACCTTACTTCCAATGCCACACTATTGTGAAATGAATATTGTTTTATTTAATAAATATTCCCCAAAATCCCAACGTATTGTAGAGGCTAAACAATGGTTTATAGAGCTGAGAAAGACATCAAATTCAAGCCTCAAGCAACTATCAAATCCAAGTATTTGGAAACTTTCATCATCGAGTTCCAAGGCAAGCGGTTTACCCTCGTTAGACTCTAACCCTTAACCATTATGGACAATCTGTAAGTATGGAGGCTCAAACATTCAAGGATCTGGTGCCAGTATCTAGCTCAATACTTCTACAAATGACTTTCTAGATCAATCAAACCGAGTTAAATTCGGGTCTTGAATAATAAGGTCGGGTACGAAACAAAAATATTGGCTATGTCTTGCGTATATATGTGAAGTAAGATGCATAAGACACATCATTAACTCTCAACTTGTATTTAATCATGGTTTTGATCAAATCGGAGTAAGAAAATATACTCTCATTATATATATAGCATTACTACAGGCGGATAGAAGAAATTTCCGAGCTAGGATCTATATTGCTGATATTGAAGGCTATTGAATGGATGTTAGCCTGATTCAATATCTCACACATTAAAAATCAAGAATGGTGTTGTTCCCATCCTTCATGGCTTAAAAAACTCTCATTCTCCATCTCAAGCTTTGGTCTCCCCTTTACAAATTCAAAAGATTGTAATTTTTTAATTTCTTTAAGGTATATCATTTTCTCAACTTGGACGTCAAGTTAAATTTCCTAAGGATTTTTCTCAATCATTTCTTTGTACAAATGCTTATATTTTTAGAATTTTTTCAAATAAAAAATTACTAAAGGCTGAGGCATCCAAATTCGAAAAAGTTCATTATAAGTAAGTACCACTTGTTGAAAACAAACTAGTTGATGCATTGGCTTCTATAGGAGGCGTCGATTTTGAACAATGGACCATTTACCCAGAAATCATCACAAGGTGACAAAGGTCAAGTCTTCCACAACAAACTTTTTGGCCATGAGCATTGATGTTCCACACGACTAGCGAACACGAATCCAAGCTTACCTCATGCAAGTGATCTCTCAATTTCCAGAGCTGAAGCTAGGAGTGTTAAAATGTGATCCACTCGTTACACTATGTGTGACACGATTTTCTACCATCAAGGTCTCTCACAATCCATTCTTTGATGTTTATGCTTAAAAAAAATCTTCCTTCATATTCGAACAACTCTACTAAGAAGAGGGAAGTTGCCACTGTAGGAAAAAATTATCCGTATAAAAAATATTATTGGGTTACTATTAGCCGACTATCCGTGAGGGCGCTATGTCACTCGTGCAACACCGTGGAAAATACAATAAATTTATGAGTACGTTTCGTACCCCCAATGATACAAATGAAATCGATCTTTGAAAAAATATTTTTTTAACATACGAGGGTTGGACATGGTGGAAACCTTACCAAACGCACTCAGTGGAAAACAGTTCCTTTTAGTTATAGTCGACTAGTTTCCCAAATAAATGAAAGCCAAACATTTGGTGAGGATTCGAGCCAAATGATAAAAGTATAATAATTAGATAACAATATGAAAATAAGGTTATATTGTATTAGGAGTAATTATATCCTACAAATATGGGTATAATATACCTTTATACTTATAACAACTTAATGATTAATATAAATAGAGGTGCATCAAAAAGTATATGAACTATTTTCATTTTTTTGTTAACGAAACCTCTTTCTATTATTATTTCTCTTAAAACTTATATCTCTCACATGTTAGTTAAATGCATCCAACAAAATATTTTTCCTATGTTAATGTATTTCTCGGATGACTTATCTATTAGACATTTATTTTTATTCATTTAAGAGTTGTTCATATCATTTTCCATTGACAATTTACTTTTGGCGGATTTTTTATTCTCATCAAATAGGGCCATCTCTAAGAACAAATTCTGTGTCCCATTCAAATACTAATAGTGTTAGTTATTCTTTTGAATGGAAAGAAATAAAGATAAAATTGTGACGAGGTAATAAAGGAAAGACGTTTGACATTGGTTAAAATAAATTTGCATGTTTTCACTTCATATTCGAAATGAATACGATTCAACAAGATTAATAAACATTCAGCGTTTGATTCTTGTTTGGTTTTATTTGGTCATGATTTGTTATTTGGTTCTTGATTAAGGTGTGGTTGATGAGTCAGAGCTTTGTGGTTCAAATCTAAACTAAATTCAGGATTATTCTTTTTTTCTTGATTGTGATTTCTATATGTGTAATTATTGTGAACATGACCTCCAACAATACAATTGTGCATATATGTTAACGATTTTGGTGTAAAGTCAAGATTAAGACTATATTTTTGAGAGATCACGAGAGTTCAGTCTGTAGACCAAAGGGAAGAACAATGTCACAAATTTTTTGAGCCACAAAATGTTAAAGTTTTATCCTCTAAATTTAAGAAACCATAACGTTATTTGAGTCAGAGATGATGATAATAAACTATGGGATAAGGTTTTCTTTGGAAACCAATCACCTGTAGATTCATGTGTGTCAATCTAATAACACACGATAAACTTTGAAAGTGTGCTTAAGCAGTTGGTCTTGAAATAAAATTTTATTTAAGAAAATTCGACACTATACCTAAAACAAGATAATTTAGTTTACACGGGATAAAAAAATATGGAAATTAAAATAAATAGTTTGCAAGTGAATAAGGATGCTTAAGCAATTAGTCTTGGATGCACG
This sequence comes from Limnanthes douglasii subsp. nivea, assembly GCA_036936605.1. Lineage (NCBI taxonomy): Eukaryota > Viridiplantae > Streptophyta > Magnoliopsida > Brassicales > Limnanthaceae > Limnanthes > Limnanthes douglasii. The sequence goes on from JAUPFV010000001.1 coordinate 358,600,230, forward strand.
CAGTACAAGTCTTTTATTTAAGAATATTTTTTTTATGCTATCAGATATTCAAAAATACTTGAAAGCATAAGGCTATTATGGGGTAAAAATCACCATTACTCCCCTATGTTTTGATTTTGTATCAAACTAGTCCCTTTCGTTCACTTTTATCTCGTAGTAGTCCCCACGTTTTAACATTTTACATGTTTAGTCCCTCCGCGTATGTAATTTCTTGGGAGCTACCACATGACTTATCAAACAATATAATTTTTTCTCACATTTGGTCTCTTAAATATGTTGTCAATAATACACATCCAATCTTTTGCAGATAATATTCAAATTTAAAAGGTGAGTATTATTGGTAAAAATTGGAAAGACCAAATACAAAACGAAAAAATCTAGTGTTTGAGTTGTCACGAGGTAGCTCTTAAGAAATCAAACGTGTGAAATGACTAAACATGAAAAGTTTTGATATTATGGGGTAATGGTAGAAAAAAGTGAATGAAGTGGACTAGTTTGAGACAAGTGTAAAACATAGAAGATTAATTGTGATTTTTAGCTAGCTATTATACAAGAATAGTTAAAAATAGATCTCATCATGAGATAAAAATCTTGCAAACTCATCGAGGTGGTGAGTTATTATCTAAGATTTTTATTTCTAGATTTTTGTAAAGAGGAATATGTCGAACGTCATCTCACCGCACCATACACTATCCAACAAAATGTGTTGTGAAGTGTAGAAAATGCACTGTAATGAATACTGTAAAAAGTTTTCTTAAGAGCATGTTAGTTCTAGTAGTCTTTAGGGCGAGGTAGTACGACATATGGTGTATCTCTTAAATCGTTTGCAAACAAAATTTTTAGGGAATCACACCCCCTTTCAAATATGGTTTGGTAAGAAACCTCACTTTGAGTACCTGTGAGTTTATGGTTGTACAACACCTGTAACGATTGCAGGACTACATATGAAGAGATTTGATGATGGAAGTTAAAAGATGGTGTACTTTGGCGTAAAGAATATGAACAAGGCACACAGGTTCTATTATCATAAGCGTGAGAAAAATTATGATAGTGGATATATTTCATTTGAAGAAGAGAAAAAGTGGAAGTGGTTTAGCAACGACGATAACAAACATATTAATGCGAAGTTTACAGTTTTAAAAAATAATAAAGACCATAATATTTGGAATGTATTGATAAAACTACACCAACAAGGCTGTAAGTGACATCATCTGGTTGTATTTCAGCAACTAGATGATGTGGCAGACTTTCCCAAAATAGGAAAATCAAGTAAAAGTACAACATGGTCCGTAATAGATGATTGCCCAAAGAAATTCCACTATTTAGCTGAAATTTATGGTGATACATCAGAAGATGAGTTGCGTCCCGAAGTTCAAGTGTTACTTGATGTTACCAAGCACAAAAAAGCTCTTGGAAAAGGGATACATGCAACAACAAAGAGTTGACTTTTGTGAAGTTTTCAAACCTATGGCTAAACTCGATACCGTGATATTAATTATTTCTCTTGCACTCCAACATGGATGGGAGATTCAAATCAACATTTCTAAACGGTGACCTTAAACAAGAAGTATATGTTGTCCATCTAGTTTGTAATCAAGAATAAACAACATAAGTTGTACAAGTTGCAAAAGGCTCTTCGGTTTACGACAAGGACATATGCATAGAACATTCGACTAGACAAGAGTATTAAAATTAGCGATTTTCGTAAAGTGCTTGAAAAAGTAAACAGTCTATACAAGAATAATAGTGCATAAGTACTTATAGTGAATGTATATGTTTACAACAAATAATAGAAGAGTTTGAGATGAGTAGTCTCAGATTACTCTCATACTACCTTAGGATTGAGTCGGTGTATAAAAAAAGTTACATCACACTCAGAAAAACAGCTTATGCAAAAAAGATGTTACAACAATTCAAGATGGATGTTATAATCCTACCAAATATCTCATAGAAGCAAAATTACAGACTGGAAGGACATTGAAAGAAGTTTGTAGATCTCATTTTGTATAAACGCATCATCACATGTCTAAAGTACTTAATACATACTCGTACATATTTATCATATGATATCAGACTCATAAATATGCACATAGAAAAACCTACTCCGACTCATCATTAAACAATCAAACACATTTTTTGCTACGTAACAACGTTTACAAACTGCGAACTGTAGTATGAAAAGGGAAAATATCCTAAAATCTAGTTAATTTTAGTGAAAGTGATTATAGTTGAAAACACTGACAATAGAAAAATGGCCAAATTTCAATCGAAATCTTTGGGAAACTCAAAAGCCACAAACTGTAACATTATCTTCCTACTAGGCTGAATTTATGGCACGCAAATGCATCATCGTATCAAACATTATGTTTAAAAAACTTGTTGAGCGAGGTGACCGAAATTAAACCAAAATGGGTAAGCTTATATTGTGGACGATAAATTTACAATTACATTAATAAAGAACTCCATATTTTATGGACGCAAGATTCTTATAAACATTACCTTCGACTTTATTCATAAATGGGTCGGAAGCATCGGATAGTTATGTTGTTCGTTTGCACCGGAGAAGAACGTGCTCCAAGTAAGATATTCAAATCAAAGTAAAATTTTAATTTTTTATATTAAAAATTAATAAACTTAACACGTGGTGTTTGGTAGTTATCTAGTTAGTTATTTTACTTATCTATTTAAAACCGTCTTGTATCGATTTATTAAAATGTGAATGCAAAATATTATGCTTTACATCAATTAACTTCTTTTTTCAAAACATAAACATTTCGATGTGTTATTATTATCAAAACCAACAAAAACAAAAACATTGGTGTGTCATTATTATTGAGCATCAAAACCAACAAAAACTTGATTAACTGTAATCGATAGATTGATGAATTATTTTCTAGATTCATGCCAATCATATAATTTTAAACTATTTTCATACCTTTTTTTGGTATATTTTAGTATATTTAATTAGATACGAACAATTGTCCTTCGTTGTAATGACAGATTTAAATGATGACTATGTATGCCATAATCCATCCTAAATTCTAAAAGTAATATACGGTGGAAGTGTTAAGTTTCTAAGCTTGAGGAGATCCACCCCTGCTTCTTTGATTGATAGTGAAAGTGTGTTTTGAATAACAAGGAAAAACAATAAGGCTGAAAGGACCATCGTTGCATGACCCTTTGCATGCTGACTCTCTGTCATTTGGTGATAAAACCAATACAAAACTATCTAAAAATCACCTAGTGATGGCCGTATTCGTTGGAGAGAGTGCAAACTTGGCAAAACTAAATATTGGTGCAACGACGTTTATAATAAAAAGAAGCAAAGAGTAGAATTTGATAAGGTTGTCCGACCTAATGAATTTGTACTAATATCAAATGATGTAAGTATAAAAAATATAAAATGATAAAGTTTGACGTTGGAGGAATATGTATGATTTCCATAATGTGCCATACCACAGATTAACCAAATTTTTTTTAGATAAAACAACAAATTTAAAGCTCCATGATAGAATTTTTTTTAAAAAAAATAGAATTCAATTTAAGTTAAATACTGCCCACTGCCGTAACATTGGCCAATGGTCAGGCTAGTCGCTCCATTTCAAGGTAAAATTCAAACGTATCACTAGGATAGAAAAATTTGCTATTCTGTCACGTAATGAGCTCGGTTAAATTAGTTGAATTTCATTTTAATAAATTAAGGTTCGACTTTGTATCAATATGAATGGGATCCACATTAAAAGTATATTTAAACATTAAATAATAAAAAGTTAAAATAAAAACTTAATTCTATCGCCCACATAGAGATAGTGATGAGGATGAAATAAAGATATAATTGGATATAAATTGAAGAACTTAATTGCAACTAAAAAGTTTAGTATATATAATATGAAATTGTTTTAACAAAACATCGAAAATTATTTTGAAGCATCCTTCAAACATGATCAAGGTTTTAAAAATCGTTCAAGGCGTACACCTTGAGGCGTACCATCGAGAAGATAACTGTTATGTTCACTGTTATCTTCTCTTTATAATAGTATGTAACTGTTTCTTCTTCTCTTTTATCTGAGACTGTGTTTTGCATTCTATAAAGAGAAGAAACAATTACCTTCTCTTTATCTGAGACTGTTATGCATGAGTAGGTAACTGTTTCTTCTTTTTGTGTTAGAATGTTTTGCATGCTTAAATATGTTTTTTTAATACTTATATAAGTAATATAATCTGTTCTGTTTTGTCCTATTAGCATTTTTTGTTTAATTTTGTCTTTGTTATACTACTTTGAATGCTATGTTTTATTTGAATTTATTTTGGATGTTGTATTTTAATTAGTCATGGTTTATATGTTTTTTAGTAATATTTTAATTGATTTACGCCTTTTACGCCTCGAGGCACCGTTCCGCCTTTTAGTAGCCTACCGCCTCGAGGCACCGTTCCGAATTTTCGAACATTGAACATGATAAATATGATTTAGGTTTCATATGATATCAAGTACCTTCTTGAATACATTTATAAAAAGCTATTTTAGGTTTTGAACATATTTATGTTTTCTTAGCAATGAAAAACGATCGGTTAGGAGGCATTTATCATCACAAGATTCTTCAACAATTTTTATAAGTCACAGTAACCGTGAATCAATTAAGAGCCTAATAACCAACCAATACTTAGATAGGTTGCTGTAGTTCAGATAAATGTAGAAACCCACATGAACATGTCTGACAAGATTAAGCAGTATTAGATTGGATCTAGAATACAATAATAATTATATAAGAAAAACAAGGGTTCCCAAAATCAAGATGAGAAAGCCAGCAATAAGAGTATAAGGCATAAAGAGGAACACTTCAAAGTGTGGCCAACTAGAGGCCAGCAGACTAGATGTTATTAAGAAAGTCCTAATATCTGCAGTCTCTACCTGGCTTAGTTTGGATCTGAAAAACGTCATAAAAAAACAGACTGCACAATGCAGCAACAAAATTATTCAAGAAATACAAGTTGGAGACGATATCAAGTTGGATACAAGGCATGTCCGAATCTTTAGCAAAAGACCATAAGAGATACAAGCCCCCCAGTAAAAGCAAATGTAGTCAACAAACAATTTTATTTAATTAATGCTCCAAGGAGTTTCGCAACCAGATCAGAAAAAGCAAAAGAACAACTATCTAACACAAACAAGAACCACCAATTGGGCATTTGGTCTAGTGGTATGATTCTCGCTTTGGGTGCGAGAGGTCCCGAGTTCGATTCTCGGAATGCCCCCCATACTTTTCCCGAGTTCGATTCTCGAAATGCCCCCTATACTTTTAGTTCTCTACAGTTAACCGAACCACAAACAATACAAAACAGCTGGGAAAAACGAACCACAAACAATACAAAACAGCTGGGAAAAAAGAGGATATTTACATTAATCTTCGCAGCTGTAATAAGATTGGAACTACATGTGTAGCACATAACGATGACGATCGCAAAGAAGTAGAAAGGACATCATAGTGACACTTCAACATGTATCACATAAAAGTACCTGTGCTTTGACGATATATCAATTAATAATACATAGAGATGAGGACAAGACTGATCATCTAGGAAAATTTAACAAACTTATATGACAAGTATTGAAGAGAACTGTTCGATTTTATGTGTACCAGTTGGACATATGATCTGTCTAGTGGTACGATTTCACTTTGGGATCTTTCTTGGAATCTGGAGCTGAGAAGTCACATGGTTTATTTTTATATATGCGTAACGCGTATAAAAGAAGAGAAAAAACTAGTACCAGAAAATGAAATGTCAAAGAGAAGCACTCCAAGTCTCATCAAAGGCAGAGAGACTGCAGCCATTTATGACTGCTGTAAATTTAAAGTCTATGCATTTAGATGGTCTACTGAGATGAGATTTTCGCGTGATTTCCCACAAAGTAAACAGCACGTGTGCAAAATATATTGTTGCCTACCGAGCTTTTTTCAACAAACAACACGGAGGCATCAAAATGCATATGCTAAAACCGCTATAGGAAATAACTACACACACAACCAAAAGTTCGCATCGACTCTAGAACCTACTAGCATACACACTGTTATAATATAATAATTAGTAACCAAATCCTATAAGAACGGAGGTTAGAAGAAAGAAAATTGAACATAACAAACAACTAAATACTGATCTTCAAAGCAAAGTCAAATGCTTGTCAAAGAATAATATTATAGATGCAATAATAGACTACAATTGGGCATTTGGTCTAGTGGTATGATTCTCGCTTTGGGTGCGAGAGGTCCCGAGTTCGATTCTCGGAATGCCCCTCTCCAACTTTTATGTTTTGAGCAATATGATCTAGAGTCAACTAGATAAATAGTTACAGTATTCTAGTAATAAATCTTTGAGAACATGACAGCAGTTTATATCTTATTCTACTCTTAAGATAAATATAACAAAATCTTGTGTTTCTTGCATGTGAATCGCCTAGCACATTAACCAGCGACGATACTTCAAGATACCTAGCACTTAGCATCAAAAGAAAATACATCCAATATTTGCAATTAAGAAAGAAAGACCGAGATAATCTACAAGTTAAAATCTTTTGGCATGATCCTCCAGTTTTTTCTGTATTGAGCAATTAAGATCTGAAGTCAACTTTATATTATTAGAATAATCTATAAATAACTTGTCTAACAGAATTCCTTGAGCAACTTATTAAAATCTAATCAAGTAGCAAATGCAACAGAGTCACAGGTCTCATGAAACAAAACACTTATCATGTCATTTCTCAAGTTAAACAGCAGCTCGAATAAGTAGACGAAATTAGAGTAAATACCACTTTATGGATAAAAATCTCTAGGGTAATAAATTTAGTCAAATAAAGTAAATACCCCTGCTAGGACCACACTTGGATACTGGTATGGGCAATACAACCTTTTATGAAAACGACAACTATATCATAGCAAACATCACCGCAGCAAATAAATAATATAAGATTACACAAGCTAGACTAACAAAAAAAATTAAGGAGAACTATCGAACCCATTAGACAGCAGCAACCAATATAAGATCACAGAAAATTGCCCTTTAAATAAACAGCCTTTTTGTACATGCTTTCTAGAGGCATGCTTTATTAACTAGCAACAAAACCTTGAGATTCTTAACAGCTAGCAACAAAACCTTGAGATTCCTAACAGCTAGCGGCAGCAAGTTTGCAAATAATAATTATACCTAACAGAAATTTTTAAATTAACAAGTATACCTAACAAGTAGCAACATTTGGGCATTTGGTCTAGTGGTATGATTCTCGCTTTGGGTGCGAGAGGTCCCGAGTTCGATTCTCGGAATGCCCCTCTCCAACTTTTATGTTTTGAGCAAAACGATCTGGAGTCAACCAGATAAATAGTTGCAATATTCTAATTAATAATTCTTTGGATAAGATGACAGCAGTTTATATCTTTTTCCATTTTAAAGATAATTAAAAAGAAAATCCTGTGTTGCTTTCATGTGAATCGCCGCCTACCACATTAGCCAGAAACGATACTTTAAGATACATGGCACTTAGCACAAATGAAAATACATCCAATATTTGCAATTAGAAAAGAAAGACTAATATAATCTACATGTTAAAATCTTGGAATGATCTTCTCTAGTTTTTTTAATTTTGAGCAATTAAGATCTGAAGTCAACTTTAATTTTGTTTTACAATACTCCATAAATAATACGCCGAACAAGATTCCTTGAGCACCTTATTAAAATCCAGTCAGGTAGCAAATGCAATAGAGCTCCACAGGTCTGGTGGAACAAAATTCTTATCATATCATTCATTCAAGTTAAACAGCAGGCCGAATAAGTAGAAGAAACTAGAGTAACATACAACTTTCTGGATAAAAAGTAAAGTGTAATGAATTTAGTCAAATAAAGTGTCTGACTTATTTCAACTTTATTGCATGCCTCGTAAAAGATAAGCTAAGCCTAATGCATACATAGCACAAAACAGCTTCAAGCTAACAAAAAAACATCGCAGAGCTTGCAGAAAACTAACACAATTTTTTTGAATAAGATAGATATAATAGCATTAAATTCCTAGATATAAAGTGCTTTATTTGTTGCAGACGATATCAAGTTGGATACAAGGCATATCTGAATCTTTAGCAACCGACCATAAGAGATACATAGCCCCAAGTAGAAGCAACCATAGTCAGCAAACAAATTTAAATCATTGATGCTCGAAAGAGTTTTGCAATAAGATCAGAAAAAGCATAAGAACAACAACCTAACACAAACAAGCACCACCAATTGGGCATTTGGTCTAGTGGTATGATTCTCGCTTTGGGTGCGAGAGGTCCCGAGTTCGATTCTCGGAATGCCCCATTAAGAATTAGTAAGCCAATTTTTTTATTCTATATCATATTACATTTTAAAATCAAGATAAGATAATAATTTCCTTTACTCAACTCATGGTATTAACTATTCAAATACATACCTATTTTCTGACCATGTTACTCTAAAGAGTACTCTTTATGTAAGAAGGATAAGACAATAATTTCTAACATAAGTTGATAACATGCAGGCAAGTACGCTGTTATTGAAAAGTCATCATGTATGGCAAATGTAGTAGGTAAACAAAATAAGGGAAGCTGAGAAAACTTACCTGATTCGATATGTTTTGGCCAGTGTAAGCTTCCGCTATCTACTTTGAGCATACTTAATTGCTGGCATCAAGGTGCATATGCTACCATCAAAGCACTGTTAGTTATTTAAGAGGAGCGATATTAAAATAGCAAACATAACGTAAACCTTCCACGACTGACTTGAAACCATATGGCAATGAGCTTGTGACAAAAAAAGATCGAGCAAGTATTAGCACAAGTAAGGTACAACTTTATACAGACACAAAGACGATTGTACATCTTACCAAAGCATAGACAGACAAATTAAACAATATGTCAAGAGGCAAGATGATTTGACTCTCAAAATAGTTGTCATATACGATCCGAAACCACATCTGTTCTGAAACCTTTGGAAACTTTTAACTTTATTTGAGTATATATCACTTATAGATTAGCAATAACATTTTATTAAAGGAAAACAAAAGTTACTTATTTTGATAGAGGAGAGAAGTCACTTGGATCATTTTAACATCAAAGAGATAGACACTAAAATTAATTGTCAAATAGGAGCTATCCAAGTCTGATCAAAGGCAGAGAGATTTCAGCCACTTATTACAGCCGTAAATATAAAGTCTATGCATTTAGATGGTCTACTGAGATGAGAATTTCGCCTGATTTCCCACAAAGTAAACAGCAGGTGTCCAAAATATATTGTTGCCTACCGAGATTTTTTCAACAAACAACACGGAGACATCAAGGTGCATATGCTTAAACCACTATAAGAAATAACTACACACGCAGACAAAAGTTCGTATTGACGCTAGAACCTACTAGTATACACACTGTTATAAAATATTAATTAATAACCAAATCCAATAAGAACGTAGGTTAGAAGAAAATTGCACATAAAACAAACAAATAAATACTGATCTTCAAAGCAAAGTCAAATGCTTGTCAAAGAATAATATTACAGACACAATAATAGACCATAGTTGGGCATTTGGTCTAGTGGTATGATTCTCGCTTTGGGTGCGAGAGGTCCCGAGTTCGATTCTCGGAATGCCCCTCTCCAACTTTTATGTTTTGAGCAATATAATCTAGAGTCAACCAGAAAAATAGTCACAATATTCTAATATTAAATCTTTTGAGAAGATGAGAGCAGTTTGTATCTTATTCTACTTTAAGATAATTAAAACAAAATCTTGTGTTTCTTGCGTGTGAGTTGCCTACCACATTAACCAGCAACGATACTTCAAGATACATAGCACTTAGCATCAAATGAATTTACATCCAATATTTGCAAGTAAAAAAGAAAGACTGATATAATCTACAAATTAAAATATTGGAATGATCCTCTCCAGTTTTTTTGTTTTGAGCAATTAAGATCTGAAGTCAACTTTAATTTTCTTTACAACACTCAATAAATAATCACCGTACAAGTTTTTTTGAGCAACTTATTAAAATCCAGTCAAGTAGCAAATGCAATAGAGTTCCGGCAGGTCTGGTGGAACAAAATTCTTATCATATCATTATTCAAGTTAAACAGCAGGCTGACGCAGTCGGATGCACTAAGACAACAAGCGTTGGTCTTAGAATTAAAGGTTCAAGTTTGCGGGTGTCAAACTTGAAGAAAAAACTCTGGAATCCACCAGAAAGAAACAAATCTCGAAAACTCGAAGACTTTGATTAATAGTAATCATAAAAGTGTTCCAAAACATAGCACCTAAGGTTCTTTATATAGAGAAAACCCTAAAGCATAAAATAGGAAGTTCCTAGAAATAAGGAGAATTACTAGAATCTTATCTAGAGAATCTTATCTAGGAAATCTTATCTAGGAAATCTTATCTAAAAAAAAAAAGAAATATCTAAAAAAAAGAGATATCTAGAAATATCTAGAAGATATCTAAAAATATCTAGAATAGATTAGGCATTGTAACCGTCTCCTGCATCAGTCTCCTCCACCTCCAAAGAACTCGTCCCCGAGTTCTTATCTGGATAAAGAACACCATCGGCATGATACTCATAGATGTCCGCTACATTGAACGTATGAGAGATGCTCATGTCGTCTGGTAGATCCACCACATAAGCATTGTCATTAAGCTTTCGTAAAATCTTGAATGGACCATACTTGCGAGGCTGAAGCTTACGATAAGTACCGACTGGAAACCTTTCTTTCTTGAGAAACACCATTACTTCATCACCTTCCTTGAAAACCTTGAGCCTCCGTTTTTTATCTGTTGCCCTTTTGTTTTTTTGCCCAGTTGCTTCCAATCTAGCTCGGACTGCTTCTTTAGTGTCCAAAATGTCTTTAGTCATAGCTTCAGCTGATGCACTAACTCCATGAGCTTTCGGTAGTGGAACTAAATCAACCACATGCTTCGGGACAGAGGTATATACCAACGCAAATGGTGATTTCCCTGTTGCGGAATGTACGACACTATTGTAAGCAAACTCGACCTGCGGTAGAGCTAAATCCCACTGTTTCGGTTTATCACCACAAATACTTCTAATCATGTTACCCAGTGTCATGTTTGTGACTTCGCTTAGCTTTTCACTAAAGAAAGGCCTGATTCGAATCTGATGGTACCCACTTCGAAGATCTATTTTGGAAAACACCTTTGATCCATTCAACTCATCAAGCATGTCTTCCAACCGAGGGATAGGAAACCGGTATTTGATTGTGATCTTGTTGATGGCTCTAGAATCAACACACATTCGCCACTGATTACCTTTCTTTGGAACGAGAAGAACTGGTACAGCACAGGGGCTCATACTCTCGCGGATTAACCCTTTCTTCAACAAATCTTCAATCTGTTCCCGTACAATTTCATTCTCTTTAGGGCTCATTCGATAGTGGGGAAGATTAGGTAGACTAGAACCCGGGATCAAGTCAATGTGATGCTGTTTATCACGCATATGAGGCAGGTTGTCAGGTAGTTCCTCAGCAACTAACTCCTTGTAATCTTCCAAAATTTCTAACACCTCACGTGGAGTTGTTGTCTCCTCCGTCACGGCACTCACCAATCCCTTGACCACAACCGGATAAAAACACTGTGATTCCTTAACAGCCTTGTCAAGTTCTTTATCATCATGCGACATGATGAGGAAGTTTGACTTCTTCTCTGTTGCAATGCTACCAAAATCCTTGACAGGAGCCATTGCAATCTTATGATTTCCCCATGTAAACATGACCACATTGTCTCGTCCTCGGTACGTAACGTCGTTATCGTACTGCCATGGTCGCCCAAGGAGAATATGGCAAACATCCATATCCAAAACGTCACAAATTATCTCCTCTTTGTAATGCTTACCGATTGATAGAGGAATTTTGCAAGTTTCACTAACCCCTACTGTAGATCCTTTCTTCACCCATCCGAGACCATACGGTTTCACACGACGAGTCGTGGGTAGTTTCAAATATGCCACCAATTTTTGAGAAACTAAATTTTCGGAGCTCCCATTGTCAACAATCACATTGCACACCTTGTTCTGAATAGAACAATGCGTTCTAAACAGATTCTTGCGCTGTCCCTCTTTTTTGGATGATAGCAACAGTCGCTGTAAAACAATGCTGATTCTGTCCGCAGATTCCTCTTCCGCAAATTCAACTCCCTCATACTCCTCATTATCCATAAAGTCGTCTTTCTCTTCTTCTAGCAATGCAACCGTCTTTCTACTGGGACAAACATTCGACCTGTGACCTGTTCCTTGACAACGGAAACACTTGTCGGTGGTTGGTCTAGCATAAGGATTGTTCTGTTTCGGAGTGGGTGCTTTGTCCTTCTGAATGCCACTAATGGAACTACTTGCTCCTTTGTTGTGAGAGTTGGAATCTCTGTTAACCACGCCTTTGTCCGTTTCTCTAGCTGGTTCGATGTTGTTCTGGATCGAGGGTCTCCTGAAATTTGTGAAACCCCGAGATGATTTTTCCATCAATTCCGCTTTCAAGGCTAGACTGGATGCTTCTTGAACTGTCCACACAGTTTGTAACCCTATTTTCTCTTGAAGAGAGCCCTTTAAACCACTGATGTATCTAGCCACCTTCTGATTCTCTGTTTCGTTTAAGTCACTACGTTCAGAGAAACGTAAAAACTCTGCTGTATAATCAGTCACGGTCCTGCTTCCTTGTACACAATCAATGTACATCTTGTAAAGAATCTGCTCGTAGTCCTCCGGTAAGAACCGCTCAGTCATTAGTTGCTTCATTCGGCGCCATGTTCTAACTGGACCCTTCCTCTGTCTTTGCCTTTGAATAGCCAATTTGTCCCACCAAACAGCTGCAGTCTTCTTTAACCGGATAGCCACCATCTTAACCTGTTTACTCTCCGGGACTTCCATAACATCAAAGAACCGATCGACATCAATTTGCCAATCGAGAAAGTCCTCGACACCCATAGTACCATAAAACAATGGAATATCAGCTTTCACTCTGTAATCCTGATTATTTTGATTCCAATGTTCTACCTCTTCCTCTTCCAATTCCTCCTCCGAGCTAGAATCATCAACAGCGACACGGTTATGCCTGCCTTGTTGTTGATTGTTTCTAACAGGCAGTCGGTTGTTTCCACCATGTCGGACTCGGGGCGGCTCCTCAACAACTGGTATGTGTCTGCCTTGTCGATTCTGATTTCGTCCCACTCCTTCTCCTCCTCCTTGTCCTGCGTTAGCAATCTGATTGGTTAATGCTGCAATCTGATTAGTTAACGCTGCCACCAGATTTTCCAGGTTCGTGGTTGATTCGTTCAAACTCGCTGTGAAACCCTCCATGTCGGCCCTGGTTACTGGTTGATCACCCATAGCTGTTCAAGCTTTGAAAAGAGTAGGAGATTGCCTGCTCTGATACCACTTGACGCAGTCGGATGCACTAAGACAACAAGCGTTGGTCTTAGAATTAAAGGTTCAAGTTTGCGGGTGTCAAACTTGAAGAAAAAACTCTGGAATCCACCAGAAAGAAACAAATCTCGAAAACTCGAAGACTTTGATTAATAGTAATCATAAAAGTGTTCCAAAACATAGCACCTAAGGTTCTTTATATAGAGAAAACCCTAAAGCATAAAATAGGAAGTTCCTAGAAATAAGGAGAATTACTAGAATCTTATCTAGAGAATCTTATCTAGGAAATCTTATCTAGGAAATCTTATCTAAAAAAAAAAAGAAATATCTAAAAAAAAGAGATATCTAGAAATATCTAGAAGATATCTAAAAATATCTAGAATAGATTAGGCATTGTAACCGTCTCCTGCATCACAGGCCAAATAAGTAGAGGAAACCAGAGTAACATACAACTTTCTGGATAGAAGGTCTACAGTAATGAATTTAGTCAAATAAAGTATCTGACTTATTTCAACTTTATTGCATGCTTCGTAAAAGATAAGCTAAGCCTAAAGTATACATAGCACAAAAAAACATCGCAGAGCTAGCAGGAAACTAACATAAAAAAACCCGGATAAGATAGATATAAAAACATTAAATTCCTAGATATGAAGTAATTTCTTTGTTGTAGACAATATTAAGTTGGATACAAGGCATGTCTGAGTGATATTAATATAGCAAACATAGACTTCAAAACATATGGCAATGAGCTTGTGACAAGAAAAGATCGAGCAAGTATTAGCACAGGTAAGGTATAATTTAAGTATAAACACACAAATTAAACAACATGTCAAGAGGCAAGATGATTTGATGCTCAAAAAAGTTGTCATATATGAATTGAAACCACATCTGTTCCGAAACATATGGCAAATTTTTACTTTATTTGAGTATATAGCACTTAGAATAGCACAAACATTGTATTAAAGAAACAAAAACAGTATCAACCATCACCAAAACGACTAGTCTTTCCCGAAGGAATTGATAACAATATTTAACAGGTAATCACAGAGTAAACAATGCAAGAAGTAAAAGCACTTACATAATTTGAGCAAATAGTCAACAACCACATCTTGGACTAAATGGCACACTACATCTATCATGAGGATTTTAAGTTCACATGCATGATTTTATTTATTCTAGTGGTAGTTCATAGTATTTTAAAATATGTATGTAATAGTGAATAATATATATATATATATATATAATGTTCATGTACAGCACACTTGTCTTAGTTTAAACCAAATCTACCCAATAATTGGACATCTTAAAACCTCAACCCAGTCATGAGACAATAATGGCATATATTGAGACCAAGGTTTCAAAGAAAGCACAGATTTTGGCAGTACCGTCGATTGAACACCGTCAGGAAGAATATCAACCTTAGGCATCGAATTAAAAATTAAGAAGCTTGGCATCGAATGGCATCGATTGAATAGGTACAAACAAAATCAAATAAGCAAGAAACGCAATTAGGTTTATAAGAATCAGTAGGAATCAATACCTTATACCTGAATGTTGCGAGGATTGATGCCGTTAACCTAATTCGAAACTCCAAGAGACCTAACAAATCGAGAGGGACAGATTGTATAACAAATCGCAAACGCCATACACCTCGAGAACGAAGAATACTCGACTGTTACAGAAGAAGGCTACCAAATCACCAAAATTGCCCCTCCGTTATAGGGAAATTAGAGCACGTACGAAAGTAAAAGTTAAAATCCAGGGAGGGGTATAAACGTAAATTAATATATATCGATATATAAAAAAATTATCTGGGGACGTTATAGTCCGGCCGAATTTAAATTTTTACATATTTTCCAAAAGTGTTTAACGAGTTTTGTGAAGGTAAGTTTTCTGCTTTTATGATATTAGTAAGATTTACGAGTGAAATTTAGGTTTAACTAAATTTTTATAGATTTTTCAAAAATATTTAACGAGTTTTGTGAGGATAAGCTTATATATATAATGATATATTTTAATTTCTTGTATATGGGGACGTTATTGTCCGGCCGAATTTAATTTTTTTATATTTTTCAAAATGTTTAAATCAAAAAGACCGAGTTGAAGGTAAGTTTTCCACTCTTATGATATTAGTATAGGGTTATTTCCAATATGATACCAAAATAAGTAGATAATCTATTTTTAGTCCACCTTTAGATGCCTATTACCAAATATAGCCTATTAAATGTTTTTAAAGACATTTAAGTACCAAATATTTTTAAACTACCAAATTTACCTTTTCCTCATTCGATCGTATGTAGGCATCCGTTCAATCGCCGCCCACCGTAGCTCCTCGTCCTCGTCGAATTGTCGTTCACTTCTATTGAACACATCCTGAGAAGGTGCCCACATCTCCGGCAGTCTTGCCGACAACCAACTCCGACGGCTGATGGATGACGACCGACCACTCATTGATCGTGCCTGATCATCTGCCACCAAAGTCGCAGCCATTCGAAATAACTCAAATCGAGACGAATGAATCTACTTGTGTTTCACTCTGTTTTTGAAATTGTAAACAGAAGGAAAACAATAGTATCTTATCTAGAGAGAGATCTCTAGATAAGAGTGTTTAATACAATTTTGTAGTCAAATAAATGGGGAAGATCTAGAGAGTATGATGGTGTTGAAGTGCTGATGTTAATACATACAGCAGCGTTGAATATAGTAGTATTATTTATTTTTGAATTTTTGTAGAGAGCAATGATTTATTTGTATTTTTGGACTAATCTTCTTATTTTTTTTTATAAATGCTACAATTATTTTATCTCTTTTCACGCATCTTGATTCTTCATAATTATAATATATTTTTTAGCTTTAATAATGAGTCCAAAAGCATCTAGCTAAAGGTTATGAATAATAACCGATGGTTTGAGCATCATTTAAAGTACTTTTTTATTTTATTTTATTTATTTTTAAACATTTAATATCTTGATTGAAAAAAGAAGATTAGAGTAAACTCAGTTTGATGTTTAATAGTTCTTTGTTTTTTTGGTTATAACTTTACGAAGGCACAAGAGATGGAAGGATTAAGTGAGTATACGGATTAGGCTGACTTGCTTCATGACACTCTAGGGCTGGTGCAAACTTCATCAGCCACATCCCAGCAAAAAGATGTGATGTGGATCAAAATACAACCTAAATTTGTGCTACAGATGTTCATTTGTATCTTAACATTTGAAGAAGTGAACAACAAGAGAGAATTGTTTCTATTTCGAAATGAATCTATCAAGGTTTAACAGTAATATAAAACTGCTATAAATCGGTTTAACAGTAATATAAAACTGCTATAGACTATAGTGATCAAGTTTTTTGAGCTCCAAACTTTATACTATGTGCGGAAATTTTTCGATCATTATTTGGTTAGCATTATTATCTTAGTTCATTGTATAACTACCAATCCAGATTGCATGAACAAATGGAGTTATTTCTTATCAGCTTAAACTTTTTTGAAACTTAATTGTTCATCTGTTACTTTTGGGCATATTTGTGGTAATTCAGCCAGACTAAGAAAATATATACACTATCTTAACATTCTAATGTTGGCAAGAATGGATTTGTGGTGCTAAACAGTATATTTTGACATTTTTATATAATTTAATGAAGTTTTAACAGTTTTAATTTTTTTAACAGTTCTAGAACTGCTAAATGGTATATTTTAATAGTTTTAAAAAAATTCTCAAAACATATCCTTTGCACCACTTGTTTAATTCGTCTCGAAAAAAGAAACACAATGGTGGTTTTAATTTCTTTTTTTGAATTATATTTAAAAAGATACGGACTTTTAAAAAAGAATAAAAAAAGAAAAAAAATCCATTTATTTGTTAAGAAGTTACTGTAGAAAATTACTAATCAAGGGTATTATAGTATTTTATTTAGTGTGTGGTACTAAATATTGATAAAGATCTTATTTGGTATCAAATATTGATTTTGAACAAATGTTGGTACTTATATGGGTTCTTCTGAATGTGTTGATGTTATAAGGAAATTGTGTTGATGTTTAAGAAAATGGTATCGTTTAAATTAAAAAGGCCGAGTTGAAGGTAAGTTTTCCGCTCTGATGACATTATGATGATAAGGAAGACATCATGAGATCTTAAATTCAATACTAAGCGGATATGAAACAACGCTAGGGAACACTTTTATCATTCAAGCTTATTAAAAAAATCTGGAATAGTTGTTTTTTTTTTATGGAAACTAATCAAAAACTACATCCCAATTGATTCTAGAGAATTGTTAAAAAAACGGCCAAAATTACTCTGCGAAGTCGTATGTTTCTGATTTTCAATATTTACAAAAATGCCACTAGGCAAAAAACCCTTTGAAGTCTAAATATTTACAAGTGATGCCATTGAAGAGAACCAAACTACTCCATGAAGTTGCAAACATAATTTCAAACTTCATCTTCTCCAAACTTACTAAAAATAGAAACTTAACAACCAACAAAACCCATTTTTTAAAAAATTTCAAAACCTTTACACCATGGACGGAAAAGAGTCGAAAGTACTTCCCACGCAGAGCAGCATGGTCGCCGAGGAGGTACATTGCATTTCCCTCTTTCATTTTCGCCAAAAAATAGATTTTGTGAAAAATCCCGTATATGGTGTTCGTCGCCACCCTCCGGCGTGGACGACAGGCCGTACGCCATCCCATAGGCGTGTGACACCTTCCCTTCGACATCGGTTGGCGTGGGGGACCCTCCGTACGCCACACATGTGGCGTTCTGTCTGTCTCCCACGCCAGTGGGTGGCAATGGGAAGGTGCCATACGCCTATGGGATGGCGTAATATGCTTCTCTTATCCGGAATGCCGGTTTAATTTGTTTTTCTACTTCTTACGTATTGCAGGAGGTGAACGAATGCGATATTTCGCTTGTTTCGGACTACGCTCACCATTTCACCACTCACGACGAGTATAACTTAGAGTCGATGACCGAGTGGGTAAAACTTAGGGGGAAAACGTTGGGTTTTTCGATAAACGTAGCATCGAAGGAGGTAGGGAAGAGGGGGAGAACACCGAGAGTGGATTATCGGTGCGAGCGATCCGGAATTTTCAAGTCGGCCGTTAAAGAGTGCGATCGTAAGCGTAAGGCTACCGGTAGCAAAAAAATAAATTGCCCTTTTCATTTGGTGGGTAATCCGTTAAAAGGAGACGATAAGTGGGTTCTTAGTGTCCTTTCCGGGAAGCACAACCACGAACCGATCAAGTATGCCGAAGGACATTTGCAATGGTCCAAGTTAAAACGTAAGGAAAAAGAGCTCGTTGATCTTTTGACGGTGAACGGGACAAGTCCGCGACAAATATTTGGTGCTTTGAAAAAGGCTGATCCCGAGAATGCTTCAAATATCCGTCACGTTTGCAATCACCGTCAAAGAACGTGGATGGCTGAAAACGACGATCGATCCCAAATGCAATGCTTGTTAGTTAAATTACAATTGCATAAGTACAAGTATTGGACACGGACGGGGAATGACGGTTTCTAACGTCATAACCGATTTGTTTTTCGCACATCCACTTAGTATTGACTTACTACGGACCTTCCCACGCTTGCTAATCATGGATAGCACATATAAAGTTATTCGTTACGGGATGACTTTGTTCGAAGTAGTCGGGGTAACATCGACCAACAAAACGTTTTGCATTGGTTTCACGTTTATGGTGAGTGAAAAACAAGACAACTACCAATGGTCTTTGGGATGCTTGAAAACGGTAATGGAGGAGAATGATTGTGAATTACCGTGTGTTATCGTTACGGACCGCGAACTAGCCTTGATGAATAACATCGACAAATTTTTCCCTAGCGCTAGTCACATGTTATGCGAGTGGCATATCAACAAAAATGTTAGCGGGAGAACGAAAAAAATGTTTGAAGACGGAAATGTGGCTAAAAGTTTTTTGGTGGCTTGGAACGACGTTGTTTCATCCGATACCGTTGAGGTTATGAACGAGAGGTTGGCTAAGATGCGGTCGATGTTCAAAGACCAAGATAAGGCGGTGGATTATGTGGTTGACTCGTGGATTATGCCTTATAAAGAGAGGTTTGTTCACGCTTATACTAACAAGATCATGCATTTTAATAACCACACCTCTAATAGGGCCGAAAGCTCGCATGCTACATTGAAAAAATATGTGGGGTCTAGCCGATTGGATTTCGATGGGTTTTGGGATAAAGTGCATGGCTTGTTAGCGATGCAACATTCTACTATTAAAGAATCGATGGAGCTTAGCAAGTGCCGTTTAATTCACAAATTCCAAGATTTCAAACCGTTCAAAGTTTTACGGGGTACGTATCACCTATTGCATTGGCGATAGTATACGATAACTATGTTGATAAAAGCGGTGGTGAAAAATCTATGTGCGTTTGCACCGATCGTACGATCCATGGTTTGTCGTGTTCCCACGACCTTGAGGCAATCCGAAGAGTGGACGGCCACGTACCTACTCGGATTATAAATGAGCATTGGAAGAGACTAGATATCGTTCCGCGAGTTAAACTCACCGATGAAGAAGAAGTAAAATTTAATTTCGCAAATCTAAATGCGAAACTTGAAGAGTTTGATGTTTACGAACAAAGTCATTGGCTTAAAAAATTTCAAATATTTTTGGATCCTTCGACTACACTCCTTTGCGAACCCCTCGAGAAGGTTAAAACCCGCGGTAGAACTCCCGGACGTGTTGGAAGCCGTGGTCGTGGACGGGGTCGGGGTCGCGTTAAGGGTAGCAAAGTCCAACATGATTATTCTACGAAAAGGGATCCTTCGTATCACGAATACGTCGAACAAGAAATGTTTGAGTCCGACGATAGTGCCGAAACTCCACGAGTTGTAACACCCGCCGCTAGTATAGCAACCCTGGTCGGCACTCTCGGTAGCACCGCAAGAACGGTTGCCGCACATACTCCGACTAATTCCGGAGCAAGACCCCCAAAAAATATAGCAAAACGGGTTCAATGCGTTGGTTTAGGCACTCCGGATACGTCGAACCACATCAAGGCTATACCGTCATTCACGGCTAAACCATTCCCGACTAGATTACCAAATGTTTTGGACTCGAGATTTTCAAAAGACCTACCTCAATATATGCGTCCTTGCATAAGCTGAATTACAAATGTAATGCCCTACGGTAATTGTGGTTTTAGAGCCATCGCGCACAGTATGGTTGGTAACGAAAATGGATGGCTAATGGTTAGAGAAGCCTTGGTTCACGAGCTAAAGAGCGATCGGGAGTTTTATAAACGGGTTGCATATTACGACGATGAAAGTGAAGTTGATAAGGAGATAAACCGGTTGACTTTTAATAAAGAGAATGCACCTTAAGCAAAATGGATGTCCTTGCCTAGTTGCGGAAAACTAGTCGCGACTACATTCAATTGCGTTTTCTATTGCCTCGCTCCCGGTGGATGTACGACTTACCTACCGGTGAAAAATGCACCGCCGAGCGATGGTTCTTTAAAGGAGATCGGCGTGACATTCGTCAATAAAAACCATTTTGTTCATGTGAGTAAATAACTTTAACTTTCGCACGCATTTAAGCATTTATTTTGTAAACGCGCATTGATATTGAACGGAAATTTGTAGGTTGAGTTGGTTAAAGGTTCACCCATACCGACTATATATCCTACGTGGATGAGATCGGCGAGAGAAGACGTTATTTCTTGGTCGATCCCTTTGCTAGATAGAGTCCGTGTATTTTCAAGACTGCAAAATCCCACACCGACACACTCCGTTGAACATGATGATTCGATAGTGGACTTAACCAAAGATTGAATTTATTTTAAAATCGAATTTATTTTTGTGTTAGGTTATGTTTTTGCTTTTTTTTTGTTGTAAACTAACAATGTGTTGTACCCTTTTAACCACGTTCCCTTTAATGAATTTTTTTTTAAAAAAAGTTTGACTTATTAAATTCGGCATAGTAGTTTTCGCGAGCCGAATGGCGTAACTGACGTTCCGTGCGCCATTCGTTGGCGTAACTGGAGCTCCCCACGCCAACGGATGGCGTGCAGAACGTCTCCTACGCCATTCGCCTGCCGTATAAGACAATTTTGAAGCCTCTTTCCCAAATGAACAGAGGAGAAAAAAAAATTAACCCTATTGCCGCCACACGTTGGCAAAAACGGCTATCCCTACGCCGTTGTGTGGCGGCAATAGGGTAGACTTAGTAAAACTTTTTTTTTTCTAATTTTTTTTAAATTGAACTGCTATTTTACTTTAATTTTAGGCATAATTTTGTGTTTGAATGATTATTTATTTTTCTTGTTCTAAACTCATCATGTATTGTATACACGTTCCAATTTCTGTTCAACTAGATTTTAAAAAAATTTGAATTCAAAATTTAAGAAGTAGACCAGTTACATGACCTCAAACATTAACTTGTCATAAACCAAAACATCAACTGCAACACAAACACAAATACAAACTAAAACATGAACTTAAACATGAACGTTGACACAAACTGTATTCATAACTGAAACTTATTTGTCATGCTTGTAGTCACTGATTTCCGCTAAGCTAATGTCGATAATGTCAGAACGGACCGCATCCAGCTGATCATCTGTTATATAATCAATGACGTGGCAATTGAACCGGTTACATGCAACACGACGTTCAAGCTCGGTGAGGCTTGAAACTGGATGCTGACGGAATGTGAGTAGGACTGACAACCTAGCCTTCACCTCATCAACACGCCTTGAAATCCTTGGCGGCTGGACACTATCCCTTCCATATAAGTAGTACATATGGCATAGCAATGCCTCGAAGTATTCTCTACGCCCCTGTTCCATATGCGTGTTTCCAACTTCGATCGATGCTTCCATCAGATATTGATCTTTTAACTCATTCAATGGACACATTTTCTATTAGGTTATTCAACTACTTTACCCTTCTATGTGTTGACAGATCGCGTATTTATAGATAAATTCGTTTTTGGATAACGTAATCCAGTTACGGGGACGAAAGATAACGATACAGACGAACGCCTAAATTACTCAGTGAAGTTGCATAGATTATTAAATTCAACCGGGACCCACCAACACAATAACTCCCGCCAACACAAAAACTCCCGCAAAAAAAAACCCGCCAACGTTTAATCCCCGCCAACACAAATACTCCCGCCAAAAAATCCAGCCAAAAACCCCCGCCAAGGAGTCCACTTAGGAATAACTCCCGCAAAAAAATAACTATACTATATAAACATGTCACAGAATACAATATTCATAATAGAAACATAGAGTCCACTTAAGAAAAAAAACACAAACACTTGAACACATGGAGTTTACAGCTGATGAAGACTACCATATGCTCAAAGCGGTGAAGGTTGTCCGCCGACAAATGGGGGAAGATAGTAGCGATGGTTTCTTCGACCGCCTCCTATGTCAGATGTATTTCAACTATGGGCATTTAGGAGCAAGAGAAGTTCAAGTGAGAAGTCGTGACGAAATCAAATCTAGGTACCACTTCATCCAACCGCTCACTGCTCTGCTTTTTCAACCAGCCAGGATTAAGAAAGAAGCACCTTTGGTCTGGAACATGACGGTAGTAGACTACATCAGTAAGGATATGGTGGCGTATCTGGAGGATAGGATTGCAGCAAGGAATTAGGGGGATGATTCGGATGGCAATTTGGGATACGATTTCGACGACTGATCATTTCACTATTTCCGTGTTTGTGCCATCGAGTTATTATGTTTAGTAGTCTGTGTTTAAATTAAGTAACTCCAGAATGTGTGTTGTTTTAGATAGTACTACTATTTCAATTATGTTTGCTATTGTGTTTAAATTATGTTCAACTCTGTTTCAATTATGTTAAAAATTATGTTAAAAATTATGCTTCAACTTTCCTTCAATGTTCTATATTTTAAAAACAACCAAAACATCTAAGCAATTTCCAAAATACAGAAACATTAATTTCAAACTGAGTAAACCCATAGTACGTGTTCCAAAAAACAAGCAAACCAGCAAACTAACCGACAACAGAATCAAAGTATCATACAAACAGACTAAACATCACAATGTCTATGCAAGCCTCCTGGCTGTGGACAAAACATCGTCATAAGCCCCATCCAGACGATCAAAATCATGATCAAACTCGCTCACTCCAGGAAAAAACGAGATCCTCCGCATACCAGCACGCAAATGTCAGATGATAGCTCCCTCTCGATCCTCGTAGACGTAGTCATCGAGCGAGTATATTGCGGTGTTGACGAGGTCGAACCAGCTAATACTCTGGTGAAGGAGTAGGTACTCAGGCTCACAAAAAGACTCCATCTCGTCTGTCACCATCCCTCCTCGATAAGCACGATGCAACTTGTTCCTCTCCCGCTGCTCCCAATCATCCGGATCGAATGCATACGCCATCGTCTTCGGTTTTCTCCTTGATTTCGACTGCATGTCTAACAAAGGATGCGCGATAGCCCGCTGGACACGGCCAAACTGCCGCTGAACTCGCTCTGGATAGTATGCCTGAGAGTGCTCCACACCGCATATGACATCACGAAACCACGATATCTCTTCGAACGGGAAATGATCCCGTATAGCACGATAAGGATCAAACAATACCTGCAATATAAACGGATATGAACATAAACAAAAAAATAAATCAATTTTGGGATCACTAAAGATTAACACTTACATCGCTCTCTTCCAGTTTGTTGACGGAGATACGAAGGTTCAGCTTCGTCCGTGAGTCAGATACTGCTGTAGCTGTATCCCATCTACCAATAGTGGGGTCGCACTCAGTGTAGGTGCGTCGAGTAACGGGCCGGAGCATGACAAAATGATCCTTTATCCACGTGTCTACCATACCGATACATCCGGCCATAGTCCTCGTGTCGTGCAGGGAAGCCTCACCCAGATGGTGGTACAAGTAAGCGAGAACAGCACTACCCCATGAGTACCTACCAACACCCTCCGGAGTCAAATCGTGCAATAAAAACAAATACTTGTAATTGGAGTACATGTTGCTCTTGTCGGGGAATATGACCGTGCCGAACATATGCAATATATAGGCGCGGGCAGCCGCATCCACCATCAGATCACTCAGACCAGGGCTGTCATCGCAGAACTCTGGCCCACTAAACCTACTCCGGAGCCATTTAAATCCCAAACCAACGCCCTTGCATTTCTCAACCTCCGTCACGAAGGATAAATCATCCACTATAAGCATTTCAGCGCACTCGTGCATGGCCAGAGTCTTGTCAGATATATAGGGAAACACAGCAAGCTCACCATCAACTAGGAGTCCCAAAATAGTGTGGACGTCGTCCAGAGTAATCGTCATCTCTCCGAAAGCGAAATGGAAGCTATTGGTCTTCATATGCCACCTCTCTAGGAAAACCTCCGTCATGTTAGAGTGTGTGTGCATCTCATAGAACGGCTCTATGAGACGACCGAACGGGGTGGCGTCAACTACAGCGCGTACCCTAGTTTGTGCAGCCAAACTCCATGCTCGATGACTAGGATAATGGGCATACAGCCGCATCTCTCGCTCCTGAAAAGATTTCTTCCCATTATCATAGGACAAAACAAAATAACTTCGTAAAATGTAAAATTGGAATTTCGATATTACCTCTCCCATCCAAATGTGGTATGCAGTGTGGGAGGTGAAATCCTCGCCGAAAAGTGGTGGCAATCTGGCCGGAGGAGGAGCTCTACGCTGCCTTGTAGCCGGTGGAGGATGGCGTCGTCCGCGGGAAGCGGAAGCAGAAGCTGAACTCGATCCGGACGCATGCGGTCCGGAGACTATAGGGAGCTCATCCATCTGGACAGGTAAAACTGGCTGACCAGCGTCACGTACCCTAGTCCGCTTATTTTTTCTCCTCGTCCGCGAGCCATCAGACTGTGCATCATCGCCGTGATCCATCACCTGAAAAAAAACATACTAACTATCAGGTTTCGTCGAAAACACAAATTGTCATGCTGGTACCTTTTTTAGACAAATAATAGCATAATGCAGGCTAACACAAACCAAAGAGCAAGAATAAACCGGTCCCGGGCCATTTTGGTGACCGGAGCTGCCATACGCCACCACTGTGGCGTATGGTAGGTTTCCTACGCCATCGCGTGTGGCGTAGGGTTGGTTCCCTACGTCACATGGATGGCGTGGGGTTCTGGATGTACGCCAACAAGGGGCGTACACCCAGAACCCCACGCCATCCATGTGACGTAGGGAACCAACCCTACGCCACACGATGGCGTAGGGAAGCTGTTCTTCGCCCCCGTGTGGCGAAGAACAGCTTTGCCATGGCAGAAGCTTGAAGCTTCTACCATGGCTTACGAACAGCCCAAAAACAATTTTTTTTACAGATCTACCCTAACTAAACCTATCTAAACCTAACTAACCTATCTAACAACAACGGAATAGACTTACAATGATTTTTCGATTCCGGTTGCTTCCTGTTACTCCGACCAGACTCTCCGGTGACGATTCCGGTTTATATGGGTCGTGTGGTGGTCGTAATGGGTGTCGGTTGGTGTGGAAGAGTGGCCGGTTTAGGGTAGATTTTGGATATGAGAGTGGAGGTGAGGGTTGCTGTGCGGCAGGCAGGTAACTATACTTCTCTTCTTTTACTTTACTTCACTTTTAGTTTTGTTTTAGGTTTAGGTTTATTTAATTTTTAGGTTAGGTTTATTTAATTTAAGTTATAGTTATAATTTATTTTAAGTTAGGTTACTTTTAATTTTAAGTTATAATTATAGTTAAAAAATTTATAATTTTTTTTAGAGAGAAGGTAGAGCAAAGTTAGAGAGTTTGAGGTTTTTTTTTGAAATTATGATAACTTCGTGGAGTAAAATTGAGTATTTATACGATTTCGTAAGGGCAAAATCGTCAAACAAAATAACTTCACGGAGTAGTTTTTAAAAAAAATTATAAGCGACTTCGCGGAGTAATTTTTGCCGTTTTTTTTAGCAATTCCCTTGATTCTATTATGCAGAAAAGACATTTATGTCTAGCATCTAAATGTCAATTTTGCACTAACAGTGAAGACACTGACCATTTTTTTTTAAATTGCAGATATTCATGGAAAATTTGGAAGCATTTCGGTGACTTATTCAATATAAAGATTGAAAGATATATGGTTCTGCCTCATGTTATCAGAATATGGAAATAGTTTTCTAATAATAAAGTCCACACTACTTATATTATTCCCTCTGCCAATCGCAACATATTCTAAATTCAAAAGAAGCTATGACATCCATAAACTCTGCCATAAAGTCCCAATTTCTCTATATTTGATTGGCGGGAAACTCAATAAGAAAGCGTAAACATCCATAAACTTTACCACAAAACACTATAATTTACTGTTCTTGTAATCCAAATGGATAAGCAAGGAAGGTACATCAAACCCTCAAATCATTAGCGTCCCTCATTTATGTTACCAACTCGATTCTGGACTAACTAATTCGATTAGACTTAATCTTGGAAAAGATTGTCGTGACAGAAGAACTTAATCGAATTGAAAGACAGATATGAACCGAAGAAATATATACATGATTTTTCAAGCTTGCTCATTAAATCCTACGACCATGAAAGCAGTATCTCCAAGCATAAATTTCCGGACGAGAAGTATATGTGTGCAACGCAATTATGGAATCCGTCGGTCAACTTTCATTGTATTATGGGAAGATATATTGCATCTGCGATAAAATAAGGATGATTAACAATACATGAATTTGAAACTTTATATTTCCCAACTACTGGTTTGTATGGGCATACGAATGGTATTTAGAAACATGTTATGCATGTTGCCCTGGGTAATCAAGTTGATACAGTTAAATGGAATCCTTCAAAACAAAATGAGGTTGCTTGATATCGGTTGCATATCTTCGAGACCGATCGAAGTGTTCCAAAGAAGACGTCATATCTCTAATCATTAGACTTACATGTCTATAGATCGAAGTGACATAGGCTTCACACCGGTTGGTGATTTAAGCCTTATTCCTTCAGATCACCTGGTTGAATAAATATATGGGATAGATCTTGTATAAAACTTAAAACTATATACCGTGAAAACATAAATAACATCCAAATATATATAGATAATCAGAGCATTATAGGATGTGGTACTTTTAGAATTGTTCATATGTGGGATTTTCGTGGTGGAATAACATTTTCTTCAGCCATTCAAAGCTCATATGAGATGGACACTCTACCTCTAGCAAATTTCTACTTAGCATATATGCTTCACAAAATTGAAATTTTAATGTACGAATCTTAATTTGGTCCTAAGGAAATACACTCTATTAATCTCAACACATTTTATCGTAATCAATTGGTATTCCACCTTAAAGATGGCAGGTCACGTGTTTTGGATCTTCATGATCATAGAGTTACTCATCTTCATTGCCCCACCACTGTCCCGTAGTATTGTTTAGTTTTAGTATTTTCTCACGTAGCTTTCAGAAAATCATCATGGTTACCAACTGTTTTTATTAATATGATTGGGTCGATATCTTAGAGAGGCATTCGTATTTTGGATTTCAATCATTTCACAGGCTCTCTTTGTCATGTGGACTATAAGTTTAAAACCATTTTTAGAACAAAAACCGGAGCCCTTTGAATCGAACAAATTTTTTGAATGAGGTTTTTAAATTATTGATTGCGTCATCTCTATGGGTAAAAAACTAAAAAATTAAAAGGAATAATTTCTCATAGACGACGCCAAATTTATAAGAGAATTCTTCTTCGAATGAATTGAAATCGAGAAAGAAAGTAAAATGTATTTAATATATATTTCTTATTAAGCGTGTGATGAGTCCAAATGAAGATTTTGATTTCTATTTATAGAGTTTAAATAGGATATTCTATGGATCATTAACCTACACTTGTTTTCAATCATTAATTTACACGTGTCATTCACTTATAACCATTTAACAAACTTTCTTGATGAACTTTTATATGATGACATTTTCGTCTTAATCCTTATAATCTTTATGACCATATATACTATATGTATCTTATTAGTTTGTTTAAAAAATAAATATTATGCATAAAAATATGATTAATTAATAAAAATTCATATATTTTATTTTAATTATATTGTTTAATGATTACCCGATAGTTATTTTTTTATGTTTTTACTCCAACTGAATTTAATAATGATTTGTTCAAAAAAAACTTGATGAAGTTAAATAATGGCATAATCAATTCTTAATAAACATTAATATTTTTTTTATTTAATACCTAATATATTTTTAAACTCCAAAATACCATCAATATAATATGGATTAGGTTATATTTTGACTTTTTTTAAATAAAACCTCATTCCATCTAGACCCAATTTTGTTAGAATTTTTTTTTTTATTTACATTTTTATACTTTAAATAAATAGCATTTTTTAAAATCTCGATCCAATTATCCATTTTAAAAGTTTGATATTTTCAAAATCTAAATTTACGACATTACGAAAGTACTTATTACTTTGTTAATGATATATTTTTTTTCTCAATTTCGATCTTTATATTTGGATATATTAGAGTTTTAACAATCTCTTTTTTATATATTTGTTGTTATTTGTTTGATTTCCAGTTAGTTTTTTTTGTTTAGGTTAGGTGTAGATCATCGTTTTGGATGTCTATTTGTAATAATTAGTCGAGTATCGGAGGATTTGATTTTTAGGGGAATTCATAGTTGTTCATGCAAATTCACGCACTTGTCACGCGACAAACAACCAGTTTTGCGCATTCGGAGTGCACAAAACCAGTTGTTCATCTTACGATCATCATATAATTTGTATGGAATCATGCTCGATTTTGCACAGACCTTCACATGCTGAGCGTGCTAATTTAATTATGTTAGGATATTTTTTATATTTAATTTCATAACACTATTTATCTTTGTTTTATTATAATTTTTTGAGTTTATATATTGTTTTGAGACGTATTTATGTGTTTATCAATTGCTTGAGACAATTTTCGGTTTTAACTTTGTCTTAAGTCTAACCAATGATTGTAATTTCATGATTTATCATCATCGTCTATAATCATCATCTAAAGTCGGATCATGAGAGCATCTATCACGAACATAATACATCGGTTGAGACTTCTAGTAGTGGTAGAGTACATATGCGTAGTCGTATGCCTATTGTTGAGCGTCAGATTACTCCCAATCATTTATTTTATCGAGTTAACTAGGAAAGAGCCAACTTTGAACCCATAGAGGTTGATAAAGTCTTGTTTAATAGTGGGGTTGATCCCCGACAAGAAGATCTGGATCTTATCAAAACTAATTTTAAGCCCTGAGAGTAGGAAAAATTTATTGAGGCCTTCCTTGATAAGAAGTACAGAGTTGATGTCACCATGGCAGAAAATTATTAAATCACCTACGAAGTAGAGATTAACAACTTTAATTCTATAGTAGTTCCATTGGAACTTGAATTTGCGGTAAATTCTTTTCTCTTTGAGGATGCCAGAGAATACTTGCATGATGAGCACAAAAAGGAAATACGAGATGAGATCTCCTTGTCCGAGTCATTTTCTTAAAAAAAACTCAGAAGGATCGTTATTGACGTTGATATTATATGAATGAGTGGCAATACATTGTATGATCCAAGTGATCATCTGCTTTGGGAAATCCATTGAGACAATAATGTCAAGGATGAATTGTCATCGAACGTTGTCAAAAGCTTTTATTAAGTTAATTTTTAGAGCGAATCTCTTTCATTTGGAGTTGAGATGGTACCCCTTGAGAAGTTTTTGAGAAATGAGGCTGGATGGAAATGACGACATGATTAGAGGGAGAGAAACATGAAGAGAGAGGCTTAACAGACCCTAGTATTGTGGCAACAAATAATTAATTTAGAGCATTAAGAGAAAATTCCATGGTAGTAGGTATTTTTACCCAAGCACTTGTACTCAATCAAGGTAGGTAAGGGAGAGCCCGCTTTAATCAAGGCATAATAAGAGCAAATCAGATTTTGTCTCTATGTTCAATTTATTTGTCACAGTAGAGAGGGATTCCCAAAAACGAATTTATGCAGCTAAAGGCCTAAAAAGTCCAAAGTTTCAAGAGAGTTTGAAAATTTTAACCAAAATTAAAAGCTCTTTGAGGGGATCTTTTATATAGGGTAGTTAAGGGTTCCTAATTCTCGAGGACCAAAATGAGATCACAAAAATACAATGGGGCCTTTTCAATATATTTTTTGTATTAGCTTCCAAGTTAAACTTGAAGAAGAAATACCCCTCGAGAATCCATTTGGATTCCTTAAGGCCAAGTTTCCCCCATACATCAATAACATTGGCTTTGAGTTGAGAGAGGTTGGGGGATTCCCCAATGAAGTAACCTGATAAATAAGATTGTAAATAGTCCAGAGTTCCATGAATGACATCCTCAGCCATAATCAAAACATTACCTTTGAAGTAATTTTGGAAAATGTTAAGGACAAGAGGGGTCGATGGTCTTAGAAGATCCTCACAATACGTTAACCCAAGAGGAGAGAACTGAGGAAGATGGGTTCACAGAGAAGTTAGATTTATGAGATGATGTTTGAGAGTTATAGGATAAAGAGAGATTTATAAGTATTGGTGGAATTGATAACATCCAATGATAGGGGAAGTGAAGCTAAAGAAAGGGGGCTTGAAAAATTTAAGGTTCCTAAGTTGTTGAGAGTAGAGTTTAACTTTGAATTTTCTCGCACGAGGATCTTTTCCACCAATCTTACATGGAGGTAAAGAAGAGGTACGGTGAGAATTAATCGAGAGATGAGGGGAACGAGAAACACCTAATCAATAAGTCGAATCAATGCTGATATGAAATATGCCTTATTTTGGATCTAGATACTCCGTCACAATATCAAAGGAATCAATTTCCTAAAAAATAACCAACGCAGTTTCCTCCTCATTTGACTTTTCTTTAGTCGTCAGAATTTTGGTACAATTTTTATTTACAAAGTCTGTCAGCTTCACATTTTAAATTAGGGCTTGAATTTATTTCTTTAAAGTAATACATTCCTTTGTGTCGTGGTCTACATCCTCATGATACCTACAAAACCTACTATTTATGTTTTCCCTCGACGTTTGAATTGGGAACAGCTTTCGAAATTGTACATGACCACGAGTGTTATCAAATATAGTTGCCACACACTCAGTTAGCTATGGAAAGTAATATGGTCAGATCCACTTGTTAGATATAGGCCTACCCACTTTCTGCGTATTATACGTTTGCTGGTTTACCCGGGGACTCAGAGGATACTGGCCCATTACCTTTGGCTGAGATTTAACTCGAGGTGCTTGAACAATAACAGATCTTTGAAATTGATTTTGTTCCAATTGATCACTAGATCCGCTCTCCAAAGATTGAGTTTCTTCCACTAAAATTCTCTTCTCAACCTGATCAAGTAGAGCTCCAAATGTTATTTCCTGAACGGTTGGTATAATTTTTAAGACTTTCCCCAACCTTCTGTCTGCAATATATTATAGTATCTTTGTTAGCACGAAACTTTGTACTTCCCACAAAATGCTCACGGAACACATCCCAAAACATGTCGAAATTCTTAATATAACCCTATGATAATCTATTATACCACTTTGAAGAGACCCCTTTAAAGGTCTGAGAAAAAGCCATGCATAACAATTTATCATCGTTATCAAAATTAATCATAATTTTTTTAAATTTCTCAATATGACTATCTGGTCTTGAGTCCCATCAAATTTATCCAGCTTAGAAATATCAAAGTGCTTCGGAAGGTTTCCAAAAAGTATTACTGCAGATAAACAAGAAGACCTCCAGTTACGACCCGCTCTATAAACGATAGTTCTTGGTCCCTCGTGAGACATCACATAAAGACCCTCCTCGGAAGGCAACATGTACTGGTTACTTACATAATATTCAAAATTTTGACTTATGACTTATTCTGTACCTTCAAATTATCTTTCTTAACATATTCCTCGAATATTTGATCCTATCCCTTCAACTCATTAGTTCGATGAATTGATCAAAGCTCCTTCATATACTTCTTCGAATATTGTTTTTTCTAGAATCTATTTTTCTGCGATACTCCCTTTCCGACGAAAATTCACTTGAATATAAACAGAATAATCACTTGACTCAGATGATTCTTCAACTTATTTCTCATAGAATTACGATGGTTTCTTCGATTCTTGTCCTTCTTACTAACTCGATATTAGTGATCATGCTCATCTTTTACTGTCTAATTTTCTCTTTGATTTTGGTGTGAATTATTTTAAACTGAGGGTAATTTTGTCTAACGTTTTAAAGAGTTTTAAAGGTATTAAATGTTTGGGTGTTTTGTAGTGAGAGATTTAAGCTGATTGGTTGTAAACAATGTCCATTACCCTCATTAATGAAAGTGGTTGGGTATTTATACCCTTAATTATGGACCTATGGGCTTTCGGGTCAAGTTATGAAACCGCGTCGAGTTTAAAGACCTATTAGTTTTTAAGTAGATTATAACCTACCTTAGTCAAACAGTGTTTAGTGTTTTAATACGTTTGTCTTGTCTGGATAGTTCAGTGGGCAGTTATTATCCGAATTACCCCTGTCCGTTTTTCTCAGTCTGTCCGGTTTTCTCAGTGAGTGGTGGTGAATAAATCCAGACTCATCAGTCGCCCCTTTTTTAGGATTTCTCAAAGACCTTTGGCAGGACTAAAAAAAACTTACTTAGTCAGTAACAACATTTTCCGGATCATTCATGCGTTTGGTTCAAGACCTTTGGCAGGACTAAAAAAAACTTACTTAGTCAGAGCCGCTTCCAATCATTACCTCAGTCTTTTTGTTTTCTCTTAGGTATCATCAACTTTTTGCCTTACTAAATAGAAATTACCTTCTTTCACAATTTCACCATCTTCATTACTTCACAATTTCTTTTCTCAGAGCTTAATACCTCTTCTTTCAAAAAATTATCTTGGATAGTTTTATGTTTACAGCGAGAAACGCTCTGAAGAAAGGTGGTTGGTTAAATCTTTTTGAACTAGAGAAAACAAAAAAAGTTGAGTGTGAGAGACGTATTGCTGCTGGTCTTCCAGTCTCTCCAAGCAGTAAGTCTGATACACCATCCTTAGAAGCGGATCAAGGATCGTCTTCTGCTAAAAGTACAAAACTTAAACATTTATTCCAACCAAACCTCGCGTCAATCCCGTCAGGCTCCTCACTTCAGGAGTCTCAGCCTTCTACCGTACAAGAGAAAGTAGTATCAAGTGTTAGGAAGCCTTCTCCGTTTATCGCTATGGGATTTGACATTGAGAAATCCCCAGATAAAAACAACCCTCGTCAGACAACGCGCCTGGTGAAAGGCTAAACAACTGGCTTACAACCCAAGTCCTCCAAAACGGGGGCATCTAAGTCAGCAACCAATGATAAAGCCTCCGGATCAGAGACATCTATAAGAGCCCCTAGAGACAAACCCTCTGGATCAGAGGCAACCAGAATAACTCCTCAAACAAAATCTTCTGGAGCTGAGACCCAACCGGACACTAGACCTATTGAAAAAACTGGTGCTCAGCCATCGGGACAGACCACTGATCCACAAGCTGTTAAACCTTCCACAATGATGGAAGAAGTAATAGAGGATAGAATTGAAGATGCCCCCTTCGAGACTGAAGCCTCTGGACAGGCGGAGGATACTGCTTCTAACAGAAAATAAAAGGGCAAGGTGAAAGTGGGGATGACTCATCCAGAGCTGCCGGAGAGCTTGGATGGCAAAATGGGACCTTGTTTTCATAAGGTCAATGTGAAGTATCTGATGGCAATGCAGAACATTAATTATGTCTATACTCACACTGCTGAGCTAGGCCGGATCCGAACCAAGTGGGGGATCTCTGAATCAGTGAAGGTGAGAATTCCAGTCCCACCAGAAACTCCGATGGACTGCAAGCTCAATGAGATCGTCATTTATACTGAGCTGTTAAACTGGGGGCTCAGATTCCACTTGGATCCAAAATTCGTCAGGTATTTCCACCCGATTAAACTCTGTCCAAGCCAGCTGAGTCCAAATGCTTGGTACACTCTTCTCTCCTGCATCATGGCGTCGAGGCTGTCCGGCATTCCTCTCCCAATGGAGCAGTTCGCTGCAATGGCCAGCCTTTGTAGAAACCATCATATCCTATTCTACCACTACAACATGGGAGAAAACTTTAAAGTGGTGGATGATCTGTTAGAGTCAGATAAAAACTAGAAGACCCAATTCCTATTTATCAGTGGGGTGTAGGAGAATGGGAGAAAAATTCAAGCCAATGTCAATCCTAGTATGCTCACCAGCAGGTGGAAGAGCACACGTAAGTATTCTACTTTGTTTGTCTTTCTTATTTTGCAAAACAATTATTCCTGAATCACCTTTTTTCTTATGTTAGTATTGCCAAATGAGTTCTCCGATTATTTCGAGGAGAGGTAGACCACATGCGCCAAATTAAACGCCTGGGCTGCTGTCCGTTGGGGGAACGCCTTCCACAACTGCTTTACTTTAGGCAACTTGGTGAGATCCCACCTTTGGAACACTACGGGCCGGAGAGATCTCACTTGGGAGGAGCTGACTACACCACCTCCTCCGGCCGTTATACTCAAGAGAACAGAGGAGGAGGATGGCAGACTGGACTTGCCCTCCAGAGCCAAATCCCCAAGCAAAATAAAATGGAAGGGAAAGAAGAAGAAGGCTGCAACAGAGGCTGTCCGGGGTGCTGCAGAGGAGATTGCTCCGGAGAATCAAGGAGGGCAGAGTCAAAGAGGGATTGATGCTACTTTGCTCAAAGTAGTTGAGGATGAGACCATTAGGGGAGCCAGGTGCACCTCAAAATCCACCAAATCCTTCTAAAAAGGACCGAAAAGAGGAACAAGGAACGATGAGAGGATTGCTAAGAAGAAAAAGGTCTCTTTGGGGGATGAAGTAATTCTTCGCCCTTCGGAGTCTCTACCTCCGACAGATTTAACTGATTCCACCTTGGCAGAATAGATCCTCACTGATCTATAATCCGGGGAGGGTACCGGAGGGGATATTAATGTTGATGGAGTATACATCAGTGGCCTCCAAATTATTGGTCTCTATTTTAATGATTTTGAGAAAGACGACTTTGCTGGCCCTTACCTTCCCTCAAGGTTTTCCAATATGGTGAATTTCAATGGCAAGTCCTTCACCATCTCAGGGGAACACGATGTGGTGACTCACTCTCTGTTTGGCCATATTCAGTAGTGCTCAACTTGGAAAGGCAAGTAAAAAGTTAGTCTGCCCTTATCAATACCCTCAACACAAACAAGGAGAGTTTGTCTACTAACCTCCTCAATGCCAACCAGAGTATTGAGGCATTGAAGAAGGAACTTGAGGAGTTGAAGAAGGAGAAAGAAGATCTGGCTACCAAGCTGGTCACTTTAGAGACAACTAACACAGAGCTCCGAACCAAATGCTCCGGTTTAGAAAAAAGATCTTTCCACCTTGAAGGGAGACATGAAGACCAAGGACGATGTCATCCGAACTTTGTCTAGTGACAAGACTTCTCTTGAAGAGGCTGTGTCCAAGGTAACCAAGGAGAAAGAAGGCTTGGTGAAAGAGCAGGATCAGAGAATTCAGGCCCGCGTCGATGCATATACCAATGAGGTGATAGATTCCCTAGAAAAAATGTATGCCAAAGTTAAGTCTGATATGGTTCTGCTTTTCCACCAAACGTTTTCGAAGAGAACGCTTGGTACTTTGTGGCAATATGTTGAGTATGAAAATATTCCATTCCATACAATGGTGGATGGTGATAAGAAGAACTATTCTAGTGGAATTGATGACACCACTGATGAGGAGGAAAGAACCGGAGAGAGTTCCAGTGGTGAACCCAAAGATCCTAAGATAAAAGATGATTCAGGAACATCCGAAGGGAACAAGCTTTGAGGTTTTAACTATCTTTTCTTATTTTATTTTTCTTAACCTTATGAAATACTAAAGTCCTTGGATGGCCAAGGAATTTTTGTAACTGCGTCTGGTTTGAGTCAGGTTAAGCCTTTCTTTAAACTTAAAGTCCTTCGATGGCCAAGGCATATTTTATGTTCTAACATCATCCGTTTTTTAGCCGGACAGGTTTACCTTGCTAAATTTTTGCTTTGTTTCATATTTGCTTAATTTTAATGGCTGATGTTTAAAGAGCCCATATTTATTTTACAAGTATTTAAGATGAGAGTGTTTAAAATCTCCGATGACAAATGTTCAATGGTCCTCATTTCACCAGATCAATCCGATCTGCCAAAGATCCTTAGAAGACTTTAAAGAAACAGTAATCAAGCCACTCCGAATATTTTAAGAAGCATCAAATTTTATTGAAAAACCCGGACACCTCATTAAAACCTCCCCGCACCACCACGGTAGGAAAGAGTATGCCCCATAATATTTACATAGACTTTAAACAAGTAAATATTTACACAACTTTCATTCCAGATATAACCGGAGGTGTTCAATATTCCAAGGGTGATTTAAGATTCTTCCATCTTTGTCTTGAAGCATGTATGTCCCAGGCTTAAGTTTTTCGGAGACCTCATAGGGCCCTTCCCAGTCTGGAGCTAGCTTGGCGAACTGTTTCTCCTTGGTATGTAAGAAGACTTTTCTCAATACTTTATCCCCTGGCCGAAATCCCTTCTTTTAATTTTGGAAGCAAATCTGCTCCTCATCAAGCCTTGATAATGGGTGGCTCTAAGATGAGCCTTAACCCTTCTTTTTTTATTAAGTCCAACTGACTTCTGATTGCCACTTCATTAGCCTGTTCGGAAAAATTGTGGACTCTGTATGATAGAAAAGTTGTCTCTATAGGAGCAACTGCATCCATCCCATATACCAAGGCAAAAGGAGATTCTTGTATAGCAGCTTTAGGAGTAGTCCGGTATGCCCATAATACTTCTTGTAAATAGCTTGGCCACTTTCCTACAACCCCTTCTAAATTATTTTTGAGACCGGACAAAATGGTCCTGTTTGCCACTTCAACTTGACCATTCGCTTGTGGGTGGAAATGAGAAGAGAAGCAATGCTGAATGCCTCTAGAGGCACAAAACCCCTCCATATCCTTGTTATCAAATTGTGGCCCATTATTTGTGGTTATCTTTTGTGGAACCCCAAATCTGCAACAATTGTTAGACATGATAAATTTTATAACAACTTTTGAAGTAGTTCCTGCCAGGGGGCTGCTTCTATCCACTTTGAAAAATAATCAATGGCTGCAATAATAGTTCTGCACCCTCCAGATGCCATTGGTAGAGGCCCTACTAAATCTAGTCCCCAACGAGCAAAAGGCACTGGCTCAGAAATCGACTCCAAAGGAACAGCTGGGATATGAATTTCATTACCATATCGTTGGCATGGGTCACATTTCTTTACCAACTCCTTGGCATCTGTCATTATGGATGGCCAATAGTATCCGACCAACAAAACCCTTCGGGTTAAAGCTCCATAGCCACAGTGTGCTGATCCTTCACCATCATATAGTTCGGATAGCACAATTTGGGACTCTTCAATCCACGAACAACGCAGGAGAGGTCTACTAAACGACTTCTTATAAAAGATATCCCTTATGATTATAAAACCACTCTTTTAGCCCAACACAGAAAAGCTAATTTCAGACCAGCTATAGTAGCCTCATACTCAAACTCATTGTTCGAAGCCCTAAAAGCAAAGCATATAGCCTGGCATAACTTATCGCCATACAGAGAGGTTAAACATATCCCAGCATCACAACCCATGGTACTTGATCCACCATCTGCCCGGACAACCCATACCTTCTTAGTTTTCTCATCTGTAGCTTGCTTAGTACTTCTGTCCGAATGTAACTAAACCAGGAAATCAACAACAGATTGAGCTTTGATCGCAGTTCGATGGGAGAAATCAATATCATAATCACCCAATTCTACTGACCACTTGGTCATCCTGCTTGATATGTCTGCCTTCTGAAGGAAATTTTTTAAGGGAAAAGACTTCCGGACGACAATAGAATGAGACTGAAAATAGGACCTCATTTTTCTAGCTGCTATTACCAAGGCTAGTGCTAGTTTTTCAAGATTTAAGTACCTTTTTTTCAGCATCCATCAGACTCTTGCTAATGTAGTACACCGGACGAGGATAATTGTCCACCTCTCTCACCAGCGCTACACTTATAGCACATTCAGACACAGCTAGATATATGTACAGTGTTTCTCCATCAACAGGTTTGTAAAGAGTTTTTGGCGAAGATAAATGCTTTTTTATTTCATTGAACGCCTGGTCGCATTGTGGAGACCAGTTAAAGTCTTTAACACCCTTTAAAGTCTGGAAAAATGGGGCACACCTATCCGAAGATGTTGAGATAAAACGATTTAAAGCAGCTAACATTCCTGTCAACCTTTGCACCTATTTAATATTCCGAGGAGGATCCATTTGTAATAAAGAATCAAGCTTGTCCAGATCAGGCTGTATCCCTTTCTCACTTATCACATACCCCAAAAAATTTCCGGACTGCACTCCAAAGACACATTTTTCTGGATTCAATTTTAAATTAACCTTCGCCAAGTTGGCAAAAGTTTCTTGAAGATCTGCTAGGTGCAACTCTTCTTCCATGCTTTTTACCATCATGTAATCAATATATACTTCCATATTTCTCCCAATCTGATCAGCAAACGCTTTGTTCACCAACCTTTGATAGGTAGCCCCAGCATTCTTCAACCCAAAAGGCATCACCATGTAACAATGGAGGCCCATATCTGTAACAAAAGTA
Organism: Limnanthes douglasii subsp. nivea; assembly: GCA_036936605.1. Classification (NCBI taxonomy): domain Eukaryota; kingdom Viridiplantae; phylum Streptophyta; class Magnoliopsida; order Brassicales; family Limnanthaceae; genus Limnanthes; species Limnanthes douglasii. The sequence goes on from JAUPFV010000001.1 coordinate 358,639,336, forward strand.
GTGTGTTCCTGGTCCATCGGATACACCTGTATCTGGTTATAACCGGAGAAAGCATCCATGAAGGGCAATAACTTGTTCCCAGATGTGAAGTCTACCAACTGATCTATCCGGGGGACTGGATAAAGATCTTTTGGGCAAGCTCTATTGAGGTCAGTAAAGTTGATACACATACGCCATTTCCCATTCTTTTTCTTTACTAACACTGGATTGGCTGTCCATAAAGGATATTGAGATTCATTTATGTGCCCCATCCTGGTAAGCCGGTCAACTTCTTGAACTATGACATGTGCTTTCTCATTAGAGAATGCTCTTCTTCTTTGCACAACAGGTGCAACACCTCTTCAGATGGATAGTTGGCGTGATGTAACATTCGCAGGTACTCCGGTCACATCAGCATTACACCAAGCAAAAACATGTTGGTGGTTTGCTAAAAAGGACAACATTTTTTTCTTCAATTCTGGTGCCATCTTGGAGCCAACTTTAACAATTATTCCCTCAGCGAGAGAGTGGGTTTCAACTTCTTCAATTGGTATCAAAACACCAGGGGTCTCTTTGGGGTCATCAATTTGACCCTCACCCCTAGAGGGCCCCAACAACTACTAATATTCGTTTATCCGGACTGCCCCCAAAGTTTTAGGGGCAAGTGCAGTTGCATAACATTCCCTTGATATTTTTTGGCTACTCCGGACAATTCCCACTTGTCATTGAACTGCATACTTTAAACATTGGTGAATTTTTGAAGCCACAACATGCATCCTGGAGAGCCATGATCTCCCAAAGATCACATTGTAACACGTGGGGCAGTCTACCACAACGAAAAGGGCCCTTGCCCAACAAAACCTCCACCTCAAACTCTCCGACCACATCCGCAGAGGTTCCTGTGAAGCCCACAATGGACCTGTTCGAACGTTGAATCACTGCTGGATTCTTCATCTGTTTATAGGAACTTAAAAAGAGGATGTTGGCTGAGCTGCCAGTGTCAATCAAAATTTCCCTGATGTCATTTCCCCCAATTGATGCTCCTATTATCACATCATCCTCGTGAGGACCAACTATGTGCCTCAGGTCATCTTCATCAAAAACAATGAAGGGAAAAGAAATTTGGGACTGATAGGAGGACATGACTCCCTCTAACGGAGTAGCCAGAGTGTGAACATGCCTCTTTCTTGAAGAAGGAGTCGGCGCAGTCATTGTACCTCCCCCAAATATAGTGAGCAACTCAAAAAAGATTATGAGCCCAGACGCTGTCTTGGTATGTTCTGTTATAACACCCACTTTATTCCGGGCTGGATCAGGATCCAAATACGCTGATTCTACATCAAATATTTTAATTATTACCATTGCTCCATCCGAAGCAGATGTCCCCGCATTGTTCGTTGGACCAATCCGATGAGCATTGTCAGGCCTGTTCCCACTTCTTCTCTTGACATAAGCTCCCAACTTTCCTCTTTCAATTAGATTTTGCACTTTTTGTTTCAAAGCGATGCAATCCTTGGTGTTATGGAAAATATCATGATGATGTTGACAAAAACAAGTATTACGACTTTCCTTAGGAGATTGAAGCGCTGTCGGCTTCCTGAAGTGTACCTCATCTTTCGTTTTGTCATAGATGGTTGCCACATTCTCTTTCATTTCAGCAAACCACTCTAGTTGGACCCAAGGTCCCCGTTTATTTCTAGACTGCTGGCTCTGAGCTGGAGCTGGGTGAGATTGAGTCCGTTTGGCCCTGTTGGGCCCTTGTCCAGCTTCCTTGGCCTTGTATCCGGACTGGTTCTGGTTTGGTGCAGCTGGGGAAAACCTCACTTGCCTATGCACCATAGTCTTTTTCGTTTCATCTATATTGATTTGCTTTCTCACCTGGTTTAGCAATCCACCCCAAGTCATGGCCTTTTTTCTAGTTACCGAATCGGCCAGGTTCCCAGGGTTTAATCTTTGCCTCAAAGAATCTATTGCTACCTGCTCAATTGCTACCTTTTTTCTAAATTCAAAAGAAGCTATGACATCCATAAACTCTGCCATAAAGTCCCAATTTCTCTATATTTGATTGGCGGGAAACTCAATAAGAAAGCGTAAACATCCATAAACTTTACCACAAAACACTCTAATTTACTGTTCTTGTAATCCAAATGGATAAGCAAGGAAGGTACATCAAACCCTCAAATCATTAGTGTCCCTCGTTTATGTTACCAACTCGATTCTGGACTAACTAATTCGATTAGACTTAATCTTGGAAAAGCTTGTCGTGACAGAAGAACTTAATCGAATTGAAAGACAGATATGAACCGAAGAAATATATACATGATTTTTCAAGCTTGCTCATTAAATCCTACGACCATGAAAGCAGTATCTCCAAGCATAAATTTCCGGAAGAGAAGTATATGTGTGCAACGCAATTATGGAATCCGTCGGTCAACTTTCATTGTATTATGGGAAGATATATTGCATCTGCGATAAAATAAGGATGATTAACAATACATGAATTTGAAACTTTATATTTCCCAACTACTGGTTTGTATGGGCATACGAATGGTATTTAGAAACATGTTATGCATGTTGCCCTGGGTAATCAAGTTGATACAGTTAAATGGAATCCTTCAAAACAAAATGAGGTTGCTTGATATCGGTTGCATATCTTCGAGACCGATCGAAGTGTTCCAAAGAAGACGTCATATCTCTAATCATTAGACTTACATGTCTATAGATCGAAGTGACATAGGCTTCACACCGGTTGGTGATTTAAGCCTTATTGCTTCAGATCACCTGGTTGAATAAATATATGGGATAGATCTTGTATAAAACTTAAAACTATATACCGTGAAAACATAAATAACATCCAAATATATATAGATAATCAGAGCATTATAGGATGTGGTACTTTTAGAATTGTTCATATGTGGGATTTTCGTGGTGGAAGAACATTTTCTTCAGCCATTCAAAGCTCATATGAGATGGACACTCTACCTCTAGCAAATTTCTACTTAGCATATATGCTTCACAAAATTGAAATTTTAATGTACGAATCTTAATTTGGTCCTAAGGAAATACACTCTATTAATCTCAACACATTTTATCGTAATCAATTGGTATTCCACCTTAAAGATGGCAGGTCACGTGTTTTGGATCTTCATGATCATAGAGTTACTCATCTTCATTGCCCCACCACTGTCCCGTAGTATTGTTTAGTTTCAGTATTTTCTCACGTAGCTTTCAGAAAATCATCATGGTTACCAACTGTTTTTATTAATGTGATTGGGTCGATATCTTAGAGAGGCATTCGTATTTTGGATTTCAATCATTTCACAGGCTCTCTTTGTCATGTGGACTACAAGTTTAAAACCATTTTTAGAACAAAAACCGGAGCCCTTTGAATCGAACAAATTTTTTGAATGAGGTTTTTAAATTATTGATTTCGTCATCTCTATGGGTAAAAAACTAAAAATTAAAAGAAATAATTTCTCATAGACGACGCCAAATTTATAAGAGAATTCTTCTTCGAATGAATTGAAATCGAGAAAGAAAGTAAAATGTATTTAATATATATTTCTTATTAAGCGTGTGATGAGTCCAAATGAAGATTTTGATTTCTATTTATAGAGTTTAAATAGGATATTCCATGGATCATTAACCTACACTTGTTTTCAATCATTAATTTACACGTGTCATTCACTTATAACCATTTAACAAACTTTCTTGATGAACTTTTATATGATGACATTTTCGTCTTAATCCTTATAATTTTTATGACCATATTTACTATATGTATCTTATTAGTTTGTTTAAAAAATAAATATTATGCATAAAAATATGATTAATTAATAAAAATTCATATATTTTATTTTAATTATATTGTTTAATGATTACCCGATAGTTATTTTTTTATGTTTTTACTCCAACTGAATTTAATAATGATTTGTTCAAAAAAAACTTGATGAAGTTAAATAATGGCATAATCAATTCCTAATAAACATTAATATTTTTTTTTATTTAATACCTAATATATTTTTAAACTCCAAAATACCATCAATATAATATGGATTAGGTTATATTCTGACTTTTTTTAAATAAAACCTCATTCCATCTAGACCCAATTTTGTTAGAATTTAATTTTTTTTTTACATTTTTATACTTTAAATAAATAGCATTTTTTTAAAATCTCGATCCAATTATCCATTTTAAAAGTTTGATATTTTCAAAATCTAAATTTACGACATTACGAAAGTACTTATTACTTTGTTAATGATATATTTTTTTTCTCAATTTCGATCTTTATATTTGGATATATTAGAGTTTTAACAATCTCTTTTTTATATATTTGTTGTTATTTGTTTGATTTCCAGTTAGTTTTTTTGTTTAGGTTAGGTGTAGATCATCGTTTTGGATGTCTATTTGTAATAATTAGTCGAGTATCGGAGGATTTGATTTTTAGGGGAATTCATAGTTGTTCATGCAAATTCACGCACTTGTCACGCGACAAACAACCAGTTTTGCGCATTCGGAGTGCACAACACCAGTTGTTCATCTTACGATCATCATATAATTTGTATGGAATCATGCTCGATTTTGCACAGACCTTCACATGCTGAGCGTGCTAATTTAATTATGTTAGGATATTTTTTATATTTAATTTCATAACACTATTTATCTTTGTTTTATTATAATTTTTTGAGTTTATATATTGTTTTGAGACGTATTTATGTGTTTATCAATTGCTTGAGACAATTTTCGGTTTTAACTTTGTCTTAAGTCTAACCAATGATTGTAATTTCATGATTTATCATCATCGTCTATAATCATCATCTAGAGTCGGATCATGAGAGCATCTATCACGAACATAATACATCGGTTGAGACTTCTAGTAGTGGTAGAGTACATATACGTAGTCGTATGCCTATTGTTGAGCGTCAGATTACTCCCGATCATTTATTTTATCGAGTTAACTAGGAAAGAGCCAACTTTGAACCCATAGAGGTTGATAAAGTCTTGTTTAATAGTGGGGTTGATCCCCGACAAGAAGATCTGGATCTTATCAAAACTAATTTTAAGCCTTGAGAGCAGGAAAAATTTATTGAGGCCTTCCTTGATAAGAAGTACAGAGTTGATGTCACCATGGCAGAAAATTATTAAATCACCTACGAAGTAGAGATTAACAACTTTAATTCTATAGTAGTTCCATTGGAACTTGAATTTGCGGTAAATGCTTTTCTCTTTGAGGATGCCAGAGAATACTTGCATGATGAGCACAAAAAGGAAAGACGAGATGAGATCTCCTTGTCCGAGTCATTTTCTTAAAAAAAACTCAGAAGGATCGTTATTGACGTTGATATTATATGAATGAGTGGCAATACATTGTATGATCCAAGTGATCATCTGCTCTGGGAAATCCATTGAGACAATAATGTCAAGGATGAATTGTCATCGAACGTTGTCAAAAGCTTTTATTAAGTTAATTTTTAGAGCGAATCTCTTTCATTTGGAGTTGAGATGGTACCCCTTGAGAAGTTTATGAGAAATAGGGCTGGATGGAAATGACGACATGATTAGAGGGAGAGAAACATGAAGAGAGAGGCTTAACAAACCCTAGTATTGTGGCAACAAATAATTAATTTAGAGCATTAAGAGAAAATTCCATGGTAGTAGGTATTTTTACCCAAGCACTTGTACTCAATCAAGGTAGGTAAGGGAGAGCCCGCTTTAATCAAGGCATAATAAGAGCAAATCAGATTTTGTCTCTATGTTCAATTTATTTGTCACAGTAGAGAGGGATTCCCAAAAATGAATTTATGCGGCTAAAGGCCTAAAAAGTCCAAAGTTTCAAGGGAGTTTGAAAATTTTAACCAAAATTAAAAGCTCTTTGAGGGGATCTTTTATATAGGGTAGTTAAGGGTTCCTAATTCTCGAGGACCAAAATGAGATCACAAAAATACCATGGGGCCTTTTCTATATATTTTTTGTATTAGCTTCCAAGTTAAACTTGAAGAAGAAATACCCCTCGAGAATGCATTTGGATTCCTTAAGGCCAAGTTTCCCCCATACATCAATAACATTGGCTTTGAGTTGAGAGAGGTTGGAGGATTCCCCAATGAAGTAACCTGATAAATAAGATTGTAAATATTCCAGAGTTCCATGAATGACATCCTCAGCCATAATCAAAACATTACCTTTGAAGTAATTTTGGAAAATGTTAAGGACAAGAGGGGTCGATGGTCTTAGAAGATCCTGACAATGCGTTAACCCAAGAGGAGAGAACTGAGAAAGATGGGTTCACAGAGGAGTTAGATTTATGAGATGATGTTTGAGAGTTATAGGATAAAGAGAGATTTATAAGTATTGGTGGAATTGATAACATCCAATGATAGGGGAAGTGAAACTAAAGAAAGGGGGCTTGAAAAAGTTAAGGTTCCTAAGTTGTTGAGAGTAGAGTTTAACTTTGAATTTTCTCGCACGAGGATCTTTTCCACCAATCTTACATGGAGGTAAAGAAGAGGTACGGTGAGAATTAATCGAAAGATGAGGGGAACGAGAAACACCTAATCAATAAGTCGAATCAATGCTGATATGAAATATGCCTTATTTTGGATCTAGATACTCCGTCACAATATCAAAGGAATCAATTTCCTAAAAAATAACCAACGCAGTTTCCTCCTCATTTGACTTTTCTTTAGTCGTCAGAATTTTGGTACAATTTTTATTTACAAAGTCTGTCAGCTTCACATTTTAAATTAGGGCTTGAATTTATTTCTTTAAAGTAATACATTCCTTTGTGTCGTGGTCTACATCCTCATGATACCTACAAAACCTACTATTTATGTTTTCCCTCGACGTTTGAATTGGGAACGGCTTTCGAAATTGTACATGACCACGAGTGTTATCAAATATAGTTGCCACACACTCAGTTAGCTATGGAAAGTAATATGGTCAGATCCACTTGTTAGATATAGGCATACCCACGTTCTGCGTATTATACGTTTGCTGGTTTACCCGGGGACTCAGAGGATACTGGCCCATTACCTTTGGCTGAGATTTAACTCGAGGTGCTTGAACAATAACAGATCTTTGAAATTGATTTTGTTCCAATTGATCACTAGATCCACTCTCCAAAGATTGAGTTTCTTCCACTAAAATTCTCTTCTCAACCTGATCAAGTAGAGCTCCAAATGTTATTTCCTGAACGGTTGGTATAATTTTTAAGACTTTCCCCAACCTTCTGTCTGCAATATATTATAGTATCTTTGTTAGCACGAAACTTTGTACTTCCCACAAAATGCTCACGGAACACATCCCAAAACATGTCGAAATTCTTAATATAACCCTATGGTAATCTATTATACCACTTTGAAGAGACCCCTTTAAAGGTCTGAGAAAAAGCCCCGCATAACAATTTATCATCGTTATCAAAATTAATCATAATTTTTTTAAATTTCTCAATATGACTATCTGGTCTTGAGTCCCATCAAATTTATCCAGCTTAGAAATATAAAAGTGCTTCGGAAGGTTTCCAAAAAGTATTACTGCAGATAAACAAGAAGACCTCCAGTTACGACCCGCTCTATAAACGATAGTTCTTGGTCCCTCGTGAGCCATCACATAAAGACCCTCCTCGGAAGGCAACATGTACTGGTTACTTACATAATATTCAAAATTTTGACTTATGACTTATTCTGTACATTCAAATTATCTTTCTTAACATATTATTCGAATATTTGATCCTATCCCTTCAACTCATTAGTTCGATGAATTGATCGATGCTCCTTCATATACTTCTTCGAATATTGTTTTTTCTAGAATCTATTTTTCTGCGATATTCCCTTTCCGACGAAAATTCACTTGAATATAAAAAGAATAATCACTTGACTCAGATGATTCTTCAACTTCTTTCTCAGAGACTTACGATGGTTTCTTCGATTCTTATCCTTCTTACTAACTCGATATTAGTGATCATGCTCATCTTTTTCTGTCTAGTTTTCTCTTTGATTTTGGTGTGAATTATTTTAAACTGAGGGTAATTTTGTCTAACGTTTTAAAGAGTTTTAAAGGTATTAAATGTTTGGGTGTTTCGTAGTGAGAGATTTAAGCTGATTGGTTGTAAACAATGTCCATTACCCTCATTAATGAAAGTGGTTGGGTATTTATACCCTTAATTATGGACCTATGGGCTTTCGGGTCAAGTTATGAAACCGGGTCGAGTTTAAAGACCTATTAGTTTTTAAGTAGATTAGAACCTACCTTAGTCAAACGGTGTTTAGTGTTTTAATACGTTTGTCTTGTCTGGATAGTTCAGTGGGCAGTTATTATCCGAATAACCCCTGTCCGTTTTTCTCAGTCTGTCCGGTTTTCTCAGTGAGTGGTGGTGAATAAATCCGGACTCATCAGTCGCCCCTTTTTTAGGATTTCTCAAAGAACTTTGGCAGGACTAAAAAAAACTTACTTAGTCAGTAACAACATTTTCCGGATCGTTCATGCGTTTGGTTCAAGACCTTTGGCAGGACTAAAAAAAACTTACTTAGTCAGAGCCGCTTCCAATCATTACCTCAGTCTTTTTGTTTTATCCTAGGTATCAGTAACTTTTTGCCTTACTAAATAGAAATTACCTTCTTTCACTATTTCACCATCTTCATTACTTCATAATTTCTTTTCTCAGAGCTTAATACCTCTTCTTTCAAAAAATTATCTTGGATAGTTTTATGTTCACAGCGAGAAACGCTCTGGAGAAAGGTGGTTGGTTAAATCTTTTTGAACTAGAGAAAACGAAAAAAGTTGAGTGTGAGAGACGTATTGCTGCTGGTCTTCCAGTCTCTCCAAGCAGTAATTCAGAGGTGGAATGTACAGTCCAATATAATGTTCATGACAATTTATGATAAAATAGAAAACCCCTTGGTAATTCTTCAGTCAAATCAGATGATTGCACGCTTTACTAGGGGTGATTGCCGAAGTGGTTGGGTAATTTAAAGGTACAGTGGAGTTGGGTTGCGGACTGTTTAGGAAAGAGATGACAATGTTTTTTTATTGTGGTGGATGCGCCAACATCATACAAATATTTGGAAGGTCTTGGCTGTCTATAATCTATGTAGTGGCTTCAAATGTTCACTAATGACTGGAATATGTTGTGGGAACTGATATAGGAACGATCAGGAACAACAAAAAAAGGAAAGAGAATGTTGCCGAAAGGTTTTGGCCCCAAGGCAGATTAATGAGGGCGGGTCGAGAAAAGCATAAATATTAGTGGGGTCTTCCTCGAGGTCTGATCCTGTTGATCATCCGAGGGAGACCTCTAGATTTCTGGTCCCTGATGAAACTTTAAGGATTACGTTTTTCAAATATGAAGAGTTTAAAGATTAGTACAAAGTTATCTCCGAAGGTGAGGGAGAGGTTAATTCAGTTTTTAACAATAATATTATACATGTTTGTGTGATGCACCGAAGATGTAACTGGGGTGCCTGCAGATTTCATCTGTCATAGATTAGCAATTTAAAGGAATGTACGCCCAATCTTTCCGAAAGTGAGATTTTTTTTTAGGAAAATCTCAGACCATTATGGCTGAAGTAGATCGGTTATCCAAAGTTGGGCATACGAGAATCACAGTACCTTTTGTGGATAACTAATCCAGTTTATGGTAGGAAAAAATGGAAAATGGAAAATATGCATGGATTTCACTAATTTGAATAAAGCATGTCCAAAAAATCATTTTTGAGTGTCTCATATCATGGATTCTACGTTCGAACCCGCCCAACCAGCAACTAGAGCTGTATGCATTATATGAACAGAAAGCAAACGACCGAGAAATCGATTTTTTATTTCATGGATGCCTACATAGGTTACAATCAGATTAAGATAGATATGAAGGATCAAGAATGACTTCATTCATTACTTGAAGAGGATTGCATTGTTATAAGGTTATGCCCTTTTGTTTTGAAAAATGTTGGAGCCACTTACCAACCCTTAGTGCTCAAAACTTTTAAGGCTCAGATAAGACAAAATGTTAATATGTATATTAACGATATGCTAGTGAAAAATACAAGGGATGATGACCACTTTACATATTTGGAATAAACATTTCCCAACTTAGAGAAGATAAACTTAAAGCTAAATCCGGATTAGTATACATTCGGGATGCGAATCCATTTTTTTTTCTGGGTACATACTCAGCAAACAAGAGATAGAAGCTGACCCGATAGAGCTAAACACTTTGAGTACTATGGAACCGCCTTAGATAATTAAGGAACTATAAATTCTGACAGGGAGGCTGGGAGCCTTGAACAAATTCATATAAATGTGCTAAATCTTTCCAAGTGTTTTAAGAAAAAATTGCTTTAATTAGACCCAAGAGTGTTCCGAAGCATTTGTACGAATTAAATAGTATTTATCCTCCCCGAAAATCTTGACAAAGCCTAGTCCGGAGGATACATTTTTAATCTACATAACAGTATAAGATTATACTATGAGATTCGTATTGATTCGAGAGGTAGATAATTGCACGCAAATGGTGTATTATGTCAGTAAAAGTCTTTTGGACACACAAAATAGATATTTGAAGTTGGAAAATATAGCCCTTACTTTGTTATTTCTGCTTGAAAAATGAGACCTTACTTGTAGGCTCACTTTATTATTGTTCAAACATCTTTTTTGCTGAAGAGCATGTTGCAAAGACCTGATGTGTCGGGCATAATGACTTAATCGTGTGTTGAATTATGTGATTTTTATATTGATTTTGAGTCATGAACTACAATAAAAGCACAAGCTTTAGCATACATTTTGGTCAAATTTCATTCCGATCGGCTATATATAAAAGTAGATGAAGAAAATTCAGAGGTGGAATGTACAGTCCAAATATACAGAGGAGCTAATGCATCGGGATGTAAGGAAGGGTCCAGTTGGTTTCTCCATATGTAATGGCAATGTATCAAGCTATATGTTTCAGGTTTCGAACATCAAATAATGAGGTAGAGTACGAAGATACTTTGGAAGAGTTAAGACTTGCTCACATTTGTGGGTCAAGTTATGAAACCGGGTCGAGTTTAAAGACCTATTAGTTTTTAAGTAGATTAGAACCTACCTTAGTCAAACAGTGTTTAGTGTTTTAATACGTTTGTCTTGACTGGATAGTTCAGTGGGCAGTTATTATCCGAATTACCCCTGTCCGTTTTTCTCAGTCTGTCCGGTTTTCTCGGTGAGTGGTGGTGAATAAATCCGGACTCATCAGTCGCCCATTTTTTAGGATTTCTCAAAGACCTTTGGCAGGACTAAAAAAAACTTACTTAGTCAGTAACAACATTTTCCGGATCGTTCATGCGTTTGGTTCAAGACCTTTGGCAGGACTAAAAAAAACTTACTTAGTCAGAGCCGCTTCCAATCATTACCTCAGTCTTTTTGTTTTCTCCTAGGTATCAGTAACTTTTTGCCTTACTAAATAGAAATTACCTTCTTTCACTATTTCACCATCTTCATTACTTCACAATTTCTTTTCTCAGAGCTTAATACCTCTTCTTTCAAAAAATTATCTTGGATAGTTTTATGTTCACAACGAGAAACGCTCTGGAGAAAGGTGGTTGGTTAAATCTTTTTGAACTAGAGAAAACGAAAAAAAGTTGAGTGTGAGAGACGTATTGCTGCTGGTCTTCCAGTCTCTCCAAGCAGTAAGTCTGATACACCATCCTTAGAAGCGGATCAAGGATCGTCTTCTGCTAAAAGTACAAAACTTAAACATTTATTCCAACCAAACCTCGCGTCAATCCCGTTAGGCTCCTCAGTTCAGGAGTTTCAGCCTTCTACCGTACAAGAGAAAGCAGTATCAAGTGTTAGGAAGCCTTCTCCGTTTATCGCTATGGGATTTGACATTGAGAAATCCCCAGAGAAAAGCAACCCTCGTCAGACAACGCGCCTGGTGAAAGGCCAAACAACTGGCTCACAACCCAAGTCCTCCAAAACGGGGGCATCCAAGTCAGCAACCAAGGATAAAGCCTCCGGATCAGAGACATCTATAAGAGCCCCTAGAGACAAACCCTCTGGATCAGAGGCAACCAGAATAACTCCTCAAACAAAATCTTCTGGAGCTGAGACCCAACCGGACACTAGACCTATTGAAAAAACTGGTGCTCAGCCATCGGGACAGACCACTGATCCACAAGCTGTTAAACCTTCCACAATGATGGAAGAAGTAATGGAGGATAGAATTGAAGATGCCCCCTTCGAGACTGAAGCCTCTGGACAGGCGGAGGATACTGCTTCTGACAGAAAATGAAAGGGCAAGGTGAAAGTGGGGATGACTCATCCAGAGCTGCCGGAGAGCTTGGAAGGCAAAATGGGACCTTGTTTTCATAAGGTCAATGTGAAGTATCTGATGGCCATGCAGAACATTAATTATGTCTATACTCACACCGCTGATCTAGGCCGGATCCGAACCAAGTGGTGGATGTCTGAATCAGTGAAGGTGAGAATTCCATTCACACCAGAAACTCCGATGGACTGCAAGCTCAATGAGATCGTCATTTATACTGAGCTGTTAAACTGGGGGCTCAGATTCCACTTGGATCCAGAATTCGTCAGGTATTTCCACCCGATTAAACTTTGTCCAAGCCAGCTGAGTCCAAATGCTTGGTACACTCTTCTCTCCTGCATCATGGCGTCGAGGCTGTCCGGCATTCCTCTCCCAATGGAGCAGTTCGCTGCAATGGCCAACCTTTGTAGAAACCATCATATCCCATTCTACCACTACAACATGGGAGAAAACTTTAAAGTGGTGGATGATCTGTTAGAGTCAGATAAAAACTAGAAGACCCAATTCCTATTTATCAGTGGGGTGTAGGAGAATGGGAGAAAAATTCAAGCCAATGTCAATCCTAGTATGCTCACCAGCAGGTGGAAGAGCACACGTAAGTATTCTACTTTGTTTGTCTTTCTTATTTTGCAAAACAATTATTCCTGAATCACCTTTTTTCTTATGTTAGTATTGCCAAATGAGTTCTCCGATTATTTGGAGGAGAGGCAGACCACATGCGCCAAATTAAACGCCTGGGCTGCTGACCGTTGGGGGAACGCCTTCCACAACTACTATACTTTAGGCAACTTGGTGAGATCCCACATTTGGAACACTACGGGCCGGAGAGATCTCACTTGGGAGGAGTTGACTACACCACCTCCTCCGGCCGTTATACTCAAGAGAACAGAGGAGGAGGATGGCAGACTGGACTTGCCCTCCAGAGCCAGATCCCCAAGCAAAATAAAAGGGAAGGGAAAGAAGAAGAAGGCTGTAACAGAGGCTGTCCGGGGTGCTGCATAGGAGATTGCTCCGGAGAATCAAGGAGGGCAGACCCAAAGAGGGATTGATGCTACTTTGCTCAAAGTAGTTGAGGATGAGACCATTAGGGGAGCCAGGTGCACCTCAAACTCCACCAAATCCTTCTAAAAAGGACCGAAAAGAGGAGCAAGGAACGATGAGAGGATTGCTAAGAAGAAAAAGGTCTCTTTGGGGGATGAAGTAATTCTTCGCCCTTCGGAGTCTCTACCTCCGACAGATTTAACTGATTCCACCTTGGCAGAGTAGATCCTCACTGATCTATAATCCGGGGAGGGTACCGGAGGGGATATTAATGTTGATGGAGTATACATCAGTGGCCTCCAAATTATTGGTCTCTATTTTAATGATTTTGAGAAAGACGACTTTGCTGGCCCTTACCTTCCCTCAAGCTCTTCCAATATGGTGAATTTCAATGGTAAGTCCTTCACCATCTCAGGGGAACACGATGTGGTGACTCACTCTCTGTTGGGCCATATTCAGTAGTGCTCAACTTGGAAAGGCAAGTAAAAAGTTAGTCTGCCCTTATCAATATCCTCAACACAAACAAGGAGAGTTTGTCTACTAACCTCCTCAATGCCAACCAGAGTATTGAGGCATTGAAGAAGGAACTTGAGGAGTTGAAGAAGGAGAAAGAAGATCTGGCTACCAAGCTGGTCACTTTAGAGACAACTAACACAGAGCTCCGAACCAAATGCTCCGGTTTAGAAAAAAGATCTTTCCACCTTGAAGGGGGACATGAAGACCAAGGATGATGTCATCCGAACTTTGTCTAGTGACAAGACTTCTCTTGAAGAGGCTGTGTCCAAGGTAACCAAGGAGAAATAAGACTTGGTGAAAGAGCAGGATCAGAGAATTCAGGCCCGCGTCGATGCATATACCAATGAGGTGATAGATTCCCTAGAAAAAATGTATGCCAAAGTTAAGTCTGATATGGTTCTGCTTTTCCACCAAACGTTTTCGAAGAGAACGCTTGGTACTTTGTGGCAATATGTTGAGTATGAAAATATTCCATTCCATACGATGGTGGATGGTGATAAGAAGAACTATTCTAGTGGAATTGATGACACCACTGATGAGGAGGAAAGAACCGGAGAGAGTTCCAGTGGTGAACCCAAAGATCCTAAGATAAAAGATGATTCAGGAACATCCGAAGGGAACAAGCTTTGAGGTTTTAACTATCTTTTCTTATTTTATTTTTCTTAACCTTATGAAATACTAAAGTCCTTGGATGGCCAAGGAATTTTTGTAACTGCGTCTGGTTTGAGTCAGGTTAAGCCTTTCTTTAAACTTAAAGTCCTTCGATGGCCAAGGCATATTTTATGTTCTAACATCATCCGTTTTTTAGCCGGACAGGTTTACCTTGCTAAATTTTTGCTTTGTTTCATATTTGCTTAATTTTAATGGCTGATGTTTAAAGAGCCCCTATTTATTTTACAAGTATTTAAGATGAGAGTGTTTAAAATCTCCGATGACAAATGTTAAATGGTCCTCATTTCACCAGATCAATCCGATCTGCCAAAGATCCTTAGAAGACTTTAAAGAAACAGTAATCAAGCCACTCCGAATATTTTAAGAAGCATCAAATTTTATTGAAAACCCGGACACCTCATTAAAACCTCCCCGCACCACCACGGTAGGAAAGAGTATGCCCCCTAATATTTACATAGACTTTAAACAAGTAAATATTTACACAACTTTCATTCCAGATATAACCGGAGGTGTTCAATATTCCAAGGTTGATTTAAGATTCTTCCATCTTTGTCTTGAAGCCTGTATGTCCCAGGCTTAAGTTTTTCGGAGACCTCATAGGGCCCTTCCCAGTCTGGAGCTAGCTTGGCGAACTGTTTCTCCTTAGTATGTAAGAAGACTTTTCTCAATACTTTATCCCCTGGCCGAAATCCCTTCTTTTGATTTTGGAAGCAAATCTGCTCCTCATCAAGCCTTGATAATGGGTGGCTCTAAGATGAGCCTTAACCCTTCTTTTTTTATTAAGTCCAACTGACTTCTGATTGCCACTTCATTAGCCTGTTCGGAAAAATTGTGGACTCTGTATGATAGAAAAGTTGTCTCTATAGGAGCAACTGCATCCATCCCATATACCAAGGCAAAAGGAGATTCTTGTATAGCAGCTTTAGGAGTAGTCCGGTATGCCCATAATACTTCTTGTAAATAGCTTGGCCACTTTCCTACAACCCCTTCTAAATTATTTTTGAGACCGGACAAAATGGTCCTGTTTGCCACTTCAATTGACCATTCGCTTGTGGGTGGAAATGAGAAGAGAAGCAATGCTGAATGCCTCTAGAGGCACAAAACCCCTCCATATCCTTGTTATCAAATTGTGGCCCATTATTTGTGGTTATCTTTTGTGGAACCCCAAATCTGCAACAATTGTTAGACATGATAAATTTTATAACAACTTTTGAAGTAGTTCCTGCCAGGGGGCTGCTTCTATCCACTTTGAAAAATAATCAATGGCTGCAATAATAGTTCTGCACCCTCCAGATGCCATTGGTAGATGCCCTACTAAATCCAGTCCCCAATGAGCAAAAGGCACTGGCTCAGAAATCGACTCCAAAGGAACAGCTAGGATATGAATTTCATTACCATATCGTTGGCATGGGTCACATTTCTTTACCAACTCCTTGGCATCTGTCATTATGGATGGCCAATAGTATCCGGCCAACAAAACCCTTCGGGTTAAAGCTCCATAGCCACAGTGTGCTGATCCTTCACCATCATATAGTTCGGATAACACAATTTGGGACTCTTCAATCCACGAACAACGCAGGAGAGGTCTACTAAACGACTTCTTATAAAAGATATCCCTTATGATTATAAAACCACTCTTTTAGCCCAACACAGAAAAGCTAATTTCAGACCAGCTATAGTAGCCTCATACTCAAACTCATTGTTCGAAGCCCTAAAAGCAAAGCATATAGCCTGGCATAACTTATCGCCATACAGAGAGGTTAAACATATCCCAGCATCACAACCCATGGTACTTGATCCACCATCTGTCCGGACAACCCATACCTTCTTAGTTTTCTCATCTGTAGCTTGCTTAGTACTTTTTTCCGAATGTAACTAAACCAGGAAATCAACAACAGATTGAGCTTTGATCGCAGTTCGATGGGCGGAATCAATATCATAATCACCCAATTCTACTGACCACTTGGTCATCCTGCTTGATATGTCTGCCTTCTGAAGGAAATTTTTTAAGGGAAAAGACTTCTGGACGACAATAGAATGAGACTGAAAATAGGACCTCATTTTTCTGGCTGCTATTACCAAGGCTAGTGCTAATTTTTCAAGATTTAAGTACCTTTTTTTCAGCATCCATCAGACTCTTGCTAATGTAGTACACCGGACGAGGATAATTGTCCACCTCTCTCACCAGCGCTACACTTATAGCACATTCAGACACAGCTAGATATATGTACAGTGTTTCTCCATCAACAGGTTTGTAAAGAGTTTTTGGGGAAGATAAATGCTTTTTTATTTCATTGAACGCCTGGTCGCATTGTGGAGACCAGTTAAAGTCTTTAACACCCTTTAAAGTCTGGAAAAATGGGGCACACCTATCCGAAGATGTTGAGATGAAACGATTTAAAGCAGCTAACATTCCTGTCAACCTTTGCACCTATTTAATATTCCGAGGAGGATCCATTTGTAATAAAGAATCAAGCTTGTCCAGATCAGGCTGTATCCCTTTCTCACTTATCACATACCCCAAAAAATTTCCGGAATGCACTCCAAAGACACATTTTTCTGGATTCAATTTTAAATTAACCTTCGCCAAGTTGGCAAAAGTTTCTTGAAGATCTGCTAGGTGCAACTCTTCTTCCATGCTTTTTACCATCATGTCATCAATATATACTTCCATATTTCTCCCAATCTGATCAGCAAACGCTTTGTTCACCAACCTTTGATAGGTAGCCCCAACATTCTTCAACCCAAAAGGCATCACCTTGTAACAATGGAGGCCCATATCTGTAACAAAAGTAGTGTGTTCCTGGTCCTTCGGATCCACCTGTATCTGGTTATAACCGGAGAAAGCATCCATGAAGGGAAATAACTTGTTCCCAGATGTGAAGTCTACCAACTGATCTATCCGGGGGACTGGATAAAGATCTTTTGGGCAAGCTCTATTGAGGTCAGTAAAGTTGATACACATACGCCATTTCCCATTCTTTTTCTTTACTAACACTGGATTGGCTGTCCATAAAGGATATTGAGATTCATTTATGTGCCCCATCCTGGTAAGCTGGTCAACTTCTTGAACTATGACATGTGCTTTCTCATTAAAGAAAGCTCTTCTTCTTCGCAAAACAGGTGCAACACCTCTTCAGATGGATAGTTGGCGTGATATAACATTCGCAGGTACTCCGGTCACATCAGCATTACACCAAGCAAAAACATGTTGGTGGTTTGCTAAAAAGGACAACATTTGTTTCTTCAATTCTGGTGCCATCTTGGAGCCAACTTTAACATTTCTTCCCTCAACGAGAGAGTGGGTTTCAACTTCTTCAATTGGTATTAAAACACCAGGGGTCTCTTTGGGGTCATCAATTTGACCCTCACCCCTAGAGGGCCCCAACAACTGCTAATCTTTGTTTATCCGGACTGCCCCCAAAGTTTTAGGGGCAAGTGCAGTTGCATAACATTCCCTTGATATTTTTTGGCTACTCCGAACAATTCCCACTTGTCATTGAACTGTATACTTTAAACATTGGTGAATTTTTGAAGCCACAACATGCATCCTGGAGAGCCATGATCTCCCAAAGATCACATTGTAACACGTGGGGCAGTCTACCACAACGAAAAGGGCCCTTTCCCAACAAAACCTCCACCTCAAACTCTCCGACCACATCCGCAGAGCTTCCTGTGAAGCCCACAATGGACCTGTTCGAACGTTGAATCACTACTGGATTCTTCATCTGTTTATAGGAACTTAAAAAGAGGATGTTGGCTGAGCTGCCAGTGTCAATCAAAATTTCCCTGATGTCATTTCCCCCAATTGATGCTCCTATTATCACATCATCCTCGTGAGGACCAACTATGTCCCTCAGGTCATCTTAATAAAAAACAATGAAGGGAAAAGAAATTTGGGACTGATAGGAGGACATGACTCCCTCTAATGGAGTAGCCAGAGTGTGAACATGCCTCTTTCTTGAAGAAGGAGTCGGCGCAATCATTGTATCTCCCCCAAATATAGTGAGCAACTCAAAAAAAATTATGAGCCCAGACGCTGTCTTGGTATGTTCTGTTATAACACCCACTTTATTCCGGGCTGGATCAGGATCCAAATACGCTGATTCTACATCAAATCTTTTAATTATTACCATTGTTCCATCCGAAGCAGATGTCCCCGCATTGTTCGTTGGGCCAATCCGATGAGCATTGTCAGGCCTGTTCCCACTTCTTCTCTTGACATAAGCTCCCAACTTTCCTCTTTCAATTAGATTTTGCACTTTTTGTTTCAAAGCGATGCAATCCTTGGTGTTATGGAAAATATCATGATGATGTTGATAAAAACAAGTATTACGACTTTCCTCAGGAGATTGAAGCGTTGTCGGCTTCCTGAAGTGTACCTCATCTTTCGTTTTGTCATAGATGGTTTCCACATTCTCTTTCAGTTCAGCAAACCACTCTAGTTGGACCCAAGGTCCCCGTTTATTTCTAGACTGCTGGCTCTGAGCTGGAGCTGGGTGAGATTGAGTCCGTTTGGTCATGTTGGGCCCTTGTCCAACTTCCTTGGCCTTGTATCTGGACTGGTTCTGGTTTGGTGCAGCTGGGGCAAACCTCACTTGCCTATGCACCCTAGTCTTTTTCGTTTCATCTATATTGATTTGCTTCCTCACCTGGTTTAGCAATCCACCCCAAGTCATGGCCTTTTTTCTAGTTACCGAATCGGCCAGGTTCCCAGGGTTTAATCTTCGCCTCAAAGAAGCTATTGCTACCTGCTCAAAGCAATTAGCTAACCCATTCTTTGTGTTCACATACCGGCTTATATAGTCTTTAAGTGATTCGTTTGGATTTTGGGCACAATGGATAATAGTATCTCCATTGTCCTTCACCTCCTTACTCCCAATAAAGTGCCTCCGGAAGGCCACTCAAAATGTGTCAAAGTTTATGATGCAACCCTGTGGTAGGCTATTGTACCATTTCAAAGCACTCCCCGTAAAAGATTGAGAGAAGGCTCTACATAACAGTTTGTCATCATCATCAAAATTTATCATAAATTTTTTAAATTGTTCAAAATGATTGTCCGGATCCTTGCTCCCATCATACTTTTCCATTTTAGTATTGTCAAACCTCTTAGGAAGGTTTCCGGACAGTATCTTGGAGGACAATGGGGATTGCCTCCAATTTCGGCCACGACTAAAGACAGTGTCTTCATTAGGTGCTGTAAAAATACATGGCTCATCATGGAAAGCGAAGGGATCCATCAACAGTTGATCCACATGCCTACAGCTATGGTTGTGGCTGTGAGACGACCCTTTTCCCAGATGCCTCTTTAACCTCCCATGCCTGTCCCTCTTTCTTGAATAATTTTTAACCAACTTTTGCTTCTTCTTGGATTTACTCTCGTCACTGCTGGATGATAAGGACTCCTCAAGTCCATCCTCATTCGAGGATCTACTAGAGGACTCAGACTCTGAGCTCTCCACCGGCTTAGACCGGTGAGACTTCTTAAAACTGACGTGGGTCTTTTTTGTACTCAAGTGAGTCTTTGTTGATGGGTAATTCTCCCTTGGGTTGTCAGTATGGTGAATGGCTGACACTTTCGAATTTTCTTTAAAACCTATCTCTGCCTTTTTAACATCTCTTAATGCTTCCATTTCAGCTTTCAACCTATCTCGTTCTTCGACCGTTTTTACTCATCGTTCTCACCCACCACTTCTATCAAAGGTGGTGGCACCGCTTGCTCGTACGGATTCATCCGAACTGGTTTTCTTGCTGGTTTTGAATGCTAGATTCAAACACCTTCTTCTTCCACTGTGGTCGCCAATTTGGTGTGGATTATTTTGAACTGAGGGTAATTTTGTCCAATGTTTTAAAGAGTTTTAAAGGTATTAAATGTTTGGGTGTTTTGTAGTGAGAGATTTAAGC
Organism: Limnanthes douglasii subsp. nivea; assembly: GCA_036936605.1. Classification (NCBI taxonomy): domain Eukaryota; kingdom Viridiplantae; phylum Streptophyta; class Magnoliopsida; order Brassicales; family Limnanthaceae; genus Limnanthes; species Limnanthes douglasii. The sequence goes on from JAUPFV010000001.1 coordinate 358,659,740, forward strand.
TGTCTGGTTGTAAAAAATGTTCGTTACCCTCATTAATGAAAGTGGTTGGGTATTTATACCCTTAATTATGGACCCATGGGCTTTCAGGTCAAGTTATGAAACCGGGTCGAGTTTAAAGATCCATTAGTTTTTAAGTAGATTAGCACCTACCTTAGTCAAACGGTGTTTAGTGTTTTAATACTCTTGTCTTGTCCGGATAGTTTAGTGGGCAGTTATTGTCCGAATTACCCGTGTCCGGTTTTCTCAGTGAGTGGTGGTGAATAAATTTGGACTCATCAGATTTGAGATTGAATTTTCCTAGCAGTGATCGTTGCATCTCTTTTAGAATTTAACCTTTCAATTTCTTCTAGCAATTAATTTCTACAAGCCACCAACATGGACTCTCTCAAAATTTCACCAGTATGCTGATCATCATGCTGTTGATCGGTTTCCGTATTATTTTGCTCAAGGATCTCCTTAAATTCTTTTCCAACTTCCAAATTGTTACTAATAATTTAATCTCCCCAGATTTCTGATGATAATTTTACTTTATTTTGGTTTTGGAAGACGATTCCTGGTACTAAATCGTTCGCACAGAAGGCGCCACTGATCGCTCCAGAAATATTTTGGAGGAGGTTTTCTCTATAAAACTATATTTAGAGAGCTTTAACGTAGTTCAAATTACTTAAATAATATTTTAGAGAGAGAAATATGTATTTTTAGAGAGAGAAATCAATGTAATAATTGCTTAATCATTGATCTATCACCATTTTCCCAAAAACTGAGGGTCTATTTAGTGTACAAATAGTAGGTCCCACAAGCTTAACAATTTAATAGTTGTGGTCCTATTATCAAGTCTATTGTTTGCTTTACATTAGTTTTTTTTCTTTACATAATTGACAATTTCTCCTATGAAACTTTCTTTATCAATAAAACACTTTTATCTTTCCTAGATCTTCAATCTTCCCTTATCAGTTTCCATATTTTAATCAACATCTATCCTATATGTGACCTTTGTTATCACAATAAGTACAATGAAATATGAGAGTCCGACATTCATCTATAGTATGTCTGAATCAGTTATAGTGCTCACATATTTTCTGCTTTGAATTTCCTCTTTTTCCCGAGATTACGGCTGCTATAGAAAAGTGTCCAATTGGCTCAGAGGATACTTGTCGTTGCTTCTCATCTTGGATTATCAAATAATAATCTTGAAAGACATTATGCATATGCGACATCATAAAATATTTGGACCTCATTGCTTTCTAAGATTCATGAAAACCCATAAAAATTTGCATAAGACGATCTTCCTCTCTTTGTTCAAGGTGTGCTTATTGTTGATTGCACGTCAGTGGAGAACGATATGTGGCAAGTGTGTTCCAAATTATCTTGATCTTGGTAAAAGATGTAGCTACTATGATTTTGCCTTATGATATGGTGGCGATTGATTTTTGTATCTAAATCGCGGTTCGAGTATTCTTTTGGGAGAATTGGTCGCACAAGTCAACACATATTGCACATGTTGTCTTGGTATGGATAGCTTATTCAACAATGTTTTAGTAAAAAATATGAGTCAGCTAATAAATTATCATAATATTGCATTAGTTCCATTGCTTAAACAAAATATGTTCATTCTCTTATGATGGTTATTTGATACTAACATCGATGAAACCATTTTTTTTACATCGAGGGCATGAATAATTGACTTGCTCCATGATTTATAATTTCCGTTTTTTAATGTGATAGGAACTAAAACATAGTCTTGTTGGTCTGAATGATGAATGTAGAAGGATGTGCGGATTGATAGTTTTGGTCTCCAATCCAAAATTCTTTGAGTTGGTAGTTTGGATCTCCAATTGGTAAGAATCACCAACCATGGTGATTTGTTGTTGGTAAGGGCATAAAATGTCAAGATTATTATGGGGCTCAATTTATATTATAAAAGCATGAGGGACTATTAGTAAAATTAGGAGATATAGGAAACAAGTGTATATATGAGGTCCATATATAATTAGTTTAAACATAGCATGTGACAGTGGAGCCCACTACTGACACTATATAAGGAAAGGCCCCCTTTTTGGGATAAGGGTACTTTCTAATAATTGATACTTTAATTTGACTACTTTCTCTCGTTAAAACTTTGTACTTATTCTCCTGACACAATTCCACTATATGTGATATTTGATAATCAGCCCCGAATAAATCTAGAACCATCATTGGCGTCGTCTGTGGGAACGAGTGATACATAGAGATCAGGTTCTCCAAAATATCAACCCAATTCGCTAACCCACTTGAAGAATGGCTATATGAAACCCATGCAGAAGGTTTAGGTAGCGGATCCTTTGGATTTCGACATAACTGGAGGTAATCTCCTATCTAATACGAGATTTTGTCAGGAAATCTTCCGAAGCGATTTGATATTTCAAAGCTAGAAAATTAAGATGGAAAGAAAGACCCTGATAACCATTTGGAAGCATTCAAGAAATTTATGTTGAGTTTTGACAATGATGATAAGTTAATCTTTCGAGCATTTTGATAACGTTTAAGGATCGAGCGCTAAAATGGTATAATCGGTTGCCTCAGGGATGTATCAAAAACTTTGGCATGTTTTGGCTGATGTTCAGACATCAGTTTTTCGGAAGCAAAAATTTCCGAGCATATGGTGACACAATCGTGAATTTTCGACAAAGGTAAGGGGAAAGTTTGAGGGACTACACCCGACGCTTTTTAGATGCAAAAACCGATCTCGATTATATGGGCTTTAACGGGTTAGGGGCTGGGTTTGTTTCCTGGTCCAATGAAGCAAACTATGACAAAAAAACAAGCTTTTAATTTCTATGTCGTGTTAGTTCAAGTAGAAAAGCAGATCCTAATTGAAGAGACTGAAGCGTCGGAATTGGCAGTGCAAGTCCAGCAAACTACGCAAGATTCGGTGGTATCATATCAACAAATCTGCAAAAGACGGCTTCAGTTTTCCAACCACAACCAATAACTATTGTGGCACCAGCAACAAACAGTCGAACGGGAAAGAGTCGGGGACTCCGACGTAGAGAGTACGAAAAAACTACCAAGGAAATTCGTACCGACCCATATCGAACAAATGGGTTCGACCTGCCCACTATGTTGATTTGACCGAGTGCGTTGAAACTATTTTTGACATATCAAAGAAAAGTGTGCACTTTCGGAAGCCTTTTCCGATCGAGACTCCTCGCGAGAGCAGAAATAACCGATACTGTCGGTATCATGAGGATGTAGGCTACGAAACCAAGGATTGGATCACGTTAAAGAAAGAAGTTCAAGTGCTAATTGACGATGGGAGGTTGTTAGAATATGTGAAAAAACAAGCTCAGCAAAGTGGGGTGTCCAAACAAATATTAACGATACCAAAGCAGGAAAGTGCTCTGATGATTTCCGAGGTCACCGACCTATTCGACATATCCACTGAATACTTGGACCCTGACAAAAACAGAAATATGATTGGGGTGATTGAAGAAGTAGTTCCTGCAGCACAAGAAAATGTGAGTGATCTGTGAAAGGTTTTTGAATCTTTGACTATTTTTTGTGGCGATTCAATGACATAGATCACTAGTTCTTCTCAGAAAAGACATGTGGTCAATCTGGCTACACAGTTAGAGGTAAGAACTTCGCCACATTTATATCAGATCCCGTCTCTCATCCTATATTTCAATGATGATGATATGAGAGACATTGCTGGACCTCATGAAGACGCAGTCGTAATCATAGCGGCGATCGCTGGTGAAGAAGTTTGGAGGATATTGGTGGATACTGAAAGTTCAGCAAATATCATATTTTTGTCAACTTTTTTCAAAGTTTAAGAAACCGCTGGTAATCGTTAAATCAAATAGGACTATTGTTGTTTTCACGGGAGCATCAGCGGAAGTGGTCGACAAATTTGAAGGCGTGGTCCAGCTGGGATGAGGACCTTTTAAGAAGGAAGTAACAGTTCTATTTGTAGTGGTGGATGCCCCTACGTTGCATAACGCAATCTTCGGTCGATCTTGGCTGTCAAGGATGCACATTGTAACCTCTACGATTCACCAATGCGTGAAATATATGATCGGAAATAACATCGGTATAGTCAGAAGCATCCACAAGACAAGAAAAGGATGTTACCGAGCAGTGTTAGCGGCAAAATCGGATAAGGAGATGGTCGACGCCAGAGATTAGCAATTAGTGGGGTCGACCCCTGGATTGGAGCCTGCAGATGATCCTAGGGAGACCCAGAGTTATTTCTTACCGACGAGAATTGTGAAAGTTATGAATTTTCTAAAGGCAAAGTTTTAAAGATCGGTGTAAATCTGTCCCCCTTTTTTCGGAGAAAGTTGATTTCTTTTCTTCGACAAAAGTTACATTTGTTTTCCTGGTGCTCAGAGGATGTTTCAGGGGTTCCTGAGAATGTTATTTATCATTAACTGTCTATAAATCCAAATGTTCGACCTATAACTCAAAAACGTCGAGATTTTTCCCAAGAAAAGGCAGAGGCGATTATATCATAGGTTGAAAGGTTGATTAAGGTAGGATACATCAGGGAGTCCCAATATCCGCGGTGGACGACAAATCCGGTCTTAATAAAAAAGAAAAGCGGGAAATGGAGAATGTGCGTAGACTTTACAGACCTTAATAGAGCTTGTCCTAAGGACCCATTTCCCATGTCAAGGATCGACCAGTTGGTAGATTCGACGTCCGGGAACAGGTTGTTATCATTTATGGATGCCTACGCAGGGTACAATCAGATAAAATTAGACCTGAGAGATCAGGAAAGCTCCACGTTCATCACGGGGAGAGGATTGTACTGTTATAAGGTTATGCCTTTCGGTCTGAAAAATGCGGGGGCTACTTATCAGGGGACGGTTAATAAAGTTTTTGAAGGGCAGATCGGATAAAAATTTGAGGTTTACATTGATGACATGTTGGTCAAAAGTGTTACTAATGAAAACCATTTTGCCGATTTTGAGGAAACTGTCAAGAATCTAGGTTAAGTAAACCTCAAGTTGAATCCAGAGAAATGCTCCTTTAGAGTTCAATCCAGAAAATTCCTAGGGTTCGTGATCAGCGAGAAAGAAATAAAAGCAGACCTAGTTGAGCTAAAATCTTTGAATAACATGACACCCCCAAGGAACATTAAAGAAGTGCAGATCTTAACCGGACGGCTTGCGACCCTGAACAGATTTATCTCACAATCTTCTGATAAATGTGCACCTTTCTTCCAAGTTTTAAGAAATGCTAAGATTTTTAATTAGACACATGAATGTACCGAGTATTTATTCAAAATAAAAAGTTATTTGTCATCTCCGACGCTATTGACAAAACCATTACCCCGTGAGATTTTGTTTCTATACATAGCAGTTTCAGATCACGCGGTAAGCACAACGTTAGTTCGAGAAGAGGATCGGGTCCTTAAACCTGCTTACTATGTAAATAAAAGTTTGTTGAATACTGAGAAATGATATTTGTAACTTGGAAAGTTAGCATTAGCTCGGGTGACGGCTGCTAGAAAAATGCGACCATACTTTCAAGGACAATCCATTATGGTTCAAACCGCTTTCCTTTTAAAAACTGTGTTACAATGACCTGATATTTCTGGGCGTATGTCCAAGTGGTCGGGGGAACTGGGTGACTTTGATATTGATTTCGAACCAATGATGACTATTAAAGGGCAAGCTCTAGTAGAGTTTCTAGTGGCGTTCCATTCCAGTAGACCAGAGGAGATAGTAGTTGAGCCAGAAAAGGATTCAGACGAGTGGATAGTCAGAACCGACGGTGGGTCAAGTGTTAACGGTTGAACGGGTGGTGTCCAGATTTCTATACCTTCAGGGATTGCAATTCATCAGGCAATTTGCTTTGGTTTTAAAGCTTCGAACAACGAAGCTGAGTATGCGGCAACATTAACAGGCTTAAGGTTAGCACAGATTTATGGAGCCATGAACGTTCGACTACTAAGTGATTCACAACTATTGATTAATCATGCAACATGGAGCATGTCCACAGGAAGGATAATGCAATTGTCGACTCGTTGGAAACTACATCGTATGTTGGAGAAATACCCGTAGATTCTAACTCAAGAGTATCCTTCTAATTTGAAACGGAAGGAGCTAGAAAACCAATCGGAGATGACATGTCAAATTTCAACAGCTTTAAGTGCTGACTGGAGGAATAACATTATCAAGTTCTTGGCAAAGGAAGTATTGCCCGATGACAAGAGATTATCAGAAAATATTCGATATAAGGCGCGAAGTTTTGTGTTATTGGGAAATATACTTTATAAAAAATCCGCAAAAGACCTTTGCTGAGGTGCTTGGGACAAGATGAGTCGCGAATGGTGTTATCCGAGCTGCACGACGGTGAAGGATCAACACATTACGGTTTTAAGACATCACGATAACAGCCGACGCTAAGGAATTAGTTAAAAGGTGCAACACTTGCCAGAGGTTCTCTAATTCAATCCACACCCCAGCAGTCCCCATCAAGTCAATCTTAGAAGGTCTACCATTTAGCAGACAGGGGATAAATTTAGTAGGCCCACTTCCGTTAACAACCGGAGGAAGACAAACTGTTGTGGTCGCAGTGGACTATTTCTCAAAATGGGTCGAGGCGGAACGACTATCAGGAACCAAAGATAAAGATGTAAAGTTCATATGGTCGAACATTTGTTGTCGGTATGGGGTCCCTCAGAAGATAACTATGGATAATGGCCCCCAATTTTACAACACTGAAATGAGGGAATTTTGTTCGAATCACAAGATACAACAATGTTTCTCGGCTCTTTCCATCCTCAAGCTAATGGGAAAGTTGAAGTAACGAACATGAAGATCATCAATGAGATTAAGAAAATCTTGGAAGGAAAAGTGGGAATATGGCCGTTTTTATTGCAAAAGCTACTATGGGTATACCGAACCACACCTCAAACCGCAACTCGGGAATAGACCTATATACTGTTACATGGCATGGATGCAGTAATCCCCGCGGAGACAATGTTCCCATCCTTCAGAGTCACTCATTATGAGGAATAGGCTAATGAGGAAATCCGAGATTTGGCATTGGATATGATTGAGGAAAAACGGCCCATGGCTCCCTTAAACTCCTTGCATTATCAGACCCTCATGAGAAGCAGGTATGCTTCGAAAGTTCGAAGAAGAGACTTCAAATTTGGGGATAAAGTACTACGAAAGGTATTCCTTCACACCAAATACAATCATCTAGGGAAGTTGACACCCAATTGGGAAGGCGCATATTAGGTGATAGAAAAAGTAAAACCAGGGACGTATCGATTGAAGGACAAGTTCGGCCAAACTCTAAGTCTTCCTTGGTACATTGAGCACCTTAAATTGCATCCAGAGTGATTGATAATTTTTACGTTCTTTTCTCTTACCTCATTGCAAGACAATTTTGGTTAGGAACATACTCTCTCCCTAACCTTGGTGGCGCGGGGAGGTTTTGATGAGGTGTCTATAGAAACCGATATGTTTAGTAAATCGTTAAAGCCTTGAAATAAGTTTATTGTTATTACATATTCGAACCGTTTTATAAGGGTTTTTCAACTTTAAGGTTGATCAACATATTCGAACCTTTTTAAGGTTTTTTCAACTCTAAGGTTGATCAACATATTTGGACCTTTTAAGGGTTTTTCAACTTTAAAGTTTATCGACAAAATCGAACCTGTTACAAGGTTTTTCAACTCTAAAGTTGATCAACAAGTTCGAACCTTTTTAAGGGTTTTTCAACTTTAAAGTTGATCGATAAAATCGAACATGTTACAAGGTTTTTCAAATCTAAAGTTTATCAACAAGTTCGAACCTTATTAAGGGTTTTTCAACTTTAAAGTTGATCGACAAAATCGAACCTATTACAAGGTTTTTCAACTCTAAAGTTGAATAACAAATTCGAAATTTTTTATAAGGTTTTTTCAACTAAGGTTGATCCACAAATTTGAAAATAACATATGATATAAAGACTCCATTTGTTTTTGGCATAAAAAACTAATCACTTTCGATTACAAAAGGGTAGGACATTGAGCAGAGCGTACAAAACGCGAACAAAAGTTAAAACATACAGCAAAAAACAATCAAGTCCTAACTTTCAAAGGGACAAAAAACAACATACGATAAACAATAGGGTTTAAGCATCAGAGGGGTCTTCAGATGATTCAGTATATTGAACAACAGGGTGTACACAATCAACACCTTCTAGACGGTCTTCTTCAGGGACATCTAGCCACATCGACCCTAACAGTATCTGGGGAAATTGTTCGTGGAAGTTTCAAACATAACCGACCCTTACGTCAGCAACCTCTTATTCCATAACTTTCTTACACTTAGCAGCAAAAAGACGGTTCTCTTCATTACTTTTGTCGATGACCGCTTGAAGGTCGTGAAGGGTTGTAGCCATTTTCGTCGATCGCCAGCAAAAGTAGCCTTTTTGAAGCTTTTGGGCAGCTAATTCTTTGATGGTCTTGGTACGATCTTCGTTGGCCTGAGAAACAAAATTTTCCCACTCTTTTTCTTTTTACATCGAAAGCTTGGATTTTATCTTCGGCTGCGTCAGCTCGAGCGTTGGCAGGGTCAATTAAGTTCTACGAATCCCAGGCCTTGGATGAGATGCTTCTCTTGAGTTCTACAAGTTCTTTCTAAATTTTCATCATTACTCTTTCTTTTTAGGCTATGGGGGCAAACATGTTGTGCAAGGAAGTTGTTGGGATGTCCGAATCTTGAAGGGAAAAAGAGCTCAAACTCTGAATGCGAGCAGAAAAGGTCGTAGGATCAGGGTGTATTGAATCCTCTTACCAAGGAGTATGGTCTCGGTGGGCCACCACAACAAGTTCACCCGAGCGACTCGATGCTCTAGTATTGCTTGCATAATGTATTTCCTTCGAGCCATGTTCTCTTAAAAAGACTTCGGTAGGCGTGGCCGACTTTGTACCCCCAAATTGTTCAAACATGGTGGGAATGGTGATCTGTTCCGGGGCCGGGTTACTATGCAATTCATCTACAACGATTTTCTCTTTGGATTTTTTGTTTGAAGTATGATTTTTTTTTCACCACGTCCTTTCTATGGTCTACCGACTATAAGAGATTTATCTCCGCTTGCGATTGGGTCACTAAGGATGCCAATGGTTTCAGGCTCTAAGGGTAATACTTTTCTAGGGGTTTGTCCACGGTGACACCGTTGACAATTTCTTGTTCGTTTTCTGGATCAGACAACTCCTCCGACTTCATCCGTTTACTAGGCACCCAATCTCTCTTTGGTAAAATACCTCAGATTCTGGGGCATTTAGTCTCCTCACGAAGTCGGCAACATCAAGAGGAGTCCGCAACTGATCAATACTTAGAATATCGTTGGAACAATGCCAAATATTTCTCTTGATGAGGTTGGTGTTCTTGAAGCATCGACGGAATGGCTGACCCCAGTTATTTCTGGCAAAGGCTCGGAGTTTAGCAAAGATGTCTGAGGCTTTCTTAAGGTGAGATTTTCTCAAATCCCGAATAGTTACCTTGCAAGCTTAAAGACTAAGGTCGGTCAGTTAAACAAACACGAGATAAACCTTTAGGTGTCCATTTGTAAGTTAGGCGCCTCGGGTTTGCTTTGCTGTATGGTCGGTTTTTTTCCCAAGCACCACTGACGAAGACAAGTTGATACTTCCATGACCTGTCAGTTTCCAATAAATTGTTCACTATCGTTTTTGGATTGGAAAGGGAAGAGTAGAAGAAGGGAAGATTGGGAGACTTTGAAAATCCAGATATGCCTATATACTTCTCCATGGATATCGGGACTTCGGCAAATCGAGATGCCATAATGGTAGACATTAAAGTATACCAAGCGTTAGGAGTCATCTGGGTCGGGCAGATCCAAAGGATCTCAAAATATCTGACAATTTTGGGATCAAGAGGAAGTCGCAGACCCCAGTTGAAAAGCTTGGTGAAGAACACTATTTCTCACGATTGCGCTGAAAATGGAGTTTCACCGGGCTTCGGAAATCGAATGGTTACACAGTCAGGAATCTCTCATATCTTCTTTAAGCCAGCCTCTTCGTCGGGATTATAGCACATATACTTCCCGGTAAAAAGAGACATAATATGATCTCTGGGCAGGAGAACGTGGTAACCATTTTGCGACATCGACAAATTCAGGAGGTAAGGGTTATTTTTCAGCCTCGCTAAGAGCAGGAGTAGTTTGAGCCTCTGGAATTTTCGGTGCAGCTGGTTCGGCAACTTTTTCTTCAACCCTCGTCGACGCAGATGCCTTTGTTGAAGATTTATGAATTGGTTTCTTGGTAATCTTATCTGTAACCCTCGTCGACACAGATGCCTTTGTTGAAGGTTTATGAATGGGTTTTTAGCACTATTGTCTTTGAACCTCGACGACACAAATACCTTTGAATACTTACGAGCTTATTTTTTGGCTTGGACCTTCTTGGGCAATGTTTTATCAGTAGACGCCAACCCTTTGGAAGAGGGAGTCGCGAGAACAATGCTCGAGCTGTTGTTAATTCAAGTATGACCATACACTGGGACCTTGTCCTTTTTAGAAGCAACTTCTTCACGCTTCCTCATTTGTTCATCTTGTTGAATCGCCTATTTAGGAGTGGTCGCGGTGTTGTGACTGGTTCAACGTCCTATAATGGTTGGAGTTAGCTGGACATATTCAGGAGTGGTAGACGAAGAGCTAGAGTCGCCCATAGTTATGAATGGAGTTTTGTTTGGTCGATCAACAGGATCTCTGGGTCTTGAAGGTATATGATGAGTTGCAGCTTCGAGATTTCTAGTTATCAAAGAAGTAAAGCGAGTAGCGGCGTCAGGTTTTTTCGTTGACGATGAAATCCTCGGGATAGTCGAGGGGTTCGCTTTTGAAGAAGGTATAGACGAGCCCAGATTTTTGGGTTTTGGAAAAATCAGCGGTTCTCAACTCAACAAAGATATGGGACCTTTGTGAATTAGTCCAGCGGCTTGGCATTCGTCAGCCCTTTCGGTGATATTGAGATAATCAATGAAGCCAAAATTTGGTAATAGGAGGGTCAGACTTCTTCTTAGGTTTCTTATGAGAGGAGGGCATTCTCATAAACAATATCACAGTTTCTCTCTCTAAGAAATGGAAAATAACAAAATGTTTATCTCTCTAAGACTCAGGTAAAATGTGAAAATGAAGAAGTGATACTATTTATAGACGAGTAAGCATGGTAACGGTTTGTTCCATAGAGAAGCGCAATCGAAAAGAGCGCCGGGAAGATCAAGAGTCGCTTAATCAAAATGTTAGTAAAAGTATAGTCAAGTTATCGCAAGACACGTGCCTACCCTGACAATTACAACAGACCTATGGGGCTAGCCTTATGATACACACGTTGGGTAGTTCAACAAGCGGAAACTGCAAATATAGACGACAAATTGATGAGTGGCACGTGGACAAGTAAGAAAACCTGTTCTATGGGTAAAGGAAATGTGCTTCCAGAAAAGATAACTTGACATAAGGCCTATAGAGTTTGTCCAAAGAGTTTGATTACAATTTCGATTAAAATTGACGCGTCGGAATTTAATAGATCAATGGTTTGACCACCAACAAAATTTTGTTGAACATCGACAGTTTAGTCTGCTGACCCTGTAATGAAAGTTCGACAAATAACACATGAGTCACAACATCGGTATTTTGCGGTGGGTGAAAAGAAGGTAAACAAAACCTGGAGAGTGACCAACGCAGATTCTTAACGAGAAGGCTCAGCATTCAAGTAGTTTTTGCTCGACTCTCCGCAAAAGTAGGGGGCTACTGATAAGGGCATAAAATTTCAAGATCATTATGTGGATTAATTGATAGTATAAAAGCATATAAGAACCTGTTTGTAAAATTAGGAGATATAGGAAATAAGTGTATATATGAGGGCCAATATATAATTAATCTAAACATAGCATATGACACTGGAGCCCACCAATGACACTATATAAAGAAATATTCATTTGTGGGAAAATGATACTTTCTAATTATTGATATTTTAATTTGACTACTTTCTCTCTCTAAAATTTTGTACTTATTCTCCTGACACAATTCCACTATACACGATATTCGATAATGAGCCCCGGATAAATCTAGAACCATCAGTTGTGTTTGTCTATTTTGTAAAAATGGTAATCGTAATAATATACCATGTTACAAAAGTGATAAAAAATGATGAGTTTTTTCCAATAAGAATATTGCTCATATATATATATATAAATTATAACTAGAACTAATTACAACAATGTAGTCAATCTAACTACCTTCGTGTCTAAACTAGTGCAACTAATCATCTATATTTATGTCTACTCATACTTTACGATGAAAATAAAAGTACTTTAATATCTTCTAATAAAAAAAATCAATTTGTTTAATCATACACCAGCACACTCTTTGTTACTAACTTATATATTTTTCATAAGTTTAAGCTCACCATCTTTTAATTATCAACTTATTTATTTTGCATAAATTTAAGTTTTTAATATAAATAGGGATAATTTAAAAAAAAGAAGTAAATAATCTAGAGCAAAGATTGGATGACCTGTGAAAGACGAAAATCAAATGAAATATGAAATATGCTGGGTTTGAAACTCCTTTTCCACTTTCTATAACTTTTAAGTTATCTATAGTAAACATTCTATCTGAATATTCCAAAATAAGTAAATGAACGTGAACGAAGACTTTATACGATCGACAAAAGAAGAAAATCAAGTAAACTGAGTTGTATTCCAACTCATTTGATTTGATTTTCTTTCCTACGTTCTTAAAAGATACATTGTCCAATATAATTGAATGTAATAGACTATAACATACTGTCGTGGTTTATCAAAAGTCCATTAGTTTTTAAATGTTCAAATATTCTGTAGTTATAAATTTAAATATTAAATTAAAATTCATTTTTTAAATGTTCAAATATTCTCCGATGTAGTTATAAATTTAAATATTAAATTAAAATGTATATGGTATATGAATGAGTCAATATTGCCTCCAAAAATGTCTAATTGGCGCATTCTACTAGGAGACCAACATGGAGTTGTATTCAAAGTACTACACAACCAATACATCTGCATAAATCCTAAATCAAACTTTGAATCGTAATACACCATACCAAACTTCCCAAAACTAAAACTATAATACACAAAAGCTACAATTTGGATAGAAAAAACTACTTTTAAAAATGTGATTTCAATATGACATAAAAATGCATATATATATATATATATATATATATATATATATATATATATATATATATATATATATATAACATTATTTAATTAACATGGAGTTAAGAATGACATTTGTATTGCTCGATATACTCAGCCCTAGCTGGAGGGATTTTCGCACATTTCCGGTGAAACCAATGCTCGCAAATTATCACAGCGAATCCAGAATTCGTTTGTCCCGTAGGTTCCCCACAAGCTCCATACAGTGTATCTCCATGTCATCCTCCGTCATCCTTTACTTGCAGTACTTTTGAGTATATGCCATGTGGCTCAGTGACACGCGGTTTGGGGTTTGACTTGGGCTTTTCTCTGATAGGATTTGAGGCCAATGACTTCTCTTTTACTTGTTTCTTGGCAGCACCGGTCACAAACTTCAAATATGGTAGGAAGCTCATTAATCATGTTAAAAAGCCGCTTCCTATCGGTCTTGTCAAATCCAAATCAAGCCCCGAAATGTAAGGAAACTGAAAGCAGCCAAGCATCCATGTGCACAACAGGCATAGATTCTCTTTGTCAGGATCACACCGCATGAAAAAATCTTAGACATCTGTGGTTAACTCTTTGATCATTTTAAGTCTACGCCCTTGAAATCCTTGAAATTCTCGTTCACTGTACGTGGAGTATACTGTGCTCCCCCTCCACATTTTTCAAATATGTTATATATAAAATAATAATAATAATAATAATAATAATAAAATTTATAAATTGAAAATAATTCGATTAATTTATTATTTTGTTGGTTTTGAAATGCTTTTAATTTTTAATCAACTGGGTTTCCAATTGTATAGTGTAATATATAATTAATATGTTATTAAGGTATAAAAAGTTACCATATAATATCTATTTGATTTAGATAATTAGATCATTCTGATCCCTTATTGTGGTCCTTGTCCTTCATCTCTTTGCTTTTGCATTCTTCGATTCATCTCCGCTACGACAGGGGTATGACTATTACCACTCAATTTATAAAGCTGCTTTCAATAGCTTGAAGCTTCCCTAGCGCTCACAAATGTTGTATCAGAAAACATTAGGGTTGTAATTGATTATATACCTTTCCCAATATTTGTCAAACTCTTAAGTTCTCAAAGTGATCATGTTCAAGAATAGGTTTGCATTTTGTGTTTGTTTCTTTATTATTAATTTTCTATTAGATATTGAAATAAAACATGATAAAGTTACAAAGAAATTAAGTTGCTTTTGTTGTCTGGTTTGTATTGGCTCTCTTGGCATTGGGAATTATTGCTTGTGGTTGGCCATGGAGCTTTGATGCTATTGCTGTCCCAATTTAATAAGCATGCAACCTTTTTTTTAATTGAGAAATGCAAGAAAATTATATCATTCTGTGATTTGGTTCATGCCCTAACAATTTATTAAATTGTTTATACCACTTTAAGTTATATGTATAAATATATTATAGTATCTATATATTAAGATTCTATTATAATAAAATTAATAGTTACCAATAAAAATATATTTATATTATACGAAACAAATATACGTACACAAACACAATAAGATAAATGCTAACCTAACTAACTTGGTCTTAGCTAAAAACAATATAGGCTGAAAATTAAGGGATATTTACCATTACATACATAAATATAGTATTTAATTATAAATGATATTAAGATAAATAGGACTATTGTCTAGTTTTTCCTTATAATATGTCTTATTACAATATTAATGTGGAACATTGTCTCTCTTGAATGTTATCTTTTTTTAGTGTTTCGCTTTCTTTTATAATGCAAACCCAACATGTCAAAACCAATCCGTTAACTACAACGACTACCAATACCTCATTACTATGGCTCTTTTAGTAAATTTTGTATTGGGTAAATTGTTTTCACTCATTTCTAACAAAGCTACTAGAATCAAATTCAGATAAAATTCAAGTCCAATTCATCAACCAATTCATATTTTTATATTTTACATTTTTTTAACATTAAAAGACTCTTAAAATTAGAGTTTATCTTCTCCACTTTAGTTTTCAGTCGTATTCATTTAAAAATCCAACTTAAATTACAAAATTCATAAAGACAACAAAATGTCATATGATTTTTTATTCATAAAATTATTAAGGTTTAAAAATTGATCAGTAAATGTTACATCTCGGCAGTTGTGAAATTCTATATTAGTAGTTAAACGTTGTTATAAGTTATTATAACAGCATTTAAACTTTAAGTCTATAAAACTTTATTCTAGTTAATGTTTTTTAAATTACATTTTTTTGAGTAATTCTTTTATCTAAGGTTTGAAAATTATATTTCCATTCTTAAACTTCATAGTTTAAGTTTATACGAACATAAATATCTTATAAACTTTTATATAGTATCATTGTTGCGAAACATAAAATATTAAATTATTATGTTTTTTATTCATAAATGCTATGATATATTATAAAAACGACAAATTATATAGAATGAACAAAAAAAACTAGCCATATATATATTGATTAAGTTATGATTTTAGTTGGTTTTGAATTTTTTAATTGGATTTTTATTATAAAATTTGAATTATGGAAAGGCTAAGGCCCCAATTGAGAGAGAGGTATTCTCTTATACTTACATTTTATTAAAAAAAAAATTAAATTCACGAGGAGGCGAAATGCGCCATTAAACCAAAACATGTCGTTTCAGACCAGAGAGAAGCAAGATTTTATTGAACTCGAGATAAATTTGCACATGAGTACTTCCACTGGATTTTATCAAAACTTTGAAGAAGAAAATATATCGATTTTGGAGGAATCTCAATCAAATCCAGAATTCATCAAATCAGCTTGGAGAAGACGAAAAAGACAATAGCTTGCAGATTCAAGCCATTAGAGAGGTGGGTTAATCGATGTCTTCAATTCTGATATACCCAGTGCTTACACTTCCAATGAGAATAATAGCCTCGATTCTATTAGAAAATTGGTTGTTTTCGAAGTCTAAATCAGAGCCTCTCTAATGGTGTATTTTGAAATCCAAAATGTTGCGACATTTTCCTCCCGGTAGATATGGATGATATTCATTGAAGAACTGATTAAAGCTCTACAACATTTGACTATAGTTTCTAGAAACCAAGGTGAGTTGCCTCTGAAAATCATCTACGTTAGGATTTTTGAGTCAATGTCAATGTTGAGTGAAGTTATACCTTTTGAATGACAGAGCAGAATACCATCTAACAAAGCTCTCCATTCTGTCATGATTGGGGATTGTTTACTATAGAGCCTACCATACCCAGCCACCAGGTCACCATTCTGATCCCTGACCAGTCCACCTCCACTTGCTTCACATGTATAGCTAATTGAACCGTCTGAATTTAGTTTGTACTTGTTAGGGTGATTCGATTTTAGGGTTAGGGTCAGCCTGGATTTGTTTGACTGGTTTATACAAACAATGTTTGAAACAATCCTTATATCTTTTCCCAGTGTTTTCTTTTTAGCATATTAGTTGGTCAAGCCCATAGTTGATATGAATAACTTAATCAATCATTAGATTGGTAGAAGTAAATTGATATAAGTTCTTCTTTTTATTCTTGGTAAATTTTTTATGATGGGATTGTCCTTGTTTAAAGACTAAAACCAGTTCCTGATCACGTGAGTGTATGCCATGTTTCTGCCGATTCTATTAGAAAATTTATTATTTTCGAAGTCTAAATCAGAGCCTCTATTAATGGTGTATTTTGAAATCCAATATGCTGTGACATTTTCCTCCCGGTAGATATGGGTGATATTCATTGAAAAACTGAATAAAGCTCTAAAAAATTTGACTATAGGTTCCAGAAACCAAGGTGAGTTGCCTCTGAAAATCATCTATGTTAGGATTTTTGAGTCAGTTTCGGTGTCGAGTGAAGTTATACCTTTGGACTGACAGAGCAGAATATCATTTAACAAAGCTCTACATTCTGCCACGATTGGGGAATAAGCCTACCATACCCAGCCACCAGGTCACCATTCTGATCCCTGACCAGTCCACCTCCACTTGCTTCACATGTATAGCTACTAGAACCGTCTGAATTTAGTTTGTACTTGTTAGCTTTATGGTGATTTGATTTTAGGGAGAGGGCCAGTTTGGGTTGGTTTGAGTGGTTTATACAACCAATGTGTGAAGAAATCCTTATATCTTTTCTTACTGTTTTATCTTAAGCATATTAGTTTGGTTAAGCCCATAGATGATGTGAATAACTTTATCAATCATTGAATTGTTAGAAGTAGATTAATATAAGTTCTTCTTTTTATTCATGGTAGAATTGTTCTGATGTGAGTGTCCTTGATTAAAGACTAAAACCAGTTCCTGATCATGTGAGTGTATGTCATGTTTCTGCAGTTTTTATTAGAAAATTGGTTGTTTTCGAAGTCTAAATCAGAGACTCGATTGATGGTGTATTTTGAAATCTAATATGGTGCGACATTTTCCTCCCGGTAGATATGGATGATATTCATTGAAGAATTGAGTAAATCTCTACAATATTTGACTATAGGTTCCAAAAATCAAGGTGAATTGCCTCTGAAAATCATCTATGTTAGGATTTTTAAGTCAGTTTTGATGTCGAGTGAAGATATACCTTTGGAATGACAGAGCAGAAGACCATTTAACAAAGCTCTGCATTCTGCCACGATTGGGGATTGTTTACCATAGAGCCTACCATACCCAGCCACCAGGTCACCATTCTGATCCCTGACCAGTCCACCTCAACTTGCTTCACATGTATACCTACTAGAAACGTCTGAATTTTGTTTGTACTTGTTAGCTTTAGGGTGATTCGATTTTAGGGAGAGGGAAAATCTGGGTTTGTTTGAGTGGTTTATACAACCAATGTGTGAAGCAATCTTTATATTTTTTCCCAGTGTTTTCTTTTAAGCATATTAGTTTGGTCAAGCCCATAGATGATGTGAATAACTTGATCAATCATTGAATTGGTAGAAGTAGATTGATATAAGTTCTTCTTTTTATTCATGGTAGAATTGTTCTGATGTGAGTGTCCTTGTTTAAATACTAAAACCAGTTCCGGATAATGTGAGTGTATGTCTTGTTTTTGCTGATTATTATCTTGAACATAAAGGAAAAATAGAACCAAACTTCCCATACTTTTGAGCATTGAATGAAGATGTGATTCACAGTCTCAACATTCTCACAATACTGGCATTTGGAAGCCATTTGAAAGTCTTTTTCTGCAGGATGGAGTCAGTAGGTAGCCAACTATGTACAGTCCTCCAAACCAAGAAATAGTATTTTTTTGGAGTAATAGATTTCATATTTTCTTGAAGACATTTGATTTGTTGAATTTATGTCTAACGACATTTAATGTGTCTTTAGTGATGAACTTTCCAAAAGTATAGAGAAACCATTTTACTGAATCTTTGGATGAGTTCAAAGAAATCATCATGATTATGTCTATAGTTGAAGGAGTGAATGTAACTTGTAACCTAGACATTGGCCACTATCCATCAACCCATAATTCTTTAACTTCTGAAGAACAGTATCAAAACCCGTCTTATGAAGAGTAAAAAAGGATAATAGGGTTTGAGGTACACAAACGGTCAATCCAGAAATCCATTTTACCTTCTCCAATATTCCAGTATATAAAAGGTTCAACTGTGTCACTGATATTAATTGGCCTATTCCAAAACTTAGAGCTTCTATTGGGCTTAGGAACAGTGATGGGATGAAAAGAATTACAGTAGATTGAAGCCATGAATCTCTCCCATAAGGAGTTCTGCTCTCTAAAATTTAACCATAGTTTGTGAAAGTATAATTTCTAGACATGTTTTAGATCTCTTAAGTTGAGTCCACCCTCTTTATAAGGCCTGCAAATTTTAAACCAAGAATACCAGGAGATATTATGCTTGTTTTCAGTAGAAGCCCACATAAATATATTGCATAAGACATTAATACGCTGGATTGCAGTTTCAGGAAAGATAAAATGCTGCAATATGTAG
The DNA here is from genome assembly GCA_036936605.1 of Limnanthes douglasii subsp. nivea. Lineage (NCBI taxonomy): Eukaryota > Viridiplantae > Streptophyta > Magnoliopsida > Brassicales > Limnanthaceae > Limnanthes > Limnanthes douglasii. The sequence continues at coordinate 358,678,862 of JAUPFV010000001.1, forward strand.
GTAGGAATTATATTAAGGACAATTTAAACAAGAGTAAGCGTTCCTATATATGATAAGTGGATATTGTCCCACTCAATGATCTTATCTTGGATTTTACCAGACCAGATTTTAAAAATTACTGACTCTGTTATTTTTGCTGATAATAGTTCCCAAGTAGTGCATAAGGAGAGATCTGTACTTGAAACCCATGAGTTGTTCCATTCTTTGAATTCTAGAATTGATCATTTTCGTAGGCACAATGGTCTTTGATTTCTCGTAGTTTATTAATTGACCTGATCAATCTTGATAATAAACCAGAAAATTATTAAGTTTGGTGATTGAAGAAGAATTTCCATTACAGAAAATAATGAAGTCATCCGCGAAAGCCAGATAAGGTATACAATAGTTTTCTCTGTTCTTGTATCTTATTGAACGATCCTGATTAGAAATATGTTTGATATCTCTGACCAGACACTCTTCAACAATAATAAACAGACTTAAAGACATATGATCTCCATGTCTTTAATCTTTAGTAGATTTTAAAAACCCTTTCAAATCACCATTGATTATAATTGATGAATTTATGTTGTTGATGTTCTTGAGAATGAGAGTTTGTAACTAATTTTCAAACACAAATGAAAATATAATCCTTTGAATAAACTTATGGGAAAGTTTATCGAAAGCCTAGACATATCCAACTTCAACAGAATATTACTTCCTCTAGTCTTGTAGTTAGCTCATAATAGAGCTCTTGCATGATTATAATATTCTCATGGATACTTATGTTTTTGACAAATTCCCCTTGTTCTTTAGATATAATTTTAGGTAATAGAGTTGCTAGTCTATTATTGATCACTTTGGAAATAATTCTATTGAACATATTAGTTAGGCTAATAGGTATGAAGTCCTTCCATATCTTTGGGAATTCTGGTTTGGGAATTAGGTATATTGAGGTAGCATAAAAACCAATAGAAATAGGATTCCCTCTGAAAAACATCTTTAACTGCTTCACAGAGGTCTTTGCTAATTATTTCCCAACATATTTGAAAGAATTTTCCATTATAACCATAAGGACCAGCAACTCCATTAGTGTTTAGATAGTTTATAGTGATAAAGAATTCTTTATCTTCAGGAATTTACATTAGCATTTTGTTGTCTTCTGTTGTTATCAGTTTAGAAATAAATTTGGAAAGATCTTAATCTTATTTTTTATTAGGAGGCTCTGTCAATAAGGCTTCGAAGTAATTTTCTTCAGAGATCCCAATCGAAGTCTGTTCTTTAAGCCATTATTTCCAATCCCAGATTCTGGTAATCTTATTTCTTCAGTTCTTTTTTTAACAAAATTAGGGAATGAAGCTGTATTTCTATCATTATCTCTAAGCCACTTAGAATTAGCTTTTTGATCCCAGTAGCTCTCTTCTCTAGCCAGAAGTTCTAGATGGTATGACTTAGCTTTCTCAAGAAGAGGTTGATGGTAGTTAACTTCATGAAAATTAATTTTATCTTTAATTTGTTTTAAGGAGTCAAATACATTCCCAAATGTGTTTTTGTTCCATAGCTTAAGCCCAACTTTCAATCTTTACAGTTGACACCAAAATATATGAATATGACTGTCATGAATTCTTCTTCCCAGTTATTTTTAACCACCTTTAAAAATTCATTGTATCTAGTCCACATATTAAGAAATTTAAAAGAGGATTTGATCTGACCCTTATTGGCATATAATGATATGCTTATAGGGGAGTGATCTGAACAAGTTTTACCCGGATGCTTGATAGATGTCAAAGTAATTTAACAATGTTATATTGTATAGAACACGATCTAACCTTTTCCATTTCCTGCCATTAGACCATGTTAAATATGATCCAGAGAAACCTGTATCACTTAGATGCCAATTGATTATCATGTTACTAAAATCATCCTTTCTTCTAAGACAGGTGGTACAGTAGGATAGATGCTAATTAGGATTTAGAATGACGTAAAAATCTTCAAGGACCATCCATTATTTAGAACTATCATCAACATATCTAATACAGTCCCAGAGAATGTTCCTTTGGTCTCTTTTGCATTTCCCATAGATAATTGTAACTATAAAATTGTTGTCAAGAGATTTATGCTTAACATTTAAGTGAGGCATTTGATCCTCATTTTCTAAGATGTTAAGAATGAAATCATAGTTACACATCATCCAGATCTTGTTACTGACATTTCTTGTAGACCATATATAGCCCAATTTCTTTATCATAGAATCCATGTGAATTTGGAATATCATTGGCTATTGTAAAGGCATAAAGCTAGCTTTTTTAGGGACTCTACCCTTCTTAAAGTCTCTTTATTACCTAGACCTCTCACATTTTAGTTGATAATAGAGATAATCATTTGGATGAGATTTTGAAAGGTTTAAAAACATATTTCATATGCATAATATTGGAAGATGTAGGGCCTTTAGTGATCCAACCTTTAGGTCTCTTAGTTTTCTTCTTTTCAACCTTTTAAAGTCTCTACCCTTCTCTGAATTCTCAAGTCTAGAAGAGCATGTCATGCTCCTTATGTTTTCTCTGCTTGGATTCACTAATAGTTATATCAGTTTCTCTGATAGAAGTAAAAAGGTCTTACTTTTCAGTGATGTGTAAGGCTTCAATAATTTCATGGTCATTGGCTTTGATTGGGCTAATGCTTAATTATTATTAGAAGGAGCTTCATAGATGTTGCTTGAATTGTTTTTATCATGTTGAGTGATAGATATGTCTTTTTCTCCTCTTACTTGAAGATCAAGATTTATAATCCTTTTGGTTTGATCTTTTGTAGGGTGACTTTGATCAGAGGGAGATTTGAAAAAAATATATTTAATTGTTTATGTTTTCTAGAATCAACGATGACTAATTGTTGGATTTGTGTTGAAACATGTTCACGTGAATTCCCAAATTTCTAGATTTTCGGGGGAGGGAAGCTGAAATTCAAGGGATCTCTAATTGAGTGTGGAATTGGAGCATATTTTAAAGATGAGGGTGATACGAATTCACATTCTTTCATGATGTCTCAACTCTAACAATCCGATTTGGTAGATAGTTTTCCGGCGAGAGTCAAGCCAAGGATCTGGTTTTTGGAGAAAAATAGAGCATCTTCTTTTATCTACCAAGTTGTTTTTAAAATGTGATTTTTATTCGGATTATTTATTTTTTATTCAATTGGTTTTTCCATCGTAAAATTTATTATATATATGTATTATCAAATTATTATTTTCTTTTATTTTCTTATATTTTCAGTCAAACTTGTAAGTGAAAGTAATATAAAAAGATTATTAAATTGTTTATTAGATATGATTAATACATTTAAAGAACGACACAATGAAGATCTTGGGATCAGACACCCATCCGGAGGTCATCCTGTCGAAGAACAAATAATGAAGGAACGACACGATGACGACCAATATCCTGAAAAGCTGCTCAAAGTTTTTATATTACTAGCTCGTGGAAAATAAATCTACAAGATATAGCAAGGTTAAACACATAAAATATGTGGAATGAATTCGAAAAGGCTTAGATTAGAGGTTGGAAGGAAACATATAACTGAAAAAATGAACTAGAGGATGCTCATCGGATAAACGATAGACATGAAATGCGTTGGAGACAACGTCATTATTCTTCAAGAATAAAAATAAAAACCAGACGTCGATACGATTCCACCGAGTCTAGTGATTATTCCCTTTACGACTCGGAGGAATCTTCCTATCCGGAAAGGGATAACCGACGTAAAAAATGTTACAAGAGAAAGGATTCGAAATGGCATAAGAATGGTCATCAAACATCTCACCGGAATAGAGATTTGAGGAAACAAAGAAATGATCAAGAGAAAATGAGGCTTGGGTCCGAGGAACAAAATATGGTAATGAATATTGCTAAAATGGAGAAAATTGTCCCAATGTGCAGATCCCATCAGGAATTCATAGTTTTGAATATTGCGTGATGAATCAGTTCATGTACCTGCCCGAAGAGGGTCTGTATACCGCTATGAATGAAGGCCATGTGGGTAGTAGGGTTAAAACTGGCCATAATTAGAGGCCATCTCCTCTATCTGCGAAAATTCTATCGGGATAGTTACCGAAGCGATTTGACATCTCTAAGCTAGAAACGTTCGATGATACTCAAGACCTAGATAACCGCATCAAACAATTCAATAATTTTCGATTAGTTACGACGATGATGCTAAATTATTGTGCAGGGATTTTTCCCAAACATTCAAGAATGCTGCCTCGAAATGGTATAATCGCATACCACAGGGTTGTATCAAACATTTGACATGTTTTGGAATATCTTCCACCAATACTTTGTGGGAAGCAACAAATTCTGTGCAAATGGAGATACGATTATTTAATGCAAACAAAAAGGAGGGGATAACCTTAAGAATTATACCAACTGTTTTATCAAGAGTATAACCGATATGGAGAGTTGCAAAGATCAAGTAGCGTTAACAACTTTCCGAATGAGACTTCTCCTTGGTATTTTAAAGGATAACATCACGGAAAAACAAGCCATGATGTTTGGGGTATTGTTGGATCAAGTAGAGAAGATAATTTTGGTAGAAGAGACACAAGCATCGGAAATAGATTCGATGACACAAATTGAGCGAATTAGTTCCACCAATCTTCGATGGTGACACACAAGAATCCACTTCCAACAACCATTTCCGACCAAGAGTATAGACCCAATTACCTCTGAAACCAAAAGTGAATTCGCAAGTGGTGAACACACAACAAAGTGTGAAACCGATGTAAAAAAAAGTGGGTTTAACCAACTCATTTTGCTGAATTGATAGAGTGAGTAGCAACAATTTTCGATATGGCTCGAAATCACATATAATTCCGCAAACCTGCCCCGATACAGACTACTAGGGAAAATAGACACAATAGGTATTGAAAGTACCATGATGTTGTTGGGCATGATACAAAAGATTGTGTGGTGTTCAAAAAGAAATACAAGTGTTGACAAAAAATTAAAATGGATAACATTTGTTAAGAAAAATTCATTTGCTGCTCCAAAGCAAGAGAATACTTTAATGATTTCGGAACCTATCGACTCTTTTGATGTTTCTTCTAAGTATTTAGACCTGAAATTGGACAAGAATAAGATAATATTGGTAGACGAGCCAATTGTGAATGGAAATGTTAGTGAACTGTGTGCTTTCTTTTAATCATTGATAATTTTTGGAAGTGATAGTATTTTAGGGACGTCAAACTTTTCTCGGAAAAGACATATTGTGAGCATAACAACTCAATTAGTAGTGGGCGCTTCACCACATTTATATAAGATTCCATCTCTGCTACTTTGTTTTGAAGATGATGATATGGGGGAAGTGGCTAGCCCGCATGAGGATGTCATGGTAATAATTGCAGGAATTGTCGAGGATGAGATACAAATAATTTTGATAGACACCACTAGTTCTGCCAATATAATGTTTATGACGACTTTTAAGGAAGATAGAAAACCTCTTGGTAATTCTTCAGTCAAATCGGATGATTGCACGCTTTACTAAGGGTGATTTCCGAAGTGGTTGGGGAATTAGAAGGTACAGTTGAGTTGGGTCGCAGACTATTTAGGAAAGAGGTGACAATGTTTTTCATTGTGGTGGATGCGCCAACATCATACAAATATTTGGAAGGCCTTGGCTGTCTATAATCCATGTAGTGGCTTCAACTGTTCACCAATGACTGGAATATGTTGTGGGAACCGATATAGGAACAATCACGAACAACAAAAAAGGGAAAAATAATGTTGCCAAATGGTTTTGGCCCCAAGGCAGATTAATGAGGGCGAGTCGAGAAATGGATAACAATTAGTGGGGTCTTCCTCGAGGTCTGATCCTGTTGATCATCCGAGGGAGACCTCCAGATTTATGGTCCCTGATGAAACTTTGAGGATTACGTTTTTCAAATGTGAAGGATTTAAAGATTGGTACAAAGTTATCTCCGGAGGTGAAGGAGAGGTTAATTTAGTTCTTAACAATAATATTATACATGTTTGTGTGATGCACCAAAGATGTAACTGGGGTGCCTGCAGATTCCATCTGTCACAGATTAGCAATTTAAAGGAATGTACGCCCAATCTTTCAAAAAGTGAGATCTTTTTTCAGGAAAATCTCAGGCCATTATGGCTGAAGTAGATCGATTATCCAAATTTGGACATACGAGAGTCACAGTACCTTTTGTGGATAACCAATCAAGTTTATGGTAGAAAAAAATGGTAAATGACAAATGTGGGTGGATTTCACTAATTTGAATAGAGCATGTCCAAAAGATCATTTTTGAGTCTCTCATATCATGGATTCTACGTCATGAAATCGATTGTTTTATTTCATGGATGCCTACACAGGGTACAATCAGATTAAGATAGATATGAAGGCTCAATAAAGGACTTCATTCATTACTTGAAGAGGATGTTATGCCCTTTTGGTTTGAAAAATGCTGGAGCCATTTACCAACCCTTAGTGCACAAAACTTTTAAGGCTCAGATAAGACAAAATGTTAATATGTATATTAACGATATGCTAGTGAAAAATACAAGGGATGATGACCACTTTACATATTTGGAATTAACATTTCCCAACTTAGAGAAGATAAACTTGAAGCTAAATCCGGAGTAGTATACATTCGAGATGCGATTCCAAAAATTACTTGGGTACATACTCAGTGAACAATGGATAGAAGCTGACCCAGTAGAGCTAAACACTTTGAGTACTATGGACCCTCCTTAGATAATCAAGGAACTATAAATTTTGACAGGGAGGTTGGCATCCTTGAACAAATTCATATAAATATGCCATATTTTTCCAAGTGTTGCGAAAAACAAATTGATTTAATTAGACCCAAGAGTGTTCCGAAGCATTTGTACGTATTAAAGAGTATCAATCCTCCCCGAAAATCTTCATAAAGCCTAGTCTAGAGGATAAATTTTTAATCTACATAACAGTATAAGATTATACTATGAGTGTCGTATTGATTCGAGAGGTAGATAATTGCACACAAATGGTGTATTATGTTAGTAAAAGTATTTTGAACACAATATAGATATTTGAAGTTGGAAAATATAGCCCTTACTTTGGTTATTGCTGCTTGAAAAATGAGACCTTACTTGTAGGCTCACTTCATTATTGTTCAAGCATCTTTTCGGCTGAAGAGCATGTTGCAAAGACCTGATGTGTCGGGCAAAATGACTTAATCGTGTGTTGAATTATGTGATTTTTATATTGATTTTGAGTCATTAACTACAATCAAAGCACAAGATTTAGTATATGTTTTAGTCAAATTTCATTCAGATCGGCTATATATAAAAGTAGATGAAGAAAATTCAGAGGTGGAATATACAGTCCAAACATGCAGAGGAGTAAATGCATCAGGATGTAAGGAAGGGTCTAGTTGGTTTCTCCAGATGCAATGGCAATGTATCAAGCTACATGTTTAGGGTTTCGAACATCAAATAATGAGGTAAAGTACGAAGATCCTTTGGCAGAGTTATGACTTGCTCACGTTTGTGGTTAGGCTAGTGAACTATTCACAACTTCTTATAAATCACCCATCTGGCTAGTTTGAGGCTAAAAAAGATCACTTAGTGAAGTATTTGAGAGCGTTAAAGGCCTAGCAGTTGTCTTTAAAAATATCAAATACAAACATGTTCATATGGCTGATAATTTCGTGGCAGATTCTTTGGCTATTGTCGCATATTCTAAAGAGCATCGTATAAATTCTTACACAAGAAATTCCTTCGATAACAAAGGCGTCCGAACAGGTTAAAAGAGCATTTGATGGTTTCCAAATTTCTACAAGTATTGAAAAATATTGGAGGTACAAAATTAAATAATGATTCTGCTAATCGATAAAGCAATGTCAAAGAAAATATGGTTCAAGGCACATGGTTATGTGGTTGTTTGGGATATTTCGTATAAAACATATTTTAGCAGGCCTTTGCTTTGATGCCTTGGGAAATATTAATAATATATGATATTATTGGCAGAATATTATTGGCCCACAATTGCCCTCGATACCAAAGATTTGATAACACGATCCATGTACCTAGACTATCTGTTGAATCGATATATGAAGTACTACTTTTGGATTGATGGAATATTGATTTGGTCGGACCTTTACCGCTGACATATGGGGGACAACAAACAATAATAGTCGCAGTAGACTATTTTTCTAAGTGGGGGGAATCTGAACCATTGACAGGAACAAAAGCCAATAATGTGATCAAGTTTATTTTTTCCAATATTTGTTGTCGCTTCGGTGTTCCGAGGAGAATGACAATGGATAATAGGACACAGTCCGACAATAAAGACATGAGGGCTTTATACTATTCTAGAGGAATATGAAAATACTTCTCGGTACATTTTCATACGCAAGAAAACGACCAACTCAAATTGACTAATCGGAATATTTTTTACGGGCTCAAAAGGAACTTGGAAGGTAAGGCTGGAAAATGGCCAGATTACTTACAAGAAGCTCTATGGGCATATCAAACCACCCCTCGAACACCAACTCAAAAGTCTTCATTTGTACTAGTCTAGGGATGGATGTTGTGGTACCATCCGAAGCAGTTTTCCCCTTGTATCGAGTTAGTGAATATTTCGAGGAGGGTAACAAAAAAAATAAAGCGTGCGGAGTTAGACTTAATCGAAGAAAAAAGAAGGCGAGCATAATTAATTTTTTTGCATTACCAAACTTTAGAGAGAAGCAAGTACGCCTCTATAGTTAGACGTTGAGAATTCAATATAGGGGATATGGTACTGAGAAAAGTATTATTTTCATACGAAATAAAAATGGCTTGGTAAGTTGGGACCTAATTGGGACGGTCGTACACGGTAACTGAAAAATTGTAACCGGGGATGTATTGGCTCAAAGATAAATATGGAAGGGTATTCGTCACGCGTGTAATATGAACATCTTAAGTTGTATTTGGCATGAATATAAAAGTTCGTATGTAGGTTTAAACGTGTGTAAAGATCGGTGGCACACTCTATCCTACCCTGGTGGCGCACGAAGGTTTTAACGAGATGCCCTTATCGTCGTCGATATATATTTATTTTAAATTAATTCTTACAATTGTTTATTTTTGGACTGGAAGGGTCTTCCAACAAATATTGGTCAATAATTTTGTATTTTTTTGGACCGTAAGGGTCTTCTAATTAATGTTGATCAACAATATTTTAATTTTGGACAGGAAGGGTCTTCCAACGAATGTTGATCAATAAGTTTTTATTTTTTTTCACCTGAAGGGTCTTCCAACGAATGCTGGTCAACAATATTTTATTTTTGGACCAGAAGAGTCTCCCAACTAAATTTAGTCAAAACCTAGTAAAAGTTGGTTAATAATAGTCATGTATTTCTTATCCGATATTTAAAAATTGGTTAAAGCAAAACTATGCGAAGAAAATAAGTTCTATTGATGAAACATGCAAAGTATAAAGTGCCTTGATGGTACAAGGACTTCACAAAAATGCATAAAACATAACAAGTTTACAAAAAAACAACTTTCAGGTGATTCTTCACATTTCGAAGAAATTCCCTCCCGGAGATACTTATCAGGCACGAGCTCCCAAAAGCTGCCTAACTTTAGCTTTATGAAGTGTTCATGAAAATGCAGCACCATATAAGACTTAACTTTAACATCCATACCTTCCAATTTAAAAACACATTAAGAAACATATATTTCGAAGGCAACATCCTTATACGCTTCAACATGGTCTCTACGAGTTTTTTTATCAACATTATCTTTTTCCAAGTCCTTGAGAGCCCGTTCAAAGTAATTTTTGGTTTGGTAGTACCCTTCAAATATCATTTCGATGAGTGTATTCTTCTAATTATTCACCCCAACAAAAGGTTCTCGCTCATCATCAGATGTATCATGCTCCAACTTTAACCGATCCTTTACCGTCTCGAGTTGTTTAATACTCACGTCAATAATGTTTATGTAATGGACGAGTTCTTAATCCAACTTTTTTTAATCTCGGACTTCCTCCTTAGAGCCTCGTTTTTAATCTCACCCTATTTTACCGTGAGATTTTGATAATAGAATTTTTAGATTATTTCTCCGTGTCTCCCTTATTCTCTAATCTAGGGTTAGGGTTTCATCATTGGTATGAGAGCGTGGTATCAGAGCGTGGTGGAAGATTAGAAAAAAAAAACAATAAAAACTTAACCCTAGGTTAGAGAAATAAGGAAACTCGGAGAAATAATTCCCTAAATTTAATTAATTAAAGTCTGACGGTAAAATAGGGTATAAGATGCTTTATATGTGAGACATCCCAAACCCTAATAAAATATTCTAAAAAATACAATAAAGATATTAAAAATAAAAATCAAATATAATATGAATGCAATTAGATTTGATTCACTAATTAAAATATTGATTTTAAAATAAAATAAAATAAAATATGAAATACAGTAATATAAGATTTTTGGACCCTAAACAGTAGAGTTTGAAGTCCGAATTCTGTGACATAGTCACACTTATGACAGTTGTTGGGCTCGTCGAGACTTTCGATTTAAGGACCAATTTTACCTCGTTCTGATACCTGAGCGAGAAACTAGTCTGTCCGCAGTCTTCACTAGATCATCCTTCCCCGATTGGGAAGAATTCAACTTCGAATTCAAAACGTTGAAACATTGAAAAAACCGCAAGAACATTGATGGTTTCACCTCCGATTGCAACTGGTACTGGTATAACTGTGTGAGAGGTGATAATCTGAATGGTGTCGCTCTTGTCAAGAGGTGGTTTTCCAGCTTTGTTCATCTTTACCATGTCCTCGGCATTACTGTGATCAGCGGTGAGAAGATATATTCCACCCAATTGTTCTATGTCAGCTTTATCAACTCATTTACTAAGTACAGCCGCACCCTGGCGCGTGTAAAAAGTTGTTGTCTTTCCAGATTGTGCTTGTTGTATCACATCACGATCCTTGCATAAATGAACAATTCCTCGTTGTTGAATAGTAGATGGCTTCTCATGTTCTTCAGAGTATATTTCTGCCAGCAGAGTCAAAACACTGCAATCTTATACTTTTAACTTTATTTTTTTCTTTTATTTCCCAACCATCACCCGAAACTCCTCCAGGTTCTGTTACAAAACCTAATCTTTTATCCATTAAAATGTATATTATTTTCTTCTATCATTCTATTCATTAATATAAAACACAAAATACCATCTTTTATTTTTCCAACACGACAACATGTATCCACAGAAAACCGAATCAAAGGATTGATTTTAGGATAACATACAATACTTGGAAGATGCAACTCCACAATAAAAGCTGCTACATTGCAGTCTTTCTTTAATAGAACTTCTGAAGCGATGTAGTCTGGTGTACTGAAATTTGAGACAATATCTCGATCTACAAGTTTCTCCTCAACATTAATTAGATCTTCATCATCCCAATCATCATCATACTCATCATAGACTGGTTTGTCAAATACCGGCCCAGATACATCTTCAAATATATTTTTATCATAGACTGGCTTGTTAAACACGGACTCAAATACAGTTTGAGAATCAAAACTAAGATCTGTAACTGGTGTAGTATGAACACGAACCTCCTTAACTGGTGGTGGTTTTGGAGGAATTACTCTAGATGACACCAATACAAACTTGCAACCATCTTTCACAAAACTATATTGATTCATTCTACCATCATAAGTAGAATCCCTCTTAAAACACCATGGACGTCCTAAACCTGGATGACAAACGTCCATAGGAACTATATCACACCATGCTGTATCTTTGTAATTACCAACGGAAAATATAAGTTGATAGCGTTTAGAAACTGTTACGGCAGTGTACTCTATCAGACCTGACAGTTGTATGCCAGTTTCTGAGCAACCTCCTCTGAAATCAGATTCTCATAACTATCTGAATCGATTACAAACTTGCAATTTCTTCCTCTAATTGTGCAAGTAGACTGGAAGATGTCGTTCTCTATTCTACTCCTCAAATCAAGAGGTACCCGAAACATGATTTATGTATCCGCGTAGCAGGAATTGCTGGTCTCTGATACCAACTCATAGCATGGCGAAAGATTAGAAGAAAAACAATGATAAAAACCTAACCCTAGGTTAGACAAATAAGGATACTCAGAGTATAATATCCTACTATAGTATTCTAAAAAATCTGATGGTAAAATAGAGTATAATATGCTTTATATATGAGACATCTAAAATCCTACTATAGTATTCTAAAAAATATAATAAAGATATTAAAAATCAAATTCAAATATAATCTGAATGCAATCAGATTTGATTCACCAATTAAAATATTGATTTTAAAATAAAATAAAATAAAATAAAATAAAATATAAAAAACAGTAAAATAAGATTTTCATACCCTAAATAGTAGAATTTGAAGTCCAAATTTTGTGACAATGTCACGCTTTTGACGGTTGTTGGGCTCGTCGAGACGTTCGATTTGAGTACCAATTTTTCCTAGTTCTGATACCCGAGCAAGAAATCAGTCTATCCGCAGTCTTCGCTACATCAATCGACATTTAAATATCATTTGATGTCTTCTTCTTTGCAATCGTTTTGAGTATTGTCTTATCCAACGATACAAACAAGTAATTTTTCACCTTCGGATCTCTTTTGAACCTCCGTCAACACCACGTTGCCTCTTAGTTGCGTGATTCATGTTTCGATGAGCTCCCACCATTCTTTTGATCTTGAAACATTCTCCATGCGCATTTCCCAATTGTCATAATCTTCATCGAATTTTGGTATACTTAACTATTTTTATTTACCGCTCATTTTCACTCTTCAGACACACACTCTCAGAAAGCAAGCTCTGATACTACTTGTTGGTTTCAGAAAAAAGAAAAAATAGTATTTCTGAATAATTCTTAATCTCTTATTAGAACTGAAAGTGACGGTACAAAGTTTAAATAAGGACTCCAACAAACTTGAGTAAACAAACTCCAAAAAATTAGCAACTAAGCTAAGCGATCCCTACAAAATAAAAAAATTCAGTCCCCTACTTGACTCGTGGAAAACATAGATCAAACATGGCTAAAGAATGGATTTTAGCTTTTTATTTTTAACAGTTGGAGAGTCTGTTAGTTCCTTAGTCTCTTCAACGGTAACTGCAACAGCCTCCAATATAGTTGCGTCAATTTCATCTAGAGGCCTCATACTCCCTAATTCAGGAATAACTTGAGATGAACCATCTTTCTTCTTTTTCATCTTCTTGTTTTTGTCATGGTGACTTGGAGCCCTATTCCTCAATAGAAGGTAAAGTTTTCCATCAACCTCCTCGATTATTTTAAAAATTTCAGAGGATTAGGGAGGAGTGGTGATTTGTTTCCATGAAAGCTCACAGATCAGATTTGTTTTCCATAAGTGGGCTCTCACCATGTTTCATGGAATGAAGCAGTTGTGAAATCCAGTTGACCATTTTTAGGTGGTCCATTGATTTAGTTTTGTGAAGGTATTTTTCTCATCTTCCAAATATTGTGAAAAGACTGCAAAACAATCCGAAGTGAGAAATAATAACATCAAAATATGGAAATAAAAAAGATCTTTAAAAATACTTACCTGAGGGTTTCCAATATGTGCTGAGCATACTCAGATTTCCCTTAGAGGTCATTTTCTCCCATTTTCCCAAGCACTACTAATATAGAGGAATTGGTTCCTCCAAGGCTTGTAAGCTTCTATAGTAAATCTCCATATTAAAATAAAAAAATGGGCAATGACCATTCCAATACAAACTAGCCACAACATCAAATTGTTTCATGGGCATCAAAATTTTGGATAACCTACAAGCTATAATGCTAGATAGCAGCGTAAACCAGACGTTGGAGTTTAGTTGGCGTGGGAATAATTTTATCAAGTAAAAATACCTCACTATTTCTGGGTCCAAAGGAAATCGGAGACCCCAGTTGAGTACTTCGGTGTAAACCACAAATTCTCCTGCCTTGCAGTCCATCAGAGTTTCTTCGGGAATAGGAATTCTTACTTTTATTGATTCAAAAAAACCCTATTTATTCTGAATCATATCCAGTTCAGTTGTATGAGATTATACGTATGATATCTTTTGTAAAGTCAATAAGTATTTGACAATAACTTTAGCAAAATTTGGGCCTGACTCCCCCAACGAAAGGATTCTGGAAGTGGCCTGGGTTCTGGAAAATTAGCTTTTTCCTTTTTTCTCGAACCACATTATGAGTATCCCCAATTTTTTCAAACGTCTCCAAGGGGGTATCTTCCCCACTCTCATCTATTTTTTCTTCCATCACTTATGATTTTTGTTCCAAAAGTTTACTAGGTTTTGTAATATGATCTTCTTTCTCAGTTTGAGGGGGCTCATCAGATGAAATTGTGGGATTTATTTCTGAAGTGCGTTGTGAAGGAAGCTCTATTGTAGAGATATATCCCAAGGTTGGAATTAGCCTTGAAATATTACTAGCATCAGTAAGAACTTCAATAGATTTTTCTATTTCCTTGTCTAATGGTGGAGTTTTGGTTTTAGCTTTAGAAAGTCTAGTGATTTAGCGAGAAGTGATTTCAACAACATTTGGTCTCATGGCGATGAAGGTTGAAGGGGGTTTGAGACTAATAAATTTCTTATAGAGTTTGCGACTGCTAACTTTCTTTGTTGAGGGTATTTTAGATAACCGAACTAATTTATTAAGAGATGTAGACGATTGGGAAAAATATGTAAACGATTGGGCAAGAGGCTAGGTTTAAAGGAAATTGGGTATTTATCAGATGAATAAACTTTACCTTAGTTTGAAATTTGAGTTACGATTACTCTGCCTGATGAAACATGTAATCCGACAACGATTCTAGATTTTTTTTGTTTATTCTTCCAACTCAGACAAATTGAGCCAACCTCTTTTACTTAACGGAGTTCTTGTTGTAAACATATAAGGTATGGAAAATATTGAAAACGAGCAGCTGATGAGCAAGAGGGAATAGTGTGAAATTTGAGTCAAAAAATTTCTGTATTTGTTAAATTGTTTCTCACTCTAGAAATAGAAACAATGAAAAATTAATACGCTTATAAAGGTGAACAAGAAACACATGAGTGTTTTACTAGGGAAGATGAACCATCCGTAATAATTAGAAAAAAATCTATTAAATGTAGCCGCTTTCTCCTTTTGGTAAAGATATAATTACCATAGGTAAAACCTTTCAGTAGGTCTAATAACTACGTGATACATGTCTTGAAAAATGTAATCGTGTTAAAGTAGTGGCCTTTCAATAAAAGTAGATTTAAAGACATCCTTCGGACACGATTCAGAAATCATTCACAATGTTAACTCTCCCGAAATGTTTATGTTTCAGAAAGAGCTAAGGGGGCTAGATGATAAGGTTGGAAATTGCTGGAGGACCAAAGTAGTAAAAAGGGTCGGATTTTTCTTAAAAGGCCAGTTTGCACCAGATAGCTAAATTCAACAAATAAACTGCATACTTAGTGACTCAGCTAGGCTAGGACATTTGTGTATGGGCCTAGGAGCTCGTGAGATTGACTCAAACGTATGATGCGACCGGAATAACCCCTCGATTCAAAAAGACTATAAATAGTTCAACAAACAACATTAAATGGGTTGTATATTTTTTCTCACTATATTAAATACAAGCACGTCTATTTGCATTATACTCTTTACTTATAATTTAATACTACACAACCTGAATAATTTTCTATATTACCCTTAAATCATTTTTTACCAACACCACAATTCATCAACAAATTCATATTTGTACATCAAGAATCTGAAAATTAGATTGTATCTTCTCCACTCTAGTTTGAGAAAAATATCAAAATCCAAAGGTTTATTTCTGGAACAACAAAATGTCGTCATCAATATAATAATGACTTTTTAGTTTCATACCCATCGGTTACAGAAAGTTCAGTTTCAAGATCGTCGTCTAAGGGACCTCGATTTCAGATCCATCGCTTAGAGAAGCCTCATCTTCAAAATATTTGTCTAAAAACTTTTAGTTTGAATATCCTTCGATTTGGAAACCACTTTGGTTGGAAATAGGATTCTCGGCCAACATCTTATACACAATTATCGATAAAGCTTATTTTCATAGGTTGCATCAAACATCTCTGCATCCAAATCTTGGCCAAATTCTTACCTTACCTATTTTCGAGCTTCACTACTTCACTCATTTTATTCTAGGTGAAACTCAAATCTCGACCTTTAAATCTTGACAAACATGTGATTTTAGTACAATTTCTCCAAACTCTTAATCTACCCTTAACAATTTAGATTTGGATATAATAAATTTTGATTTCATGGTTGCATGGAGCTGATTTAATATTTTTATAACATTAATTTACAAATTAAAAAAAATAAATAAAAAAATAAATGGATAGATATCCTTTTAAGTCTTTTTAATGTAAAATACGAACAAAATGCCCGTTCTAAATCATTAGTCAGCATCATCCTTCTCAATAAAAAAAACCAATTTCTTTAATTGTACAACAACCATCTCTTAGTTACCAACTCATTTCTTTTTTATAAGTTTATGTATTTTCCATAAGTTTAGTCATACTATAATAAATACTGAAATTTTCAGAAAGAATTAGTAAAAACTCTGGAGCAAAGACCCCATTACGCAAAAATCAAGTGAGATATGGTGTGTTTCAACTCCTTTTTCTACTTTCTATAACTAAGATTTCTATAATAAACATTCAATTCGAAAATGATGTTTAGAATAAGTAAATGAACCTGAACGAAGATCTTATACTTGAGAAAAATCAAGTAAGATTTGTTGTTTTTCAACTCTTTTGCTTTCCTATATAACTTAATGTAGTAGTTATAACATAGGATAGTTATTCATAAAAAAACCACTTTTTTATTTATTTTAAATGCTCAAATCTCCCTTGTCGTTTCGGAATATCTTATACTTTGAATTTGGTTGGATATATGTTAATAAAAATTTGGTGAATGTGAGGACTACTCTTACTGTAGGAACGACTAGTATTGCTACCTGTGTAAGCAAATATGTACAATAAAGTTAGTATTTTAAACAATAATGGTCTAATTGAGACGATTTTCAAATTTAAGACCCTTGAATTTAAGATAATGGGACCATTGTCTAGTTTTTTCCTCTAATCTCTTATTAAAACATTAATGGGTAAAATTTTCTCTTTTGAATGTTATCCTTTTTTTAGTAGTGAGCTTTTTTTTTCTAATGCAAACCCAACTAAAGGCTCTCACAAATCAAAACCAATTCCATAACAACAAAGAATACACGATTATCCAGATGTCTAGGAGAGAAAAATATATTTAATCCTTTTTTGCTAAATTTCAATTTTTTTTAAAAAAGGCAAGATTAAACTATTATCCAGTAAATGTTGTATGGAAAATTGTTCTTTTATTGTTTTCTAACAAAGCTATTTGAATCGAATTCAAATTTCATATTCAATGAATCGAAAAATTATATACTAACAAAAATTATTGAACAAAATTGGAAAACATTATAGTGTAACTAAAAACACAATACCACCAAAATTAATAATCTCCAATAATGTTGGGCTTGACTAAAAGTCCCTTCTCTGAATAGTTCTATCATATTGTCTTTATATTACCAATAGTAAACCATATCACCTCATTCACACCCAAATCTATGTCGTTTTGTTTTGGAGCCCACGAACCTGCACCATCTTTACTTCATTTGAGCTGGTGTCTCGACCTTTTCCTTAAAAGATTCATCTTATCTTCTTCCAAGGTTCTAAACCCAAAGCTTTATTATTTTTAATAATCAAAGTTGTTTTTTTATCCTGTTATCATATTGTGTTATATTTGTTTTTGCATAATATTATAATTGTCTTTGTTTCTCGTGTTGTACTTTGGTGCAATTTATCCCAGTACAACATAGCATCTTGGCAATAGATACTAACAAAAACAATTAAAAAGTGAACCATGGAAGATGAAATTAATAAAAAATCACTGTGCTCAAATTTGTGTAATAAACAAATACATTGTTTTTTAATCTTTGTTCGGGTAAGATAACATGGGTAATATTTTTAATGAATAACCAATTAAATCTTTGGTCCAATTTCTTTTTATATTAACCATTATTGTTGCAGTTAAATAAGTTAGATATACGTAGATAACAATTCCGTGCCCGTAAAAATACTGTTGTTCATCCTATTTTTTTAACTAAATTATAAGTAATTATTTAGATTTTTTTAAATAATCATTGTATGTTTGTTTTTTTATTTGATCAATCCGTTCTTCGATTAAAAATCGATTTTTTTTTTCATTCAATTAAGATATTTTTGCAGGATCGTTTATATTTTATTTTTTTTCTTTTGTATTTATCGATTGTATATAAACTCATGGGTGATTATATTTTTTTGTTTTTTGTTTTTTTTATTCCGAGTTATTTTGTTGTTGTTGTATGGTTATATGATTTTTTAGTAATGCAAATTCTTTAATCTCATACATTTATATAAATACTTTGACAACCATCTTAAGAGATCGATTCTAAGAAAATAAATTTGTTAATTTTGGTCGATCTGTTTTGGTCCTGTAATTTTGAATATCACTGTTGCGCAATTTGTCACTACATTGTATATAAATTTATGGGTGATTATATTTTTCTGTTTTTTGTTTAAATTTTTGTTATTTCGAGTTATTTTATTGTTGTTGTGTGGTTATATGATTTTTTTGGTAATGATAATTGTTTGATCTCATACATTTACGTAAATATTTTGACAACTATATTAAGAGATCGATTCTAAAAAATTAAATATTGTTAATTTTAATTTTGGTTGATCTGTTTTGGTCGTGTAATTATGAATATCATTGTTGCGCAATTTGTCACTATATTGGGTTGCAAAATTATATACATTTTATGTTGCGTAATTAGTATTGTTTTTGGGTGTTAAATTACGTGTACTTGGGCTCACGTAATAATTTTTTTATCATTTGTGTTTTTAAGGTGTAAAAATTTTACGTGAAAGTTGGGTGCAAAAATAATGTGAACTTATATTTTTTTATTTTGTTTATTCGGTAGGCTTAAAATGTATTCATTAGTTATTTTTTAAGAAACTAATTAGGTTTATGTTCATATACTTAGTAAAATGACAAAAGTGTGACTGATTTCGTAATAAGTAAGTGAGATTGGGTGATCATGGGTTGTTTTAACTTCCCTTATTCGTTTGGTGAATATAAGAACTATTTTTGTGTTACGAATATGATTTTGTATCATATGTTGCATTGGCTGGACGTAGTAAATGTGAAATATTATTGTTGAGATTGGTGAAATTGTTGATATGTATTGATGTTGCTGATTTGGATAATATTGATAAAAGTATTATTGCATAATCTTGGTTTAGTATTTGAAGATAATATACCATTGGAAGGATCTAGTCCTGGTGTTTGTGCGTTTTAATATAAGAAAAAGAAGCTTCATACTGAAAATTGGGTTGATAGTATTCAAAGTGTTGGGTTGGTATTTGGAGATGGTGTTACATCCCTACATCTTGCTTTATCTCGATTAACTATCGAACATGTATTTACTTATAAATTCATTCATAATCATAAAACAAAATTAATTGTTCATCATTCAATGAAAGAGAGGAAATGATGTTCATGGAGGTTTATGCTTTAATTGATCACTCGAATGGGTATATGGTTATCATGAAGTATACTGGTGATCATAAGTGTTATCCTTGTTTTCAACAAAAATAAAAAACATTTGACGTACGATTTGATACCAAACGAGATAAGTGATGGTAGTAGATCAATAAATGATATCACTCCCAAAAAATTAAGCCCCTATTAAAATTCGATTATGGTTTAGATATTTCTTATCACAAGTCATTGGTAGCTTTGGAGTAAGCTACACGAGAATTTTACGGAGCTAATTCTACTTATTTCAGGTTGTTAAAAGGTTATTTTAAGACCTTAAAGACTCTGGACGTCACTAGTGATTCTGTATTAAAGTATCATGACGAAAATCATTTTTTTTAAAACAATGTTTATAATTTCCGAACCTTGTCTTCAAGGGTTTTACTCTTGTCATCTGATGCTCTTTATTGATAACATATTTTTTAGTGGTATATACTCTCTACAATAGCTAAAGATGGTAACAATGATAACTTTCTTATAACAAAACTTATGTTTAAATACATAAATATTTTTTGCGTGCGTAATTACGTGCCAAGTGGTTGTCTAATTAAGTACAAGTTTACTATCTAATTAGATTTTTTGTAGTAAAATTAGTCTAATGTTTTCAAAATACACGATTGTTTTGGTTGCGTTATTATATGTTATTCGTGTGCGTAATTAAATGGAAATATGTTATGAAATTAATTTTTCATTGTCAAATTAGATATTACTAATTTCTTATGCACCCAATAAAAGTTAATACGATTTCAATTTGCATGAATGTTTTAAAGAAGGTGGTGAGAAATCATTTACCTTCCAAGAAAACCTTCCTCCCGAAAATTTAGCATGCACATTTTTTAGATAAACGTAATGTAACTATGGATTTTAGTCCATTTCAATCTTTTAATAATCAAATCAAAGAATTTTGTAGCTTGCATATTTAAAAATTATTATATAAAATTAAGCTTATGCTTATGACTGAGATGTCAAAGCATTATTTTGATTGTTTGGGTTGGAATATGGAGCTTCACCATGATATTACAAAATAAATTAAAACCGACATGGAAGAAGGTCTTACATAGACTGTTTGGTCGTCTACCGAAGTATTGTTTGAGGTTTCATCAAAACTAGCTATGGTTTTTAAAATTTCGAACTACAAATGTATTTATGATAGTTGACAAATTGAGTGTTTCATTTATTCTCGTGTTTATTCTTCTATCTTTAGTATTTGAAAGAATTCTTCAGTGTATATGGAGTCATGTTATAGGATAAGTTATAATAAGGAAATTTACTCTCAGTATATACCAGCGTTATCTAAATTTGGCGAAGCTTCTAGTTCAAATCCATCTCTTACTGTTTTCCACCTACCTTGAAAATAGGAACTGGAAGACCTTCAAAAAAACATATTATAACCTAATGTGAAGAGTTGATTCATAAAGTAAAGTGCAAATATTTTAAAAAAGATGGCCATAGTAGAAGAACATGTGAAGAAAATATATAAAACATTATTTTTATGTTTTTATTAATTATATATGATCATTTTTTTTCCATTTCTATTATTCTTTTAAACAATTTAGAACTAGATATTTTTTTTAACTTTGAAAGTAACCATTTTTAGTTGGATGTGAAATTATTAATAATGGATTGGAGAGTTGTTTTGAATTTTTTTAGTGTAATCGGTTAAAAAATTACGTTATAATGGGTTGCGTAGTTACATTTAACTGGTTGTTAAATAACAATTTTGGTTGCGTAAATAGACATCAATTTGAAAATGAAACTTCAATTAGGGATGCAAAAATTATGGTTTAAGTGGTTGCATAATAACACTATAAATTATCGAAATTGAGAAATAACAATATATAAATAAACGATAAAAGAAAATTAAAACACCAACAAAAAGAGTGTAATTTAGTTGATTCAATTTTAAAAAATATATGATTAAGAAATATACCAAATATATTATACTTTTCTATTTGATGCACAATCTACTTCTGTCTGATGCAAGATGTCCTTGGCAATGATTGTGAAAATAGATTGATCTTTATTTTTTTAACGTTGTATTCAAGAATAACATTTAATTCTCCCACTTCTTTAATTTGATTATAGTTTTTTATTTCTAGTTCTTTAATTTATATAATGATTTCTTCGTCCAGATCCAAATATTCTAACTGCAAAGTAAAAATAAATAAAGGTTCGTCAAACTGTGGTTCTGTAGTTACGTGTAAACGTGTCGTGAAAATACAGTTTCATATGGGTTAAATATGACTTTATAATTATGAGTAACTTGGTTGCGTAATTATGACTAATTATGGGTTAAAATATATGTGTATTAGTATTGAAACTAAATGTTAGTTGGTTGCGTAAACATGTATATTTTTTTGCTGTGAATTTCTTTTTAGTTTAAAAAAACAAAATAGAAAATACATCTGGAAAGTTAGTGAATTTAGGTGCGTAATTACGTACAAGTCAGTTGTGAAAAAATAAAAAAAATCATCTAAAACCTTTAAACATGTACACAAGTAGTTTCTAGGTTACTATAGTATTTTTTTTCCTATGTAAAAAGATATGCAATTATAGAAAAAACAAGAGAACTTCTTAGGTCAAGCATATAGTTAGGAACAAGATTTGAAATATGTGGATTTCTTATGATTTGTCAAAGAAGAAGAAGCGACGAAATTGAGAGGCTAAACTCAATTGAGAAATAAATTATTTGCTTGAAGATAATATTATAAGTTTAAAGTTGAGAGTTTAAAGAGATCTAGAGGTGAACAAAAAAGATACGGTTGAAAGATAAATAAACAACTTCGCTTTCTTCTTCAGCTCACAAATTTTTCTTTCACTCTCTCTCTAAAATCGAAACTCACATATCTCTAAAATTAAAGAATTATGTAACAAAATTTAGTGAAATTTAGAGCAGTTCAAAATAAATCAACTACTAAACCGTCTATAATTTTTTAATAGTTTTGTTATGATTCATGTTGTTTTTTTTCTTGGTTCCGTTTATTTGTTCAATTTTAAAGCTAAGTTTTCTAGTTTTGTCATTATATATACTCGTGAAGCAAATAAGACGACATACGAAGACTTTTATCCTGTTCGACTATGCCTTTAGTTTTGTCCTATAGATTTAAATAACATAACATACAAAATAATACAATAATTATAAAATGAATATTTCACTTCTTAAATATAAATCCTAGATAAATAATTTCAAATATAGTAAAAAAATACAAGAAAGTTAAAATAATGTTTCTAGCATCCGAGTATAAAGTGCAAACAGACTAACTTTGAATACCATAAAAACGGTAAAATAATAATTTAACATGTCAAGTATTTATTCTAAACCACTAATGTTAGATAAAAAAAAGAAATTATACAAAAAAGGTAATAAAGTATTACATTACAAGTATAACTTATTAACAATTAATTACTCATACAATTAAAATTTCTTATGGGGAGTATAAATTCTAAACAAATAAATACACATACAATATGAAAGTATACAAGGATGATAACATAAAATTTTCACCTACCAAATATAAATTTTAAATAAATAATTTCACATACACAAAAAAATAATATAAGGAAGGTAAGATAAAAAAAATTACATGACAAGTATAAATTTCAAACAAAATAATTTTACATACAATAAAAAGTAATACAAGAAAGGTAAAAAATAAAAATTTCTCATGTCAAGTATAAATTCTAAACAAAAATAGTTTACATACTATAAATAAGAAATTTACAAGGAATGTAAAATAAAAAATTCATGTGCAAGTATAAATTCTAAATAATTAATTACACATACAGTAAAAAGTGTACATAAAATAAAAATTTCACATACATATAATAATTTTAGATTCCAAGTTGAAATTAAAACAAATAATTTAATATCCAACAACTAAATAATACAAGGAAGATAAAATAAAAATTATCAAATATTTATATCCTCTTCGTCCGATAAGCATTACAATAGCATACACAATTACAATGGTAGAATCCCAATTTGGACAGTGATAAATTGGTATAAACATTGATGTAGTTATATAATATAGATGTATTTACTATATATTAAAGGCTAATATATCCATTGATGATAACATATTAGACTTTAACCCTTGTAATCACTTACGATTCTATATATACATACGGATATGATGACCTAAAGGTGTAATTCTGGTTGCCAATAAAATATTTTCATTCTAATTCATCTTTCTTCCTAAAAGCTCTTTCCTATATATATATATATATATATATATATATATATATAATATTTTTAGTTATTTATTAGGTTTCAAACTTCATCAAATTAGCGATATTTGTGAAAAATTTCTTGTTTCTCATCCTTCTAAAAAATTAATCTTTTGAGAAGATAAAAGGTTAATCGTCGACTTTCCGATTTTTTAGACTGAATTAGAAATCATGAACAACGTGAAGTCATAGAATAACACGGTGATGAAAAACGTGAAACCCATTAAGATCATAAAAAAAATTGGATTGAATAATAGATTCAAGATTCGTCTCGTGTTAGAAATTGCATATAAACAAATTATAAACATTTGAATCTCGAGCTAGAATTGAATTCGATTCAACATTTAATATAATCATATTTGAAGAGAAACCAAGGTAAACCATATTGAAGCGAAAATCAGATTTGAGCAAATATTGTTTGATATTTGATTAAAGATCTACTCTGATGGTATATTATATTATTTCGTATTAATATATATCAATAACATTATGCACGTATAGTATAAAAAATCCATGTATATTCATTAATTAGTTCATTACACAATTGATAAATAATAAATACACACAAAAATTCACAAATATAAGAATAAGAGACACTTTATGTACAACAACACAACCCAACAACAACGTTACCACATAATGAACAATAATTTGCATCTTTTGTATGTCTTATGTATACTAATGTGTTGTTTTGTATAACACACTTTTTTTTATAATCAATTGAAGGTTACAAAGAAAAAACGTTTTGCTGCAATGGAATTTTTGTCGGGTCACTCCATGATTCTTGTGAAAATAGCATTGTTCACTCTGATTTGAAGCCCAACAATGTTCTTTTGGATGATGATTTTACTGCTCATACGCATTGCCTTGGTTTGAAGCCCAACAATGTTCTTGGTTACAGACCCATCGGTTACAGAATCCTAATCTTCAAGATCATTGTCTAAGGATTCTCGGTTTGAATACCCCTCGGTTTGAGTCCCATCAGTTTGGAAACCCCTTCAGTTGGAAGTAGGGCCTTCAGGTAATAATCTTACACTTTAAGACTGGTTTCAATTTATCTTCACACCTCGATCTAATGCAACATATTTTGTAGTATTATTATCCTTGCAAACCAACTAAATATAAATAAAACTTCAGTTTTTCAATGGCTATTGTCTTCTTCAACATGTCACCTGAATTTTTGCTTCTTGGATATTTTATAGTATTAACATCTCATCTTTCAATAAAGATAAATTCATAATGAAGACCGATATTCTTGGTTCTAGAATGACATAATGAAATCTTCGTTAAGTGTTTCACTGTCTATTACTGCGCAGAACATTATTTTCTTGTTTAAATCTCATCTCGGTTAATAGACTTTGAAGACATATCATTTCTTTACAAGTTTCGCTCACTGCTATATACTCAGCCTTTGTAGTAGATAAAGTGACAGTTTCGAGTAACTTTGACATCCAACTAGTGATTGTAAATCCAACAGTGAATATATAGCCGGTGGTGTATTTACGGTGATCGAATGCACCTCTAAAATATGCATCTATGTAACCTTGTATCTCTAGCTCACCATTACGAAAGTACAAACATTTTATTGTGGTGCCTAGTAGGTACTTCAAAATCTACTTCACAACTTCCCAATTAATTTTCTCTAGACTCGACATAAACTAAATCACAACTCCCACTGGATGTATGGTATCATACAAACCATTGCATACATCAAACACCTAATAGTTGAGGCGTAAGGAACCTAAGACATAAACTATTTATCTTCCTCCGTTTGAGGGGATTGATCCTTGAATAAACAAACATGACTTGCAAATGGTATATTAACTGGCTTGGCATCACCCATGTTAAATCTCTTCAAAACATGATTGATGTACTCAAACTAAGATAACTTCGAAGCTCTTTCATGCTAATCTCTTGTAATTTACATTCCAAGGATCTTCTTTGTTGGACCCAAGTATTTTTTGTCAAATTGTTTGCATAATTTATGCTTCAATATTCTGATATCATCAATTTATGGAGCTGCCACTAACATACCATCAACATAAAGTAGTAGAAGGATATAAATTGACTTAGTTCTTTTGAAATAACAACAATGGTCAGCATTGTACTTCTGGAAACTTTCTTTGTGCATAAAAACCATCTTGTACCATTGTCTTAGGGATTTTTTTAGACCATACAAGATTTAATTGAGTCTGCATACAATGTTTCATTTCCCTTATATTAAGGAGTCTTCTGGATAATAAATATATATCTCATCATCCAAGTCTCCGTGAAGAAGTGCAGTAATCACGTATAATTGTTCAAGATAAAGGTCTTTAATGGAAAACAAATACTCAATTCTGATCTAATAATATTGAATTTCACAACTACAACGAAAAACTTGGTATAGCCAACTCTTTCCTTTTCCTCAAATCTTTTAACAACTACTAGCAAGCTTCCACTTGCTAGAATTATTGATTTGACAAGCTTCATCATGGTATTTGGGTTCCCCTCCATTAGTCAGTAATAAATAGTTTAAGTATCGCGTATTAGGTGCATGACGTCGTGAAGATCTTCTCAATATATGAGTTTATAATAATGGATACATAATGTCGATCTACTACGAAGTTTCGATCTGTTATACATCACTTTGTTTGACTGGCTCTCCTGAGCACTTGATGTGATCAACTATGTTTTACGTTTGTCTAAAACCTCCTCAAATTTGTAAACAATGACATGTACAGTTTTCATTTGCTTTTGTTTTATGTCTGTCATTGTACATAACGTTTTTATTGAAGATCATGTCTTTGCTTCAGATCTTCTTCTAGTTTTTCTCATCCCAAACACGATAACCTAACCCATCTTCGCCATAGCCGATCAGGGTATATTTCTTAGATTTTGGATCAAGCTTATTCTTGCCTTGATCATTTGTATGAACATATGTCGCACAACCGAAAATGTTTAGATGTGATAATGGTATCTCTTTTCCACTCCATACCTTCTCGGGTATTCTGTGATTTATGGGAATCTATTGACCTTGGTTAATTTAGTAAGAAGATATGTTGATTGCTTCCACCTAGAACTGCTTTGATAAACCTATATGTATACGAATACTTCTGGATTTTTCTGTCGATGTTTGGTTCATATACTCGGCAACACCGTTGTAGTGAGGCGTACTCGGTATGATACTCTCTGTTCTTATCTCGTGCTCAAAGCAAAAAAAACTTAATCTGGTGTCCTCATATTCACCACTAATGCTGGTCCTGAGCTTTTTACTCTTCAAACTTGTCTCATTCTCAACCATAGATTTCCATCTCTTAAAAACATCAAACACTTCATAATTTATGTTTAAGACCACACGCAACAGCGCATTTTTCATTTGCATCTCCCACAGCAGCGTGTTTTTGGTACACACTGGCATAGAAAGATAAATTGGGGTTCAAAAGATGAACCCCAATTCATCTTTCAAAGCCCCAATTGCAGCATTCATTTGGTATGCTGCAGTTGTACCTTTTTTTTGTAAGTTAAATAAATAAATAAATTATACCATGATTTATAATTTATTGAGATCTATAAATAGAGACTTGGTTTGTTTGATTCGGACAACGAAATTTTTTTATGTTTTTTTTATTAAGTATTTGAGAAACAATTTTCGGAACATTTTTGTAAGTTAAAAAATAAATAAATTATATCATAATTTATAATTTTTTGAGATCTATAAATAGAGAATTGGTTTGTTTGATTCGGACACCGAAAGTTTTTTAGTTTTTTTATCAAATATTTTTGAAACATTTTAGTAAGTAACAAAAATAAAAATAATTATACCATGAATTATAGTTTTGTGAGATCTATCTATAGAGAGTTGATAGACTTGATTCAGACATCAAAATTTATTGAGCTTTATTTTATTAATTTTTTTGGAAACAATATTTGGATCATTTTAGTAGGTAAAAGACAACAATATTAAGTTTTATTATGTATTATATTTTTAATTATTTCAATTTTATAGTTTATATTTGTATAGAAAATATATTATGTTAATTTATGAGAATTATTTATTTTAATATATATAATTTTAATGTAAATATATAGTAAATAATAAGAAAGATAAATAAAAATAAATGGTAGGATATTGTATGGTAGAATGATGTGGAAGGGAGAGAAATATGGTGGGGTATGCTGAAATATGAAATATGCACTGCTGCGTGGAGTGAGAATTTTTGCAGAATTATTTGAAGATTATGCTGATGTGGCGCTGATGTGGCGCGCTTTTGGGAGATGAAATATCCCCATTGTTGCGTATGGTCTAAGAAGAAAACCCATACCTTTTGAGATTGATCATTTATAAAAGTCACGAATTAGTATTTCCCTCCAATCGATGAAACAATTGTTGGTCCCCCAACATCAGAGTAAACGAGCTCTAATCTTTCTTTCTATTGGGATCTGCCACTTGTTTGAAAACTAACATTTTTCTAGTTTCCAAGTATGCAATCTTCACATGTCTATATCAATTGACTGTAGACGTAGTAGCTTCCCAAACAACTGAATAATTCTCATCTTATTCTAACTCATGCGGCGAAGCCTCAGGTATATTATAAAGAGTACCACTTTTGTTTTCATGAGCAACCATAATTACTCCCAAAGAAATCTTCCAATTTTCACCATGGACGATCGTAGTGTAGCCTTCACTAGCCAACTTCCCTACTAAGATTATGTTCTTCCTTGGGCCGGGGATATGCCTAGAATCTTTCAGATCCCAGAAAGATTCATACAAATGAATCTTCAAAATACCTTTACCTATAATATTACAAGGTTATCATCACAAAGATATATATTTTTAAGGTTTCGCGGGACATATTGCTTGAAGAATTCTTTCTTTGATGTGGCGTGGAATAATGCTCCAGAGTCTAACACCCAAACCTATTTCATACTTTCTAAGGATCATATTAGGACATTCTCTCAAGCTTTAATTGTTGAGAAAACTTCTCCAAACTTGTAAAACTTGACAAAACTTCTCTGAACTCGAATCAAAACCTAACTATTTATATTTGGATATAATTAATTTTAATCACTTTAGATTTTTTTATAACTAATTTTAATTTAATATTTGTATGGCACGACTGTTTATAATTTTGATAATATTTAATTTGTAAATTAAATTGATTGTTAAAAATTTAAATAGAAAAATAAACCGATAAATAGTTTTGAATTTTTTGAACTTAAAATATTAACAAAATATCCCTTCCATACTCTAAAACTTATGGGCATCTAATATAGTTCGTAGAGGAAAGTAGAGAGAACTAGAGAGAAATAGTTTCTAGAGAGAGAAAATCAAGAAGTGCAAGTAGTTTAATACAAAAGTCAGAATATTTTTCTCAGTTCAGCCTTGACCTTTATATATAAGCGCAAGTCAGATATAACACAAATTTTTACACAAAGGGACTAATTGCATATTAGTCCTTTATCAATACATAACGCATAAAATCTCCCCCACAACTATATGATTTATCATTCAAGGCTTCATTCATTTACATTTTGATCCCCAATGTTTTATTTCCTTATTACTATCCCCTTTAGTTCTTATGAAAGTCAGTGAATGAGAACTATTTGTCATCGTAAATCTTCATTAGTGGAGAAAAATCCACTTATCTGGGATTCGAACAGCTTCCACTTACTGTCTTCGTATATTTGGAAAAATCTTGTCCTCGAATTAATGATAATTTTCTCAACGCTCAAACATTGCATTATGAAATCATTTCCTTCTAATGGTAATAAATGTTCAAAATAGAAATTGAATAGGTGATGATGATACCCTAGGATCTAGGTGTGCCACTAGGCCTATCATATGGCATGTGTCAAACTCTTATTTAAGCAACCGTTCAGAATTCTGCCCAATTGTTTTATGCACATCTTCCACTTCCCTCTCCCTCAATGTTTCCTATAAATACATCTATGTGACTCATTTTTCTTCACAATACGTTTTTAGAGAAAGAGAGAGAGTTTACTTGTTTTCTCAAATTTCTTGGCTACCTTCGTCTGAATCCTTAACCTTTAAGCTACATTTATCGTAAAACACAAATCCACCTCTAGTCTTCAAGTTCGTTTATGAGAAAGCATCCAAAACTCAAAAATCCAAAAACCAAAAAACCTAGAAATTCATCCTCCCAAAATAAACAGAAACCTCGCCTTCGATCATACGACTACTTCTGCATAGAAAAAGGGTAGATAAATATAGAGCAACTGGTCTGATAAGGAACACACCTCGGGGTTTGTCTACATAGACAATATTTTACGGTAACTTCAATCCTAATCAAACTCCTCTTGCCTTTTTAAATACTCCACTTCCTGAAAAAGGTTAATCATTTAAATCTTAAACACCGAAAACGCATCGAATTTCCCCATATCTAGTTAGATCATCACCTTAAATACCTCATACAAACTCAAGTCTTCGAATCAATCGCAAAGTAACCCAAACCACATCATCTTCAAAGAGATCAGAAAAAACTCCTCCTCTAGTTAATTCTGAGCCCCCTCGTCCACTGCGTAAAGAAACCTTTTATGTTCATACTAAAACTCAGCTTCCTCGAACCTTATCAAGGAAAACCTTCAAAGTCATAGGATGTTGTTGAGACAACTACAGAGTCTCAAAAAATCAATCAGTAACGATAATAGAGAACCAATTTTGAATCCTAACCCACCTTGACTCGTGAATATGGCATCCGAGGAGGAATTTGACTCTAAAGGCACACAATCGAACGCCAAGGCTGATACGGAAGATGATACTTCAAAGAAAATGGACTGTAAAAGATTGAAAGGTGTTTCCAAGACAAAAGCGCCTAAAGGAAGGAAAAAAGCACATGTTGAGCTCTACAAAGAACTGGTTGCCTCGGTTGGTGAAAATTTGAAACCACTCAACCCTAAATATATATTTGCACTAAAAAATATGCCATATATCTATTACTCAGAGTCTTAGGTCGTCTCTTTAAAAAATAAATAGACAATAACGACATGGGCGGAAAAAGAGTGGCGCAATGGGTTTCACTAAACTTTCTTGCCCATTAACTTTATCAACAACCACTTGTGGCGAATCACAATGGGTGCTGACTTCCCAGAAAATTCGATAGAGTTTCCAAACCCCAGGCCAGCTGTGAAGAGACTAGTAAAATCTCATGGTAAGGTGTTTCTTCCAGTTCGGAATTGATCATAGAGCCACCTTCCCTCAAAAAAGAAAGAGAAAATGATATAAAAAACAGCTAGCACATCTGGTGCTAACCCTTCAGTCATTTCGTCGTCTCAACCAAAACCGAAGAGAAAGGCGACTGATAAAAACCTCCCCACCATTAAAGAAGGAGAATAAGTTGAACCTTCCATAAAAGGAAGAAGACAGTGACCTCGAAGAAAAAGAAAAGCAAAGTTAAGACAACTCCTCAAAAAAGAGAAAAAAAATAAAGGTGTACTAACTGCTCAAGAGGTGGTGTCTTTCGATGCAGATGAGGTTGTTATGGTGGAAGATTAACAAAAAGAAAACGAAAAAGAAGGAAATCAGCAAGAAGAGACTGCCACAGACAATGATCGAGGAGATGATCACTTTGATCATAATAGCTTCATCAAATTCGATCAATCTCAAGAGCTTGTCAGAGATGAAGATCCATAGATTCAAGAAATTCAGGACCAACTACAACATTATGGTAAAAGATCTACCCTTGTTATTCCCGAGGTCTCTTTGCCTATATCTTACTCTGCTCTTATGCCTTACCCTAGCCCAGTATTCATACGTGCCGAAGCGCCATCCCAAGATGTTGCACTTGCTCTTCAACTATTTTCCAACCTTGGTGCTGCAACACAAAAATTATGTCAAGAAGTTAAATTTTCTCAAAGCCACTTGGAGAAAATGGCGAAGGAGATGGTGCGTCAAAATAAAATTACTGTTGCTGAGAAGAAAATGAGAGAAATCTTCGGTGGTATGGTGGAGAGCCAACTTTACGAATTCCAAGCTACTATATCTGAATTTATCAAATAAATTATTTTTCTCAAAAATCATCTTAGAGACGTGCACAAGAAATAAACAGAAAATCTGAATACTTCTCACAGTAATGAGATAAAAGATCTAAAGTCTAAATATGCTCGAGAGTTATCGAGTGAGAAACAAAATTATTATACTCTTCAACTTTCACAAAAACAAGAGTGAAGATGAGAATAAGAAAATTAAAAGAGGACATGAATTCTCTCAAGATTTAATTCGATGAAGAGAAAAAGCTTACTGTGACTATTGTTGAGGATGAATGTAGTAAGGAAATTTAAGCAGCCATCAACAATGCCAAAGAGCAAAAAGTTGTTAACCTTCTTTGCAATATTCATGCTTCATTCTAAAGGTTGATTTTTACAACTTCTAGGAACAAATTTCCATTGAAAATCGCCTTAGTGAAGCCTTTTCCTATGTACCTTCTTCTTCATCCGAAGAGGTGGAATGAGAGGACAGTTCTTCTGACCAAGGGAAGTCTGCCAAGGAGAATTCTGAGGACAAATAACTTTGTTTTCCCTTTTTCATTTTTTCTCTTTTTTGTATATGTCATCTAGTTGTTGTAGGATGACTTGAATATGTTAAATGCCATTTGTTTTGGTATTGAAAAGTGTTTTGTGTATTCATCGAATTTATGCAACAGTATCTTTGTTTATGTTAATATTTTCATTGTTTTTTTATCTAATAAGGTATGGTTGCTTCAAATTATTATACATAATAAAAAGTGTATTTAGAATATGTTAACACTTTTAACACAAATAGTATGGTTTAGAGGACATAATACTTCGAACATTATAGTGCATTTAAAGAACATATCACTTCGAATATGGTAGTGTGTTTAAAGAACGCAGCACTTCAAATATGGTAGTGTGTTTAAAGAACATAGCACTTCGAATATGGTAGTGCGTTTAAAGAACGTAACTTTTTAAATATGGTTGTTTCTTCGAGAAGTATATACGGCACTTCAGAATAATTACTCTTGGTCAACTTCAAAGATGACCAGTCTTTGACTAGTTACCAAAACAATTTTAAATAAGTATACTTAAACAACCGTTGGCCAAAAAATAGTTGTATTGATAGTATCAAATATTTACATAACACCTCATTAAAACCTCCTCAGGCCAACAAGTTAAGAAAGAGTGTGCCAATTATTCAAAAAGATAAAAAATTTAAAAGAGATAGTTACTCACAATATAATTTTAGATGTTGTATATTCCAAGGATGTTGAAGCATCTTCCCCTGCTCGTCACAAAGGCGATAAGAACCTGGCTTTATTTCTTCCAAAACCATAAAGGGACCCTCCCAGTTTGGGGTCATCTTGTCGAGGCTCTTTTCCTGAGTATGGAGGAATAGTTTCCTTAGAACTTTATCACCAAACTTGAAATCCATCTTCACCTTCGAATCATATCTACTCCTCATAAGATTATGATAATGAATCATATTCAGATGAACTCTAACTCTTTTTTCCTCAATCCAGTCCAAATCTACTCTTTTTACTTCGTTATTCAAGTCCTCAAAATAATGCACTACTCTATAAGAAGGGAATATAAGTTCTCCAGGAGTAACAACATCCATCCCATAAGCTAAGCCAAAATGAGTTTCTTTATTAGCCTCTTTAGGAGTTGTTCGATAAGCCCATAACACCCATGCAAATAGTTAGGCTATCTCCCTACATACCATATCAAATTATTCTTTAATTCTTCTAAAATATATCTATTTATCACCTCTACCTGACCATTTTCTTGTGGATGAAAAGGTGTAGAAACAAATTGTGTTATTCCCCTCGAAGCACAAAGAAGTCATTTATCTGTTGTTAAATTGAGAACCGTTATCTGTGGTAATTGTTCGAGGCACCCCAAAACAACAACATATAGTATTTACAATTAACTTAATTACATCCTTGGCTTTTGTTTCAGATAATTATTCAGCCTTTGCCCACTTCGTAAAATACTTCACGGTCATAATAATCATTTGGCGTTCTCCAGAAGCCATTGGTAATGGTCTCACTAAATCTATTCCTCATCTGTCAAAATGGACGGCTTCAGTAATAGATATGAGTGGAATTGATGGTTTATAAATAGAATTTCCGAAACGTTGACAAGTATCACAATTTCAAACTAAATTCTTAGCATCGTTCATAATCGAAGGCTAATAATACCCTGCCAGCAAAAATCGACGCGCCAATGCCTTGAACCCACAATGTGCTGAATACTCTCCATCATGTAACTTTGAGAGAATTTCTTATGACTTCTATTTGTTCAAGCAACACAATAATGGCCTACTCAACGCCTTTTTGTATAAAAAAACCTATCTACCACAATATAAACACATGATTTACCTTTCAACTTTTTAGCCAGTTGCATACCTTAAAGCAATGTTCATATTAACAAGAAATTCATAATATATGTTCTCTAATTGCTTCGAATTACATAAGGTGTAACAAAAAATTCTTCTACATATTTACACAGCTCAAAGCAGGTTAAAATCGAAGGACTTTCTTGTAATAAAATTCAAGGGTATTATTCTGTGCAGGCCACGGTTGTCAAAGAATCAACAAGTATATTGTCTGCTTGGCTAGTATGCTCCACAGTAACATGATCGAATAGAAGAGTCAAATTACGAAGCCCGCGAAGATATAATATAAAATGGTCTTTTTTGGTTTCGGAAACATGAACCACCTGATTTGCTACTAATTGGGAATCTGTTTCTAAACGCACTGAAGTTGCCCCATAAATGTTCGCAAGCCTTAAACCAGCCAATGAAACTTCATATTCAGCTTCATTATTCGATGCATGAAAGAAAAATTTAATGGATTGAAACATTGTTTCCCGAGATGGAGCAATTAGTTGAACTCCATCACTGCATCCTAAAATGCTAGAGCCCCCATCAGTTCGAACTATCCACATCGAACCGCTTGGCAAGACATCATTGTTCATATCTTCGTATGATCTAACTTGAATGGAATTCAACAAGAAAATATCCTAAGGCTTGGGCCTTGATTTCTGTCCAAGGTGAAAATATGATATCAAAATCTCACAACTCAACTGACCATTTGGTCATCCTCTTAAAAATATCTGGGCGTTGTAAAACATTTTTCAGTGGGAATTAAGTTTGAACCTGAATAGTGTGAGCTTGAAAATATGGGTGCATCTTCGTGGCAGCCACTACTAAATTCAAAGCTAATTTTTTGAGCTTCAATGCAACTTCATATTCAGCTTCATTGTTCAATGCATGCAAGAAAAATTTAATGGATTGAAACATTGTTTCACGAGATGAAGCAATTAGTTGAACTCCATCACTGCATCCTAAAATGCTAGAACCTCCATCAGTTCGAACTATCCACATCAAACCGCTTGGCAAAGCATTATTATCCATATCTTCATCTGATTTACTTGAATGGAATTCAACAAGAAAATATGCTAAGGTTTGGGCCTTGATTGCCGTCCAAGGTAAAAATATGATATCAAAATCTCCCAATTCTACTGACCATTTGGTCATCCTCTTAAAAATATCGGGGCGCTGTAAAACAATTTTTTAGTGGGAATTAAGTTTGAATCTCAATAGTGTGAGCTTGAAAATATAGGCGAATCGGACTGGAAGCCACTACTAAAGCCAGAGCCAATTTTTTGAGCTTCAAGTACCTTTTTTCTGGTGACACAATATACCGGTTTCGAAATTCCCAAACCTTCACTTATCAAAACATCACTTACTGCAAAATCTGATACTGCGATATAAAAAGAGAGTTGTTTCCCCACTCAGGGCTTAGACAGTATCTTTGGTAATGAGAATAATTCTTTAATGCTTAAAAATGTTGCTTCGTATTCAAAGGTCCACTCCAATTCTTTTGGTATTTGTAACACTTGGAAGAAAGGGAAACATTTGTCAGAAAATCTAGAAATAAATCTATTAAGATCTACACTTCTTTGAAGTTTGGGGTGATGTCATTGATATTAAAGCCTTTAGTTGTTCTGGGTCAGCTTCTATCCCATTTTCACAAATAACATAACCTAAAATTTTTCCTAATCGAACTCCAAAGGTACACTTCTCAATATTTAACTTTAATCTAATAGCCCTCAAATTCAAAAAATTCTCATCCAAATTTTCGAAGTATGCATCATCTGTAAAACTCTTGACCAGCATGTCATCAATATACACCTCCATGTTTCTTCCGATCTGAGAAGCGAAGGCTTTATTCATTAACCTTTAATATGTTGCTCCAAAAATTTTTAACCCAAAAGGCATAACCCTATAACAATGCAAGCCTCAATCTGTGATGAAGGTGTTACTCTCTTGATCCTTTGGATCCATTTGAATTTGATTATACCATGCAAAGACATCTATAAAAGACAAAATTTTATTTCTAGAAGTGGAATCAATTAATTGGTCTATTTGAGGAACGAGGAATGTATATTTAGAACAAGCTCAATTCAGATCTGTGAAGTTGATGCACATTCTCCATTTCTCATTCTTCTTTTTAACTACAACTGAGTTTGCTGTCCATAAAGGATATTGTAACTCCCTTATATGTCCGACTTTTATAAACAATCCACCTCAACAACGACAGCCTCTGCTTTCTCAAAAGAGAATATAATAGGTTTAACCTTCAGATTAATTGCTAGGCTATAATATATCACTTCGACTAGAATTCCCACCATATATTCCTCTATATTTTCACCCACTGTTAAAGAACCCGGGGTTTCCTTTGGACCATCAACCCATTCTTTAACATCTGAGGTTAACCCCTCCCCCCTAAATTCTATTCAACCATTTTATCACCACTTCTCAAACCTCGAATTCGAGGAGCTGGGGCATACAATTTTCTAGCAACCTTCTGATCGTTTCAGACGACCCCCACACGATCTCTTATGATATACTTCAAGAACTGGTAGACTGTGGACACAACTGTGTACATCCTCAAAAGTCAAGATTTCTCGAAAAATGGCATTATAGTTGGTTAGACAGTTTACTACCATGAATAAAACCCGAACCCTCTTTCTAAAAGGTCCGTTTCCCAAACATACCTCTCCCTCGAATTCCCCGATTACTCGTGATGTCACTCGTGTGAATCCAATTATAGTACGATCCGATTGAGAAATCCAAGGAGGATTTCACATTCTATCATAAGTTGATTTGAACAAAACATTTGTAGAGCTCCCCGTATTTATTAGTATGCGTTGGATTTTAACACCAGTTACCTCTGGTCCAATAACCACTTGATCTTCATGAGGACCTCCGGTGCCTCTCAAATCATATTCATCAAAAAGAATAAAAGGAACATCTCTCTTACCATACACCTGAGTAAAATTCCTTCTTTTTATCGGAGTAGCTACACGACTACATGATGTTTTGTAGATTTGTCGGTATTGCCAGTCACAGTGTCTCTTCCGAAAATTGTCAAAAACTCAAAATATTCACATATACTTCAAACTCGGCATTGTTTCACTAGCTCATCAATTGCCATCAAAATCAACCGATCCGGGTCTATATATAAGTATTCTGATGCAGTATCAAAATCATCAATCTTAGAATCCAGAATCATTAAATTTTATGCTTGTACATTTGAATTTGCTGCATGTAAAGTCGATGCGACAAGAGCCTTTGATGCATAGCTTTGTCCTTTCACATAGGCCAGCAAATTTCCATTCTCATCTAGATTCTGCACCTCTTTCTTTAAAAAAATATAGTCTGCAGTATCATGTCTGATGTCATTATGATACTTACAAAACTTGTTATTTTGCTCTTCTCTTGGCCTATTTATCGGAGAGAACTTCTTGAAACTCACATATCCCTTTGCCTTTTCATAGATTGTAGGAATATTTTTAGTTAAATCGATATAATAATCCGACCTTATCCACTGATTGAGCCTCAGTCTATGAAACTGGTACCCTGTTGCTTGATTTGAATACCCTCCAGTCCCAGAAGGTAAATTGTTGTTGTTCCTCGGACGCGCTGGTTGAGCCGAATTTGAAGACTGTCATTGATTGTTTGGCACATGTTCTGAGCTCTTTTGACTAGTCACAACCACTCCTCGAACTCTAGTCGATTCTTCTACCTTATTTTTTATCCTCCACCTGAGCCATCAGCGCTCCAAAAGTTAAAGCTCTTCGCTTCGTTGTTTCATTAGCTAAGTCACTTGGTAACAATCCTTGTCGGAATGCTACCATTGCTACCAACTCCTCGTAATTATCCAAACCAGCCTTGGTTAGCACAACTCGCTTAGTATAATCCTTAAGTTTCTCCCCCACTGTTTGTTTGCACTGAATTATTGTATCTCTATTTGTCGGCATCTCTTTACTTCCCACAAATTATCTTCTGAAAACTGTATAAAAATCTATGAAATTGGAAATAGACCCCTCAGAATTTTGTTGTAGCACTTTAAGGCTATTCATTTGAACGTTTCGGAAAAAGACCTACACACCAACCTATCATCAACTTCGAAATTCATCATGTAATTTTTAAACTATTCGATGTGGTCGTCAGGGTCTTGCATTCCCTCAAATTTTTCAACTTTCGAGATATAAAACTGCTTCGGAAGAAAGATAGATCTTATCTCAGTTGTCAAAGGATAATTTCTCCAGTCAACCCCTTGAACGTACTGATTATCTCATTCCCATGACAGCGTATAAATTCAAATCAGCCATTTCATTGTACTGATTCGATGTGTTCCTTTCACACCATTCAGCTTCCCTTAAACATTGTGGTATACTTTCTCTCATTGTTTTGTATTCTTTTCGTGATTTTTGAGTTCGACATTTTTCTTCTTCTGAAGATCCTCGGTACCTCTTCAACTCAGATCTTGAACTTTCCATCTCATCGTAACTGGACGTAATATACATTTGTTTGTTTTTTTTCTCTTTTCATGAAGTGTGACGTTCTTTAAATATTCAAAATGTGCTTTTTTTCTTCTCACTTTGAACTTGACGACCCGTGTAAGATTGATCAGATTGATTGTCAGTACCATTCTTTTCAACCACTTGCCTCACTTTTGATCTCAATCTAGCTGATTGAATTTCTTGTTCTCTCTGGCCATACTTCTTATTCAGAGTTGTGATTGTATCCAATAGTTGAGTCATTCACATTTTAATGTCTGATTCACTTTGTTCAGCCGAAACACACTAATCTTGCTTATCATCCCCTCCTTGCAAATCAAGCTTAAGCGTTTCACTTTTATTTCTCAGATCCATTGTCGATTAAAACAACTTTCAAAGATTGAAGAATAATAGTTAAAACGTAACAAGAAAATAAATCAAACAAAAAAAATCAAGGCACCAATTGAAATCGTCTCTAGTGGAGTCGCCAATTTGATGTGGATCTAATATAGTTCGTAAAGAAAAGTATAGAGAAATAGAGAAAAATAGTTTCCAGAGAGAAAATCAAGAAGTGATAGTTTAATCTCAAAAGTCAGAATCCTTTTCATAGTTCAGCATTGACCTTTATATATAGGCGCAAGTGAGATATAATAAAAAATTGTTACACAAATAAACTTATTGCATATTAGTCATTTATCTACACATAAAGCTTTAAACCTCTCCACAACTATATAATTTATCATACAAAGTTTTGTTTATTTACATTTTGATCCCCAATATTCTATTTCATTATAAAAACATTAATCAACATTATTCTTTCTCAATATAATAGACAAAAATCTATTTTTTAATCATACACCACCTATCAAGGAATTCCCAACTTGTGTATTTTCCGTAAGTTTAGGCTTTTTATAATGGACACGAAAAAATCCAAAAAAGAGAGTAAAAAACCAATTCAAAAACCTTGTTACAAGTGAATGGCAAAACTTAAGTGAAAATTAAGAAAAAAAACCCTATTACCTGTGGATGGCAAATGTTAAGTGAGATGTGTTAAGTTTCAACTCCTTAAGAAAAAAAACCCTATTACCTGTGGATGGCAAATGTTAAGTGAGATGTGTTAAGTTTCAACTCCTTTTATATCTTATAGTTACTTTTATATCTTCTATAACTATAAGTTTTCTATAATAAACATTCAACCTGAAAATTATTTTTAGAACATCTCGTAGGGACATCTTATATGACATATGAGAGGAGTAAGGTATGCTGTGTTTTCAACTTCTTTACCTTTCATATCTCCGTTCTTCAAAAGATACATTGTCCAATATCATTTAATGCCCTAGTTTATAACATAGGGCTTCGATTCATCAAAATTCCACCTCTTTTAAATGTTTAATCTCGTATGTGGGTTTCATAATACTATATTTTTTGAATTTTTTTATTTTGTTGGATATACGTTAATAGAAAATTGGATAACGGTATAAATTTAAACACTAAATTAAAATGATTGTTATAAAAATATATGTATATAGTATAGATAATCTAGTTTTATTCTTAAAACTGAACGCGCTTGTTATCAACTACTTTTAGAAATGTGACTTCAATATGATATAAAAATACATATAAGATAGGTTATATATATATATAGAAGTTTAATAATAAAAATTATTATAAATTTAAATATTTTTGACTAATTATAATAAAATCTCATTAAAATGTGTTATTAGTACACAATTGATACAGACTCTTAAAACAAAACTAGGGTGTTGCCGGACCAATCCGGAAATCGGCTGAAGCTAATTGACTTATAACAATATCGAATGTGAAACGTAGCAGTTTTGGTGTTTGCCTTCAAATGTACCTAAATATACCTTCAAAATATAAGTGTTTTGTACCCTTCTCGCAAGTAAGTTTGTTTATATATATATATATATATAGTGATATTTCAAACCAAACCAAAAAAGTTATAAAATCCATGTTTAGACAGATGACCATCAAACCTTTGTTATATTGCACATGTTAATATACACACCCTCCCACTTCTCTCTCACTTCTCTTCTCCCGTAATTATTTATCTATCTTATTTGGTTAAATAGAGTTTAGTAGTTAAGTAGTATTTGCTTTTACCTAATGTATAAGAAAGGGAAAATCCATGTAAGTTGTTTCAATCATAATTTTAATTCTCAAAATAATAATAATATATACTAAATGTTAATTACATGTTACACGTACTTTATAATTTATTATATTTTAACTAAATAATTTTTAATAATATAAGTGTATGATGTTTATTATTTGGATATTAATGGATATAAAATTATATATATTATAATAAAATTATTGGTGAATTTTTTTTAATAATATACCTAATAAAATAGGCATTTAAATTTTTATTTTCTTTTAGCAATAAATGAAGTATTTTATATTGCCCCAAAACTTCTGTTTGTCTACAATAGTCAAGGTATTCAAAAATGTTGAATACACAACTTCAAAGTTAAAATCTTTCGATACCGTGAGCTTCAATTTCAAAGTACAACAACATTTTTGCACCATGTTCATCAAGAATCTTCCATGGAAGTACGTTCCTTTAATATCATCTCTAAACGGATAATCATTTAAAAGTATTATTAAAGCCCAATGTTTAACTAAAAAAAATCTGTGATCAAATCCAAATCAAACCGCGAAAAAATCGTCCATATAATATTGACTATATTAAATCCACAACCTATTCAAACTCGTCCATACAAATGAGACTATATTAAACCCACAACATATTCAAACGTCTATATAATATAGACTATATTAATCCCACAACGTGAAACCATGAATGTGGACCACCTGGAGCCTTCAAAAAGGCATTTAAATTGAGTTTAATAATTAAAAAAAATTATACGTCTCATTCCTCAGAAAAGAAAGCCCTAAAATTTCATCACAAATATTTAAAAAAGATTCAACATTAAAAGTCGAGATTTATATCTTAGAAAAAAAACTAGCATACAAACATTCAACACCCGACATTATTAAATAAAATTGCAATAAATCAAAGAATGCTGTACTAAAAACATAATATAACAAAATCAACTACTTTCAATAAATTGATGAATAATGGAAAATGGAATATGAAAATTAATAAAAATTATGGTACATAAAATTATGTACTTTAGAATTTTTTTAAAGATATTAAGCTAATGTATTTTGGACTTATAAATATAAATTGTTTTTGGATTTATCCAGGATAAGATAACATGGTAATTTTTTCAATGAATAACCAAATAACCCCTGGTTCGTGCAAAAAGGTGAGAACTCTATGTAAATATAAATTTATTGTGAAATCTTCCGCTCCTAGTACTAAGGTAAAAAAAGTGAAGTTTAACAGTAAATTATGAAAGCTGAAAAGGAAAAGATGAGGAAAAACAAAAGTAAAAAACAAACAACATAGTAGATATACTAATATATATATATATATATATATATATATATATATATATATATATATATATATATATATATTCTTACATTCTTTTTATAATAATAAAAAGAAAACCTCGTCTCGATTAACTTTCTAGACTAATATGTAATATGTAGTCTCTAAACAAAAGACCTAATTTTTATATTATTAAAGTTATTCATCATTAGGATTCACTCGAACCCCAAAATCCTCATCCTATGGAGTGTCTTACTTTTCAGGTTATCTGTGTTTAGAACTATGGTTGCGTGTTTGAGATTAGGAAAAATAATGTTATCATTATAATTTTCATGATAATGGTTCGTCGGCTTAATAGTACATCAATATTATACATGAGAATATAAAACAAATATATCATTTTATAATAGAATAAAATATGTTCAATACTACGTCAGAATTTTAAATAAAATATGACAAGATCTGTTAGGTTTCTATATAATAGTTGTCTATTGTTTTTTTTATATTCTTTTATTAAAATATTAGATCGTTTCCTTCTCAATTTTAGAAGTTGTTTTGTGGTTTTTATTCAGATTCTTAAATTTTTTATGGGCCTTTGAACAAATCATACCCCCTTATATTAATATATTGTTTTGTTTTCAAAAAAAACTTACATATCTTAAAAATAAATAGAGAAATTTATCTTTTTCAAAAAGGTAAGATTTGTGTTATTATCCAGTATATATTGTATAGATACATTGTTTTTATTGATTCCGAACAAGTCTTATAATCAAGTTTAAGATAAAATTCAAAGTTCAATTTATCAAAAAATTACTATTCTTATAGTTTATAATTTTCAACACTAAAATCTTATAATTTCCCCGCTCTTGTTTTCATAAAATCTCTGAATTCAAAAATTTATTAATCGAAAAATGAATGCCATGCTCAGTTGATAATTAGACTAATAATAAACGTTCTAATGATTGACTCACATTTTATTTCAAAATCAAACCTAAATTGCAAAATTTTAAAAGAAAACAAGATTTTATAAAACCTTTTACTCATAAGATTTTATGAGTAAAAGGTTTTATAAAATCAAAAGTGTTTAAAAATGTATTAGAAATAGTTACACCTTGATAGGTTCTAAAATTCAATACCAGTAGTTAAACTTTCTGAAAATGTATTTTAAACTTTTAACTCGATAAAGATGAGTGAAACCTTAATCCAACAAAAATGTGTTGGGGTATTTGTGAAGATGAGTGCAACACTTATGTTAGGTCGTACAATAATCAAGAAACCCTCCACCATACATGAAATAATATTATGCAAGTGGTGAGCGCCTCTATATAAATTCACACCCAAATCTCTCTCGGTCTGAATTTCAAATCTAGTGGAACTTGAGCCTTCGTGGAGTTACCTTGTTGATCATGGCAGAAGTAGATCCAGCTTTAGCTTTCCTTTAAGGATGTTGAGCTTATCATCTTCAATTGTTTTTTTCTTTTATCGTTTTATTATATTGTTAAATAATTTTTATATTATATTATGGCTCTTTAACTTTATTTGGTAACATGTATAGCAATATCGCACAAACCAAATGGAACCTTTTATACACAAACCAAATAAAATCGTGTGGTTGCATGGTAAGCTTGGTGTGATTATTCCACTATGT
Organism: Limnanthes douglasii subsp. nivea; assembly: GCA_036936605.1. NCBI lineage: Eukaryota > Viridiplantae > Streptophyta > Magnoliopsida > Brassicales > Limnanthaceae > Limnanthes > Limnanthes douglasii. The sequence continues at coordinate 358,722,571 of JAUPFV010000001.1, forward strand.
GTCGGTATCAGATTGTGCAGTCAGATTTGGTTTCAAGGCAACCAATAATGAGGCAGAGTATGAGGCAGCATTGACGGGTTTGCGATTGGCTCGCATATGTGGGGCCAGAAAGATTAAATTGATTAATGATTCATAGTTAGTGATAAATCAAGCTTTGGGCGAGTCTGAGGCAAGAAAAGATAAACTGATCTAGTACTTAAAAGCGTTAAAAGATTTGGTTGCTGAATTTGATGGGGTTCAATAAGAGCATGTTCGAAGGGAGGCAACTGTTGTCCCTGATTCTTTGGCTACAGCTTCACGATCAGAGGATTACCCATGGGTCTTGCTTCAGGACCACCCTTCGGTTATGGCCGGTACAGAGCATTCAATGAACATTAAAGAAGTAAGCAACGTAATCACGAATAATTGGAGGTCAGAAATCGTAGACTTCTTGGAAAAAGATAGTTTACCCACAGAAAATTCTGAGGTTAGGAGGGTCAGGTTTAAGTCTCACGGTTATATCATGTTCGAAGGAGTTTTATATAAGAACTCATTGAGCACACAATTACTGAGGTGTTTGGCCAAAGACGAGTCGCAGTGTGTCCTGTCAGAATTTCACGATGGGGAAGGTTCGACCCATTGTGGATATAAGGCATTAATCCGACGAGTGTTTTTGGCTGGTTATTATTGGCCGACTATCTCTTCTAATGCGAAAGATTTGGTAAAGCGGTGTGATATGTGTCAGCGCTATGCAAACACAATACATAAGCCTGTGGTATTCTTGGAGAGTTGAAGCAGTCCCATTTGATAGGTAGGGCATTGACTTAGTCGGGCCCCTACCAATGGCGTCTGGTGGAAGACAGACTATAATCGTAGCAGTAGATTATTATTCTAAGTGGGTGGAAGCGGAACCTCTAGCAGGGACAAAAGCAAAAGATGTTATCAAGTTCGTTGTCTCGAATATTTGATGTCGTTTTGGGGTACCGACATAAATCACAACGGATAATAGGCCTCAATTCGATAACAAAGTGTTTAAAATCTTTTGCCTTTCCAGGGGTATACGACAATGTTTTTCCGCCCCATTCCATCCCCAGGCTAACGGTCAGGTGGAAGTGACCAATCGAACAATTTTGGATGGGTTGAAAAAGAATTTGGAAGGCAAGGCTGGAAAATGACCCGATTATTTACAAGAAATATTATGGCATCTCCTTTTGCTTTAGTTTATGGTATGGATGCAATTGTCCCTTCGGAGATTTTTTCCCATCATATCGTGTGGCATCTTATACAGAAAATTTGAATGATCAAAGCAGAGCCTTGGAATTAGATTTGGTTGAAGAGAAAAGAGGACGCGCACAGTTGAAGTCGGCATTATCAAACGTTAATGAGGAGTAGGTATGCTTCTAAAGCAAAGCAAAGAGATTTCAAGGTGGGGGACAAAGTATTACGCAAAGTTTTTCTGCATACTATGGACAAGACTCTTGGAAAGTTGGGCCAAATTTGGATGGGCCTTATGAAGTAACGGAGAAAGTAAAGCAGGGAATGTATAGATTAAAAGACAAGGAAGGGCGATGTCTTAGACATCCATGGAATATCGAACACTTAAAATTGTATCTCGAAAGAGGAAGAAGTTAGCATGTAATATTTTTTTTTCGTGTATTTTCAGATTTCCAAAAATAGCGAGGTCATACTCTTTCCTACCCTGTTAGGCATATGAAGGTTTTAACGAGGTGCCACTATGAGCTAATTAATACAACTGAATTTTTTGCCTCGAACTATTCTTTTGGAGACCATATTTTGTGCCTCGAACTATTCTTTCCGAGACAATATCTTGTGCCTCAGATTATTCTTTGAGAAACAATATTTTTTGCCTCACATAATTCTTTTTGTGACAAAATTTTTTGGTGCCTCGAATTATTTTTTCTAAGCTAGCCTTAGCGCAGCATATAAAGAATATTACGATGCAAATCGGTACAAAGCAACCATTCAACGCAAGTTGGCACATATTTTTTCATATGAAAAATGTGAGGAGGATTTATATAATGAATATTACTATGCAAATCGATTGTCATTTCAACGAAGTGGCATACACAAAAATTCGAGGAGGATACTCATCGGAGAAAATCATATGGGTTACAAAAATTCCTTTACAAGGACTTATACACAAAAATTTCCAAACAGACTTAACATTTTTTAACTAATCAGAATTTCCCGATGAGTCACTCTCCTCCGAATCGGATGCTTCACTATCACTCACCACAATGTTCAGAGGGTGAAGGTCGGGGGAGACATGCTTCCAAAAACTTTATAAGTCATATTTGGGGTGTTCTGCATGAATTTGGGTGATCAACCCTGCTCGGAAGGTAGCATCTTGAGCGTTGAGGTTGTCTGTACACTTAGCCGCATAGGAATTCTCGGTTTTTTTATTTCTCCTCCTCAACTTCCTTAGAAAAATCTTCAATTCTTTTCACCAACTTTTTTTTGTCCTCCGTAACTTTCTCGTAATCATCACAACAATATTTAAATCCTTTGCATGCTAGTTGGTGAGCTTTTTGGAGTTCTGTCAAAAGTTTTTCTTGAGCCCCCGTTTTCTTTTGGTCGAGGTCTCTCTCTTCCTAGCAGCATATTTCGAGCATAATGACATAATTCTCAAAGGCAGACAGTTTTTCATAAAGTGTATATGCTTGACTCTCCACAATGGCGTGTTGTTTCTTTGCCTCTTCAAGTTGCGAGGAGACCAGAGATGCCTTGAACTTGTAATGATTTTTTCGGTCTTCTAGATGCTGCATTCTTTTTCCCATGCTAACAGACGTGTAAAGAAGGCTGCGAAGACTTAGTGAGAATTCATCATCAGAGGAACTTCGAAGGAGGTGGAGGGTGAGCCTAGTGTTGTGGGGTCAAAATCCGATGACTCACCCGTTAGAATATTAAGATCAATATGTTGAGGAGGATCGCTTCGAGGAATTGGGAGTGGTGCCAATGTGGGGGTATTTTCTATTGGGGAGGGACTTGAAGCCTGGTTCAAAGGAGAACTGAGTGTCTGACTTGAATTTTCTCTTGTTTCTTTTTTCGGGTTCACTTGATATCTCCTGGGGCTCAGTGCCTTGGGAAGTTTCTTGGACGTCATCTTGAGTTTTGCCGTCTTCGGATAATTCTTGGATGGGCTCCAAGACAACTTTTTTCTTGTTTTCTTTTGTCTTGGTATCTTTCTTCTTGCAAGGGTGTACAAATTTCTTTGGAGGGGAGATTGAACTAGGTGCCACAGTGTTGGCCGATGAGGATGGCTCTTCATTGGTAACTAACCTTTCAGTGTCTGACTAAAGGTCGTTTGTGGAGGGGTCATTAGTTCTTTCACGGTCAATCGGTCAAGGGGGTTTAACCTCCAGAGTCGACTCATGGCCAAGTTGTTATTCATAAAGCATAAGCGGAATCTGTTTTCCCAATGCTCTTTGGCCCACTCGCTAAGTTTGGTGAAGATGGTGGTGGCACTCTCCACATAGTCTGCGTATGGTTTCGAGATACCAGTCATAGCTACAAAGACCTTAAGTTAGTACACCATTATCCGAGGAGGCAAAGTAAATAAATAAAAGTTAGTGGACTTACATTTGTTGGTCCACAAGAGGGATAGCTTGTGTGGATTCGAAGGAGTTGACTCTGACCCTGTCTCCTAATGACCTGAAAAGTAGACGAATTGCTGCTTCCATTTCTTATCAGCTTCTAGTAAGTCCTTTAAAACTTTTTGTCTTCGGCCAAAAGTCAATGAGTAAAAGGAGAAAAACGGATTCCTTGCTAAGCCAGATAGTCCGATGAGCTCTTCCAAGGAAAATTCGTTGCCTGAAATCCTCGAAGCCATGATGTGTGCCATAAGTGTCAACCACATATTTGGACCGGCTTGCAAAGGACAGAGGTCAATCTTGACAAAATATTCAATAAAAAATGGGTCTAAAGGAAATCTTAACCCCCAGTTCATAATTTCAGTATAAACAACTAACTCATTATCCCTCACTGATAAAGGACTCTCACCTTCCGAGGGGAACCTAATGTCAATATACGAAGGAATGCTCCACCGGGTCCTCAGCATAGTTTCCTCTGAATGCAAAAAGTACTTATAAGATATGTTGTACAACGCAACTATATGCTTGTTCTCGATTCCTCGAATATTGTTGCTTGCGATGGCATCAAGTTCCAAGCGTGATGTCTCCTTTCGATTTGGGGGCAATCCGACGAGCTTGCCATTCGGACATTGTTGGAGGAGCGGTAATCCTTTGAGTAGACGACTCTGAGGGAATCTCGATGACCTTTCTCTGTTCTACAATAGGAATCGATTGAGTCGATGGCTCAGGATTATCCGAGGAGATTGCTTTTCCTTTGCCAGCCAAGGATTTGTTTCTCATTTCTTGCACATTGTCTTCGTTAATGGTGGTTCTTCCTGGAGAGAATCGAGGGCTCCCGGTTGCCGTTATTAAAGGGGTGGCTGGAAGGCTCGACCAGAATTGTTGGTCTTCGAATGAGAGTTATCAACCACTAAAGTCAAAGGGGGTTCTGGGGTTTCCGAAGGAGTCCCTTTGGCACGTTTGTGCTCCTGCGAATTCTTTTTATCCTTATGGTGTCTTTTCCTCTTCCCAGACGAGTGCTTGTGATGTTTATCTTTACCCATGAGTTTGAGGGGGCTGAGATTGGAAATTTGCCTTTGTTGTGATATTTCGAGGGGTATGATGACAACAGAGTTTTCTGGTGGACGCCACAAACCGTAGAACGTAGTGACAGCAGGTTGGGGTTGAGGCTCAACGTATTCACCAGCAGTAATTCTCTCTTCGAATGTTTTACTAATTAGAAGCCACTCTGGAATCCGACGAGGTTTATAAGCCAGCATTCTATCTCTAGAAATTTTAGGGTGGAAAGTTTGGAATATCAATGAAGGGGATCAGTATTTATAGAGGAAGATGGGCTTTTAGGGTAATTTAGGCCTGGGGACATTTTCCTTTTTTTGCCTAGGGGCATTACAGGTAACATATGTGCAAGTTTGTTTATTCAAAAAACGAGGGAGAAGATGCAGATGCAATCCAATGATGTAACGTATTGGGAACAAAGAAAACATCTATAAAATGATTTGGTGACAAGGAATTACGAATGATGACGTCATGAAAAAAGTGGAAATTTGTAAAGGTATGCCAGTTCGCACTAATAATTTCGATGAGTCAAATCCTTGCTATTTATTAGCCTAATATGAGAGGCTATATAATGTTGAGACGATCAATTCCGATGCGAGTTTTGGTTCAAGCTTTGCTAAGAAATTGCAAGGATTGGGGAGCTATAATGGAGTGGTATAGCATGAGGTATTTTTTCGACGAGATATTATTCGAGGAGACATTTGTTGAAAACGTATTTTTCGAAAAGACATTTCTTGATGAGGTATTTTTCGAAGATATGTTTTTCGAAGAGACATTTAATGAAGAAGTATTTTTCGAGAAGACATTTTTTGAAGAGATATTCTAAGAGGTAAGTTGTTATATTCGAAGAGGAAAGCTGTTAAAAAAGAGAGGCTAGTCGAAGAAGTATTATTCGAGGGCATTTTCAAGGAGATTTGAAACAAACAAGACGAAATTTGGAGATGTATTTACAGTCCCAGTAAAAATATTTTTACTAGGATTAGGGGGCTACTGATGAGGGAGAATAAAAGATGTGGGGGGCAATTGTAAGGAAGTATTTTTATTGGTGGAGTATTGTAAAAATAACAGCAGAAGTAGTTAGTAAGAATAAGTGAGAAAATATGGTGACTAAATGTGTAATAAGATAGGAATTAAAGTGTGTGGGGCCCATTATTGTACTATAAAAGGACTATACACTAGTGGAGAATCTTTTGGATTATAATAATATTACTTTCTCTCTCTACTTAGTCTAGCTTTCACTTTCTCTCTCTAAAAAGGCTCATTAACAGAGAACTTAATACTATTTCGACACTAAAATATTTTCGTAACACAAAATTACCCTAAAGTTATTTCTGAATTCTTTAAAAACAACATGATACTATGTTTGGGAACATACTTGCTAACGAACAGACGAGATCCTTGAGCTTTTTTTTGCACATCCTAAAAACATCGATTTCTTGCGCACTTTTCCTCAAGTTCTTATAATGGATAGCACGTATAAGACTACATGGTATAAGATGCCTTTGCTATAAATAATTGGCCAAACTTTGACGAAGAAGACGTTTTGGTTATTGCTTTAAATAGACCCAAGAGTGTTCTGAAGCATTTGTACGAATTAAAGAGTATCTATCCTCCCCGAAAATCTTGACAAAGCCTAGTCCGGAGGATAAATTTTTAATCTACATAACAATATCAGATTATACTATGAGTGTCGTATTGATTCCAGAGGTAGATAATTACACACAGCTGGTGTATTATGTTAGTAAAATTCTTTTGGACAAACAAAATATATATTTGAAGTTGGAAAATATAGCCCTTGCTTTGGTTATTGCTGCTTGAAAAATGAGACATTACTTGTAGGCTCACTTCATTATTGTTCAAACATCTTTTTCGCTGAAGAGCATGTTGCAAAGACCTAGTGTGTCGGGCAGAATGACTTAATCGTGTATTGAATTATGTGATTTTTATATTGATTTTGAGTCCTGAACTACAATCAAAGCACAAGCTTTAACATGTGTTTTAGTCAAATTTTATTCCGATCGGCTATATATAAAAGTAGATGAAGAAAATTCAGAGGTGGAATGGACAATTCAAACATACGGAGGAGCTTGTGCACTGGGATGTAAGGCAGGGTCCAGTTGGTTTCTCCAGATATAATGGAAATTTATTAAGCTATATGCGTCGGGTTTCGAACATCAAATAATGAGGTAGAGTACGAAAATGCTTTGGAAGAGTTAAGAGTTGCTCAAATTTGTTGACCAAAAAGGTTAGGCTAGTGAACTATTCACAATTTCTTATAAATCACCCGTCCGGCTAGTTTGAGGCTAGAAAAGATCACTTAGTGAAGTACTTGAGAGCGTTAAAGGCCTAGCAGTTGTCTTAAAAACATCAAATATTAACATGTTCATATGACTAATAATTTCCTGGCAGATTCTTTGGCTATTGTCGCATATTCTGAAAAGCATCATATGGATTCTTACACAAGAAATTCCTTCGATAACAAAGGCATCTAAACGAGTTGAATGAGCATTTGATGTTTTCCAAATTTCTACAAGTATTGAAAAATATTGGAGGTACGAAATTAAATAATTATTAGTTAATGATTTTGCTAATCGATAAAGCAATGTCAAAGAAAATATGCTTCAACCCACATGGTTATGTGGTTGTTTGGGATATTTTGTATACAACATCTTTTAGCAGGCCTTTGTTTCGATGCCTTTGGATAGATTAGTAAAATATGATATTATTGGCAGGATATTATTGGCCCACAATCGCCCTCGATGCCAAAGATTTGATAACGCCATCCATGTACCTGGACTACCTCTTGAATCGATATATGAATCACTACTTTTTAATCGATGAGTTATTGACTTGGTCGGACCTTTACCGATGACATATGGGGGATGACAAACAATAATAGTTGCAGTAGACTATTTTTCTAAGTGGGTGGAAGCTGAACCATTGGCAGGAACAAAAGCCAAAGATGTGATCAAGTTTATTTTTTCCAATATTTGTTGTCGCTTCAGTGTTCCGAGGAGAATGGTAATGGATAATGGACCACAGTTCGACAATAAAGACATGAGGGCTTTCTGTTATTCTAGAGGAATATGAAAATAATTCGTGGTACCTTTTAATACGCAAGGAAACGACCAACTCAAAGTGACTAATTGGAATATTTTTGAGGGGCTCAAAAAGAACTTGGAATGTAAGGCTGGAAAGTGGCCAGATTACTTACAAGAAGCTCTATGGGCATATCAAACCACCCTTCAAACAACAACTCAAAAGTCTCCATTTGTACTAGTCTAGGGATGGATGTTGTGGTACCATCCGGAGCATATTTCCCCTTGTATTGAGTTAGTGAATATTTCGAGGAGGGTAATAAAAAAAAATAAAGCGTGCAGAGTTATACTTAATCGAAGAAAAAAGAAGGCAAGCGCAATTAAATTCTTTGCGTTACCAATCTTTAATGAGAAGCAAGTACCCTCTATAGTTAGACGTTGAGAATTCAAGATAGGTGATAGGATGCTAAGAAAATTATTCTTTGCATACGAAAGAAAAATGGCTTGGTAAGTTGGGACCTAATTGGGAGGGCCGTTCAAAGTAATTTTTGGTTTGGCAGTACCCTTCAAATATCATTTTGATGAGTGTATTCTTCTAATTATTCACCTCAACAAAAGGTTCTCGCTTATCATCAGATGTATCATGCTCCAACTTTAACTGATCCTCTACCATATCGAGTTGTTTAAGACTCGTATGCAACAATGTTTATGTAATGGACGAGTTCTTAATCCAACTTTTTTTTAATCTCGGACCTCCTCCTTAGAGCCTCGTTTTTATAACTATTTTTTCAAACCTTCAATGTTTTGGACTTCTTTTCAAGAAGTATTGCTGGATGACGTAGTCTATGAAGTTCGAGAGCAAGGAAGTCATCGGTGTAAATATCAGACTGCTTCGATTGAGAGCTCGCCTTGAAGTTTTCAGGAACTTGGGTATTGTCTCATTGACCTTCTTATATCATTCTACCATTATAACTCTTGAGAAGTACTCCGTGATCATGTCTCCTTCTTTCATCTCAAGTATTTTGAAGTTTCTTCTCAGTCTCTGGAGTTGAGCGCTTTGAACTGGTTTATTTACCTGATATTTTATCTTCGTCGACATCTAGATATCATTTGATGTCTTGTTCTTTGAAATCGTTTTGATTATTGTCTTATCCAACGATACAAACAAGTAATTTTTTACCTTCAGATCCTTAAGTTTCATATCTACTATTTTATTCTTCTATTTCCGTTGCGTTATCAGTTTGGTATCAGAGCCGAGCAATTCCTGTTATGCAGATACATGAATAATGAACTGGGTACCTCTTGATTTGAGGAGTAGAATAGAAAACAATATATTCCATTATACTTGCACAATTGGAGGAAGAATTTAAAAGTTTGTAATTGATTCAGATAGCTATGAGAATCTGATTTCAGAGGAGCCTGTTTAGAAATTTGCATTAAAGACTGAAGCTCTTCTATACCCATACATACGGTCAAGACTGATAGAGTACACTGATGTAACAGTTTCTAAACGCTGTCAAATTTCATTTTATGTTGGTAATTATAAAGATACAGCATGGTGGGACATAGTTCTTATGGACGTTTCCAATCTAGTTTTAGGATGTCCATGGCGTTTTAAGAGGGATTCTACTTATGATGGTAAAATGAATCGATACAGTTTTGTGAAAGATGGTTGAAAGTTTATATTGGTGTCATCTAGAGTAATGTCTCCAAAACCACCACCAGTTAAAGAGGTTCATGCTCATACTACATCAGCTACCAATCTTAGTTTTGATGCTCAAACTGTATCTGAGCCCGTGTTTGACAAGCCAATCTATGATAAAAATATTTTTAAGACAAAATGCTAATATGTATATTAACGATATACTAGTGAAAAATACAAGGGATGAGGACCACTTTACATATTTGGAATAAACATTTCCCAACTTAGAGAAGATAAACTTGAAGCTAAATCCATAGTAGTATACATTCGGGATGCGGTTCCAAAAATTTCTTGGGTACATACTTAGTGAACAAGGGATAGAAGCTGACCTGGTAGAGCTAAATACTTTGAGTACTATGGACTCGCCTTAAATAATCAAAGAACTATAAATTCAGACAGGTAGGCTGGCAGCCTTGAACAAATTCATATAAATGTGCCATATTTTTCCAAGTGTTGTGAAAAACAAATTGCTTTAAATAGACCCAAGAGTGTTCTGAAGCATTTGTACGAATTAAAGAGTATCTATCCTCCCCGAAAATCTTGACAAAGCCTAGTCCGGAGGATAAATTTTTAATCTACATAACAATATCAGATTATACTATGAGTGTCGTATTGATTCCAGAGGTAGATAATTACACGCAGCTGGTGTATTATGTTAGTAAAAGTCTTTTGGACACACAAAATAGATATTTGAAGTTGGAAAATATAGCCCTTGCTTTGGTTATTGCTGCTTGAAAAATGAGACATTACTTGTAGGCTCACTTCATTATTGTTCAAACATCTTTTTCGCTGAAGAGCATGTTGCAAAGACCTAGTGTGTCGGGCAGAATGACTTAATCGTGTATTGAATTATGTGATTTTTATATTGATTTTGAGTCCTGAACTACAATCAAAGCACAAGCTTTAACATGTGTTTTAGTCAAATTTTATTCCGATCGGCTATATATAAAAGTAGATGAAGAAAATTCAGAGGTGGAATGGACAATTCAAACATACGGAGGAGCTTGTGCATTGGGATGTAAGGCAGGGTCCAGTTGGTTTCTCCAGATGTAATGGAAATTTATTAAGCTACATGCTTCGGGTTTCGAACATCAAATAATGAGGTAGAGTACGAAAATGCTTTGGAAGAGTTAAGACTTGCTCAAATTTGTGGACCTAAAAAGGTTAGGCTAGTGAACTATTCACAATTTCTTATAAATCACCTGTCCGGCTAGTTTGAGGCTAGAAAAGATCACTTAGTGAAGTATTTGAGAGCGTTAAAGGCCTAGCAGTTGTCTTAAAAACATCAAATATTAACATGTTCATATGACTGATAATTTCCTGGCAGATTCTTTGGCTATTGTCGCATATTCTGAAGAGCATCATATGGATTCTTACACAAGAAATTCCTTCGATAACAAAGGCATCTGAACGAGTTGAATGAGCATTTGATGGTTTCCAAATTTCGACAAGCATTGAAAAATATTGTAGGTACGAAATTAAATAATTATTAGTTAATGATTTTGCTAATCGATAAAGCAATGTCAAAGAAAATATGCTTCAACCCACATGGTTATGTGGTTGTTTGGGATATTTTGTATAAAACATCTTTTAGCAGGCCTTTGTTTCGATTCCTTTGGAAAGATTAATAAAATATGATATTATTGGCAGGATATTATTGGCCCACAATCGCCCTCGATGCCAAAGATTTGATAACGCCATCCATGTACCTGGACTACCTCTTGAATCGATATATGAAGCACTACTTTTTAATCGATGGGTTATTGACTTGGTCGGACCTTTACCGATGACATATGGGGGATTACAAACAATAATAGTTGCAGTATACTATTTTTCTAAGTGGGTGGAAGCTGAACCATTGGCAGGAACAAAAGCCAAAGATGTGATCAAGTTTATTTTTTCCAATATTTGTTGTCGCTTCAGTGTTCCGAGGAGAATGGTAATGGATAATGGACCACGGTTCGACAATAAAGACATGAGGGCTTTCTGTTATTCTAGAGGAATATGAAAATAATTCGTGGTACCTTTTAATACGCAAGGAAACGACCAACTCAAAGTGACTAATTGGAATATTTTTGAGGGGCTCAAAAAGAACTTGGAATGTAAGGCTGGAAAGTGTCCAGATTACTTACAAGAAGCTTTATGGGCATATCAAACCACCCTTCAAACAACAACTCAAAAGTCTCCATTTGTACTAGTCTAGGGATGGATGTTGTGGTACCATCCGGAGCATATTTCCCCTTGTATCTAGTTAGTGAATATTTCGAGGAGGGTAATAAAAAAAAATAAAGCGTGCAGAGTTATACTTAATCGAAGAAAAAAGAAGGCAAGCGCAATTAAATTCTTTGCGTTACCAATCTTTAATGAGAAGCAAGTACCCTCTATAGTTAGACATTGAGAATTCAAGATAGGTGATAGGATGCTAAGAAAATTATTCTTTGCATACGAAAGAAAAATGGCTTGGTAAGTTGGGACCTAATTGGGAGGGCCGTACATAGTAATTGAAAAATTGTAATCGGGGATGTATTGGCTAAGATAATTATGGAAGAGGTATTCGTCACCCGTGTAATATGACCATCTTAAGTTGTATTTGGTATGAATATAAATTTTTTTATGTAGGTTTAAACGTGTGTAAAGATCGGTGGCATACTCTATTCTACCCTGGTGGCGCACGAAGGTTTTAACGAGGTGTCCTTATCATCGATATATATATATATATATATATATATATATATATATATATATATATATATATTTCATTTTCAAATAATTCTTACAATCGTTTATTTTTGGAATAGAAGGGTCTTCCAACAAATATTGGTCAATAATTTTTTTTATTGTTTTGGACCGTAAGGGTCTTCCAATTAATGTTGATCAACAATATTTTAATTTTGGACAGGAAGGGTCTTCCAATGAATGTTGGTCAATAAGTTTTTATTTTTTTTACCCGAAGGGTCTTCCAACGAATGTTGAGTGAGTCTCCCAACTAAATTTAATCATTAATCTAGTAAAAGTTGGTTGATAATAGTCATGTATTTCTTATCCGATATTTAAAAATTGGTTAAAGCAAAACTATACGAATAAAATAAGTTATATTGATAAAATAAGCAAAAAATAAATTCTAACTAAGTACTCCTTACCGCAAAAGGGCACTATTATATCCATCTTCTGACGAGGCAGACAAAGAAGTTTCTGACTCCTTGGAATTTTCAGGTGATTCTTCATATTCCCAAGAAATGCCCTCCCAGAGATACTTATGAGGCACTAGCTCCTAAAAGCTGCCTAACTTTAACTTTGTGAAGCGTTCATGAAAATGCAGCACCATATAAGACTTAACTTTAGCATCCATACCCTCAAATTTAGAAACAAATTAAGAAACATATGTTTAAAGGCAACATCCTTACATGCTTCAACATGGTCTCTACGACTTTGTTATCAACATCATCTTTTTCCAAGTCCTTGAGCGCCCGTTCAAAGTAATTTTTGGTTTGGCAGTACCCTTCAAATATCATTTTGATGAGTGTATTCTTCTAATTATTCACCTCAACAAAAGGTTCTCGCTTATCATCAGATGTATCATGCTCCAACTTTAACTGATCCTCTACCATATCGAGTTGTTTAAGACTCGTATGCAACAATGTTTATGTAATGGACGAGTTCTTAATCCAACTTTTTTTTAATCTCGGACCTCCTCCTTAGAGCCTCGTTTTTATAACTATTTTTTCAAACCTTCAATGTTTTGGACTTCTTTTCAAGAAGTATTGCTGGATGACGTAGTCTATGAAGTTCGAGAGCAAGGAAGTCATCGGTGTAAATATCAGACTGCTTCGATTGAGAGCTCGCCTTGAAGTTTTCAGGAACTTGGGTATTGTCTCATTGACCTTCTTATATCATTATCTACCATTATAACTCTTGAGAAGTACTCCGTGATCATGTCTCCTTCTTTCATCTCAAGTATTTTGAAGTTTCTTCTCAGTCTCTGGAGTTGAGCGCTTTGAACTGGTTTATTTACCTGATATTTTATCTTCGTCGACATCTAGATATCATTTGATGTCTTGTTCTTTGAAATCGTTTTGATTATTGTCTTATCCAACGATACAAACAAGCAATTTTTTACCTTCAGATCCTTAAGTTTCATATCTACTATTTTATTCTTCTATTTTCGTTGCGTTATCAGTTTGGTATCAGAGCCGAGCAATTCCTGTTATGCAGATACATGAATAATGAACTGGGTACCTCTTGATTTGAGGAGTAGAATAGAAAACAATATATTCCATTATACTTCCACAATTGGAGGAAGAATTTAAAAGTTTGTAATTGATTCAGATAGCTATGAGAATCTGATTTCAGAGGAGCCTGTTTAGAAATTTGCATTAAAGACTGAAGCTCTTCTATACCCATACATACGGTCAAGACTGATAGAGTACACTGATGTAACAGTTTCTAAACGCTGTCAAATTTCATTTTATGTTGGTAATTACAAAGATACAGCATGGTGGGACATAGTTCTTATGGACGTTTCCAGTCTAGTTTTAGGATGTCCATGGCGTTTTAAGAGGGATTCTACTTATGATGGTAAAATGAATCGATACAGTTTTGTGAAAGATGGTTGCAAGTTTATATTGGTGTCATATAGAGTAATGTCTCCAAAACCACCACCAGTTAAAGAGGTTCATGCTCATACTACATCAGCTACCGATCTTAGTTTGGATGCTCAAACTGTATCTGAGCCCGTGTTTGACAAGCCAATCTATGATAAAAATATTTTTAAAGATCTGGGCTGGTATTTGACAAACCAGCCTACGATGAGTATGATGATGATTGGTATGATGAATATCTAATTAATGTTGAGGAGAAAATTGTAGATCAAGTTATTGTCTCAAGTTTCAGTACACCACACAACATTACTTCAGAAGTTCTATTGAAGAAATACTGCAATGTAGCAATTTTTATTATGGAGATGCATCTTCCAGGTATTTTATGTTATCCTAAAATCAAACCTTTGATTGAGTTTTTTGTGGATACATATCGGAAATATAGAAGATGATATTTTTGTGTTTGAGATTATGAATAGATTGATAAAATTAAAAAATAGTATTTTAATGGATAAAATATCAGGTTTTGTAACAGAACCTGGAGGAGTTTTGGGTGATAGTTGGGGAAATAAAAGAAAGAACAAAAGGTTAAAAGTAGAAGATTGCAGTGTTTTGAATCTGCTGGTAGAAATATAATCTGAAGAACTTAAGAAGCCATCTACTATTCAACAAAAAATAATTGTTCTTTTTTGCAAGGGTCTTGATGTGATACAACAAGCACAGTCTGGAACTGGAAATACCACAACTTTTTACACGCTCAAGGGTGCTACTGTGCTTAGTAAATGGGTTTATAAAGATATCATAGAACAAGTAGGTGGAATATATCTTGTTACTGATGATCACAATAATGTCGTGGACATGGTAAATAGGGACAAAGTTGGGAAACCACTTCTCGACAAGAGAGGAAACATTCAGATTATCACCTCTCACACATTTATGCCAGTACCAGTGGCAATCAGAGGTGAAAACTTCAATGTTTTTGCAGTTCTTTCAATGTTTCAACGTTTTGAATTCGAGGTTGAATTCTTCCCAACCGGGGAATGATGGTGTACAGAAGACTGCGAACATACTGGTTTCTTACTTGTGTATAAGAACTAGGAAAAATTGGTACTCAAATTGAACATCTCGACAAGCCCAACAACTGTCAAAGGAGTGACTATGTCACAAAATTCAGACTTCAAATTCTACTATTTCGGGGCCGAAAATCCTATTTTACTGTTTTTGATATTTTATTTTATTTTAAAATCAATATTTTGTTAATTAGTGAATCAAATCTGATTGCATTCAGATTATATTTGACTTTTATTTTTAATATCTTTATTGTATTTTTTAGAATATTTTATTAGAGTTTTGGATGTCTCATATATAAAGCATCATATACCCTATTTTACCGTGAGATTTTGATTAATAGAATTTTGAGATAGTTTTTGTGAGTCTCCCTTATTCTCTAACCTAGGGTTAGGGTTTCATCGTTGTTTCTTTCTTCGAATTTTCCGCCACACTATCAGTTGGTATCAGAGCGTGGTGGAAGATTAGAAAAAAAAACAACGATAAAACCCTAACCCTAGGTTAGAGAAATAAGGAGACTTAGAGAAATAATTTCCAAAATTTAATTAATCAAAGTTTGGCGGTAAAATAGGGTATAAGATGCTTTATATATGGGATATCCAAAACCCAAATAAAATATTCTAAAAAAATACAATAAAGATATTAAAAATAGAAATCAAATATAATCCGAATACAATCAGAGTCGATTCACTAATTAAAATATTGATTTTAAAATAAAATAAAATAAAATATGAAACACAATAAAATAAGATTTTCGGACCCTAAACAGTAGAGTTTGAAGTCTGAATTTTGTGACCTAGTCACGCTTTTCACAGTTGTTGGGTTCGTCGAGACGTTTGATTTGAGGACTAATTTCGCCTCGTTCTGATACCCGAGCGAGAAACTAGTCTGTCTGCAGTCTTTGCTAGATCATCCTTCCCCGATTGAGAAGAATTCGACCTCAAATTCAAAACATTTAAACATTGAAAGAACCGCAAGAACATTAATGTTTTCACTTCTGATTGCAACTGGTACTTGCATAACTGTGTGAGAGGTGATAATCTGAATGGTGCTGCTCTTGTCAAGAGGTGGTTTCCCAGATTTGTTCCTCTTTACCATGTCATCGGCATTACTGTGATCAACAGTAACAAGATATATCCCACCCACTTATTCTATGTCAGCTTTATCAACCTATTTACTAAGTTCAGCCGCACCCTGGCGCGTGTAAAAAGTTGTTGTCTTTCGAGATTGTGCTTGTTGTATCACATCAATATCCTTTCGTAAAGGAACAATTCCTCGTTGTTTAATAGTAGGAAAGATCATTGGATAAAGTATTTAAAGGTATTAAAAGAGATCTCAACAAGTTTTAAACATGTTAGGTACGAGTATGTCCCAAGATCGGAAAAATCAATGGCTGATTCCCTAGTCATCATAGCCTATTCTGAACCATATCCTTGGATCCTTATACAAGAATATCCTTTATTAGTCACAAATTATAAAACAAAGGATGATGCGGAAGAGAATGTAATGCATCCACCAAGACTTCTCAAGATTAAAGAAATAAAATCTAAGAGTTTATCACTAATGGAGCTCTACCTCAAGACAAAGACTCTACCAAAAAAATGAAATATAAAGCTCATGGATTTGTGGTTCTAAGGGGGATTCTTTATAAAAAAGGTATTCCAGCCTCGGATCCACGAGTCTCAGAATATCCTATTAGAAATACATGATGGGGAAGATCGCTAAATTGCGGCTATAAAGGTTTGACTATGAGAGTCTTGTTGGCAGGGTATTATTAGCCTTCTATTATGCCAGATGCTAAAGATTTGGTGACAAGATCTGACATTTGTCAAAGATATTGAAATGCAATCCATATGTCGGGAGTCCCTATGAAGTCTATATCTGAGGCAGTACCATTTGGAAAATAGGGACATGATCTAGTTGGACCACTTTTGATGGCTTGGGGGGGGGGGGAAGGGTGTCAAACTATAATCTTGGAAATATACTTTCGCCAAGTGGGTATAAGTGTACTATTATCCGAGACAACATCTAAAGCAGTGATAAATTTTATTCTTTCCAACATATGTTGTATATTTGGCATTTTTAGACGTATTACTACATACAATAGTCCTCAGTTTGACAACAAAGACATGGAAGTATTTTGTACATCAAAAGAAATTCATTATTGTTTCGCTTCTCCGTTTAATCCTCAAGCCAATGAGCAAGTTGAGGTAAGAAACCAAACGATTTTAATGGGTTTGGAAAAGAACTTAGAGGGAGCAGTAGGGAAATGGAAAATTTATCTACAAGAAGTATTATGGGGCTACCGAACCACAATCCAGACACCTACTAAAGAGTCTCCATTTGCGATAGTTTCTGGAGTGGATGCAGTTACACCCTATATTAGTTGTTTTTCCTTCTTTCAGGGTTCAAAATTATTCCGAATAGAATAATGAGATAGAAGTAAGAGATTAGTTGGATTTGATTGAAGAAAGTAGAATAAATGCGCATCTAAGAACTATGCATTATCAAAGCTTGATGAGAAGTAGGTTTGCGTCTAAAGTTATAAATAGAAACTTTCAAGTATGAGATAAAGTTCTAAGGAAATTATATTTACATACCAAGGAAAATAGGTCCGGAAAGTTGGCTCTGAACATGGAAGGACCATACATTATGTATGAAAAGATCAAGAAAGGAATATACAAGCTCTTAGACAAAGAAGGAAACCTTTTGAAGCACCCCTCGAATGTGGAACATCTAAGGTTATATCTAGAATGAACTTATCTTGTAAATATTTATTTTGTTCCAGCTCAATATAAATATTACGGGCCATACTCTTTCTTACCCTGGTGGGGTAGGGAGGTTTTAATGAGGTATCCGAATCACAATCAATTTATATTTTTTACCTTTAAAAGTGTCTTTGCTATACTTGGTGGGATTAAAGTTGTGTTTCCTTCGAATGGATTACCTTCGAATGGTTTGGTGGGATTAAAGTTTTGTTGCCTTCGAATGGATTACCTTCGAATGGCTTGGTAGGATTAAATTTGTGTTGCCTTCGAATGGATTACCTTCGAATGGCTTGGTTGGATTAAAATTGTGTTACCTTCGAATGATTTGATCAGATTTAAGCTTCTTGATTTGGTTCAATTGTTCCATGTTTTTAATCATCTTTGAATAAAAAACACTTAGTTAAGATCAAATATTAATGGAAGCAATAATATATATTGGAATATAAAGTGGAAAAAAATAAAGATGACATAAAATACCTTTGAATTATAAAACAATTTGATCCACACAACAAAATGCCTTGTATACAACAAGGACTTACAAACAAAGTCACAAAGTAATCCAATCCAAATACAACAAAACTCTTTTCACACATTAAGGACTTCAATTCAAACACACATACACATAAAAATTGTTAACCTTATGGTGTGTTCCATTCGGTTTTCTTTTCTTCTATCTTTTTCCCTTTATTTTCTCCCTTATTTTCTAGATGCTCAGAATGTGAACCCTCTTTAGCTTCATCATCAGAGCCATACTCATCAGATTCGTCCAAAGATACATTTAACTTATCACCCAGAGACAGACTATGAAAAAGATATTGAAATAGATTCATCCGGCTGCGGCATATAATCCTATACTGTATCAATATATGCACCCACATCACCAGCTATATCATGAGCAATCTTCTCTTTGAGAGAGGCGATTTCATCTTCTTTCTTCTTAAGAAGATCTTCCAGCTTTTTGTTTTCTTCGGATAAATTGTGAATGGTATATTTATCCTTACTTTGTTGATCCTTCAAGGCATTGATTTCTTTAAAACTGGATAACTACAAATCAGTATAGTTAGTCTGCATCTTATCATGATTGGATTTGGCTTGAATTAGCTCTTAGTTAAGGTTCTTTTTTTTCCATACCCAAAATTTCGACCTTGTCTTTCTCTACTTTGATAGAGTTCTTCAAACTTTGATTTTCATCACGAAGGGGAGAAATATCATTGACTTGAGATCTTACCTACCTTTCCAAGTCAACTATTGGCCTTACATAGCCTAAGAACGCATTCCTAGTTCATCATGTTCCTTAGACACCTTGAAGAACTCTCCAACATATTTCACATCATTATCAATGCTAGTAGACATAGGAAAACCTTTGTCAAAATACTCAAAGTTAAAGTTTCCTATGTCATCTAGCTGGTCACCACCCTCGAAGGATGGTCTATCAACAATATGAAGAATTAAGGAGGGATGATCGATAAACACTTCTTATTCAGGAGGAACCTCTGTAGGAGTTATGGAAGAAAGGAGTTCGGATCGGAGTATAATCTCCGAACCGATTGTGGTTTTCTTCTTCTTTACTTATCTTTTGCCGCTTCCCTTTTTATTCCTCTTTTGGACTTTTTTATTTCTAACAGTTGGAGAGTCTGTTGGTTCCTTAGTATCTTCAACAGTAACTGTGAAAACCTCCAATATAGTTGCATCAATTTCATCTGGAGGCCTCATACTCCCTAATTCGGGAATAACTTAAGATGAACCATCTTTCTTATTTTTCATCTTCTTGTTTTTGTCACAATGACTTGGAGCCCTATTCCTCACTAGAAGGTAAAGTTTTCCATCAACCTCCTCGGTCCTTTTAAAAATTTCACAGGATCAGGGAGGAGTGGTGAACTGTTTCCATGAAAGCTCACAGATCGGATTTGTTTTTCATAGGTGGACCATCACCATGTTATATAGAGTGAAGCAGTTGTGAAATCAAGTTGACCATTTTTCAGTGGTCCATTAATTTAGCTTTGTGAAGTTTTATTTCTCATCTTCCAAATATTATGAAAAGAGCTTTGAAAAGACTGCGAAACAATCTGAAGTGAGAAATAATAACATCAAAATATGGAAATAAAAGAGATATTTAAAAATACTTACGTCAGGGTTTCCAATATGTGCTGAGCATACTCAGATTTCCCTTAGAGGTCATTTTCTTCCATTTCCCAAGCACTACTAATATAGAGGAATTGATTCCTCCAAAGCTTGTAAGCTTCTATAGTAATTTTCCATATTAAAATAATATAATGGGATATGACAATTCCAATACAAACTAGCCGCAACATAAAATTGTTTCATGGGCATCCGAATTTTGGATAACCTACAAGCTATGATGCTTGATAGCAGCGTAAACCAGACGTTGGAGTTTAGTTGGCTTGGGAATAATTTAATCAAGTAAAAGTACCTCACTATTTCTGGGTCCAAAGGAAACTGGAGACCCCAATTGAGTACTTCAGTGTAAACCACGAATTCTCATGCCTTGCAGTCCATCAGAGTTTTTTCAGGAATAGGAATTCTCACTTTTATTGGTTCAAAAAACCCCTATTTATTCTGAATCATATCCACTTCGGTTGTATGAGAATATACGTATAATATCTTTTGTAAAGTCAATAAGTATTTGACACTAACTTTATCAAAATTTGAGCCTGACTCGCCCAACGAAAGGATTTCGGAAGTTGTCCGGGATCTGGAAAATTAGATTTTTTCCTTTTTTTTCGAACCACGATCTGAGTATCCTTGGTTTTTTCAAACGTCTCCAAGGGGGTATTTTCCCCACTCTTATCCATTTTTTATTCCATCACTTGTGGCCTTTGTTCTAAAATTTTACTAGGTTTTGTAATATGATCTTCTTTCTGAGTTTGAGGGGGCTCATCAGATGAAATTGTGGGATTTAGTTCCGAAGTTCCCTGTGAATGAAGCTCTGTTCTAGAGATATCTCCCAAGGTTGGAATTAGCCTTAAAATAATGCTAGCATCAGTAAGAACTTCAGTATATTTTTCTATTTCCTTGTCTAATGGTGGAGTTTTGGTTTTAGCTTTTGAAAGTCTAGTGATTTAGCGAGGAGTGCTTTCACCAACATCGGTCCCATGACGATGAAGGTTGAAGGGGGTTTGAGACTAATAACTTTCTTATAGAGTTTGCGACTGCTAACTTCCTTTGTTGAGGGTATTTTTTTTGATGACCGAACTGAATTATTAAGAGATGTAGACGGTTGGAAAAAATATGTAAATGATTGGGAAAGAGGGCTAGATTTAAAGGAAATTAGGTATTTATTAGATGAATAAAGTTTACCTTAGTTTGAAATATGAGTTACGATTACTCCGCATAGTGAAGCAGGTAATCCGATAACGATTCTAGATTTTTTTTTGTCTATTATTCCAACTCAAACAAATTGAGCCAACTTCTTATACTTAACGGAGTTATTATTGTAAACATACAAGGTATGGAAAATATTGAAAACGAGCAACTAACGATGAGCAAGAAGGAATAACGTGAAATTTGAGTTGAAAATTTTATATATTTGTTAAATTGTTTCTCACTCTAGAAATAGAAACAATAAAAAATTATTACGCTTATAAAGGTGAAGAAGAAACACCTGAATGTTTTACTAGGGAAGATGAACCATCAATAATAATTAGAAAAAGACTATTAAATGTAGCAGCAATCTCTTTTTGGTAATAGATATAATTACCAAGGGTAAAACCGTTCTGTAGGTCCAATAACTACATAATACATGTCTTAAAAAAGGTAATCGTGTTAAAGTAGTGGTCTTTCAATAAAAGTAGATTTAAGAACATCCTTCAGACAGGATTCAGAAATCATTCACAATGCTAACTCTCCCAAAATATTTATGTTTTGGAAAGAGTAAAGGGGGCTAGATGATAGGGTCGGAAATTGCTGGCGGACCAAAGCAGTAAAAAGGGTCGAATTTTTCTTAGAAGGCCAGTTCGCACAAGATAGCTAAATTCAACAAATAAGCAGTAGGGCTAGGACATTTGTGTATGGGCCTAGGAGCTCGTGAGATTGACTCAAACATATGATGCGACCGGAATAACCCCTCGATCCAAAAAGACTATAAATAGTTCGACAAACAAAATTAAATGTGTTGGATACTTTTTATTCTCTATATTAAATACAAGCACATCTATTCTCACTTTACTCTCTACTTATAATGTAATACTACGCAACCTGAATAATTTTCTAGATTACGCTTAACTCATTTTTTACCAACACCACAATTCATCAACAAATTCATATTTATACATTAAGAATCTGAAAATTAGATTTTATCTTCTCCACTATTGAGCAAAATATCAAAATCCAAAGGTTTATTTCTGGAACAACGAAATGCCATCTTTAATATAATAATGACTTTTTGGTTTCATACTATCGGTTACCGAAATTTCAGTTTCAAGATGGTCGTCTAAGGGCCTTCGATTTCAGATCCATCGCTTAGAGAAACCTCGTCTTCAAAATCTCTGTCTTAAGACTTTTGGTTTGAATATCCTTCGATTTGGGAACCACCTCAGTTGGAAATAGGATCCTCGACCAATATCTATAAAGCTTATTTTCATAGGTTTCATCAAACATCTCTGCATCCAAATCTTAACCAAATTCTTACATTACCTATTTTTTAGCTTCGCCCCTTCGTCGGTTTTAATCTCGGTGAAATTCAAATATCGACTTTTGAATTTTGACAAACGTGTGAATTTTAATACAATTTCTCCAAACTCTGAATCTACCTTTAAATAATTAATTTTAATTTCATGGTTGCATGGCCCATGCTGATTTAATATTTCTATAACATTATTTATAAATTAAAAAAATAATAAATAGAAAAATAAATGGATAAATATCCTTTTATGTCATTTTAATGTAAAATACGAACAAAATAACCGTTCTCTCCTCTAAAACATTAGTCAGCATTATCATTCTTAATAAGAAAAACCAATTTCTTTAATTACACACCAACCATCTCTTAGTTACCAACTCATGTCTTTTCTATAAGTTTAAGTTTTGTGGAGCAACCTATATATTTTCAAGTTTAGGCTTTCTCTAATAAATACTGAAATTTTTATAAGAATAAGTAAAAATTCTAAAGCAAAGACCCTATTACATGTGAAAGGCAAAAGTCAAGTGAGATATGTTGTATTTCAACTCCTTTTTCTAATTTCTATAACTAAGATTTCTATAATAAACATTCAATGTGGAAATTAATAAGTAAATGAACCTGAACGAAGATCTTATATAGCCTGTAAGAGGAAAAAAAATCAAGTAAGATATGTTGTTTTTCAACTCTTTTGCTTTTCTTTTTACATCCTTCAAAGTATACATTGTCCAATATAATTAATGTAGTAGTTAGTTGTTCATAAAAAATCCACTTTTTTTATTTTAAATGTTCAAATTTCCGTCGTCCTTTTTTAGAATATCTTATACTTTGAATTTGGTTTTTTGGTTGGATATATGTTGATAAAAATTTGGTGAATGTGAGGACTACTCTTACTGTCGGAACAACTAGTATTGCTACCTGCGGAGTAAATATGTACCATAAAGTTAGTATTTTAAACAATGGTTTAATTGAGACTGTTTTCAAATTTAAGGCCCTTGAATTTAAAATAATGGTTAGTTTTTTTTTCTTATAATCTCTTATTACAATATTAATAGGTAACATTTTCTCTTTTGAATAAAGTCTTTTTTTAATAGTGAGCTTTTTTTTATAATGCAAACCCAACTAAGGTTCTCACAACTCAAAACCAATAAATTAAAATCAACAAAAAATACACGATTATCCAGCGTCTAGCCTAGTAGAGAAAAAAATATATTTAATCCTTTTTGGCTAAATTTCAATTTTAAAAAAAAGATAAAATTAAACTATTGGAAAATTGTTTTTTATTGTTTCCTAACAAAGCTATTTGAATCGAATTCAGACAAAATTCATATTCAATGAATCGAAAAATTTACATATTTATATTTACATTTTTAACATTAAAAAATATTTAAAAAAATATGGAACAACAAAAATTATTGAATAAAACTGGAAAACATCACCTACATGTAACTAGAAACACAATACCACCAAAATTAATAATCTCCAAAAAATTTGGGCATGACTAAAAGTTCCTTCTCGGAATAGTTCTATCATCTTCAATTGTCTTTATATTACCAACGCCACCATATCACCTCATTCACACCCAAATCCCAAATCGCTGTTAGTTTGTTTTGGAGCCCCACGAGCTTGCACCATCTTTACTTCATTTTAGCTAGTGTTTGGAGTTTTTCCATAAAAGGTTAATCTTATCTTCTTCTAAGTTAATCTTATATTCTTCCAAATTCGTCTAAGCCCAAAGCTTTATTATTTTTAAATACTCAACGTTGTTTTTTTAATCCTATTATCATATTGTTTGATATTTTTTTGCATAATATTATAGTTGTCTAACTTTGTTTCTCGTGTTATATTTTGGTGCGGTTTATCCCAGTGCAACGTCCTGACAATAGATACTAACGAAAACAATAAAATAGTGAATAATGGAAGATGAAATTAATAAATATCATCGTGCTAAATTAAATCTTTGGTCCAACTTCTTCTTGTATTAACCATTATTGTTGCAGTTAAATAAATTAGATATATATAGATGACAAGTCTGTGCCTGTAAAAGTAAGGTTGTTCATCCTACCTTTTAACTAAATTATAAGTAACTATTTAGATATTTTCTAATAATAATTGTATGTTTGTTTTTTTTATTTGACAATCCGTTTTTTTTATATCTAAGATTGGATTTTTTTCATTCAATTAAGATACTTTTGCAGGATCGTCTATATTTTATTTTCTTCTTTTGCATTTATCGATTATATATAAACTCATGGGTGATTATATTTTTTTTTGTTTTTTTTCGAGTTATTTTGTTGTTGTTGTATGGTTATATGATTTTTTTAGTAATGCTAATTCTTTGATCTCATACATTTACGTAAATATTTTGACAACTATCTTAAAAGATCGATTCTAAGAAAATAAATATTGTTAATTTTGGTTGGTCTGTTTTGGTAGTATATTATGAATATCATTGTTGCGCAATTTGTCACTACATTAGGTTGCAGAATTATATACATTTTTTGTTGCGTAATTAGTATTGTTTTTGGGTGTTAAATTACGTGTACTTGGGCTCACGTAATAATTTTTTTATCGTTTGTGTTTTAAGGTATAAAATATTTACGTGAAAGTTGGGTGCAAAAGTAGTGTGAACTTATATATATTTTTTTTTATACTTTTTTTATTCGGTAGGCTTATAATGTATTCATTAGTTATTTTTAAAAAAAATTAATAGGTTTATGTTCATATAATTAGTAAAATGACAAAAGTGTGACTGATTTCATAATAAGCAAGTGAGATTGACTTATCATGGGTCGTTTTAACTTCACTTATTCGTTTGGTGAATATAAGAACTATTTTTGTGTTACGAAGATGATTTTGTATCATTTGTTGCATTGGTTGGACATAGTAAATGTGAAATATTATTGTTGAGATTGGTGAAATTGTTGATATGTATTGATGTTGCTTATTTGGATAATATTGATAAAGTATTATTACATAATATTGGTTCAGTAGTTGAAGATAATATACCAATGGAAGAATCTAGTCCCGGTGTTTGTGCGTTTTAATATAAGAAAAGGAAGCTTCCTACTTAAAATTGGGTTGATGGTATTCAAAGTGTTGGGTGTCTATTTGGAGATTGTGTTACTCCCTACATCTTACTTTATCTCGATTAACTATCGAACATGTATTTACTTATAAATTCATTTATAATCATAAAGCAAAATTAACCGTTCATCATTTTATGAAAGAGAGGAAAGGATGTTCATGGAGGTTTATGCTTTAATTGATCACTTGAATGGATATATGGTCGTCATGAAGTATATTGGTGATAATAAGTGTTATCCTTGTTTTTCAACAAAAATAAAAAAACATTTGACGTTCGATTTGGTACCAAACGAGATAAGTGATGGTATTAGATCAAGAAAACCTTCCTCCCGAAACTTTAGCATGCACATTTTTTAGATAAACGTTATGTAACTGTGGCTTTTAGTCCATTTCAATCTGTTAATAATCAAATTAAAGAATTTTGTAGCCTGCCTATTTCAAATTATTATATAAAATTAAGCTTATGCTTATGACTGAGTTGTCAAAGCGTTATTCTGATTGTTTGGGTTGGAATATCGAGCTTCATCATGATATTACAAAATAAATTAAAACCAACATGGAAGAAGGTCGTACATAGATTGTATGGTCTGGTGAGGATAATTATCGTCTGAGGGTAGGCTTGTAATTTGTTTGGTGTTTTATAGTAGTATGTGGGTGTTATATATTTAGTGTAGAGAGTAGAGAGATAATTAAGTTGGCTGGTTGCAGTTAATTCTCATTACCCACACTTAATGCAGGTGGTTGGGTATTTATACCCTTATGTTTGGGCCCTTATCGGCTTTCGGGTCATGTTTAATGGACCCGGGTCATGTTCAAAGACCCATGAGCTCTAAGTAGGAGAGCTAGTAGCTTAGTCAAGTAGTATTTAGGTTTTTTAGTACTTTTGTCATAGTTCGAACAGTCCTATGGGCTAAGTGTTCGAAGTGATCTGTCCGGTCCGGAGGCCTTAGACCGATCTGTCCTTGTCCGGGGAGCATGCAGAATTCAGACTCATCAGGAGCCCCTTTTTTAGGTGTTTGTGCAAATATTCTTGTCGAAAACCTGAAAAACAGTCCGACATCAGGGGTAGTTTTAATCCGGATAGGTCTGTCAATTTGGGCTATGGGTTTATCCGGACTGATAAAGCTTCAGGAATTCAAAATGGTTTTTGCCAGAGTTCGTGGGACACGTGTCGCTCTCTGATTGGTTGTTTCAGCCTTTTTTCACCTTGAATTTCGAACCCACCTTCTTCGAAAAGCAACATCTTAATTAAAGGTGATGACATCAGCGCCGTCTTTAATCATTACCAATCTTTTCGAATTCTCCTAGGAATCAACTTCTTTTTCAGATTTACTATAAATTCAAACTCACTTTCTACTGTTTTACCATCTCTTTCACATTTACTCTGCAAAATCTCTCAAAGCTTTCTCTCTCTAAAGCAAAAAATTGCTCAATAGTTTATGTTTACAGCGATGAACGCTCTGATCAAAGGCGGGTGGCTCAACCTTTCTGAGTTAGAGAAGGCTCAAAAAGTCGAAAGAGAAAGACGAATTGCGGCAGAGTTACCCACTTCGCCTATTGATAGACCAATCACCTCTGCCACAGAGTCAGATCAAGGCTCTTCTTCTTCTAAAGGCACCAAGCCTAGAAAACTATTTCAAACTAACCTCTCCCCCATTATCTCTGGTTCCTCAGTTCAGGAATCGGAACCTGCTGTCGAGCCAGGAGTAACAGTTACTAGCCTAAAAAACCCTCACCCTTTATAGCAATGGGGTCGGATACGGAGCACTCCCCTCAGAAGCTAGTCGATAGGAGGAAAGGCCGGTTAGTTAAAGGCCAAGGGTCTAAAAACACTCCCACAAAGTCTGGGGCAAAAGACAGCAGCACCGGGTCAGAGGTGCCTATTAGAGCCCCTAAGGACAGACTGTCCGGTCCGGAGGGCACCACTCCAAGTCTTCAAAGAGAAGCACCTTCTCCGGAAACTCTACCGGAGGCCAGAAGCCAAAAGAACACCGAGGCCCAGCAGTCCGGCGACAAGGCTGAGTCAAATTTGAACCCTCCCCCCACTACTGCTGCTGAAAACCCTTCAACCATTATGGAGGAAGTAATGGATGACTCTGTTGAAGAGGCTCCATTTTAGTCTGAGCCCTCCGGTCAGACCAGTAGTGCAATAGTTGCCAAGAAGGACAAAGGCAAAGAGAAATTGTATTTGAGGCATCCGGATCTGCCGGAGAGCCTCGAAGGAAGAGTGGGGCCTTGTTTTCACAAGGTCAGCGTTAATTACCTCATCTCCTTCCAAAAAATCAACTACGCATTCATCCACACAGCTGAGTTGGGCAGGATGCGTACGAAGTGGGGAATACTGGAGAATGTGAAGATCAGGATTCCCATACACCCAGAGACCCCCATTGACTGTAAGTTAAGCGAAATCGTCATGTTCACGGAGCTCTTCAACTGGGGGCTCAGATTCCCATTAGACCCAGAGATTGTCAGATACTTCCATCTGATAAAACTCTGTCCGAGCCAGCTGAGCCCCAACGCCTGGTACACCCTCATGTCCTGTATCATGGCTTCAAGGCTGTCCGAGATCCCTCTGCCAATGGAGGAGTTTGCTGCTGTGGCCAGTCTTTGTAGAAACCACCACATCCCCTTTTACCATTTCAATATGGGGGATGACTTCAAGGCTGTGGATGACTTATTGGAGGCGGAGAGGAATTGGAGGACCCAGTTCCTATTTGTTAGTGGTGTTTGGGAGAACGGACAGAAGATCAAATCCGGAGTGAACCCAAGCCTCCTCAGAAGCAGGTGGAGGAGTGACCGTAAGTCTCCTGCCTTATATTTTTGTCTTTTTTTTAGAGTTAGTTTATACTAATTGGTTTTACTTTTGCCTCAGCAGAACTGCCCAAGGAATTTAGTGACTACCTGAAAGCCGGGCAGGTTACTTGTGGCAAGATTAATGCTTGGGCTGCTGAGAAGTGGGGTAACCGATTTCATGCTGCTTTTACCAGTGGCAACTTGACAAGGTCTCACTTGTAGAACACCACAGGTCGGAGAGACTTGACTTGGGAGGAGCTCACCACTCAGCCTCCTCCGGATGTTGTGCTTAAGAGGACCCATGAACTAGATGGGACACTCTTCTTGCCAGGCCGGGCCAAAGCCCCGAGCAAGATAAAAGGCAAGAAGAAGAAAGGCAAGAAGGTGGTGGGTGGTGCTACCCCTGCTGATGCAGAGAAGGATGCTCCAATAGACCCGGAGGGGCCAGTCCAGAGCCAAATCGATGATGCTCTCTTGGAAGTGGTGGAGCAAGAGACTGAAAAGCAAGAAGCAAACCTCCCAAAACCTCCAAGGGCTTCCAAAAGAAATCGTAAACAGGGAAGCGAAAGCACAGACCAGGAGGCCAAGAAGAAGAAGACTTCTAAGGGAGACGAGCTTTCTCTCCGGGCTCCGGAGCCTTCTCTCCAAGCTGATCCTACTGACCCAACGCATGCCGAGGAGATTCCGGGTGACTTAAATACCGATAAGGTTGAGGGGGGAGATATCAACATTGATGGAGTAGACATCACCGGTCTTGGTGAGCTTGGTGAATACTTCTTCAATCTTCCCAGATATGACTTTGTCGGGCCTTACCTTCCTCCGAGCACCTCCAACACGGTCACTTTTAATGGTAAGATCTTTATCGTTTATAGTGAAAGAGATGCCATAGCCCACTCTTTGTTAAGCAACGTTCAGCCTGTACTTGTGTTGGAGAAACAAGTCCGAAACGAGGCCGATATCATCCAAGATCTCAAGTCTGACAAAGAGAGGCTGTCTGATGACCTTCGCACTGCCACTTCCAATGCTGCCATTTTAAAGGAAGAAACCGAGGAGTTGAAGAGAAAGCAAGAGGCAAGCACCACAAAAGTCTCCACTTTAGAGGACACCATTAGAGAGCTCCGGGAGAAGCTGTCCGGTCTGAAGAAAGACCTTACCACCTCAAAGGGAGAATCCAAAGTCAAGGATCAAATCATCACCAACTTGACCAATGATAAAATCGCTCTTGATAATACAGTGTCCAAGGTTGCCGAGGAGAAAGCTACTTTACTAAAGGAGCAGGAGGCCAAGATTCAAGCCAAGATTGACGCTTATGCCACCAGAATGATCGACAGCCAGGAGGAAATGTACGCCAAGATGAGGTCTGACATGGTTCTACTCTTCCACGAGAAGTTTCCGAAGAGGAACCTAGGGGACTTATGGCTTCATGTTGAGTCTGACGATCTCCCGTATCATACAATGGCTGACGGAGACTTGCATGGTTATTCTAGCGCTTCCTCATCCGATGACGAAGAACGTGCCGGAGAGAGCCGAGACAAAGAGGAAAATGATCCTAAGGGAAAGAAGAAGGTAAACGAAGCTGAGCCATCTTCAAAGGCTCAGTCTTAATTTATAAACCACTTTTTTACTCTTTATTCAGACTAAAGTCCTTGGAAGGCCAAGGCATTCTTTTTGTAATCGTGTCCGGCAACTGACCGGATAGGTTTTCTGTTCTGTTTTTGACAATTCAAAAAGTCCTTGGAAGGCCAAGGCACTTTATTTTAATGAATATCTTTGTTTCATGCAATTCTCATGTTCTTTCATAGTCTGTTCCAATTTTAATGGCTAGAGTTTAAACAGCCTTTAGTTATTTCATAGTGAGAGTGTTTAAATTCTCCGGCTAGAGTTTAAATAGCCCTTAGTTATTTCATAGTGAGAGTGTTTAAATTCTCCGGCTAGAGTTTAAATAGCCCTTAGTTATTTCAATCCGGATAGTATGACAAAGGACAAAACTTAAAATATAAAATTTTTAAGAAGGCATCAAGTTTTATTAAAAGCCCGGACAGCTCGTTAAAACCTCCCCGTGCCACCAGGGAGGAAAGAGTATGCCCCCAAATATTTACATGGATGTTTATACAAGTAAATATTTACACAAATGCTATTCCAAGTATATCCGGAGATGCTCGATATTCCAAGGATGAGTCAAAACTCTTCCATCTTTGTCTTCCAACCAATATGTTCCAGGTTTAATTCTTTCAACAACCATATACGGACCTTCCCAAGTTGGGGCCAGCTTTCCGAACAGCTTTTCTTTAGTGTGTAAGAAGACTTTCCTTAATACCTTGTCCCCCGGTTGGAAATCTCTTCTTTTAATTTTTGAAGCAAACCTGCTTCTCATCAAACCCTGATAGTGTGCAACTCTAAGGTGAGCTTTAACTCGTCTTTCTTCTATCAAATCAAGTTGACCTCTGATTGCCACCTCGTTAGCGTGTTCGGAGAAGTTGTGAACACGAAATGATGAGAAAGTTGCTTCTATGGGAGCTACTGCATCCATCCCATAGACCAAGGCAAAGGGTGATTCTTGGGTTGGAGCCCCAGGTGTTGTCCTGTAGGCCCACAAGACCTCTTGTAAATAACTAGGCCACTTCCCAGCAGCCCCTTCCAAATTCTTTTTAAACCGGACAGTATAGTTCTATTAGCCACTTCAACTTGCCCATTTGCTTGTGGGTGGAAAGGTGAAGAGAAACAATGTTGTATACCCCTTGAGGCACAGAAGCTCTCCATTTCCCTATTGTCGAACTGTGGCCCATTGTCTGTTGTTATCTTATGTGGGACACCAAATCTGCAACAGATGTTGGATATAATGAATTTTATAACAGCTTTTGATGTTGTTCCTGCTAAAGGGGCTGCTTTAATCCACTTCGAAAAGTAGTCTATGGAAACAATTATAGTTTTGCGTCCTCTGGACGCCACAGGGAGAGGTCCTACTAAATCCAACCCCCATCGAGCAAAAGGAATAGGCTCATAAATTGACTCTAAAGGAATGGCTGGGACATGAATTTCATTGTTGTACCTCTGGCATGGGTCACACCTTCTTACCAATTCCTTAGCATCTTTCATGATAGATGGCCAATAGTAACCGGACAGTAAAACTCTTCTTGTTAAAGCTCTGAATCCACAATGGGCTGATCCCTTACCATCATGCAATTCAGAGAGGACTACTTGAGACTCTTCATCCCCCAAACAGCGCAGGAGAGGTTTACTGTAAGATTTTTTAAACAACATGTCTCTCAATATGATGAAACCATAAGCCTTGTGTTTCAATGTTCTGGCTAGTGATTTGTCCGAAGGCATAATACCATCGGAGAGATATTTCAGGAGAGGAAACCTCCAGTCTTGAGGTTGTTTCACTTGTACTTCAAAAATTTCCTCTTCTTTACTCATACTAAGTTGAATGGAAGGGCTTTCCAGTACATGGATCCATGGATATGACTCCGTATATGCGATGGTTGCTAACGAGTATACTAGCTCATTTTCTGCACGGGGTATGTGCTCATATATATCACTTTTAAACTTGAGTGCTTCACTCTTAAGGAGGAGTAAATATTTCACAAGTTGCTCATTTTTAACCTCAGACTGGCCTTGAGCATGGTGGATAAGAAGCTGGGAGTCACTTAGTAGCCTGACCCTCTTAGCCCCACAAATGTAGGCTAACTTTAAACCAGCTATAGCTGCTTCGTATTCGGACTCATTATTAGATGCTCTGAAAGCAAAACATATAGCCTGATACATCTTGTCTCCATATAGAGAAGTTAAACATACCCCTGCACCACATCCCATAGTGCTAGATTCACCATCTGTTCGGACGACCCATATATTTTTATCTTTTATGTCAGTAGTTTGCTCCGAATCCCTGTCGGAGTGAAATTCAACCAAAAAGTGTGCCACAGCTTGGGCCTTGACTGCTGTTCGAGGAGCAAAATCTATGTCGAAGTCCCCCAACTCTACTAACCACTTAGTCATCCTGCTTGAAATGTCTGCCTTTTGGAGGACATTCGTCAGGGGAAAAGAAGTCCGGACGATGATGGGATGAGCCTGGAAATAAGGCCTCATCTTCCTGGCAGCTATCACCAGGGCTAACGCTAATTTTTCGAGTTTTAAGTAACGCCTTTCTGCATCTATCAAACTTTTGCTGATATAGTACACTGGATGGGGATTACCATCGACCTCCGTTACTAATACAACACTGATGGCACAACTTGAAACTGCCAAATATACGAAGAGTGCCTCCCCATCAACTGGTTTAAACAAAGTTTTGGGGGAGGACAGGTGCTTCTTGATCTCATTGAAAGCATCATTACACTGTGGGGTCCAATCGAATCCCTTTGCACCCTTCAAGGTTTCAAAGAAAGGGGCACACCTGTCCGAAGACCTTGAGATAAATCTGTTTAAGGAAGCTAATATCCCCATTAACCGTTGTACTTCTTTAATATTTCTAGGTGGCTCCATCTGGAATAGAGCATTGAGCTGGTCCAGATCGGGCTGTATTCCATGCTCACTTATAATATAGCCCAGAAAATTCCCGGACTGCCCTCCGAACACACACTTTTCTGGGTTTAATTTCAAATTTACTTTTACCAAGTTGGCAAAAGTTTCTTGGAGATCAGACAAGTGCAATTGCTCATCCACACTCTTCACCATCATGTCATCAATGTATACTTCCATATTTCTTCCAATCTGATCAGCAAAAGCCTTGTTTACTAACCTCTGATAAGTAACCCCAGCATTTTTCAACCCAAATGGCATTACCTTATAGCAATGAAGACCTCTGTCAGTGACAAATGTGGTATGCTCTTGATCCTTCGGATCTACTTGAATCTGGTTGTATCCGGAGAAGGCATCCATAGAGGAAAACAGCTTGTTCCCATAGGTGGAGTCTACTAACTGATCAATCTGGGGGACCGGATACAAATCTTTTGGGCAAGCTCTATTGAGATCTGTGAAGTCAATGCACATGCGCCACTTGCCATTTTTCGTTTTTACCAGAACCGGATTGGCAGTCCACAAATGATACTGAGACTCCTTGATATGCCCCATCTTTGTGAGCCTGTCAACCTCTTGCACAATGACATCATCCTTCTCCTTAGAAAAAGCTCTTCTCTTTTGAACCACTGGTGCTATGTCTCTCCGGACAGATAGGTGATGTGATATCACTTATGCTGGAACCCCAGTAACATCAGCATTGCACCAAGCAAAAACGTGCTGATGATTCTGCAAAAACTTTAACATTTCATTTTTAGATCGGGTGGCATTTTGGAGCCTATCTTAACACTTCTTCCTTCTTCCAAACAGTGTGTCTCTACATCTTCGACCGGTATCAACACTCCAGGAGTCTCTCCGGGGTCATCAATTTCACCCTCACCCCTAGAAAGCCCCTCAAACTGCTATTGCTTGTTGATGCGAACTGCCCCCAGCGTCCGGGGTGCCAGAGCAGTAGCATAACACTCTCTTGCAATCTTTTGACTGCTCCGGACGACTCCAACCTGTCCCTGAACAACATATTTCAAGCACTGGTGGACTGTCGACGCCACTGCATGCATCCTAGAGAGCCAAGACCTCCATAGAATAGCATTATAGCAAGTGGGACAATCCACCACAATAAAGAGTATTCTGACCATTTTCTTGAAAGGGCCCTTGCCCAATAGAACTTCCTCTTCGAACTCTCCGATCACATCTGCTGAGCTGCCTGTAAAGCCTACAATTGATCTGTCCGAACTCTGAATTACAGCTGGATTTTTCATTCTCTTGTATGTGGTTAAGAAAAGGATATTGGCTGAGCTTCCAGTATCCACCAAAATTCGTCTTATGTCGTTGCCCCCAAGAGATGCTCTTATGACAACAACATCCTCATGAGGGCCAGCAATATCTCTTAAATAATCTTCATCAAAAACAATGAAGGGGAATGAATTTTGTGACTGATAGGAAGTCATGCCTCCTTCTAGCTGGGAGGCTAAAGTATGAACGTACCTCTTCCTCGAAGAAGTAGTAGGAGCTGTCATAGTGTCCCCTCCGAAAATTGTAAGTGACTCAAAAAACTTAATGAGTCCGGAGACCGACCTAGAACATTCTGCAATTGTACCCACTCTGTTTCGAGTTGGATCAGGATCCAAGTACTCAGATTCCACATCAAATCTCTCAATTATAACCATGGCTCCCTCCGGAGCAGCATTACTTGGACCAACCCGGTGAGTGTTGTCAGGCCTGTTACCTCCTATTCTTTTGACGTAAGCCCCCAACTTTCCCCTCTCAATCAAGTTCTGAACTTCTTGTTTCAACGCTATGCAGTCATCAGTGGTATGACCAATATCATTGTGATATTGGCAAAAACAGTTATTGCGATACTCTATGGGAGACTGCAATGTGGCTGGTCTCCGATAATGCACCTCTTCCTTTGTTTTATCAAAAATGGTGGCCACACTTTCTTTTAATTCTGCGAACCACTCCGGTTGGACCCATGGCCCTCTCTTGTTTCAGGATTGCTGACTCTGAGCAGGACTTTCTTAACTGGTTTTGAATGCTTGATTCGGGCACCTTCTACTCCCACTGTGGTCGCCAATTTGGTGAGGATAATTATCGCCTGAGGGTAGGCTTGTAATTTGTTTGGTGTTTTATAGTAGTATGTGGGTGTTATATATTTAGTGTAGAGAGTAGAGAGATAATTAAGCTGGCTGGTTGCAGTTAATTCTCATTACCCACACTTAATGCAGGTGGTTGGGTATTTATACCCTTATGTTTGGGCCCTTATGGGCTTTCGGGTCATGTTTAATGGACCCGGGTCATGTTCAAAGACCCATGAGCTCTAAGTAGGAGAGCAAGTAGCTTAGTCAAGTAGTGTTTAGGTTTTTAGTACTTTTGTCATAGTTCGAACAGTCCTATGGGCTAAGTGTTCGAAGTGATCTGTCCGGTCCGGAGGCCTTGGACCGATCTGTCCTTGTCCAGGGAGCATGCAGAATTCGAACTCATCATGGTCGTCTACCGAAGTATTGTTTGAGGTTCCATCAGAACTGTATATGGTTTTTTATATTTCGAACTACAAATGTATTTACGGTAGTTGACAAATCGAGTGTTTCATTTGTTCTCGTGTTTATTCTTCTATCTTTAGTATTTAAAAGAATTCTTCGGTGTATACGGAGTCATGTTATATCATAAGTTATTATAAGAAAATTTACTCTCAATATATACCAGCGTTATCTAAATTTGGTGAAGCTTCTAGTTCAAATCCATCTCTTACTGTTTTTCCGCCTACCTTGAAAATGGGAACCGGAAGACCTTCAAAGAAACATATTATAACCGAATGTGAAGAGTTGATTAATAAAGTAAAGTGCAGATATTTTAAAAAACGTGGCCATAGTAGAAGAACATGTGAAGAAAATATATAAAAGATTATTTTTATGTTTTTATTTATTATATATGTTTATTTTTCTCCATTTCTATTATTTTTTTAAACAATTTAGAACTTGATATGTTTTTAACTTTGAAAGTAACCATTTTTAGTTGGATGTGAAATTATTAATAATGGATTGAAGAGTTGTTTTAATTTTTTTTAGTGTAATCGGTTAAAAAATTACGTTATAATGGGTTGCGTAGTTACATTTAACTGGTTGTTAAATAACAATTTTGGTTGCGTAAATAGACATCGATTTGAAAATAAAATTTCAATTAGGGGTGCAAAATTATGGTTTAAATGGTTGCATAATAACGCTATAAATTTTCGAAATTGAGAAATAACAATATATAAATAAAAGATAAAAGAAAATTAAAACACTAATAAAAAGAGTGTAATTTAGTTGCATTCAATTTTTAAAATTATATGAGTAAGAAATAAACCAAATATAATATAATTTTCTATTTGATGCACAATCTACTTCTATCTGATGCAAGATGTCCTTGGCAATGATTGTGAAAATAGATTGATCTTTATTTTTTTAACGTTGTGTTCATAACACTGGTTTAATTTGATTATTGGTTTTTTTTTATAGTTCTTTAATTTATTTAACGATGTCTTCGTCTGGATCCATATATTCTAACTACAAAGTAAAAATAAATAAAGGTTCGTCAAACTGTGGTTGTGTAGTTACGTGGAAACGTGTCGTGAAAATACAGTTTCATATGGGTTAAACATGACTTTATAATTATGAATAACTTGGTTGCGTAATTATGAGTAATTATGGGTTAAAATATATGTATATTAGTATTGAAACTAACTGTTAGTTGGTTGCGTAAATATGTATATTTTTTGCTGTGAATTTCTTTTTAGTTTTATAAAACAAAATAGAAAATATATCTGGAAAGTTAGTGAATTTAGGTACGTAATTACGTACAAGTCTGTTGTGAAAAAATAAAAAAAAAATTATCTAAAACCTTTAAACAGGTACACAAGTAGTTTCTAGGTTACTATAGTATTTTTTTCCTATGTAAAAAAATATCCAATTATCGAAAAAAACAAGAGAACTTCTTAGGTCAAGCATATACTTACGAACAAGATTTGAAATATGTGGATTTCTTATGATTTTTCAAAGAAGAAGAAGCGAAGAAATCGAGAGACTAAACCCAATTGAGAAATAAAGTGTTTGCTTAAAGATAATATTATAAGTTTAAAGTTGAGAGTTTAAAGCCATTTAGAGGTGATAAAAAAATATACGGTTGAAAGATAAATAAACAACTTCACTTTCTTATTCAGCTCGCAAATTTTTCTTGCACTCTCTCTTTCTAAAATCGAAACTCACAGATCTCTAAAATTAAAGAAATATGCAACAAAATTTAGTGAAATTTATAGCAGTTCAAAATAAATCAACTACTAAACCGTCTATAATTTTCTAATAGTTTTGTTATGATTCATGTTGTTTTTTTCTTGGTTCCGTTTATTTATTCAATTTTAAAACTAAGTTTTCTAGTTTTGTCATTATATATACTCGTGAAGCAAAGAAAACAACATACGAAGACTTTTATCCTGTTTGACTATACCTTTAGTTTTATCCTATAGATTTAAATAACATACCATACGAAATAATACAATAATGGTAAAATAAATATTTCACTTTTTAAATATAAATCCTGGATAAATAATTACAAATATAGTAAAAAAATACAAAAAAGATAAAATAATGTTTTTACCATCTAAGTATAAAGTTCAAACAGACTAACTTTAAATACCATAAAAACGTTAAAATAATAATTTCACATGTCAAGTATTAATTCTAAGCCACTAAAGTTAGATACAAAATAAGAAATTATTCAAGAAAGGTAATATAGTAAGTATAACTTCTTAAAAATTAATTACTCGTACAATTAAAATTTCTTATGGCGAGTATAAATTCTAAACAAATAAATTCACATACAATAAGAAAGTATACAAGGAAGATAACATAAACTTTTCACCTACCAAATATAAATTTTAAATAAATAATTTCACATACACCAAAAAATAGTATAAAGAAGGTATGATAAAAAAATTACATGACAAGTATAAATTTCAAACAAAATAATTTTACATACAATAAAAAGTACTACAAGAAAGGTAAAAAATAAAATTTCTCATGTCAAGTATAAATTCTAAACAAAAAATAGTTTACATAATATAAAAAGTATACAATGTAAAATAAAAATTTCACCTGCCAAGTATAAATTCTAAACAAAATAATTTTGAATACCATAAGATATTATTCAAGCAAGTAAAATAAAAATTTCAAATTTCAAGTACAAATTCAAAACCAATACATTCAGTTACAAAATAAGAAATTTACAAAGAATCTAAAATAAAAAATTCACGTGCAAGTATAAATTCTAAATAATTAATTACAAATACAATAAAAAGTATACATAAAATATAAATTTCACATACATATAATAATTTCAGATTCCAAGTTGAAATTAAAACAAATAATTTAATCTCCAACAACTAAATAATACAAGGGAGATAAAATAAAAATTATCAAATATTTATATCCTCTTCGTTGGATAAGCATTACAATGACATACACGATTACAATGGTAGAATCCCTCTTGGACAGTGATAAATTGGTATAGACATTGATGTAGTTATATAATATAGATGTATTTACTATGTATTAAAGGCTAATATATCCATTGATGATGATATATTAGACTTTAACCCTTGTAATCACTTACGATTCTATATATACATACAGATATGATGACCTCTTGGGGAAATTCTGGTTAACAGTAGAATATTTTCATTCTAATTCATCTTTCTTCCTAAAAGCTCTTTTCTCTCTATATACAAAATATTTTTTGTAATTTATTAGGTTTTAGACCTCATCAAATTAGCGATATTTGTGAAAAAATTCTTGTTTCTCATCCTTCCAAAAACATTAATCTTTTGAGAAGATAAAAGGTTAATCGTCGACTTTCCGATTTTTTTAGATCGAACTACAAATCATGAACAACGTGAAGTCATAGAACAACACAGTGATGAAAAACATGAACCCCATTAAAATCATAAGAAAAGAAAATAAAGTGGATTAATAATGAATTCAAGATTCCTCTCGTGTCATAAATTGCATATAAACAAATCAACATTTAAATTTTGAGCTAGAACTGAATTCGATTCAACATTTAATATAATCATATCTGAAGAGCAATCAAGGTAAACCATGTTGATGCAAAAATCAAATTTGGGCAATTATTGTTTGATATTTGATTAAAGATCTACTCTGATGGTATATTATACTATTTATAGTGGTATAAAACTCCATATATATTCGTTAATTAGTTCATTATACAATTGATATATAATATATACACAAAAATTCACAAATATAAGGATAACAGACACTTTATGTACAACAACACAACCCAACAACGTTACTACATAATGAACAATAATTTGCTTCATATATAAGACATACAAATGTGTTGCTTTGTATAACGCACTTTTTTTTTTATAATCAATTGAAGGTTACAAAGAAAAAAAAGGTTTTGCTGCAATAGAATTTTTGTCGGGTCACTCGATGATTCTTGTGAAAATAGCATTGTTCACACTATGATTTGAAGCCCAACAATGTTCTTTTGGATGATGATTTTACTGCCCATGCGCATTTCTTTGGTTTGGAACGAAATGGTCAGGAATCTGTAGGGAATTGACTTAGTTCTATTAGGACTAAAGGAATTCTTGGCTTATGCTGCTCTATAATATTGGATCCGAGACTCGCCATCAGTCATGGGAAATGTATTCAGCTTTAGAATCAACTTATTAGAGATAGTTACTAGAAAAAGAACGATGAATTATTTATCAATAATGTTTATACAGTAGTTATCTCGGAACAATAAACTCCAATTTGTAAAATCAACTCGAACCTTCAATGCACTTTACATTCGTTGCCTGCATGTTTTCAGTGTTGATTGTTCCGCATTCGGAAACGGATATATCTAATCAGTAGCACAAGTAGTTATAAAAGATGTTATATAATATGGGAATTAAAATGTTTTTTAATGATACAATTGATACAAGCTCTTAAATCAGAACCATTTTATAGTTCCTTTGATAAAATATATGTTACCACACACAAAGTTAGACGGCCATGGCAATATTATACAAAGGTTATAACTACGAAAAGCTTAGCTAACATATTAGTATAAACAAAACTAGGAACTACTTTAACACTATTTATGATACTTTATCTATTTCAAATTCTGGTAATAATATTGAAATCCAATTCCTTCGAGTTACACAAAAAAGTATCTTCATAAATCTCGATTACAAAGTTTCTACATTTGACTTTTAGATAAATTATTCACTTTGGTTCCAGAAGATCTTTATATTAAAAAATTTCAGTAAATTTTTTGAAATAAAATTAGTGAAAGACAAAAAATAACAATAGAACAAACAAAAATTATTAACGGAATTCAGCAAATTATACCTACAACTCCGGATTTGTAGCAAATCGATTTTATTCTAAAGGACTCGATGACTCTTTTTTCGATAGACCTACAAAAGCTAGCTAAGTTTCATATATATAGACTTCAACGCAGATGCACATGAAGTGATTACAATGGTCAGTAAATCTCATTACTAAACCATTTATGACTCATTAAATGACTTCATTGGTCTTTGAGAATTCCAAATAACATGAGGCTCTTCGTCTTCTGATCATTCGTGTAAGGACCCTTGTCTAAAGATCTTCCGTCTTCAAAACCTTAGGCTAAAGACTCATCGGTTACAGAAGCCTTGTCTTCAAGATCTTTGTCTAAGGAACCTTGGTTTCAGACCCATCGGTTACAGAAGCCTAATCTTCAAGATCATTGTATAAGGACTCTCGGTTTGAATACCCCTCAATTTGAGTACCCATCGGTTGAAAGTAGGGAATTCAGATAATAATCTTACACTTTAAGACTGGTTTCAATTTGTTTTCACACCTCGATCTAATGCAACATATTTTGTGGCATTGTTACCCATTCCAAACCAACTAAAGATAAATACAACTTCAGTTTTTCAATGGCTATTGCCTTCTTCAACATGTCAGCTGAATTTTTCCGTTTTGGATATTTTATAGTATTAACACCTTATCTTCCAATAAAGATCTGATAAATTGATAACGAAGACCGATATTCTTGGTTCTAGAATGAAATA
This sequence comes from Limnanthes douglasii subsp. nivea, assembly GCA_036936605.1. Classification (NCBI taxonomy): domain Eukaryota; kingdom Viridiplantae; phylum Streptophyta; class Magnoliopsida; order Brassicales; family Limnanthaceae; genus Limnanthes; species Limnanthes douglasii. The sequence goes on from JAUPFV010000001.1 coordinate 358,763,529, forward strand.
CTGAATTCTTCGTTAAGTGAATTTCACTGACTATCACTGTGCATAACATTATTTTCTTGTTTAAATCCCATCTCGGTTAATAGACTTTGAAGACATATCATTTCTTTACAAGATTTGCTCACTACTATATACACAGCCTTTATAGTGGATAAAGTGATAGTTTCCAGTAACTTTAACATCCAACTAGTGATTGTTGTTCCAACAGTGAATATATAGTCGGTGGTGTATTTACGGTGATCGAATGCACCTCTAAAATATGCATCTATGTAACCTTGTATCTCTAGCTCACCATTACGAAAGTACAAACATTTTATTGTGGTGCCTAGTAGGTACTTCAAAATCCACTTCACAACTTCCCAATGAATTTTCTCTAGACTTGACATAAACTAAATCACAACTCCCACTGCATGTATGGTCTTATACAAACCATTGCATACATCAAACTCCGAATAGTTGAGGCGTAAGGAACTTAAGACATAAACTATTTATCTTCCTCCCTCTGAGGGGATTGATCCTTGAATAAACATAAGTGACTTGCCAATAGTATATTAACTGGTTTGGCATCACCCATGTTAAATCTCTTCAAAATATGATTGATGTACTCAGAGTGAGATAACTTCAAAGTTCTTTTATGTTAATCTCTGAGATAACTTCGAAGTTCTTTTATGCTAATTTCTTGTGATTTACATTCCCATACTCTTATTTGTTGGACCCAAGTATTTCTTGTCAAATGTTTTGCATAATTTGTGCTTCAATATTATGATATCATCAATTTATGGAGCTACCACTAACATACCATCAACATAAAGTAGCAGAATGATATAAATAGACTTACTTCTTTTGAAATAGCAACAATACTCAGCATTGCACTTCTGGAAACTTTCTTTGTGCATAAAAAACATCTTCTTTTTCTTCTTTTTTTCGGAGGGAACCCACAGCCGCTACTCAAAGTGCAATGAGTGCGCACAGGGTAAACCCTCAGTCTGACGCGATAGCCTGCAAACCAACGCCAGAAGGTAAACCACACAAGGTGACAGGCTCAGCCGAGAAAGCGTATGTAGAGGGACTCGAACTCATGACCTTTTGGTCATAAGAATTCCATACTCAACCAACTCGGCTACCCTCTTGGGGCATAAAAAACATCTTGTACCATTGTCTTAGGGATTATTTTTTAGACCATACAAGCTTTTATGGAGTCTGCATACAATGTTTCATTTCCCTTATATCAAGAAGTCTTCTGGCTGATAAATATATATCTCATCATCCAAGTCTCCATGAAAAAGTGCAGTATTCACGTATAATTGTTCAAGATAAAGGTCTTTGATGGAAAAAATACTCAATCCTGATCTAAAAATATTGAATTTCACAACTAGAGCGAAAACTTCGGTATAACCAACTATTTCCTTTTGCTCAAATCTTTTAACAACTACTACCAAGCTCTCACTTGCTAGCATTATTGGTTTGACAAGCTTCATCATGGTATCCAGGTTCCCCTCCATCAGTCAGTAATAAATAGTTCAAGTATCGCGTATTAGGTACATAACATCGTGGAGATCTTCTCAATATATGAGCTTATACTAATGTATACGAGTATCGATCTACTGTGGAGTTTCGATCTGTTATACATCATTTTGTCTGACTGGCTCTCCTAGTTGAGCACTTGATGTGATCAGCTATGTTTTACGTCTGTCTAAAACCTCCTCAAATCTACAAACACTCATCTGTACGGATTTTATTTGATTCTATTTTATGCATGTCATTTTACATAACTGTTTTATTGAAGATCACGTTTCTGCTTCAGATCTTCTTCTCGTTTTTCTTATCCTAAACACGATAATCAAACTCATCTTTGCCATAGCCGATCAAGGTATGTTTCTTATATCTTGGATCAAACCTATTCTTGCCTTGATCATATGTATGAACATATGACGCACAGCCGAAAATGTTTAGATGTGATAATTGTATCTCTTTTCCACTCCATACCTTCTCGGGTATTTTGTGATTTATGGGAACCGATTGAACTTGGTTAATTTAGTAAGAAGATATGTTGAATGCTTCCACCTAGAACTGCTTTGATAAACATGTATGTATACGATTACTTCTGGCTTTTTCTGTCGATGTTTGGTTCATACACTCGGCAACACCGTTGTGGTGAGGCGTACTCGGTATGATGCTCTCCGTTCTTATCTCGTGCTCAAAGCAAAAAAAAAATTAATATGGTATCCTCATATTCACCACTAATGTCGATTCTGAGCTTTTTACTCTTCAGACCGGTCTCATTCTCAACCATAGATTTTCATCTCTTAAAAACATCAAACACTTCAGAATTTATGTTTTAAGAAAAAACGTCATACCTTTTGAGATTGATCATTTATAAAAGTCACGAATTAGTATTTCCCTCCAATAGATGAAATTTTTATTAGTCCCCCAATATCAGAGTGAACGAGCTCTAATCTTTCTTTATATTAGGATCTGCAACTTGCTTGAAAACTAACCTTTTTGTAGTTTCCAAGTATACAAATTTCACACATGTCTATATCAATTGACTGTAGATGTAGTAGCTTCCTAAAAAACTGAATAGTTCTCATCTTCTTCTAACTCATGTGGCGAAACCTCATGTATATTGTAAAGAATACCACTTTTCTTTTCACGAGCAGCCATAATTACTCCCAAAGAAATCTTCCAATTGTCACCATGGAAGATCGTAGTGTAGCCTTCACTAGCCAACTGCCCTACTAAGATTATGTTCTTCCTCGGGTCGGGGATATGCCTAACATCTTTCAGATCCCAGACGGATTCATACAAATGAATCTTCAAAATACCTTTACCAATAATATCACAAGGTTATCATCACCAAGATATATATTTTTAAGGTTTCGCAGCACATATTGCTCGAAGAATTCTTTCGTTGATGTGGCGTGGAATAATGCTCCAGAGTCTAACACCCAAACCTATTTCCTTATGAAATCATTTCCTTCTAATGCTCATAAATGTTCGAAATAGAAATTGAATAGGCGATGATGATAGCCTAGGCTCTGGGTGTGCCACTAGGCCTAGCATATGGAATGTGTCAAACTCTCATTTACGCAACTATTTGGAATTATGCCCAATTGTTTTCTCAATATCTTCCACTTCCCTCTCCTTCAATGTTTCCTATAAATACATCTATGCGACTAATTTTTCTTCATAGTACTTTTTTAGAGAAAGAGATAAAGTTTACTTGTTTTCTGAAATTTCTTGGCTACCTTCATCTGAATCTTTAAACTTTAAGCTACATTTACCGTAAAACACTAATCCACCTCTAGTATTTAATTTTGTTTATGAGAAAGCATCCAAAACTCCAAAATCTAAAAACTAAAAAACCTAGAAATTCATCCTCCCCAAATAAACAGATCCTCTCATTCGATCATACGACTACTTTTGCATAAGAAAAATGGCAGATGAATATAGAGCATCTGGTCTGATAAGCAATGCACCTCGGGCTTTGTCCACATAGACAATATTTTATGGTAACTTCGATTCTAATCAAACTCATATTTCCTTTTCAAATTCTCCTCTTCCTGAAGAAGGTCAATCATTTAAAACTCAAACACCGAAAACGTATCGAGTTTCACCATATCTAGTTAGATCATCACCTTGAATCCCTCATGCAAACTCAAGTCTTTGAATCAATCGCAAAGTAACCCAAACCACAACTTCTTCAAAGAGATCAGGAAAAACTCCTCCTCTAGTTAATTCTGAGCCCCCTCATCCACTGCACAAGGAAACCTTCTATGTTCATACTAAAACTCAGCTTTCTCAAACTTTATAAAGGAAAACTTTCATAGCCATGGGGAACGATGCTGATTACACCTTGAATATTCCAACCTCTTCGCCTCCCTTGAGGGATGTTGTTGAGAAAACTACAGAATCTTAACAAAATCAATCAAGTAACGATAATAGAGAACCAATTTTGAATCCTAACCCACCTCGACTCGTGTATAATGCATCCGAGGAGGAATGTTACTTTGAAGCCACATAATCAAACGCCAAGGCTAATACGGAAGATAATGTTTCAAAGAAAATGGACACTAAAACCGTGAAAGGTGTTTCCAAGATAAAAGCGCCTAAATGAAGGAGAAAGAAAGCTCATGTTGAGCTCTACGAAGAACTGGCTGCCTCGGTTGGTGAAAATTTGAAGCCATTCAACCCTAAATATATATTTTCACCAAAAAATATGACATATATCTATTACTCGGAGTCTTAAGTCGCCTACTTAGAAAACAATATGGAATGTCATATTTCATCATAATTTGGCTTCTAAAAGAATGAGAGACTCTACTCTATGGAAATGATGAGTTGGTGGTGTACCAAAAAATTATCAACTAGTTTCTTCGGTTTCCATTAGACCCAATGAATGTAGAGTATTTTGAGCTCCTGAATCTATGTCCTATGCAAGCTACTCCCAATCAATGATTTACCCTTCTGTTCATTATTATGGCTTCCAGACTAGCCCAAATTCCTCTTTCTATCAAACAATTTATTGCTCTGACAAACCTTTTGAAGGGCCCTGTCATGCCCTTCTACTATCTCAAACTTAACGATGATGTGAAGATAGTCGACAGTCTACTCGAGGCTGAAAAATTATGGGAGAAAACATGTATCATCATATCAGGGTCCTGGGAAAATGGAAAGGAAATTTCAGAGGCGAATACATCAAGATTTAACCTCGTTTGGAGGAGTAACAGTATGTTGTTTCTTTTTTATTGTTGTTTTCACTATCTCGTTTTAATCTTTATCTCATATTTTTTCATATCTCATAAATTCCGAGACGGTATAAGATTCGCCAAAAATATGCCAAGGAAATATTTGCCAAGTTAGATGAGCGGAGAAAAAGTGGCGCAATGAGTTTCACTCAACTTTCTTGCCCATTAACTTTATTAACAACCACTTGTGGTGAATCATAACGGGTGCTCACTTCCCAGAAAATCCAATGGAGCTTCTAAACCCGAGGTCAGCTGTGAAGAGACTAGTGAAACTTCATGGTAAGGTGTTTCTTTGAGTTTGGAATTCATCAGAGAGCCACCTTCCCTCAAAAAAGAAAGAATAAAGGATATAAAAAATATCTAGCACATCTGGTACTAACCCTTCAGTAATTTTGACGTATCAACCAAAACCGAAGAGAAAGGCGACAAAAAGAGCCTCCCCACCATTGAAGAAGGAGAATAAGTTAAGCCTTCCACAAAAGGAAGAAGACAACGACCTCGAAGAATAAGAAAAGCAAAGTTAAAACAACTCTTCAAAAAAGAGAAAAAAATAAATTTGTACAAATTGCTCAAGAGGTGGTGTCTTTCGATGCTGATGAGGTTGTTGTGGTGGAAGATTAACAAAAAGAAAGTGAAGAAGAAGGTAATCAGTAAGAAGAGAATGCCAGAGACAATTATCGAGGAGATGATCACTTTGATCATAATAACTTCATCAACTTCGATCAATCTCAAGAGCTTGTTAGAGATGAAGATCCATATATTCAAGATATTCAGGACCAACTACAACATTATGGTAAAAGATCTACCCATGTTCTTCTCGAGGCAACTACACCAGAGGTCTCTTTGCCTCCATCTTCCTCTACTCTTATGCCTTACCCTAGCCAAGTATTCATACGTGCCGAAGCGCCATCCCAAGATGTTGCACTTGCTCTTCAACTATTTTCCAACCTTGGTGCTGCAACACAAAAATTATGTCAAGAAGTTGAATTTTCTCAAAGCCACTTGGAGAAAATGGCGAAGGAGATGGTGCGGCAAAATAAAATTACTGTTGTTGAGAAGAAAATGAAATAAATATTCGGTGGTATGGTGGAGAGCCAATTTTACGAATTCCAAGCTACCAGATCATAATTCTTGAAATAAATCATTTTCATCAAAAATCATCTCGAAGACGTGCACAAGAAATAGACGGAAAATCTTAATACTTCTCACAATAATGAGATAAAACATGTAAAGTCTAAACATGCTCAAGAGTTATCCAATGAGAAACAAAATTATTCTACTCTTTAACTTTCACTAAATAAGAGTGAAGATGTGAATAAGAAATTAAAAAAGGACATGAATGCTCTCAAGATTCAGTTCAATAAAGAGAAAAAGCTTAATGTGACTGTTGTTGAAGATGAATTGAAGCAAGGACTTGTTAGCGGCCATCAACAATGCCGAAGAGCAAAAAGTTGTTAATCTTGTTTGCGATATTCATGCTTCATTCCAAAGGCTGATTTTTCCAACTTCTATGAACAAATTTCCATTGAAAATCGCCTCAGTGAAGCTTTTTCTTATGTACCTTCTTCTTCATCCGAAGAGGCGGAATGAGAGGACAGTTCTTCTAACTAAGGGAAGTCTGCCAAGGAGAATTCTGAGGACAAATAACTTTATTTTCTCTTTTTTATTTTTTCATTTTTTTTGTATATATCATCCAGTTGTTGTAGGATGACTTGACTATGTTAAATGCTATTTCTTTTGGTATTGAAAATCGTTTTTGTGTATTCATTGAATATATGCAATAGTATCTTTGTTTATGTTAATATTTTCATTGTTTTTTATCTAATAATGCATGTTTGCTTCAAATGATTATACACAATAAAAAGAGTATATAGAAAATGTTAACACATTTAACACAAATAGTGTGCTTTAGAGGACATAATACTTCGAACATTATAATGCATTTAAAGAACATATTACTTCGAATATGGTAGTGCGTTTAAATAACGCAGTACTTCAAATATGGTAGTGTGTTTAAAGAACATAGCACTTCAAATATGGTAGTGCATTTAGAGAACGTAGAACTTTAAATATGGTTGTTTCTTCGAGAAGTATATACAACACTTCAGAATAATTACTCTTGGTCAACTTCAAAGATGATCAGTATCTGAATAGTTACCAAAATAATTTTAAATTAGTCTACTTAAACGACTATTAGGAAAAAATAGTTGTATTGATAACATCAAATATTGACATAGCACCACATTAAAACCTCCTTAGGCCAACAAGGTAAGAAAGAGTTTGCCAATTATTCAAAAAGAAAAAAAAAATCTAAAAGAGATAGTTACTCAAAATATAATTTTTGATGTTCTATATTCCAAGGATGTTGAAGCATCCTCCCCTGCTCGTTACAAAGGCGATAAAAACCTGGCTTTATTTCTTTCAAAACCATAAAGGGACCCTCCCAATTCGGGGTCATCTTGCCGAGGCTCTTTTCCTGAGTATGGAGGAATAATTTCTATAGAACTTTATCACCAACCTTGAAATCCATCCTCACCTTCGAATTATATCTACTCCTCATAAGATTATAATAATGAATCATATTCAGATGAGCTCTAACTCTTTTTTCCTCAATCCAGTCCAAATCTGCTCTTTTTGCTTCGTTATTCAAGTCCTCAAAATAATAAACTACTCTATAAGAAGGTAATATAGATTCTAGAGGAATAACAACATATATCCCATAAGCTAAGGAAAAATGAGTTTCTTTAGTAGCCTCTTTAGGAGTTGTTCGATAAGCTCATAACACCCTTGGAAATAGTTAGGCCATTTCCCTACAGACCATATCAAATTATTCTTTAATCCTTCTAAAATAGATCTATATATCACCTCTACCTGACCATTTTGTTGTGGATGAAAAGGTTTAGAAACAACTTGTGTTATTCCCCTCGAAGCACAAAAAGAAGTCATTTCTCTGTTGTTAAATTGAGAACCGTTATCTGTGGTAATTTTTCGAGGCACCCCTAAACAACAACAAATACTGTTCACAATTAACTTGATTACATCATTGGATTTTGTTCCAGATAATGGTTCAACCTCTGCCCACTTCGTAAAATACTCCACGCTCATAATAATCATTTGGTGTTCTCCAGAAGCCATTGGTAATGGTCTCACTAAATCTATTCCTCATCTGTCAAAAGGGACGACTTCGGTAATGGATATGAGTGGAATTGCAGGTTTATAAATAGAATCTCCGAAACGTTGACAAGTATCACAACCTCAAACTAAATTCTTAGCATCGTTCATAATCGAAGTCTAATAATACCCTGCCATCAAAACTCGACGCGTCAATGCCTTGAACCCACAATGTGCTGAATACTCTCCATCATGTAACTTTGAGAGAATTTCTTATGACTACTGTTTGTTCAAGTAACACAATATTGGCTTACTCAACGCCTTTTTGTATAAAAACCCATCTACCACAATATAACCACATGCTTTACCTTTCAACTTTTTAGCCAGTTGCATATCTTGAGGCAATGTTCATATTAACAAGAAATTCAGAATATATGTTCTCCAATTGCTTCGAATTACATAAAGTGTAACGAAAACTTCTTATACATATTTACACTGCTCAGAGCAGGTTAAAATCGAAGGACTTTCTAGTAATAAAATTCAAGGGTATTCTTCTGTGCAGGCCACAGTTGTCAAAGAATGAACAAGTATGTTGTCTCCTCAGCTGATATGCTCCACAATAACATGATCGAACAGAAGAGTCAAATTCCAAAGCTCACAAAGATATAATATTAAATGGTCTTTTTTGGTTTCAGAAACACCAACCACCTAATTTGCTACTAATTGGGAATCTGTTTCTAAACGAATTGAAGTTGCCCCATAAATATTCGCAAGCCTTAAACCAGCCAATGCAACTTCATATTCAGCTTTATTATTCGATGCATGAAATAAAAGTTCAATGGATTGAAACATTGTTTCCCGAGATAGAGAAATTAGTTGAACTTCATCACTCCATCCTAAAATGGTAGAGCCCCCATCAGTTCGAACTATCCATATCGAACCGCTTGGCAAGACATCATTGTTCATATCTTCGTCTGATCTACTTCAATGGAATTCAACAAGAAAATTTACTAAGGCTTGGGCCTTGATTCCCGTCTGATGCAGACAGTTTAGTGCTGAAATTTATGAAGACTGACGATCACCAGAAGAATGCGGTGAATTGACAGTTTGGAGCTCCGGTGTCTGATTTTGACCCACAACACCTTGTTTCGAAGCTTATTTCGAGTTTTTAATACTTTAGAATATTTTAATAATTTTCTTATTTTAGTTTTAGGGTTTCAATTGAAACCTTATATAAACATATCTTCTTTATATTGTTTGGGGAGTTGTTTTGATTAATAAAATTAGGGTTTTTATCCCTCTTTAGCTTATTTTGCGTTTCACTCTAAATCACCGTCTAAGGTGAAAATATGATATCAAAATCTCCCAACTCAACTGACCATTTGGTCATCCTCTTAAAAATATCGGGGCGTTGTAAAACATTTTTCAGTGGGAATTAAGTTCGAACCTCAATAGTGTGAGCTTGAAAATATGAACGCATCTTCCTGGCAGCCACTACTAAAGCCATAGCTAATTTTTTTAGCTTCAATGCAACTTCATATTCAGCTTCATTATTCGATGCATGTAAGAAAAATTTAATGGATTGAAATAATGTTTCCCGAGATGGATCAATTAGTTGAACTCCATCACTACATCTTAAAATGCTAGAGAATATGCTAAGTCTTGGGCCTTGAATATCGTCAAAGGTGAAAATATGATATCAAAATCTCCCAACTCAACTGACCATTTGGTCATCCTCTTAAAAATATCGGGGCGCTATAAAACAATTTTCAGTGGGAATTAAGTTCGAATCTCATTAGTGTGAGCTTGAAAATATGGGTGCATCTTCCTGGCAGCCACTACTAAAGCCAGAGCCAATTTTTTGAGCTTCAAGTACCTTTTTTCTGGTGAAACAATATACCGAAATTCCCAAACCTTCACTTATCAAAACATCACTTACTGCAAAATCCGATACTGCGATATACAAAGAGAGTTGTTCTCCAACTCGAGGCTTAGACAGTATCTTTAGTGATGGAAATAATTCTTTAATGCTTAAAAATGCTGCATCATATTCCAAGGTCCACTCCAATTCTTTTGGTCTTTGTAACACTTGGAAGAAAGGGAAACATTTGTCACAAAATCTAGAAATAAATCTATTAAGATCTACACTTCTTTGAAGTTTGGGGTGATTTCATTGATACTAAAGCCTTTAGTTGTTCTGGGTCAGCTTCTATCCCATTTTCACAAATAACATAACCTAAATATTTTCCTGATCGAACTCTAAAGGTAAACTTCTCAGGATTTAACTTTAATCTAATAGCCCTCAAATTAAAAAAAGTCTCATCAAAATTTTCTAAGTATGCATCATCTGCTAAATTCTTGACCAGCATATCATCAATATACACCTCCATGTGTCTTACGATCTGAGAAGCGAAGGTTTTATTCATTAACCTCTGATATGTTGCTCTAGCATTTTTAACCCAAAATGCATAACCCTATAACAATGGAAGCCTCAATCTGTGGTGAAGGTGGTACTCTCTTGATCATTTGGATCCATTTGAATTTGATTATACCCTGCAAAAGCATCTATAAAAGATAAAATTTTATTTCTAGAAGTGGAATCAATCAATTGGGCTATTCGCGGAACGAGAAATGGATATGTAGGACAAGCTCAATTCAGATATGTGAAGTTGATGCACATTTCTCTATTTCTCATTCTTCTTTTTAACTACAACTGAGTTTGCTGTCCATAAATGATATTGTAACTCCCTTATATGTCCAAATTTTATAAACAATCCACCTCAGCAAAGACAACCTTTGCTTTCTCAAAAGAGAAAACCCACCGTTTTTGTATAACAGGTTTAACCTTCAGATTAATTGCTAGACTGTGATATATCACTTCGACTAGAATTCCCACCACATATTCTGTTCTCCAAACGAAAACATTCAAGTTATGAAACAATAACTATACCAACTGTTGACGTAAAGCTGGGGTCAATAAGGTTCCTATTCGAAGTACTTTTCTCTCAGAAAAAACATATTCTTCTATATTTTCACCCACTGTTAAAGAACCCGGGGTTTTCCTTGGACAATCGACCCATTCTTCAACATCTGAGGTTAGCCCCCATGATTGTTATTCAACCATTTTATCATCACTGCTCAAACCTCGAATTCGAGGAGCTGGGGCATAACGTTTTCTAGCAGCCTTCTCGGACGACCCCCACACGAACTCTGATGACATACTTTAAGAGCTGGTGGACTGTGGACACAACTGCGTACATCCTCGAAATTCAAGATCTCTCGAAAAATGGCATTATAGCTGGTCGGACAGTCTACTACCATGAATAAAACCCTAACCTTCTTTCTAAAAAACCGTTTCGCAAAAATACCTCTAGATCGAATTCCCCGATTACTTATGATGTCACTCGTGTGAATCCAATTATAGTACGATCCGATTGGGAAATCCGAGGAGGATTTCACATTCGATCATAAGTTGATTTGAAAAAAACATTTGCAAAGCTCCTTGTATCTATTAGAATGCATTGGATTTTAACACCATTTACCTCTGCTCCAATAACCATTGCATCCACATGAGGACCTGAACTGCCTCTCAAATCATCTTCATCAAAAAGAATAAAAGGAACATCTCTCTTACCATACAACTAAGTAAAAATCCCTCCTTTTATCTGAGTAGCTACGCGACTACAGGATTTTTTCTAGAACTGTCGGTATTGCCAGTTACAGTGTCTCCTCCGAAAATTGTCTAGAACTCAAAATATTCACATATAATTCAAACTCGGCCTTGTTTCACTAGCTCATCCATTGCCATCAAAATCAACCGATCCGGGTTTGTATATAAGTATTCCGATGCAGCATCAAAATCATCAATCTTGGAATCCAAAATCGTTAAATTATCTGTCCGTGCATTTGGATTTGCTGCATGTAAAGTCGATACAACAAAAGCATTTGAGGAATTTCTCTATCCTTCACATCGGCCAGCAACTTTCCATTCTCATCTATGTCATGTAAGTCGATGCAACAAGAGCATTGTTTCTTTAAAACAATACAGTTTGCAGGATAATGTCAGATGTCATTATGATACTTACAAAACCTGTTATTTTGTTCTTTCCTTGGCCTATTTATCGAAGGGGCCTCTTAAAACTCACATATCCATTTTCATTTTCATAGATTATAAGAATATTTTCAGTTAAATCGATATAATACTCCGACCTTATCCACTGATTGAGCCTCAGTCTATGAAACTGGTACCATGTTGCTTGAGTTGAATACCCTCCAGTTTAATGAGGTAATGTTTTATTGTTCCTCGGACGCGCTGGTTAATCCGAGTTTGAAGACTACCCTTGATTGTTTGGCACATCTCTAGAGCTCTTTTGACTAGTCACAACCACTCCTCGAACTCTAGTCGATTCTTCTACCTTAATTTGATCCTCCACCTGAGCCATCAGCGCTCCAAAAGTTAAAGTTCTTCGCTTAGTTGTTTCATTAGCTAAGTCACTTGGTAACAATACTTGTCGGAATGCTACCATTGCTACAAACTCCTCGTAATTATCCAAACCAACCTTGGTTAACACAAATCGCTTAGTATAATCCTTAAGTTTCTCTCACACTGTTTGTTTGCACTGAATTATTGTATGTCCATTTGTCGGCATCTCTTTACTTTCCACAAATTGTCTTTGGAAAACTGTATAAAAATCCATGAAATTGGAAATAGACCCCCTCAGAATTTTGTTGTAGCACTTTAAGGGTATTCCTTTGAACATTTGCTAGAAATCTCCACACACCAACCTATAATCGCCCTCGAAATTCATCATGTAATTTTTAAAATATTCGATGTGGTCGTTAGGGTCTTGCATTCCATCGAATTTTTCAACATTCGAGATATAAAACCGCTTCGAACGTACTGATTATATCGTTCCCATAACAGCGTATAAATTCCAATCAGTCATTTCATTGTACTGATTCAATGTGTTCCCTTCACACCATTCAGCTTCCCTTAAACATCGTGGTACAGTTTCCCTCATTGTTTTCTAAACTTTTCGTGATTTTTGAGGTCGACGTTTTTCTTCTTCTGAGGATCCTCGGTACCTCTTAAGCTCAGATCCTGAACTTTCCATCTCATCGTAACTGGACGTAATATACCTTTGTTTGTCTTTTTTCTCTTTTCGTGAAGTGTGACGCTCTTTAAAAGATTCAAAATGTGCTTTTTTTCTTCTCACTTTGAACTTGACGAGCTGCGTAAGATTGATCAGATTGATTGTCAGTGTCATTCTTTTCATCCACTTTCCTCACCTCTGATCTCCATCTAGCTGATTGAATTTCATGTTCTCTTTGGTCATACTTCTCATTCAGAGTTGTGATTGTATCTAATAGTTGATTCATTCGCATTTTAATGCCTGATTCAGTTTGTCCAGCTGGAACAGACTCATTTTGCTTATCATCCCCTCCTTGCAAATCAAGCTTAAGAATTTCAACTATTTTCCAAACCAGGGATTACTTACATTTCTCATATCCATTGTCGATTAAAACAGCTTTCAAAGATTGAAGAAGAACAGTTAAAATGTAACAAGAAAATAAATCAAACAAGAAAAATCAAGGCACCAATCAAAAGCGTCTCTAGTGGAGTCGCCAATTTGATGTGGATCTAATATAGTTCGTAAAGAAAAGTAGAGAGAAATAGAGAGAAATAGTTTCGAGAGAGAAAATCAAGAAGTGATAGTTTAATCTCAAAACTTGGAATCCTTTTCTGAGTTCAGCCTTAACCTTTATATATAGACGCAATTGATATATAACAGAAATTGTTACACAAATGGACTTATTTCATATTAGTCATTTATATGTATATAAAGCTTTAAATCTCTCCCACAAATATATAATTTATCATACAAAGTTTCGTTTATTTACATTTTGCTCTCCATTGTTCTATTTTTTTATCAAAAACATTAGTCAGCATTATTCTTTCCCAATATAATAGATAAAAATCTATTTTTTAATCATACACCAACTATCAAGAAGTTACCAACTTATGTATTTTCCATAAGTTTAGGCTTTTTATAATGAACACGAAAAAATTTAAAAAATAATCCAAAACAAAAACCTTATTACAAGTGAATGGCAAAACTTAAGTGAAAATTCCAAAAAGAAAACCCTATTATCTGTGAATGAAAAAAATTAAGTGAGATTTGTTAAGTTTCAACTCCTTTTAAATCTTTTATAACTATAAGTTTTCTATAATAAACATTCAACCTGAAAATTATTTTTAGAACATCTTTAGGGACATCTTATATGTCATGTGAGAGGAGTAAGGTATGCTATATTTTCAATTTCTTTACCTTTCTTATCTACGTCTTTCAAAAGATACATTGTCCAATATCCTAGTTTATAACATAGGGCTTCCATTCATCGAAAGTCCACCTCTTTTTAAAAGTTCAAATCTTGTATGTGGGTTTCAAAATACTATATATTTTGGATTTTTGTAATTTGTTGGATATAAATGAATAGAAAATTGGATAACCATATAAATTTAAATACTAAATTAAAACGATTGTTATAAAAATTTATGTATATGGTATAGATAGTCTAGTTTTATTCTTAAAATTGAACGCGACTTCTTGTCAACTACTTTTAGAAATGTGATTTCAATATGATATAAATATACATATAAGATATGTGTTATATACATCAAAAGCTTAATAATAAAAATGGTTATAAATTAAAATATTTTTACTAATTTATAATCAAAGCTCATTAAAATGTGTTATCAGTATACACTTGATACAAGCTCTTAAAACAGAACTAGGGTGTTGCCGGACCAATCCGGGTCCAATCCGGGTTTGAGTTATCAGATTGGACCCAAGCCGGCTGATATATATATATATATATATCCAACTATTTTAATATTTCAAACCAAACCAAAGAATTATAAAATACATGTCTAAAGGTTAGAGAGATGACCATCAAAACTATTTCGTATTGCACATGGTAAATATATACACCCTCCCACTTATCTCTCTAACATCTCTTCTCCCTAACTATTTATCTATCTTATCTGAATTTAGTAATGATTAAATATAGTTTAGTAATTAAGTTGTATCTTTCTTTAATGTATAAGAAAGGAAAAATCCATCTAAAATGTTTCAATCATAATTTTAATTTTGTATCTGAATTTAACTTTTAAAAAAAATGAATAAATATATATATATATATATAAAGTTTATTTAATTAATACATATTTTTTTTAATAATATAAGTGTATGTTGTTTATTATTTAGATATTAATTGGTATAAAATTATATATATTACAACAAGTTTATTGGGGTATTTTATACGTGGTGTTTAAATTGAGTTTAATAAAAAATAGTTTTTTATAAGTCTCATTCCTTGGAAAGAAAGCCTACCATTTTATCACGTCTGTAGATTTTTAAAAATTTAACATTAAAAGACAAGATTTATATCTTAAAAAAATAGACCAACATAAAAACATTAAACATCTAATATTGTTAAATAAAATTGGAATAAATAAAAAAATAATAAACTAAAAACACAATACAACAAAATCAACAACCTTCAATAAATTGAAAATTAATATGAAACATTGTCCAAAATTTTATGTACTTTATAATTTTTTTAAAGATGGTAATTTTTTTCAATGAATAACCAGATAACCCTGGTTCGTGGGATTAAACAAAGTAAATATAAAAGGAAGAAAGGTGAAAACTCGTTGGTTACAACCTAGAACTAGGATTAGGGAAATGAAGTTTGATAATATATAATTAAAAGAACCAAAAAGGATATATGTGAATAAAGCCAATAAGAACAAAGTAAAAAACAAACAACAAAGTAGATATAATAATACATTATTTTTATAATAATTAAAAGAAATCTTCGTCTTGATTAACTTTATAGACTAATATGTAATATGTAGTCTCAGATCAAAAGGAGTGATTTTTGTATTATTTAAGCTAAGTTAGATTACTAATTACTTTACGACAACGGGTTGTATATTTTTAAAAGAATTACATCAAAAGTCAAGATTTATATCTTAAAATAAATAAATAAACCAACATAAAAGCATTAAACACCCGAGATTATAAACAAAATTGGAATGAATGAAAATAATGGACTAAAAACACAATAAATCAATAATCTATGAATAATGGAAAATGAAAATTAATAAAATTCATTGTGCAAAATTTTATGTACTTAAAGATGTTAAGCTTATTCATTTGGACTTTTATAAGTATACATTGTTTTTTATCTTTGTATCGATAAGATAACATGGTAATTTTTTCAACGAATAACCAGATAACCCCTGGTTTGTGCCATTAAACAAAGTAGATATAAAATGAAGAAAGGTGGCAACTCCTAGGTCACAGATGAAAATGTATTTTTAAATTTATTATAAAATCTTACACTCCTAGTATTAGGTTTAAAAGAATTGAAGTTTAACAATAAATTAGGAAAGCTGAGAAGGAAAAGGTCAAGAAGAACAAAGTAAAAAACAAACAACAAAATAGATAATATATATATATATATATATTCTTACATTGTTTTTGTAATAATTAAAAGAAAGCCTCGCTATATGTAATCCGGAGTCTCTAATCAGAAGGCGTAATTTTTCCTACTATTAAAGCTATTCATCTTTAGGATTCACTCCAACCCCAAAATCCTCAGCCTTTATGACTGTGGCTCTAGTTGCGGGTTTGAGATTAGGAGGTGAAAACGTTATAAAAACTTAATTATATAAACAATGTTATCATATAATTTCGATCACAATGGCCCGATTAATAATACATCAAAATTATACGTCAAAATGTCAAATAAATATATGATTTAATAGTAGATTAAAATATGTTCTCAAAATTTTAAATAAAATATAAAAATATGTTAGGTTTCTATATAATATAATCAATTGTCTAGTTTTTTCTTTATAATCTGTTTAATACAATATTAATATATTTGTGTTGAATGTTGTCCTCTTTTCTTGTTGAACTTTTTTTATAATACCAATCAGCTAAGACTATCATAAATCAATACTGTATAGCTTTTTCTTATAATAATATGTTTTATTCAAATATTTATATGTAACATTATCTATCTGGGCTTATTGAACTTTTTTTTATAATGTAAATTCAATAAAGACTCTCACAAAATATGGTTGTTTGTTTGGAAATCGGATTGTCACAAATTGTTTTGGAATAGCTTACTTAAGCTTTAGATTGGCGCTTGTAAGATTGTTTCAATTTTAGAAGTTGTTTAGAGGTTTTTATCCATACTTTCAATTTTTGATCGGCTTTGAACAATTCATACCCCTATATTGTGTTATTATCCAGTATATGTTGTATAGATAAATTGATTCCGAACAAGTTTGAGAATCAAGTTTAAGATAAAATTCAAAGTTCAATTTAGCATTCGATAAAAAATAATTCAAGGATGGTGTGGGTTTGCTAAATGCTACATTCACTATCATCCGATGCTGACGCTTCACCTCCTGATTCTGGATCCACCTCAGAACCACTTCAATTATTGGACTTGCTAGGAACTGATTCTACTTCAAGCTCCACCTGTTCACTCACAACCGATCCTGATTCGACCATTTCTCCTACTTTCTTCTGACTGTCTATCGAAGCAAACTCATTAAAAGTAACGTCCCTACTGATGAGAAAACCTGGAGACTTTGGAGAGGTACACCATAACCTATATCCCTTCACTCCAGTAGCATATCCTAGAAATATGCATCTCTTTGCCCTCGGCTCAAGCTTACCATCTCTCACATGAGCATACGCAGGACAACCGAACACCCTCAAATGTTCATAATCAGCCGACGATCCAGACCAAATCTCAAAAGGAGTTTTACAATCAATAGCCGTTGATGAAGACCGATTCACCAAGTAACACGTTGTATTGATAGCTTCAACCCAAAAATCATTTCCCACACCGGAATATGAGAGCATACTTCGTGCCTTGTCACAAAGCGTTCTGTTCATTATTTCTGCGACTCCATTCTGTTGTGGTGTTCTAGAACAAGTGCGATGGCGCACTATTCCCTCAGCTTCGCAGAACTCGTTGAACTCACGACTGCAATATTCTAACCCATTATCTGTCCTAAGACGTTTGATTTTTCTTCCTGTTTGCTTCTCAATCATCGTCTTCCATTTGACAAAGGTTGAATATGCCTCATCTTTCGTTTTCAGAAAGTAAACCCACACCATCCTTGAATAACCATCAATCAAACTCATGTAGTATCTGGCTCCGCTCTTGGATGGAATTCTGTTTGGACCCCAAAGATCTGAGTGAATGTAGTCCACTGTACCTTTAGTCTTTCTTACAGCCGATTTGCTGAATTTGACTCTAGTTTGTTTACCAAACACACAGTGCTCACAAAATCCCAATGATTCTGCTTTATACCCTTTCAACAAATCTCTCTTTCCCAAAACAGCTAATCCTCTGTCACTCATGTGACCAAGACGCCAATGCCACAACTTATTTTGATCCTGCCTACTTTGGCTATTACTCCCTGATGATGCTACTGTAGCATCGCTCATAACAACACTCCCCTGGAGAATGTAAAGACCCTTCTGCAAACTACCTTTCATCCATACCATTGAGCCTTTTGTCACTTTGATTACACCATTTTCTGCATGGTACTTGTAACCCCGAGAGTCTAGAGTCCCAAGAGAAATCAGGTTTCTTTTTAACCCAGGAACATGCCAGTACGTCAAGATTCTAACAACCCCGTCAAACATTCTAATTCTGACGTTACCAATACCACCAACAGTCAACGAATGATTGTTCCCTAAATAGACAGTTCCCTGCATTGGCTTGTACGTATCAAACCACTGCTTGAACTGACACATGTGATATGTAGCGCCAGTATCAAGTACCCAAGAGTTTTGCCCAAAGTCTGAACTCACAGACAATACATCTCCTTTACCACTGTTTTCACTATCGTCGGAATCGTTCACACATTCAACAATGTTTGCTGCATTTTCTTGTTGATTTCCCTTCTTACCATTCAGTTTCGGACAATCTCTCCTATAATGACCCTGCTCACCGCATTCATAACAGTTTGAGTGCTTCACCCTTGACTTGGACCTCAAGTTCTTCCTTCTTAAAGAACTCGCTTTGCTTTTAGATCTTCCCCTAGTCATAAGACCTTCCCCTTCAGCTTGATTGTCTGGCTGCAACTGTCTCATCTCTTTTGATTTCATTGCCCCTTTGACATCTGCTAGCGATAACTTATCTTTACCATACATAATGGTATCTACGAAGTTTTCATAAGGAGCTGGTAACGATCTCAATACAAACAAAGCTTGATCCTCATCCTCAATATTGATATCTATGTTCTCCAAGTCCATTATAATTGATTTAAAATTATCTAGGTGCTCTGTTATGGACATACCTTCTTTCAATCTGAAATCATACAAACGTTTCTTCAAATATAATCGGTTTACTACTGATTTCTCTGAGTAAAGATCTCCTAGATTTCTCCATGTGCAGGCAGCAGTCTTCTCACCACTAATCTCGCGAAGCACATTGTCTTTCACACTCATTAAAATCCAGCACAAAGCCCTTTCTTGAAGATCTTGTTTCTCCTCTTCTTTCATCTCTTCTGGTAACTTATTCTCCACAGCCTTCCACAGCCCTTGCAGTACCAATGAAGATTTCAGTTTAATCTTCCACAACGCAAAGCTGGATCCCCCATCAAATTTTTCAATCATGTATTTTGTTGGTGTAGACGCCATTGTGAAACCCTTATTGCAAAAGCCCTAATTTTACCACGTGGCTATGATACCAATTTTGTTATAAAATACTATGCAATTATCACAAAATGGCTCAAGCACAGAATATATGTGAATGAAAGATTTAAATGAAACACAGGATTTAACGTGGTTCGACAATTGTCTACGTCCACGGGCGCCGCCAGAGAAAAGAGTTTCACTATGATAGAAAATGTTACAGATTTCAGATTGTGTTTTGTGTCGCCCTAGTAATCTATTTATAGGGAATTAATAGACTTACTAGACTATGGGCCTAATGAGCTCATACCACAAGACTAACTCTTTTGAAGTGATTGGACAATATCATTATCACAACACAAAACTGTCCTGCCGGACACAATACACTGTCAAGGCACTATTCGAACTGCCGAACACAGTACACTGTCAAGGCACTATTCGACTCATTCACAACACTACAAATTATAGAATCAAATTGAGACCAATTTCAAGTCCTAAGTCATCAACAAATCAAATATATATTTTATAATTTTTAGCCTTAAAGATTCTCAAAAACAATTTCTCTCCAATATTATAGGCTTCAAAAAATCTCAAAGTTACTAAAGAATAAATAAATGTTGTATTGATAATACCCTAAACATATAATAAATGTTACTTAATTGACATTTCATTTAAAAATCCTACTTAATTTGCAATATTCTAACAAATCCTTTTTATAAAACTTTATATTAAAAAGTTTAGCAAATAGATCACAAAGTTTTGGACATAAATTTTTATGAAATTGTATATTAATAATTATCCTTTTTATCAAATCGTATATCATATTTTCTAGTTAACGCTTTAAGATTTTAATATTATATTTTAATTTTAAATTACTTATTTTATTTATTTTTCTCTATTTTTTAAAAAAAAAAACAATTCTTAAAAGTTTAGATAATAAAAAAGTTAGACAGATAAATTATCTCCTTACTATTTTTCATTTCCTTATTAGAATAAGTAAAAGAGACTCGATCACCTTTTCAGGTTTTAACGAATCCGTTCTAATTTTTATTATTTTTATTATTTTCAAAAGAGAAGATGTTTTCCTTTACCATTTGGGATTCAATTATATTTATATCTTTTTGTTTTTCCTTTTCTTTTATGCTCTATCCAAAATTTAAAATTATAAAATATAAAAAATTATTTAAAATTTTTGTATTTTTGGCCACAAGAGTTTATAGATCAAAAAAATAACGCGAAACCAGCAAAAAAATCTATTTAACACCACTAGTAAACGGAGATTAAACTAAAAGTCTGGAAACAAGGATCCAAATTTATTCTGCATAAAAGGTTGATTAATGTTAAGCAAATTATAAACATGTAGAAGTTACACCAACCATCGAGAAGTTACCGATTTATGTCTTTTCCATAAGTTTAAGCCTTGTAGACCAAGTTATGTATTTTCCATAAATTTAGGCTTTTTATAATAAGCACCGAAAAATCTAAAAAGAAAATAAGTAAAAAATCCAGAACAAAGACGTTATTACTGTGAATGGAAAAAATTAAATGAAAAACAAAAGGGAAAACCCTCTTAAATTAAGTGAGATATGTTGGGTTTCACCTCATTTTATATTTTTTATAACTATAAGTTTTCTATAATAAACATTGAAAATTATTTTTAGAACAAGAAGTCCGGAGCCGAACCGAGAGAAAGAAGCCAAACGGCGGGTGGAAAACAAACACAAGTGGTATATCATTTGGCGAAGAGAGATGGGACCGATATGGAGGGCATACTGTATAGTCACCCTTTAGCTTGGTGGTGTGCTAAACATGTGATTAAACGGTGTCGTTTTGGTTCCCGTGGTTCAGCTTCAGCTGTTCTACGTAGAAAAAGAAAAAAAAAAAATCCAAAATTGACTCCCTATCTTACCTCGGTTAAATAGAGTTTAGTAATGGAGTAGTATTTACTTTTACCTAATGTATAAGAAAGAGAAAATGCATGTAAATTGTTTCAATCATAATTTTAATTGTGTATCTGAATTCGACTTTTGAATATATATACTAAACGTTAATTATACGTTACACGTAGGTATGGGTATTCGGTTCAGTTCAGTTCGGTTCTTTCGATTCTCGGTTCTTTTGGTTCTTCAAAACTAGTACCCATTTAGGGACCGAATAAATTTGGGTTCGGTTTGGTTCGATTCTTCTTAATTCGGTTCGGTATGGGTACTTAAATCGGTTCCAATCGGATAGTTTTTTATACTTTAAATGCTTTGCAACATCAACGTATATAAAACTCTTTTTAGACTTTAAAACAATAAAACAATGTTAAATTGTAAGAAAAAAAATACTAAATATAAAAAATATTTAAAATTAATATACTAAAGAATAATATTAGTAATATAAAAAAATGGAAAGATGCTATCAAGTTTATTAAATTGTATAATGGTTGGTATTTTATTATTTTGTAAATATGTAGCCACTTTGAATAAAGTATGTTGTCATTTATTCAAGAGAACATAATTAGAAATCAATGATAAAAGACAAATTTAGGAGAATCTAACTTTGAAAAAGAAAATATATTTTTAAAACAATTCAAAATTAAAGGTTAATACATAGGTTTGGTTCCTAACGGGTACCCACGGTTCGGTACGGTTCGGTTCCGAGAACCGTGGGTAATTGAAAACTGGAACCATTCGGGTATTATGAAAGAACCAAATCTACTTCGGTTCGGTTTTTTCGGTTCAGTTCGGTTCTTTCGGTTCCGGTTAAAATGCCCATGTCTAGTTACACGTACTTTATAATTTATTATATTTTAATTATTGTGAAATTGTTATCTGATATTTATTACTTAATAATAATTGCTATAAAATTATATATATTATAAAAAAATTATTGGGGTATTTTTATAATAATATAGCATAATAAAGAAGTACCTAAATTGAATTTAGTAAAAAATAGATTTTTATAAGTCTTATTCCTTGAAAGGAAAAAAACCTAAAATTTTATTACAATTTTTTAAAAATGTAACATTAAAAGTCTAGATTTATATCTTTGAAAAAAATAGACCAACATAAAAACATTAAACATCTAACATTATTATATAAAATTGGAATAAATTAAAGAATACTGGAATAAAAACACAATACAACAAAATCAACAACCTTAAATAAATTGATGAATAATGGAAGATGAATTTTTGCAAAATTTTATCTACTTTAGAATATTTTTTTAAAGATTTTAATCTTGTGTATTTTGAGCTTTTATAAATATACATTGTTTTTTTATTTTTGTATCCATAAGATAACATGGTAATTTTTTCATTCAAATAACCAGATAACATGTGGTTTGTGTAATTTAACAAAGTAGATACAAAATGGAGAAAGGTGAGAACTGTTGGTCACAAATAAAGAATGTATTGATAAATCTCCCACTCCTAGTACTAGGATTAGCAAAATGAAATTTAACAAAACGAAGTTTAACAATAAATTAAGAAAACTGAAACAGAAAATATATGGATAAAGTCAATAAGAACAAAGTAAAAAAACAAACAACAAAGTAGATATAATAATAGATATATTCTTACAGTCTTTTTATAATATATGTAATCTGGAGTCTCTAATCAAACTAATTTTTTATATTATTGAAGCTATTCATCTTTAGGATTCACTCCAACCCCAAAATCCTATGGAGTGTCTTCCTTTTCGATTATCTGTGTTTATAACTGTGGTCGTATCTGTGTTTATAACTGTGGAGGTGAAAACTTTATAACAACTTAATTATATAAATAATGTTATCATATAATTTGGATGATAATGGTCCGCTTAATAATACATCAAAATTATACGTCAGAATGTAAAAGAATGTAAAATAAATATATGACTTAATAATAGATTAAAATATGTTTAATAATATGCCAAAATTTTAAATAAAATATAAAATATTGAACTTTTTTATCATATCAATCCAGCTAAGGCTGTCATAAATCACTACTGTTTAGCTTTTTGTTAAAATATTTATATTAAAATATTTATATGTAACATTATCAACGTGGAATGTTATCCGTTTCTGTTACCATGGTTGTTTGTTTGGATAGTCACAAAATTGTTTTGAATGATTTGTTTAAGCTTTAGATCGGCCACAATTCGATCCTAGTTTAGTTGGTTAGGATCTTCAGTTCTCACTCACTTGACCGATTAACCTTAGTTCTCACTCACTTGACAGATCTAGGTTAAGTCGCGGCAACCTATTAGGATCACAGTTTGCAACTTTGTTCATAATATTGGCCTAAAGTAAGTAGACAAATTTTAGTTTTTTTAGTAAATATTGTATGGGTAAATTGTTTTTATTGATTCCGAACAAAGCTATTAAAATCAAGTTCGAGACAAAATTCATAGATTTATGAAGAAATTACTATTTTTATAGTTTATAATTTTCTAAATGTTATCTTCTAATTTCACTGCTTTAGTTTTCCTAAAATTTCTGAATTCAAAAATTCAGTAAATGAAAAAATAAATCTGATGGTAAGTTGATAAGATCTCAAATCCTAATAATGAATGTCCTAATGATTGAGTTATTTTATTTCAAAATCAAACCTAATTTACAAAATTTTAAAACAAAACAAAATCTTATAAAACCTCGTATTCATCAAATCAAATTAAAAATGGACTAAAAATTGTTACACCTTCATAGCGTGAAAGTCTATATTAGTAGTTGAACTTTTGAAATGGTTGATAAAGACAACAAAAATGTGTTGAGGTACCGTGAGAATGATTGCAATTTCAATCGAACAAAAATGTGCTTGAGGCGTTAAAAAGGAAAAAACACATATATTTGGTCGGATAATAATCTAGAAACGCTCCTCTAAGAGTAAATTTTATATCAAATAATATTATGCAAGTGGTAAGGGATTTAAGTCACGTAATAGATTACTTGAACTTTAACAGTAAAATCTTACATCGTTCCAAGGTTTTCTTCGTTCTTATATATTATAAATTTTGTATATTATACCACTATCTCCAAATATGATATAAAAATACATATAAAATATATACAAAATATGATTTAATTGGTTTTAAAATGCGATTCTTATTTAGATTATTTAAGATTTAATCAATTGGTTCTCTTATAGTAGAGTTTATCGTATAATTTTCTTTACTTTGTCAAAACAGAAATTAAGTTTTTATTAGATGTAAAAAATTTCTGTATACTACGTGATTATATTTTTTATAGGATTGATATGTATTATCAGAATATTATGTCATTTTTATTACCAATATTTAAAGTCAAGCTTGTTATTGAAACTACTTAAGAAAATATATGAAATGAGAAAGCTTGTGATTATAGAGCAAGAGCTGTAGATCCTATATGGGTATTCCTGGTGAGCATCTCCTACATCACCAATTACTTATCTATCTCAATCTTTTTTTTATTTGTTTTGCTTATAGATTTGATTATTTTCTTGAGTCTTAAATTCTCACTCAGTTATTTATCGATAATCACATCAAAATATGTTTCTTTATATAGAATACCGATATCTAAACAATAGATACATGTTTAAAATAATTTTTTTCCGATGAATAAATTTGGATGAAAAATAGAATTTTCTTTTCGATGAAGCTCCAAGAAACAAAGTTTTATTCAACATTTTAGGAAGGGCTAATCAACTATTTGTTGATTAATCTTCTATCTTTCATCTCATTCTGAATTCTGAAATCTTTCTTTTTCTTTGGCCTTGGTTTGATTGTGCTTCTTTTCTGATTTCTCTCTGTTGAATCCGGTGCTCTGTTTTTCCTCTGTTCTTGCAGAGGTTTTTTTTTATTTCTGGGTTATGGGTAAAGAAATTCTTAATATCAACGATTTTCCTCTTCTGAATGATAAGCAGGAGAACAGCTCTTCTCCTCAGAAGAAATGGTTTTCTGAAGTCTTGAAAAATACAACAGAAAATCATGAGTTCTCTCCTGAATTCGTTAAATCTTATGAAGACCACAATGTGATTCAATATTCAAGACAAACTAAGACCATTCTTTTGAAAGAATCAAGATCCACAATTATCGGGAAGTTTAGTCAAGGGATTCCAAAACGTGCGGCGTTTCAGTCTTTTCTTGAGTTCTTCAAATTTAAAGGATCGTTTACGTATTTTACACTGGATTCAAGACAGATTCTTATTGAATTTAGTTTGTTGGAGGATGTAGATAGAATATGGTCAAAGTGTATTTGGAATGTAGATGGTAAAGTCATGAGAATCATAAAATGGAGTCCTGATAACAGTAAGAGTTTCGAATGCCCAATTACTCTGCTTTGGGTTCGATTTGAAAATCTCCCAGAGTTTTTGTATAACAGATCCATAATTAAGGATATGGATGATTCTTTGGGTTTAGTTCATCAAATTGTGGTTCCAAATTATAATAGGGCCTCGGTGAACGCTTGTTATGCTCTGGTTGAAGTCGATGTGTCCAGAGTATTGAAAAGAAAGTTGTGGATATGATTCGATGATTAGGAAGGTTGTTAGGTGGGTGTTAGTTTCAAGAACGCTCCATGTTATTGTCACAAATGCCATCATTTGGGACATCAGTATGAGGAGTGCAAAAAGATTGTTGTGAAAGATAATACCAACTAAAAGGAAATTAGTGCAGATAAGTTACAACCGGTTTTGGTTAAAGTAAGTGTTTAGTTCTCAAATTCCAAACGTTAATCTTGATGGTAAGGTTTACAGGAGGAAATTGAAATCTATTATCACCACAAAGGAAAATTCTGTGGATTGTCAAAACAATAATATCCATACAAGCTCTGGAAAGGAAATCGATCAGAATTTGATAACGTTTCGGGACCAAGATAGGGATGATGTCTGTATTCTTCAACGCACTTCTCTTGAAGAAATGGAGATTATTGAAGCTATCAAAAATCTTAATCAAGGATGCTCTCAGAGGGGGTCTTCTAATTTTGAAGTCTCAAATGATGTAGAAAACAACGATTGCAATACTCATGAGGATCAGATCATGAACCAGAGTTCTCCTGTTTTTAAAGAAATTCTGCTTAAAAACTAAAAACTAATAAGAAATTGAAGAAACCAAATCAAAAGATTGTTAAGTCCTTACGTTTTAAGGACAATTGTAAAAAATCTTACTCTAATAATGATAAGTCTGATTAGTTGGAACCTTCATGGGATCAACAATAATCCTACCATTTTGAGGTTAAAGGACATGATAAAAACTAACAATATTCAAATTCTTGCTTTACAGGAACCTTTGGTGAAAGTTGAGAAGATTAATGAGATAGTTGCTAAGCTTGGTTTCAACAATTTTGCTGCAAATCTTTCTAACAAAGTCTGGTGTTTCTGGAAAGATGATATCAAGATTGATTTACTGATTGATCATGACCAGTGCTTACACTTGGATGTTTTTAATCCTGATTCAGAGTTTGAGTTTAATCTGTCGATCGTTTATGCTAAGTGTAATAGATGTAAAAGAAGGAATCTTTGGAGTCTTCTGAATTCTATCTCTGTTACCAGGAAGGCTTGGTTGGTTGTTGGAGATTTCAACGTCATTTCTACCTCTGATGATCAGATTGGTTGCACTTCACTTTGTGTTAACAGCATGGAAGAGTTTAATGATTGTATTAAAGATTGTTTGTTAGAGGATGCTGGTTATGGAGGTTCTCGTTATACTTGGAATAGGGGTTTGAGGTGGAAACGTTTGGACAGGGCTATGGTTAATAGCAAGGGGAACGATAACTTTAATAGTACCAGGGTTCAGCATATGATCAGAACCTGTTCTGATCATTCGCCTTTGTTAATTATAGATGATAATGTCACTAATGGTCATCAAAAGAAAGGTTTTAAATACATGAATATGTGGTCGCATGATGAGTCTTTCTTGGGCATTGTTGAGACTAATTGGAGGCTTCCTATAGCTGGTTACCTTAATCAGCTCTTTTGGCAAAAGTTAAAAAGACTCAAAATTTGTTTAAAGGAGTGGAATATGAATATTTTTGGGAATATTTTCAACAATCTTAAAGAAGCTGAAAGTTGTGTTAGGAAGTTGGAAGACTCATTGGCTAATAGTTTTAACATTAATACTAAAGCTGAGTTAGATAAAGCCAATAGTTTTTACATTAAGAATCTAAAAATGGAGTCTGATTATTGGAAGCAGAAGTGTTACAGTGACTGGTTGCAAGATGGTGATAGAAATTCTAAGCTTTTTCATTCATTTGTGAATAAAAAAAGAAGGAAGAGAAAGATCAAAAGCATCAAGGATGGAGATTGTTGGTAGAATAATGATGAGAGTATTGGTTTGTCTGCTGAGAAGTATTTTAAAGATGCTCTTACTTCTGAGTCTTATAGCAATATTGATGAGGAGACTTCTCTTTTGAATGATGACAATTTCAGTACCATACCTTCTTTGATTTCTGATGAGGATAATACTACTTTGTTGAAGCCTACTTCTGAGGAGGAAATTTGGAACGTGATTTCTACTATGAAGGTTGATAGTGCAGCCGGTGTCGATGGTTTTAATCTTCACTTCTACAGGTTTTGTTGGAAGATTATTAAGCATGATCTGTGTAGCTCTTTTAACTCTTTTATCAATGGTGATTACATTCCAAAGGGCATGTTTGCCACTGGTCTTTGCTTGATTCCAAAGACTAAGAATCGAACTAACTGGAATGAGTACATAACTATTGGTTTGTGTACCATGATGAATATGATCTTTGCTAAGCTTATAAATTCTAGGCTGGCCTTTCTTCTCCCTAAGATCATTTCTAGTTGGCAGGGGACATTCGTCAAAGGGCATTGTATTCATGACAACATTCTGGTGGCCAAAGAGATGATCTATGATATTAAAAGAAAACCTAAAACTGGCAATGTTCTGATCCATCTTGATATGCGAAGGCATTTGATAAGATGTCTTTTCCTTTTATTTACAAAGTTCTTTCAAAGTTTGGTTTTTCTCATGATTTTTTGAGTCCTATTAACAGATTAACTTCTAATGTCAGCATATCTATTCTGATAAATGGTGGTTCTTTTGGTTACTTCAGAACTAGAAGAGGTTTGAGACAGGGAGATCCCCTGTCTCCAAGTCTGTTCATTATAGGTGAAGAGGTTTTGCTAAGGGGAATGTATAGTCTGTTTGACAATAATAAAAAGATGATTTACAATACAAGATCTAAGATGTTGCTGCCTTGTCTGGCCTTTGCAGACGATATTCTCATTTTTATAAATAGTTTATATGATTCAATTACTAAATTGAGTTGTTTCCTTGATAAATATCAACTTGTTTCAGAGCAGATAATAAATAAGCAGAAGACTAAGCTGTTAACATCTTCTTCTCTTCATCAGTCAAGGATTTCTAGCCTTGAGTCTCATACTGGTTATAAAGTGGAGAACCTGCCTACAAGTTATCTTGGCATTATTCTGAATAACAACAACAAGGCCTGTAATTTTATTAAAATCATTGATAAAATTAATGATAAGCTCTCTGATTGGGATTCTAAGTATTTATCTTTTGGTGGCAGATTAGTTTTAATCACTAATGTGCTTATGTCTTATCCTAATTACTGGTTACAAAATAGTTTGTTGCCTAAAAGTATTATTAACAAGATTGAGAAATTTCTTAACAAGTTTTTGTGGAGATCTAGTCTTGATGAGCCTACCATTCATTGGGCTAATTGGAAGTCAATTTGTAAGCCCTTTAAAGAGGGTGGTCTTAATATGAGAAGTATCTCTGATATTCAGTATACCTATTCTTTAAAGTTATTGTTCACGTTTAGGAAAAAGGAAACTATATGGGCTAAGATGATGCATGATACTTACTCTAAAAACACTCACCCTGTGTATACTAATTTTAACAGGTCTGGGTCGCAGGTTTGGAGAAGATTGGTTAGCATAAAGGATGATGTAGAAAAGTATATCAGATGGGTCTTGGGTAATGTAGAAATAGACTATTGGAGAGATAACTCGCATGGCTATAATCGTATCTATGATGCTCAAAATGAAGTAAATTACCAGTGAACTCTTTTTGGAAGAATGGATGTTGGGATTCTGCTTCTATGGTTCCTTTTATTTCTCCTGAAAGATGGAGCAATATTCAGAAGCTCAAAGTGGATAGTTCCAAGCAAGATATTATGATATGGAATTGTTCTAATGATATAACTTTTAACAACAAGAAAACATGGAATACCATCAGACACAAGTACAATTATTCTAGGCTTTTCAAAACAATTTGGAGTCACATCATTCCCAGGAAGTTTTCATTCCTTCTCTGGAAAGTTATTATGTGCTATATACCTATTGATTCTGTGCTCCGAAAAAGACATTTACAATTGGTTTCAAAGTGTTAATTTTGCAGAAACGGTGAAGACATTTCTCATGTGTTTGTTAACTGCCCTCAAGCTTGGCAAATTTGGAACCATTATAGTATTATTTTCAAGATTAAAGTCAAGAGATGCATGATTCTGACTCACATTATCAAAGTTTGGCATGAATTTAACAGAAGCAACGCTCACATTACTCATCTCATGTCTGCGATTATTTGCTGGACCATTTGGCATAACCGTAACAACTCTAAGTTTAAGGGAGTGTCTCAACTTTAACTCGACTATAAACTATATTGATCGAATCATATTATCTTTAAATGCTTCTGTGTTAACTAATAAGCATTGATATAACACTAAAAATGCCAGTCTGCATATGGGTTGCCAGATTTCTAGTCCTAAGCCTATCTATAATACCTGGAAGCATCCGATTGAAGGCAGGATAAAGCTTAACATCGAGTCTTCTGTCTTGGGTAATGGTGAGGCTTGTGGAGCTGGTATCTTCAGGAATAATTTAGGCGAGGTTCTGCAATGTTTTGGCAATATATATTGGAAGATGTCTCCCCTTTTGGCTGAAACTCGGGCTCTCCTGGATGGTTTTCTTATATGTAAGCAGAATCAGTGGCTTCTTGTTGACATAGAATCTGATTGTCAGATTCTGGTTAATTTCATTGCTGCTGGTATTTCCCCTTGGTTTCTCAACCATGTTATCAAGATTTGTCGGATGGCTTTTGCTTCATCTATGGTTATTAAATACATCTCTAGAGTTCAGAATCAGGCCGTCGATTGGCTGGCCAGATGGACTCTCAGATGTATTGAGAAATCATCTTTCAGTCCTTTTATCATTCCCTCACCTTTAAATGTGATTCTTTGGCTCCGGTGTTTTTCTTTTGCAGGTTAGGGATGTCTCGGTTGAATCACGAGGAGAGGCGTTTTGAGAATGAATGCTGGTCGAAGTTTGGTTTTTTGGACTCAGTTGATAGCTCAGATGGAGGTTGATTGAAAGGTTCGATTTGTGTTGGAGTTGGAATTGAAGGTTGATCCAGTTTCAATGGTGATTGGAGAAGATGGAGTTGTTTTTCGAGGTTGAAGATTGGTTCTGTTTGATAAATGGCGCCTTGACTGTTTAAATCCCGATTTGGGATTCTAAGGATTGTAATAGGCCTGGTTTGGTTCTTTATCCTAATTTCTTATTTTGGTTTTATTTCCTTAAAGCCAAAATTCTTGTAAAACTCTAATTTTAGTCCTTTAATTTTATTAGGTTATTTTTTATTAAAAAATGTTTAAAATAAATTTATATATTTTCAAGAGTATTAACTAAATATTTTTTAATTTTTAGTAATATCACTACACAAGTAATAAAGTCGCACTTCCACCAAAATTTTGAACCTTTTTTCTTTTACGCCAACTTTATAAAATTAATTGATTCTTTTTATAATCATACATAAAAGTCCCTTTATCTTAGAGGTCTCTAAAAAATATTAAACAAATTTTTTTGTTTTCTATAAATAAATTATAGAATAAAATAACCATGCTTCAAAGTCAACATTTAATTATTGGAAAATAAAATTTGATATATAAAAAAATAGCATAGGCTAAAAACACAATACCAAAAAAAAGAATAGCTTTCAATATATGTAGGACTAAACTGCATCTTCAATAGTATTTATATTACCAACTCCTTGGCATCCTTAAAAAGATGTACCTCCACATATTATTAATTCACATCCAAATCTCTCTCTGCCTGAATTCCGAATCTAGTGGAACTTAGCCTTCACGGAGTTATCTCACTCATCACAATAGACATAGATCCAGCTTTAACTTTTTTTTAAAGATGTTGAGCGTACATTGGGCTCTTTGGAATATGTCATAATCCGATAGGATGGAAAATATGCTTCAGATGGTACTATAGCATCCATCCCACAAACTAATGCAAATAGAGATTTTGATGTTGTTGTTCGAAGAGTTATTCTATATGTCCAAAGAACTTCTTGTAGATAATCAGGCCACTTCCGAGATTTTCTCTCTAATTTTTTGTTCAATCCATTAAGAATTTTTCGATTAATAACTTTTACTTGCCCATTCTCTTGTGGATGAAAATGCATTGAAAAAAACTACTGTATCCCCATCAAACTACAAAAGTTCTTTTTTTCTTTGTTGTAAAATTGAGGCCCATTATATGTAGTGATTTTCATTAGGACCTCAAAACGGCAACAAATATTTGATGTAATAAAACCTGATCACATCTTTGGCCTTTGTTCCAGCTAGTGGCTATGCCTCAACCCATTTTGAAAAATTGTCCACTGCCACTATTATTGTTTGTCTCCCCCTGGAAGCCATTGTAAGAGGACCCACCAAATCAATACCTCATTGGTAAAATGGCAATGCCTTTGATATGATTTCAAGAGGAACTCTTGACTTATGAATTATATTTGTATATCTTTGACAAATATCACATTTTTTAACCAAACCCTTTGTATCAGGTGATACCGTGAGCCAATAATACCCAGCCAAAAATACTCTTTGAATCAACGATTTATACTCATAGTGCGCAGATCCTTCCCCATAATGAAGCTTTGATAATATCACTTCTGACTCGTTTTTTCCCACACGCCGAAGCAAAGATCTACTAAAAGATTTTTATACAGTACACCTCCCAACAAAATATACCCGTGAGATTTAAAGTGTACTCCTTTAGACAATGACTTGTCAATTAGTAACTCGTCATTTTCTAAAAGCTTAATTATGTCTTGTCGCCAATCTTGACTTTCGCTGTTAAGTGTTGACTGCCTTTATTGATGACCCCGACTATTTGCTCCGAATTTTTACTGATTGATGGATTTTCCAATGTAATAATCCATGGGTATTCATCAGAATATGAAATAGTAGCCAAAGAATCTGCCACTAAATTCTCCTCCCTTCGAACATGCTCATAACTTATCCTCTTGAACCTCAGACAAATCTTATAATGTTTTCAAGTATTTTACCAGATAATCCTTCTGAGCCTCAGATTGCCCAAATGCATGATTAATAAGTAGCTGCAAATCGCTGACTAATTTAAATTTTGTAGCCCCCCAAATTTGTGCACGCCTTAATCCTCACAAAGCGGCTTTATATTTCAGCTTCACTATTTGTCGATTTAAATCTAAACCGAAGGGCTTCAAACATTGCAATTCCTTCTGGTGAAATCAATTGAATCCCAGCTCCAATTATAGACATACTTGATCCTCAATTAGTTCAAATTATCCACTCAGCCTCAACCGAATGAGCTCTCATAGGCAGGATTGATTCTAACATTGTTTTATGTTTTCTAGAATCAACGATGACTGATTGTTGGATTTGTGTTGAAACATATTCAGTTGAATTCCTAAATTTCTAGAATTCAGGGGAGGGAAGCTGAAATTCGAAGGATCTCTAATTGATTGTGAAATTGGAGCAGATTTTGAAGATGAGGGTGATACAAATTCACATTGTTTCATGATGTCTCAACTCTAATAATCTGATTTGGTAGATAGTTTTCTGGAGAGAGTCAAGCCCGCGCTCTTTTTTTAGAGAAAAATAGAACATCCTTTTTTATCTACCAAGTTGTTTTTAAATGTGATTTTTATTCGGATTATTTAAATTTTATTCAATTGGTTTTCCATCGTAAAATTTATTGTATATATGTTTTATCAAATTATTATTTTCTTTTATTTTCAGTCAAACTTGTAAGTGAAAGTAATATAAAAAGCTTATTAAATTGTTTATTAAGATATGATTAATACATTTAAAGAACGATACAATGAAGATCTTATGATCAGACACCCATCTGGAGGTCATCGTATCGAAGAACAAATAATGAAGGAACGACACGATGACGACCAATATGCTGAAAAACTGCTCGGAGATTCTATATTTCTAGCTCGGGGGAAATAACTCTACAAGATATAGAAAGGTTAAACACATAAAATATGCGCTTATAAATTTGAAAAGGATTAGATTGGAAGTTAGAAGGGAACATATAACTGAAAAAATGAACTAGAGGATGCTCATCGAACAAGCGATAAGCATGAAATGCGTCGGAGACAGAGCCATTATTCTTCAAGAATAAAAATAAAAACCAGACGTCGATACGATTCCAGTAAGTCTAGTGATTATTCTCTTTACGACTCGGAGGAATCTTTCTATCCGGAAAGGGATAACCGGCGTAAAAAATGTTACAAGAAAGAGGATTCGAAATGGCATAATAATGGTCATCAAACATCTCACCCGACTAGAGATTCGAGGAAACAAAGAAATGATCAAGAGAAAAGGAGGCTTGGGTCCGAGGAACAAAATATGGTAATAAATATTGCTAAAATGGAGCAAATTGTACCCCATGTGCAGATCCTATTGGGAATTCATAGTTTTAAATATTGCATGACGAAACAGCTCATGTACCTGTCCGAAGAGGGTCTGTATACCATTATGATCAAAGGCCCCATGGGTAGTATGCATAAAACTGGTCATAATTAGAGGCCATCTCCTCTATCTGCGGAAATTCTGTCGCGGCAGTTACTGAAGCGATTTGACATCTCTAAGCTAGAAACGTTCGATGGGACTCAAGACCTAGATAGCCACATCAAACAATTCAATAATTTTATGATTAGTTATGACGATGATGCTAAATTATTGTGCAGGGATGTTTCCCAAACATTCAAGAATGCTCCCTCGAAATGGTATAATCGCCTACCGCAGGGTTGTATCAAACAGTTGACATGTTTTGGAATATCTTCCACCAATACTTTGTGTGAAGCAACAAATTATGTGCAAATGGCGATACGATTATTTAATGCAAACAAAAAGTGGAGGAGAGCCTTATAAATTGTACCAACTGTTTCATCAATAGTATAACCGATATGGAGAGTTGCAAAGATCAAGTAGCGTTAGCAGCTTTCTGAATGAGACTTCTCCCTGCTTTTAAAGGATAACATCGCGGAAAAATAAGCCATGACGTTTGCGGTATTGTTGGATCAAGTAAAGAAGATAATTTTGGTAGAAGAGACACAAGAATCGGAAATGGATTCCAAGACACAAATTGAGCGAATTAGTTCCACCAATCTCCGATGGTGACACACAAGAATCTACTTCCAATAACCATTTTCCTCTGAAACCAAAAGTGAATTCACAAGTGGTGAACACACATCAAAGTGTGAAACCAATGTCAAACAAGTGGGTTCAACCAGCTCATTTTGCTGAATTGACAGAGTGAGTAGCAACAATTTTTGATATGGCTCGAAATCACATATATTTCCGCAAACCTACCCCGATACAGACTACTAGGGAAAATAGACACAACAGGTATTGCAAGTACCATGATGATGTTGGGCATGACACAAAAGATTGTGTGGTATTGCAAAAATAAATACAAGTGTTGACAAAAAAATTAAAATGGATAACATTTGTTAAGAAAATTTTTGTTGCTCCTCTAAAGCAAGAGAATACTTTAATGATTTCGGAACCTATCGACTCTTTTGATGTTTTTTCTGAGTATTTAGACCCAAAATCGGGCAAGAATAAGATAATATTGGTAGATGAGCCAATTGTGAATGTAAATGTTAGTGAACTATGTGCTTTCTTTTAATTACTGATGATTTTTGGAAGTGATAGTATTTTAGGGACGTCAAACTATTCTCGAGAAAGGCATATCGTGAGCATAACAACTCAATTAGTAGTGGGCGCTTCACCACATTTATATATGATTCCATCTCCGCTGCTTTGTTTTAAAGATGATGATATGAGGAAAGTGGCTGGCCTGCATAAGGATGTTGTGGTAATCATTGAAGGAATTGTCGAGGATGAGATATGAATAATTTTGATAGACAACACTAGTTCTGCCAATATAATGTTCATGACGACTTATGAGAAGATAGAAAACCCCTTGGTAATTCTTCGGTCAAATCAGATGATTGTACGCTTTACTAGGGGTGACTGCCGAAGTGGTTGGGGAATTTGAAGGTACAGTGGAGTTGGGTCGTGGACTATTTAGGAAATAGGTGACAATGTTTTCCATTGTGGTGGATGTGCCAACATCATACAGGTATTTGGAAGGTCTTGGCTGTCTATAATCCATGTAGTGGCTTCAACTGTTCACTAATGAATGGAATATGTTGTGGGAACCAATATAGGAACGATCAGGAATAATCAAAAAAGAGAAAGAGAATGTTACCGAACGATTTTTGCCCCAAGGAAGATTAATGAGGCCGAGTCGAGAAAAGCATCACAATTAGTGGGGTCTTCCTTGAGGTCTGATCCTTTTGATCATCCGAGGGAGACCCCCGGATTTCTGGTCCTTGATGAAACTTTGAGGATTACATTTTTCGAATGCGAAGAGTTTAAATATTGGTATAAAGTTATCTCCGGAGGTGAGAGAGATGTTAATTTAGTTCTTAACAACAATATTATTCATGTTTGTATGATGCACCAAAGATGTAACTAGGGTGCATGCAGATTTCATCAGTCACAGATTAGCAATTTAAAGGAATGTACGCCCAATCTTTCAGAAAGTGAGATTTTTTTTTCAGGAAAATCTGAGGCCATTATGGCTGAAGTAGATCGGTTATCCAAAGTTGGGCATACGAGAATCACAGTACCTTTTGTGGATAACTAATTCAGTTTATGGAACGAAAAAATAGTAAATGGAAAATGTGTGTGGATTTCACTAATTTGAATAAAGCATATCCAAAAGATCATTTTTGAGTCTCTCATATCATGGATTCTACATCGAGAAATCGATTGTTTTATTTCTTGGATGCCTACACAGGGTACAATCATATTAAGATAGATATGAAGGATCAAGAAAGGACTTCATTCATTACTTGAAGAGGATTGCATTGTTATAAGGTTATGCTCTTTTGGTTTGAAAAATGTTAGAGCCATTTACCAACTCTTAGTGAACAAAACTTTTAAGGCTCAGATAAGACAAAATGTTAATATGTATATTAACGATATGCTAGTGAAAAATACAAGGGATGATGATGACCACTTTGGGATATTTTGTGTAAAACATTTTTTAGCAGGCCTTTGCTTCGATGCCTTGGAAAATATTAATTAACATATGATATTATTGGCAGGATATTATTGGCCCACAATCGCTCTCGATGCCAAATATTTGATAACGCGATCCATGTACTTAGACTACCTCTTGAATCAATATATGAAGCACTACTTTTTGATCGATAAGGTATTGACTTGGTCGGACCTTTACCGATGACATAAAGGGGACGACAAACAATAATAGTCGCAATAAACTATTTTTCTAAGTGGGTGGAATCTGAACCATTGGCAGGAACAAAAGCCAAAGATGTGATCAAGTTTATTTTTTCCAATATTTTTTGTCGCTTCGGTGTTCCGAGGAGAATGACAATGAATAATGGGACACAGTTCGACAATAAAGGCATGAGGGCTTTCTGTTATTCTAAAGAAATATGAAAATACTTCTCGGTACCTTTTTATACGCAAGGAAACGACCAACTCAAAGTGACTAATTAGAATATTTTTTACGAGCTCAAAAAGAACTTGGAAGGTAAGGCTGGAAAATGGCCAGATTACTTACAAGAAACTCTATGGGCATATCAAACCACCCCTCTAACAACAACTCAAAAGTCTTCATTTGTACTAGTCTAGGGCTGGATGTTGTGGTACCATCCGAAGCAGTTTTCCCCTTATATCGAGTTAGTGAATATTTCGAGGAGGGTAACAAAAAAATAAAGCGTGCAGAGTTAGACTTATCGAAGAAAA
The DNA here is from genome assembly GCA_036936605.1 of Limnanthes douglasii subsp. nivea. NCBI lineage: Eukaryota > Viridiplantae > Streptophyta > Magnoliopsida > Brassicales > Limnanthaceae > Limnanthes > Limnanthes douglasii. The sequence continues at coordinate 358,801,165 of JAUPFV010000001.1, forward strand.
AAGAAGGCGAGCGCAATTAAATTCTTTGCATTACCAAACTTTAATGAGAAGCAAGTACGCCTCTATAGTCAGACGTTGAGAATTTAAGATAAGGGATATGATGCTGAGAAAAGTATTCTTTACATACGAAAGAAAAATGGCTTGGTAAGTTGGGACCTAATTGGGAGGGCCATACACGGTGACTGAAAAATTGTAACCGGGGATGTATTGGCTCAAAGATAAATATGGAAGGGGTATTCGTCACCCGTGTAATAAGAACATCTTAAGTTGTATTTGGCATGAATATACAAGTTTGTATGTAGGTTTAAACGTGTGTAAAGATCGGAGGCACACTCTATCTTACCCTGGTGATGCACGAAGGTTTTAACGAGGTGCCCTTATCGTCGTCGATATATATATACATATATATTTCATTTTAAAATAATTCTTACAATCGTTTATTTTTGGACTGGAAGGGTCTTCCAACAAATATTGGTCAATAACTTTTTATTTTTTGGACCGTAAGGGTCTTCTAATTAATGTTGATCAATAATATTTTAATTTTGGACATGAAGGGTCTTCCAACGAATATTGGTCAATATTTTTTTATTATTTTGACCTGAAGGGTCTTTCAACGAATGTTGGTCAACAATATTTTATTTTTGGACCAGAAGATTCTCCCAACTAAATTTAGTCAACAATCTAGTAAAAATTGGTTAATAATAGTCATGTATTTCTTATCCGATATTTAAAAATTGGTTAAAGCAAAACTATGCGAAGAAAATAAGTTCTATTGATGAAACAAGCAACGTATAGAGTGCCTTGATGATATAAGGACTTCACAAAAATGCATAAGGCATAACAAGGTTACAAAAAAACATATATCATCGAGACCCAGAGCTAACTAAGTACTCCTTACCCCCGAAAGGGCACTATTAGATCCATCTTCTGACGAGGTAGACGAAGAAGTTTCTGACTCCTTGGAACTTTCAGGTGATTCTTCACATTTCTAAAAACTGCCCTCTCGGGGATACTTATCAGGCACGAGCTCCCAAAAGCTGCCTAACTTTAGCTTTAGGAAGTGTTCATGAAAATGTAGCACCATATAAGACTTAACTTTAGCATCGACACCTTCCAATTTAGAAACACATGAAGAAACATATATTTCGAAGGCAACATCCTTATACGCTTCAACGTGGTCTCTACGAGTATTTTATCAACATCATCTTTTTACAAGTCCTTGAGATCCCATTCAAAGTAATTTTTGGTTTGACAGTACCCTTCAAATATCATTTCGATGAGTGTATTCTTCTAATTATTCACCTCAACAAAAGGTTCTCGCTCATCATCAGATATATCACCCTCCAACTTTAACTGATCCTCTACCGTCTCGAGTTGTTTAAGACTCACGACAACAATATTTATGTAATTGATGAGTTCTTAATCCAACTTTTTTTTAATCTCGGACCTCCTCTTTAGAGCCTCGTTTTTACAGCTATTTTTTAAAACCTTCAATGTTTTGGACTTCTTTTCAAGAAGTATTGCTAGATGAAGTAGTCTATGAAGTTCGAGAGCTAGGAAGTCATCGCTGTAAATATCAGACTACTTCGATTAAGATCTGGCCTTGAAGTTTTCAGGAACTTGGGTATTGTCTCATTGACCTTCTTAAGAATCAATTTCCTCTTATATTTGGGTATCAGTTTTTTCGGTTGATACATGAGAAGAGCCCGAGTCGATAACAAAAATCATCTCAGGAGAAGGAAGATTAGGTTTAACAGTGCCATTACCCGAATGGGCAACATTTCCTTCCTCATTGGCCTCAGCCTTGATAATTTCTCTTATATTTTTGTCACTCTCTTGAAAAGCTTCACGTTTACGTATTTTCTTAGAAGTTTTTTCTTTCAATCGCATTTTGCAGCCATCATCCTAGACATGATCAACTTCTTTGGCCTCAACATCAACATTTTCCTCCTCCTCAACCTCAACATTTTCTTCATCAACCACATATTTTTTTGGGATCCGATGACTTAGAGCCCTACCTCTTGCATGCAAGTAAACAAGAACATATGTGGCTTCCAACCGTACAAGCACTTTGGATTTTATAGGAGGTACCATGAGATCCTCCGATGTCTTAAATTTTATCAAGTCAACCCTCTTAAAGATGGCTTTTAGCAAGGTTGGCTGAACTCATTGGAATATGAAGTAAGGGCCCAACTATTTAGCTGTGAAAATATTCGACATGCCCCCTCTACATCCTCTTCAAATCCATTGGATTCCCTTTTTATTAACCGATAATTCCTTAACGTCATTATACTTTTCTATTGCGCATACAATGTAGGTGAATTTCTTAACAAGCGTTCAAAGTATCGTCTCCACCACTTTGGCGTCAAACATGTCTTCTCCAAGGCTCCTCATATCATTATCTTCCACTATATTTTTCAGAAGTACTCCATGATCATGTACCCTTCTTTCATCTTAATTATTTTGAAGTTTCTTCTCAACCTCTCGAGTTGAGCGCTTTGAAATTTCCCTTATATTTTATCTTCGTCGACATCTAGATATCATTTGATGTCTTGTTCTTTGAAATCATTTTGATTATTGTCTTATCCAACGATGCAAACAAGTAATTTTTTATACCTTAAGTTCCTTAAGTTTCATATCTACTGTTTTATTCTTCTATTTCCGTCGCGTTATCAGTTTGGTAGTCTTAATGTTTCGGGTACCTCTTAATTTGAGGAGTATATAAAAAACAACATATTCGAGTCTACTTGCACAATTGGAGGAAGAATTTGCAAGTTTGTAATTGATTCAGATAGCCATGAGAATCTGATTTCAGAGGAGCCTGTTCATAAATTGGTGTTGAAGACTCAACCTCTTCAATACCCGTACATACTCTCAGGACTGATAGAGTACACTGGTGTATCAGTTTCTAAATGCTATCAAATTGCATTTTCTGTCGGTAATTACAAAGATACAGCATGATGTGACATAGTTTTTATGGATGTTTTCCATCTAGTTTTAGGATATCCATGACGTTTTAAGAGGAATTTACTTATGATGGTAAAATGAATCGATACAGTTTTGTGAAAGATGGTTGGAAGTTTATATTGGTGTCATCTAGAGTAATGTCTCCAAAACCACCACCAGTTAAAGAGTTTCATGCTCATACTGCATCAACTGCCAAACTTAGTTTTGATGCTCAAACTGTACATGGGCCCGTGTTTGACAAGCTAATCTATGATAAAAATATTTTTGAAGATGTATCTGGGCCGGTATTTGACAAACCAGCCTACGATGAGTATGCTGATGATTGGGATGATGAAGATCTAATTAATGTTGAGGATAAACTTGTAGATCGAGATATTGTCTTAGGTTTCAGTACACCAGACTACATCAATTCAGAAGTTCTATTGAAGAAATACTGCAATGTATCAATTTTTATTATGAAGATGTATTTTCCACGTATTTTATGTTATCCTAAACTCAAACCTTTGATTGGGTTTTATGTGGATACATGTTATCGTGTTGGATAATGGAAGATGATATTTTTGTGTTTGAGATTATGAATAGATTGATAGAAGAAATAATATTATTTTAATGGATAAAAGATTAGGTTTTGTAACACAACCTGGAGGATTTTTGGATGATAATTGGGGAAATAAAGAAAGAATAAAAAGTTAAAAGTAGAAGATTGTAGTGTTTTGAATCTGTTGGCAGAAATATACTCTAAAGAACTTGAGAAACCATCTACTATTCAACAAAGAAGAATTGTTCCTTTTTGTAATGGTCTTGATGTAATACAACAAGTACATTCTGGAACTGGAAAGACAACAACTTTTTACACGCACAAGGGTGATACTGTGCTTAGTAAATGGGTTGATAAAGATAAAATAAAACAAGTAGGTAGAATATATCGTGTTACTCATGATCACAGTAATGCCGTGGACATGGTAAATAGGGACAAAGTTTGGAAACCACTTCTTGACAAGAGCGAAAACATTTAGATTATCAACTTCCACACATTTATGCCAGTACGAGTTGCAATCGGAGGTGAAAACGTCAATGTTTTTGCAGTTCTTTCAATGTTTCAACGTTTTGAATTCGAGGTCGAATTCTTCCCAACCGGGAAATGATGATGTAGCGAAGACTTCGAACAGACTGGTTTCTTGCTCGGGTATCAGAACTATGCGAAATTGGTACCCAAATTGAACGTCTCGACGAGCCCAACAATTTTCAAAAGAGTGAATGTGTCATGAAATTCAGACTTCAAATTCTACTGTTTAGGGTCCGAAAATCCTATTTTACTGTTTTTGAAATAACTATTTTGATTAGTGAATCAAATCTGATTGCATTCAGATTATATTTGATTTTTATTTTTGATATCTTTATTGTATTTTTTAGAATATTTTATTAGGGTTTTGGATGTCTCATATATAAAGCATCTTATACCCTATTTTACCGTGAGATTTTGATTAATAGAATTTTGAGATTATTTCTCTGAGTCTCCCTTATTCTCTAACCTAGGGTTAGGGTTGTATTAAAGGTGTGTTGGTTGTATTAAACTAATGGGTTTTTGAACTCGACCCGATTTCATAAGTTTGACCCGGAAGCCCATAAGGCCCATAATTAAAAGTATAAATACCCAACCACTTTCATTAATGAGGGTAATGAACATTTAATACAACCAGACAGCTTAAATCTCTCACTACAAAACACTTAAACATTTAATACCCTTGAAACATCACAAAACATCTGACTAAAATAATCCACACCAACCAACACACCTTATGTTCCAGCTTAAGGCTTTAATCATTTAGGTCTTGTGAAGGAAGATCTTTTGATCTCATCAAACTGCAGAGATTTGATCACCAGTGGCTTTCTTCTTTTGTTAGCTCTTACTTGTTTTAACTTCTGATCCATAACTTTCAAACTGCCGTTTTTCCACAAGCTAGCCGTTTTCCTCCTAGAACGTCGCTCCCACTAATCCCAAAAAGCAACCTCTTCATTTAATACCCATGACGTCAGCGCCGCCTTCAATCATTACTTTTGTCTTTTCGTATTCTCCTAGGTATTTGGTAACTCTTTTTGTCTTACTAGTATAAATTACTTCTTTTCACTGTTTTACCATCTTCATCACTCTCTCATTTCTTCATCTCAAAGCTTTCACTTTTCTTCTCAAAATTCTTTCGGTGTAGGTTTATGTTCACGGCAAGAAACGCATTGGTAAAAGGCGGGTGGCTTAATCTTTCGGAGTTAGAAAAAGGGCAAAGGGTTGAGCGAGAGAGGCGTATTCTTGCGAGTCTTTCAGTTTCCCTAAACGATAAGCCAGCAACACCAACTTCAGAAACTGATCGAGGTTCATGTTCTGCTAGAAGCTCCAAACCCAGGCGTTTGTTTCAACCAAGCCTTTCACCCATTCCATCAGGCTCCTCGGTCCAGGAATCACAGCCCACTATTGAACGGGAAAAATCCGTATTAAGCACAAAGAGACCCTCTCCATTTATAGCTATGGGGTCAGATGCTGAGAAATCTCCAGAAAAGGTTACCCTTCACCGAACAGGCCGCTTAGTAAAGGGTCAAGCTGTTGTTTCACAATCTAAGTCCCCAAAATCAGGGCCTCCTAAATCTGGGGTCAAGGACAAAACTACAGGATCAGGGGCAACTATCAGAGTACCAAAAGATAAATCCTCTGGTCCGGAGGCCACTGGAACTAGGTCTCAAAATGAGCCCTCCAGACCTGAGCCCCAGCCGGACACCAGACCCTTAGGAGAGGGTGATGCTCAACCGTCCGGACAACTTATAAAGCCTGCCACCAGCACTCCCCCACCAACAACAACTGACAAACCTTCCATGGTGATGGAATAGGTAATGGAGGACAGCTTAGAAGAAGCCCCATTTGAGACCGACTTCTCCGGACAAATAAGGGAAGCTGCCACCGACAAAAAAGGCAAGGGAAAACGGGAGGAAAATCAAGGCTGGTTTCAACCCCAGCTTGCTCACTAGCAGATGGAAGAGCTCAGGTAAATATTTAAGCATGCTTGTCTTTCTTTCCTTATAAAAAATCTGTTTCTAAATTGCTCTTCGTTTTCTTTGGGTAGTCTTGCCGAAGGCGTTCTCCGACTACTTAGAGGAGGGGCAAACTACGTGTGCCAAGCTGAATGCTTGGGCTGCTGATAAGTGGGGAAATCGATTCCACAGTTGCTTCACCGCCGACAATTTAGTGAGGTCCCATCTCTGGAACATAACTGGTCGGATAGCCCTTACTTGGGTGGATTTGACCACGCTACCTCCTCCGGGTGTCATCCTTCAGAGGAAAGAGGATAAGGATGGGAAGCTGGCCTTGTCTTCCAGAGAAAAAGCCCCAAGTAAAATGAAGGGCAAGAAGGGAAAGAAGAAACAAGATGTAACTGAGGTTGCTCAAGGTGGTGTTGAAGAGATTGCTCCAGCAAACAGGGAAGTGCAGGCCCAAGGAGGAATCGATGCTACTCTACTTCAAGTGGTTGAAGATGAGAGTATCAAGGAGGCAGACGAACCTCCAGATCTTTCAAAGGCCCCTAAGAAGGACCGCAAACGCGGAGCAGATGGTGAAGTTAGAGCTGCCAATGATACTTAGAAGGCTTTAAAGAAACTATCAACCAAACCACTCCAAATTTTTTAAGAAGGCATCAAATTTTATTTAAAAACCCAGACACCTCCTTAAAACCTTCCCATGTCATCAGGGTTGGAAAGAGTATGCCCCCTAATATTAACATGGACTTTAAACAAGTAAATATTTACATAACTTTTATTCTAGATACAAACGGAGGTGTTCAATATTCCAAGGGTGATTTAAGATTCTTCCATCTTTATCTTGAAGCCTGTATATCCCAGGTTTAAGCTTTTCAATGACCACATAGGGTCCTTCCCAATTCGGAGCTAGCTTGCCGAACTTCTTCTTTTTAGTATGTAGGAAGACTTTTCTCAATACTTTATCACCTGGTTGAAAATCCCTTCTTCTGACTTTGGAAGCAAAACTGCTTCTCATCAATCCTTGATAATGGATGACTCTAAGATGAGCCTTAAACCTCTTCTCTTCTATCAAGTCCAGTTGACTTCTGATTGCCACTTGATTAGCCTGTTCGGAAAAATTGTGGACTCTATATGATGGAAGAGTTGCCTCTATAGGAGCAATTGCATCCATACCACATACCAAGGCAAACGGGGATTCCTGCGTCGCAGCTCCAGGTGTAGTCCGGTAAGCCCATATCACTTCTTCTAGGTAGCTTGGCCACTTTCCAGCAGCCCATTCTAAATTATTTGTAAGATCGGATAAAATGGTCCTATTTGCCACTTCAACCTGACCATTCGCCTGTGGGTGGAAAGGAGAACAGAAGCAATCTTGAATGCGTCTAGAGGCACATAAATTCTCCATATCCTTGTTATCGAATTGTGGCCCATTGTTTGTGGTTATTTTCTGTGGAACCCCAAATCTGCAGAAAATATTAGATAAAATAAATTTTATAATGGCTTTTGAAGTAGTTCCTGCCAATGGGGCAGCTTCTATCCCCTTTGAAAATAATCAATGGCTGCAATGATAGTTCTGCATCATCCGGACGCCATAGGTAGAGGTCCGACCAGATCCAGCCCCCAACGAGCAAAAGGTATTGGCTCAGGGACAGTTGGCATATGAATTTCATTACCATATCTTTGGCATGGATCACACTTCTTTACCAATTTCTTGGCATCTTCCATTACAGAGGGCCAGTAGTATCCGACCAACAAGACTCTTCGGGTTAAAGCTCTATAACCACAATGTGCTGAGCCTTCACCATCATACAGTTCGGACAGCACTATTTGGGACTCTTCAATCCCCAAACATGGCAAGAGAGGTCTACTAAAAGACTTCTTGTAAAGGATGTCTCTTATGATTAAGAAACCACGAGCCCTATACTTCATTTTTGTTGCTACTATTTTTTGTGGAGGCAAAATGTCATCTGAAATGTATAGAAGAAGAGGATACCTCTAGTCTTTAGGTTTACCCACTTGTATATTTAAACTTTCCTCCTCTTCCTTGCTCTGATTTATTTGAATGGATGGGCACTCCTGCACATGAATCCATGGGTAGGACTCAGAGTATGCTATGGTTGCCTAGGATTTTACTAGTGTATTATTTGTTCTGGGTATGTGCTGATAGGTGATGTCTTTGAAGTTAACTGCCACCTCTTTAAGAATGAATGAATATTTAATAAATTACCCCTTCTTCGACTCAGATTGACCTTGGGCATGATGGATAAGAAGCTGAGAATCACTCATTAACCTAACCCTTTTGGCTCCACAAATCAGGGCTAACTTCAAACCAGCTATAGCAGCTTCATATTCGGACTCGTTGCTCTTTAGTTCTGATGTCATCTTAGATCCGATCTTGATATTACTTCCTTCAGCCAGATAGTGAGTTTCAACCTCTTCAATTGGTATTAAAACAACAGAGGTCTCTCTGGGGTCATCAATTTCACCCTCTCCCCCAGAGGGCCCCTCCAACTGCTAATATTCACTGATCTGAACTGCCCCCAAAGTTCTAGGGCCAGTGCTGTTGCATAACATTCCCTTGCTATCTTCTGATTACTCCGGACAACTCCCACTTGTCCTTGCACAACATATTTTAAACATTGGTGAACTGTTGAAGCCACATCATGCATTCTGGAGAGCTAGGACCTTCCCAAAATGGCATTGTAGCATGTGGGACAATCCACCACAACAAAAAGTACCATGACCATTTTCTTGAAAGGGCCCTTGCCCAACAAAAGCTCCTCCTCAAACTCCCCGATCACGTCCGCAGAGCTTCCGGTGAAACCCACAATAGATCTGTTCGAACATTGAATTACTGCTGGATTCTTCATTTGTTTGTAGGAAGTTAAAAAGAGGATATTGGTTGAGCTGCCAGTGTCCACCAAAATTCGTCTAATTTCATTGCCCCCAATGGATGCTCCTATCACCACAATATCTTCATGGGGACCAGTTATGTCCCTCAAATCATCTTCATCAAAAACAATAAAGGGAAAAGGAATTTGCGATTGATGGGAGGTCATGCCTCCTTCCAACTAAGTAGCCAGTCCGATGAGCATTATCAGGCCTATTCTCACTTCTTCTTTTAACGTAAGCACCCAATTTTCCTCTTTCAATCAAATTTTGCACCTCTTGTTTCAAAGCGACGCAATCTTCTATGTTATGGCCAATATCATGATGATATTGACGGAAACAACTCCCAATGAAGATGCTCTACAAACCTCTTTTGCGACCAACAAGACTCGTCAAAGTTAATCATGAAGTTTTTAAACTGCTCCAAATGATTATCTAGATCTTTGCTCACATCGTATTTTTCCATCTTTATACTGTCAAACCTCTTTGGAAGGTTTTCGGACAGTATCTTGGAAGACAATGGAGATTCTCTCCAATTCCGGGCACAAGTGAACACAGTATCTTCATTGGGAGTTGTAAAGATACCTGGTTCATCATGGAAAGAGAAATGATCCATCAACGGATGGTCTATATGTCGTCGGCCATGGCTGTGGCTGTGAGATGACCCTTTACCTAGATGGCTTTTCAACCTTCCATGCCTGTCCCTCTTTCGTGAATATTTTTGGACCAAATTTTGCTTATTTTTAGACCTGCCTTCATCACTGCTGGATGACAAGGACTCCTCAACTCCATCTTCGTTCGAGGAGCTACTAGAGGATTCTAAATATGAGCTTTCCACCGGTTTAGACCGGTGAGACTTCTTTGAGCTAGCATGAGGCTTTTTATCACTCTGATGGGTCTTTGCTGATGGGTCATGCTCCCTTAGATTGTTAGTGTGGTGAGAAGTTGACACTTTTGATTTTTCTTTCAAGCCCATCTCCATCTTTTTAGCAGCCCTAAAGGCTTCTATCTCAGCTTATAACCTGTCTCGCTCTTCGATTGTATATTCATCGTTTTCTCCCACCACTTCTGCCAAAGTTGGTGGCACTAACTGCTCGTCCAGATTCATCAAAACTGGTTTTTCTTGCTGGTTAATGCTAGATTCAGGCACCTTCTTCTCCCATTGTGGTAGCGAATTTAGTGTGGATTATTTATTACTGAGGGTAATTTGGTCAGATGTTTTGTGATGTTTCAAAGGTATTAAATGTTTAAGTGTTTTGTAGTGAGAGATTTAAGATGCATGGTTGAATTAAATATTTATTACCCTCATTAATGAAAGTGGTTGGGTATTTATACTTTTAATTATGGGCCTTATGGGCTTTCGGGTCAAACTTATGAAATCGGGTCGAGTTCAAAAACCCATTAGCTTATTAAGCAGATTAGTAACTAGCTTAGTCAAAAAGTGTTTAATGTTTTAATACTTTTGTCCTGTCCGGATGGTTCAGTGGGTGGTTACGGTCCGGATTACCCCTGTCCGGTTTCTACAGTGAGTGGCGAACATTTCTGGACTCATCATTGGTAACAATCCTTCAGTAAGAAGATTGAAATCAATAACCAAGAAAGAAAACATAAAGATTGTATTCATCCAAGAACCAATGGTTGACTCTTATCAAATTTAACAACTATTTTTAAGCTCAAAATCCCAAAATTTTATGCTAATACATCAAATAAGATATTGGTGCTCTTGAGTGACGACCTGAAAATCAACATAGTGACTGGAAATATCCAATTTATACATGTTACCATCAAAAACTTCATGATAGATAAATCATTCAATATAACATGTGTATATGTGAAATGTCAAATGAGAAACAGAACTGAGCTTTGGGATGATCTACGATAATTAGCATCATCTATAAATGAATGGCTTCTTCTTGGTGATTTCAACTCAATAATATCACCTTCAGAGCAATCTGGTACACAAATTTTTGTTCTCAAAGCTCTAATGATTTTATTAAAATGATTAATGATTGCTACTTGGAGGATGCAGGTTTTGCAAGTACTAGATTCACATGGACTAACAAAACAAGATGGAGACTCCTGGACAAAGTACTATTCAATCAAGAATGGTCGGAGTACTTTAATGAAACCAAAGTGGTACATTTGGTGCGAACATGCTCAGATCACATACCACTACTTATAACAATTACCAAAATCAGAGCTAAACAAAGGCAATTATTCAGATTCATCAACATGTGGATAATGGATAAGGAATTCTCAAAGTTTATGGAATCAAGCTGGAATGTAGCCATGGAAGGTTATCCAATGTTCATCTACTGGAATAAAATGAAAAGATTGAAGACTGACTTGAAATAATTGAACAAATCCCACTTTGGATATTATTTGATAAAGTGAAACAAACTAAAGAAAATGTTATTGTTTGTGAAAAGAAATATAGTATATTCAAGAGCACAAAATGTTACTGTTTTGTATTCCAGTAGGAACACAAAACTCTACCATAACTTTGTTATGAAAAAGAGAAGAAAAAACAGGATAAGTGACATAAAATGGAATAACATGTGGTGTACTGATGAAGAAACCATCAATTTATCTGCAGAATTCTACTTCGCAGATAAACTATCTTCTCCCTCTTATACTAATATAAATCATGAGCTAAAATATATGGAAAACAACACATTCAATGTTATCACTAGAACTATAACATAATTAGATAATGAAATTATGTTAGTTATTTCTACTGAATTGGAAGTATGGAACATTATTCAGCAACTAAATCCATTTGGGGCTGCAGGAATGGACGACTTTAATAGATATATTTTCATCACATGTTGGAAAATCATTAAAAGTGATACGTGCAATGCATTAATATCTTTCATTCAAGGTCAAGATATACTCAAGAGAATACTGGCCATATGAATTTGTCTAATTCATAAAGTAGAAAACCTAACATTCTGGAATTAGTATAGACCAATCAGTCTATGCACATTGATGAATAGAATAATGTCAAAACTACTAAACAACAGACTGTTCTTATTACTACCTAAATTGGTCTCTGAAGTCTAGGGATCATATTTTAAGGGTATAGCTATCCAAGACAACATATTGATAGCTAAAGAACTTATTCATGATAATAATAGGAATATAAAGGCAAGAAATATTGTTATTAAAGTAGATATGTCAAAAGCATTTGACAATATCTCTCACAGTTTTATTTTAAAAGTGTTACAAAGATTTGATTTTAATGACAAAGTTATAAGCCTTATTAGCAGCCTATTTAAGTCTGTCTGTGTATCAATACTAGTAAATTGGAAGGTTATTGGAGTTTTAAAAACTAGAAGAGGAGGGATATAAGGGGACCGTCTGTCCCATTGTCATTCAAATACTCATGTAAAGACAATATCATCATACCAATTCTTGCATTTGCAGATGATTTATTAAAATTTAATAATGAACTAACCTCTTCATTTGAGAAAACTAGGAAATTCTTGCAGATACATCAAGCTATTTCTGGCCAAGCATTAAACAAAGAGAAAACATAGATTATTACATCAAACAGTATGGCTCAACCTAGAAGAAAAATTCTTAATATATAAACAAGCTTCAAGACAGTCTAATTACCTACAACTTATGTGGGAATAACCCTCAGTACACACAACAAATCAGCCAACTTCATCCCCCTCCTGGAGAAGATCAAAGACAAAATTTCAAGTTAGGAAGGGAAGAATCTATCATATGGAGGTCGACTTATATTAGTTAACTCTGTATTAATGCATATACCTCTCTATTGGCTTCAAAGTTGTTGGTTGCCCACCTTTATTATCTCAAAAATAAAAAGGCTAATGAAAAGATTTATGTGGGGTTCCAGTAATGATGGAAACAAGTTGCACTGGTTATCCTGGCCTGCAATATGTAAATCATTCTGTAAAAGTGGATTTAATAGTCTCCAAGATATTGAGAATGCTTTCTCTTGCAAACTTTGGATAAATTTAAGAGAAAACAACTCATTTTGGGCTAATCTACTACACGGTATCTACTGCAAAGGCAACCATCCATTCCAAATTGACTATTCAAAATAAGGCTCACAAACCTGGAAAAGGTTGTCCAAAATTAAAGAATTTGTTGAGGCAAACATCAAGTGGAAAGTAGGTAATGAAAATCTTGACATATGGATGGATAGCTGGTATGGTAGACCTCCTTTAATTACTCTTAATCCTAACTGTGATAACATATGGCTTCAATGCATGATGGTTAGTTCATTGTCGGATAACAATTCTTGGAATTTGAATAAAATGAAACCACTTTTAACTGACTACAACATCAGCTTCATATCTAAGCTTAAAATCAATGAACAAGCTAGAGATGTTATTACCTGGATTCCATCTAAATATGGTAACTTTAATATAAAAGATACTTTGCAGATCATAAGAACTTCCAATATCAGACCTTCTCTCTATGAAAAATATGAAATCAGATATCTCCAAGGAAATGTCCATTCTTTGTCTGTATATTACTACAAAAAACTACCTACATACTCTATTATGCAAACAAAACACATAACTCTTGTTTCAAAATGTTAATTGTGTCAAAATCTAGAAACAAATAACCATCTATTCTTATCATATACATTTACGTGGAGAATATGGTCTTACTTTGGAGGAATTCTTAAAGTAGAAATACGCAGTTTCATGACAGTTAAACACATGTTCAGAGTATGATTTTGGTCTGCGCCTACCACGATTCACATCAAAACGATTCTACCTACAATTATAACTTGGGGTATATGACAACAAAAAAAAAGTAAGATGAAGGGAGAAACACTAGCAGTAAATACAACAATCAAGTATATCAAATTCATGCAAATAAGTCTGGATCATTCAAACCTTTTGAAGAATAAGCATTGGAAACAAAGTGAGAAAGTCGCAATCACTCTAGGATGTATCAACCACCTGAAGATTAAGAAGAAAGTGACTTACCTTTCCTGGTCTCCTCCAGCTATTGGTAGATACAAGATTAACACTGATGCTAGATACTTGTTAAATAGATATGTAAGTGGAGCAGCTGTAATCAGAGACAGCCAAGGAAACTTTGTTTCTATATATGAAAATAATTATGGAAATTTATCTATTATAAAGGCTGAAGCAATAACTCTATGTGATAGATTACAATTATGCAAAATCAAAGGAATCAGAGAAGTCGTCATTGAAACTGAGTCTAAGATTTTAGTCTCTTTAATCTCATTTGAGAATTATCTGAATCATTTAGAATCTATAATTAATAACATTAGACCTCTATTAACAAATAAAACGTATCTTCATCACATATATAGTAAACAAAATCGAGCAGCTGATTGGTTGGCTCGATGAACTCAAAGATGCAAGATGAAGATTGATTACAAAACTTTTAAACCTCCATTTTAGATGAAAGCAATAATATTTTAGGAGAATCTTCAAATAGGTTATATTAGAGCTGAATAAAAATCACCGTGCCAAATTTTATGAACTTTCTAAGCTTATCTTCTCCTAAGTCTGTTTGACCCAAAATCCTATTTTACATTGTGAAACTTAGTTTTATTTTTGGATTTCTTTATTATATAAAACAATATTTTTTGCATAATGTTTCGGTCGTCAAACTTTTTAGGGTAACCTATGTTTATCGCATAAAAGGAAGTGAAACGTTGTACACAAACCAATCAAGTAAATTGCTACGATTTATCCCACTACAATATCTTGACGATGGATTAGCGACGGTGAATAATAAAAAAATGAAAATTTAATAAAAATAATTTTGTTAAATCTTATGTATTTCAAACCTTTAAAAAATACATTGTTTTCGAATTTTTGTATTATTAAAATAACATGGTAATTTTTTCCACGAATAACCAAATAACCCTTAGTTCGTGCAATTAAAAGAGAGCCCATCTCGATAAACTTTCTAGTTTAATATGTAGTCTCCAATCAAACGATCTTCTATATGAATAAAGCTAAATTTGATTACCAGTTATTTTCCAATATGAAAAAGATGGGTCCTACATCAAATATTATATTGGTCGGAGTATTTATCGAGATCTATGTTATTTATCCACTAAACGTTAAACTGTGTTTAATAATTCTTAAAGAAAACATTAGAACAAAATTGGGGTGAAAAGAAAGTTCAATATGATAGGGTCAGAAATTTTTAGAGGACCAATGTAATAAAAAAGATCAGATTTTTTTTAAAAGGATAGTTCGGATCATATAGTTAAATTCAATGAAAAAATATGTTTCATGATTCAGCTGGGTTCTATTTTTTTAAGGATCCGGAGGCTCGTGAGATTGACCCAAACATATGACCCGAACTGAATAACACATGGATCCAAAAAGACTATAATAGTTCAACAAATAATATTAAATGGGTTGTATACTTTTTTTTTCTCTCTCTCTCTATTAAATACAAGCATCTTTATTCTCACTCTACTCCCTACTTAGAATTTATTACTACACAACCTGAATAATTTCCTAGATTGCCCTCACATCTGTTTTTACCAACACCAAATTGGCGACCATAATGGGAGTGTGAGATGCCTGAATAACTTTATTGAAAATCGTACTTTAGAGTTCTTTGAGGCATTGATGTTGATATGCAAGGAGTTCTCCCTCTTGAGAATGAGGTAATAAGAGGTGATAATGAACATGCTAATATATAATGTCAATCATAATACATAAGAAAGACAGATCATGCAAGAGGATCGTGATCAGTTGAAGGATGAGATTGAAGCTTTGAGGACCCAAACGAGGTTGCAAAAGAATTAAAAGTGAAGTTCGATGTGGGATATATTGTTACAGATGAGCCTGGTAACAACAAAAAACAAGATGAAAGTGATTAATCCTTCAAGGCTCACGCAGGTACGAAAAAAGAACATCGGGCTAAGAAGTTGTTGAATACATCAAATCTGTTGGAAACTTAACCACATTATCTGACTCAAATATTTATTCGTCCTCATCAAGTAGTTACCATGGTCGTTAGAAGAAGAAATAGAGGTTAACTAATAAGCATTCTCAGAAAATGGATAGAAAGGGCAAAGGGAAAAAAAATAAATATCAAGGAGAAGTAAATGGATCGGCTTGATCATTTGTTAAGTGATCAATTCGCTACCCAGTCTGAACCAGGTATCTTTTCCACTCATAATGAGGATCATATGTTAGCCAAACTCACAACTGGAGGCAGTCACCTTTGTATTTAAAAATTATTTCTGTACATCTACCAAGACGGTTTGATAGCTTTAAAATGGAGAAATATGATGGAAGCATGGATCCTGATAATCACCTTGAACAGTTCAAAAATTATATGATGAACTTTGACGATGATGATAAACTATTATGTCGGGCCTTCTCGCAGACTTTTAAAATGATTGCATTCAAATGGTATAACAGTTTACCACATGGATTTATTAAAAACTTTGATATGTTCTAGATGGATTTATGGAGGTATTTTGTGGGAAGTAAAGAGCTTAAAGGGAATGGTGATACTATCATTCATTGTGCTCAAGAAATAAATGAGTCTTTAAAGGACAACATCATCCGTTTTGCCCCAAAACAAGAAGTAGAAACCTTGATTGAAAGTAGGAAGTTGTCTACTTTTGTTAAAAATCAAGGGATCAATAGGGAAGTTAATACGCATTCCCAGCCTACTGCAAGTACAACACATGTTACATCACAAAATATTCAAATACAAATTATCAATACATCTAAACAAGAGACTAATATGGTAATTATGGAGAGACTTGATGTAGATTTTAAGTACTTAGACCCTGATCCAGATCAGAATCAAGTTGGGGTGATAATAGAAAAACTGCGACAATATCCGCTCTGTTCCACTCAATTAGAAGGGAAAATGTCTAGCCACTGCACCCTCAAGTTGCTCTAGAAAAATATATGTGAGCAGTCAAGCCACTCAATTAGAAGGGAAAATTTCTGTACATCTCTATCAGAACCTTGCTCATTTCATTGCCTTTGATGAAGATGAGCTAAGATAAATTATGGGCCCACATGAATATATTGTAGTAATAGGAGCATCTATTGAAGGTAATGGAATACGATGAATTTTGATTGATACAAGTAGTTTGGCAAATACTTACTTTTATCAACCTATAAGTAAATAGAGAATCCTTCAACCACCCAACGTTCCAATAGAGCCATAATGAGGTTTACAGGCAACTCAAGTGATGTAATTGAGGAATTTTAAGGAGACGTTTTGTTAGGAAAATGATCATACGATAAGATGATGAGGGTTTTGTTTATAGTGGTTGATTATTCGACGTCTAACAATGTTATATTCGGTAGGTCTTAGCTATCTAGGATGCATGCAGTAGCATCCATTGTTCGCAAATGTTTGAAATATGTCGTCGGAGGTCAATTAGGCGTCTTCTAAAGTGGCCAAAGAATGGAAAAGGAACGTTATATAACTGGTATTTCCTAAAAATCGTTGGAAGCAATGGAAGTTGGTAAAAAAAATAGTAGTGAGTGGAGTCTTCTACCAGATCAAATGAGATATATGATCTAAGGGAGGCTCCTAGTGGTGTGATCCCAATTGAAGAAGTTAAAATTCATTACTCGGCAGAAAGGAAAAGCGTTAGGGTGGGATTCAAATTACCATTAAAGTTAAAGGAAAATATATTGTCTTTTTTATCTAATAATCTACATGTGTTTGATTGGTGCAATGAGGATGTAATTGGAGTACCAGCCAGTGTAATTACCCACAAACTATCTGGTTAGATCCAATGCAGGACTGGTGGTGCAAAGAAAGAGAGATATATCTAAGGAAAAATCAGAAACTATAGTCCAAAAAGTAGATCGGTTAACAAAGGTGGGGCTTATCAAATAATCCAAGTATCCTCTTCGGACTGCTAATCCAATATTTGTCAAGAAGGAAAATGGAAAATGGCATATGTCCATTGATTTTAAAGATCTCAACAGAGTTTGTCTCAAGGATCCATTTCCAGTACCTCGGTTAGATCAGCTAGTAGATTCCACATCCGGAAACAACTTGTTATCCTTCATGGATACTTTTTTCGGGTATAATAATATACATATGGATCTGAGTGATCAAGATCATACAACTTTCATCACTGACAGGGGGCATCATTACTATAAGGTAATGTCTTTTCGGCTAAAGAATGCTGGTTAATAAGGTGTTTGCCAACCAAATTGGAAGAAACGTGAAAGTTTATATTGATGATATGAATGTTAAAAGTCCTAAGGAGGAGGATCGCATCTCTGACCTCCACGAAAATTTTTCAAACTTCGATGCCATCAACTTGAAGTTAAACCTTGAGAAATGTACCATTGGGGTCTGATCCGGTGAAGTTTTGGGCTATATTATAAGTGAGAAAAGGATTCAAGCTGACTCAGATTGATTGAATATTGTGTTAGCCATAGATCCACCTCAGACTACTAAAGGGTTTCAAATACTAGCAGGAAGGTTAGCAGTCTTTCAAGATCATCAGACAAGTGCAACTAGTTTTTCTAAGTCTTAAGAAATGCTAAAGACTTCAAATGATCCCCAAATTATGACCAAGTGTTCCTTGAAATCAATCGACATCTATCATCACCTATAACATTATTTAAACTTGTAGACGAGAAAAGAATTTATATGTATCTACCAGTATCAGAGTATGTTGTGAGTGCAGTGTTGGTACGAGAATTTTATAATTATCCCAGACATGTTGATTATATAAAAAAGAGCTTGTTGGAAGGTGAGAAAAGATAATTAAACTTGGAAAAACTAGCCTTCGCATTTGTCATAGCTGCCAGAAAGTGAGGCCTTCTTTTCAAGCAACTTCATCACGGTTCGAACCTTATTTCTCTCCAAAAATGTGTTACAAAAAGCATATATGTCAAGACGAATAAACAAATAGAGAGTTGAGCTTTGGGATTATGATATTGACTTTGCACACTGAACTGCAATCAAAGCTCAAGTTGTGGCTGATTTTTAGTTGAATTTCACTCCAAAAGGCCTCATGAAGAAGCTCAAACTAGTAATTCTGAGAAGGAATGGGTAATCCGAACTGATGGTAGATCCGGTAACATTGGACGTAGGGATGGTATCTGTCTAATTTCCCCCTTTGGGGATTCAATATATCAAGAAATACGTTTTGGTTTCAGAGAATCCAATAATGATCATAATATCAGGCTACAATAGCAGCGTTGAGATTGGCTCAGATATGTAACGTTAGAAGAATCTGATTATTAAGCGATTCACAGTTAGTTATTCATCAAGTACCGGGGCATACAGAAACTAGGAAAGATCACTTGGTAAAGTATTTAAAGGTATTAAAAGAGATCTCAACCAGTTTTAAACATGTTAGTTACGAGCATGTCCCAAGATCGGAAAATTCAATGGCTGATTCCCTAGTCATCATAGCCTATTCTGAAGCATACCCTTGGATCTTTATACAAGAATGTCCTTCTTTAGTCACAAATTCTGAAACAAAGGATGATGTGGAAGAGCATGTAATGCATCTACCATGACTTCTCAAGATTAAAGAAACAAAGTCTAAGAGTTTATCACTAATGAAGCTCTACTTCAAAACAAAAGCTCATGAATTTGTGGTTCTAAGGGGGATTCTTTATAAAAAAGTATTTTGATCCACGAGTCTCAAAATATACTATTTGATGTGGTTTATTTTCGTTTGAGGGTAATTTTGTCTAGAGTTTTGTGGAATTTTGAGGGTATTTAATGTTTGGATAGAAGTAGAGGGAGAATTGAGCTACCTGGTTGTATTTAATTTTTATTACCCTCATTTAATTAAAGTGGTTGGGTATTTATACCCTTTATGGTGGGCCATATGGGCTTTCGGGTTGAGTTATGGATTCGGGTCGAGTTCAAAGACCCATTAGTTTTAAGCAGGTAGATAATTAGCTTAGTCATGATGTGATTAGGTTTTTAGTACATTAGTTTCCGGACGGTTCAGGGGGTAAATGTTTGTCCGAATTGTCCATGTCCGGTTCTCATTTAATTTGACAGTAAATTCCGGACTCATCAGTAGCCCCCTTTTTAGGTTGTGCGTGAAGGACTTTAGCAAGACCTAAAAAATAGCTCAAGTGCAGTTATAACTTTGTCCGGACATTTCAAGAATGCGTAACAACTTTATCCGGACAGAGTGTAAACCTTTAGAAGCTGAGCAGTTTCACCAGAAATCGAAGGACACGTATCTTTCTTTGATTTGCCACACCGGCCATTTTTCTCCTAGAAAGGCGCTCCCACTAGCTTCAAAAAGAAACTTCTTCATATAATACGAATGACGTCAGCGCCACCCTTAATCATTACATCTACCTTTTCGAATCCTCCTAGGTATCGAAGTGTTATCTTCCTGATTAGTATAAATCAGGTCACTTTAATCTCTTAAACTTCAAAACTTTCATCTCTAAAAAACCCTCTTTTCTGGTGTGAGTTTATGTTCACAGCAAGAAACGCTTTGGTCAAAGGTAGGCGGCTCAACTTGTTAGAATTGGAAAAAGCTCAAAAATTCAAACGAGAAAGGCGCATCGCTGCAAGCCTCCCTGTGTCCCCTGTTAATAAACTAGAAACACTAAGCCCAGAGCCTGATCATGGTTCTTCTTCAACTAAGGGTGCAAAACCTAGGAGGTTGTTCCAGTCCAACCTTTCACTAATCGTTTCGGGCTCATCGGTTCAAGAGTCAGGGCCTGTTGTTGAACCAGGGCAGGCAGTTACAAGTTTCAAGAAACCTTCGCCATTTCTTGCCATGGGGTCAGATGCTGATATCTCCCCGGAGAAGGTGGTAGACAGACGAAAAGGTCGTCTGGTTAAAGGGCAGGCTGCTGGCACACAGTCTAAACCAAAGTCTACGCCTTCGAAATCCGGGGCAAAAAGTAAAACTTCAGGGTTAGAGGCTCCCATCAAAACTTCCAAGGATAAACTGTCCAAACCGGAGGCAACTAGCTCAAGCCTTCGAAAAGAGACCTTCGGGTCCGAGCCCCAACCAGACTCTAGACCCGAAGAGGGAAAGGATACTGAAAAATCTGAAGGGCCCGCTGATCTAACCACCAGCCCCACTCCTCCTAAGATAGCTGACAATCCTTCCATGGTCATGGAGTGCCTTGTGGTAAAGGTATGTTTAAAGCACCCGGACCTGCCGGAGTGCCTTGTGGGAAAGGTGGGGCCTTGTTTTCACAAGGTCAATGTTAAATATTTGATGGCTATGCAGAAAATCAAGTATGCTTTCATTCATACAGCTGAGCTTGGCCGAATAAGGACAAAGTGGGGTATTCCAGAGAATGTCAAGGTAATGATCCTAATCAATCCGGAGACGCCCATGGATTGTAAGCTCAATGAGAGTGTCTTCTAAACTAAGTTGTTCAAATGGGGACTAAGGTTTCCCTTGGACCCAGAAATAGTAAGATATTTTCATTCTGATTAAGCTGTGCCCAAGCCAACTAAGCCCCAATGCATGGTTCACCCTTATGGCATGTATCATGGCTTCAAGGCTCTCCAAAATTCCTCTTCCGATGGAGCAATTTGCTGTTGTGGCAAGCTTTTACAGAAATCATGCCATCCCTTTCTACCACTTCTATTTGGGTGACAATTACAAGGTAGTGGATGACTTGTTTGAGTCAGAGAAAGGCTGGAAGACTCAATTTATGTTCGTCAGTGGTGCTTGGGAGAATGGGAAGAGAATTAAGGCTGGTGAAAACTCAAGCATGCTCACCAACAGATGGCGAAGTGATGGTAATAATCTCGCCAGATACTTCAACTTTTACTTAATAATTTTTTTTATCTAACTAATTTTTCCTTTTGCTTTTTGGTAGTGCTGCCCAAATATTTCAACGATTACCTAGAGGCCGGGCAGACTACTTGTGCCAAGCTGAATGCTTGGGCAGCTGAAAAATGGGGAAACCGCTTCCACAACTTCTTTACGAGAGGCAACTTAGCCAGATCCTATCTGTGGAATACAACGGACCAGAGGGATTTGTCTTAGGAGGAATTGACTACTCCACCCCCTCCGGGAGTGATCCTCCGAAAGACAGAGGGAAAAGGTGGAAAAATGATCTTGTCGGGCAGAGCTAAAGCCCCAAGCAAGATGAAAGGCAAAAAGGCCAAGGCCGGGCGAGGTGTGGTAGAGGCCAATCCCACTGCAGCAGAAGAAACTGGCCCAACAAATCTCGAAGGGAAAGGTCAAGGGAAAATCGATGATGCCTTACTACAGGAGGTGGAACACGAGAGCACCAAGGAAGCTACTGGGTCTTCAAGAGAAAGACCGGGATACCAAGAGAAAAAAAGAGGAGCAGAAGGTGGAGGCCGGGATGCCAAGAGAAAGAAGACTTCCAAAGGAGATGAAGTTTCTCTCCGGGATCCGGAGCCACTACTTCCTGTTGACCTTACTTATCCTACAAGAGTAGAAGAGATCCCTGGTGACTTTCGAACTGAAGAGGTTGGAGGAGGGGATATCAGTATTGACGGTGTCGACATTACTGGGCTTGAGGGGCTTGGTGACTACTCTGAAAACCTCCCCATAGATGATTTTGTTGGGCCTTACCACCCTCCAAGCTCTTCGAACACCGTCATTTTCAATGGTAAATCTTTTTCTATTTCAAGTGACAAGGATATCATTGCTCACTCAATTCTAAGCAATATCCAACCAGTGCTTATCTTAGAAAAGCAAGTACGCAACCAGTCAGCCATCATCAACACCCTCAATTCTGACAAAGAGAAACTGTCCAACGACCTTCTTAGTGCTAACCAAAGTACTGAGGTATTGAAAAAAGGAGAACGAGGAATTGAGGAAACGTCAGGAGGAGTTGGCCAACAAGTTAGTCGCTTCGGAAATAATTGTCAAAGAACTCCAACTAAAGCAATCCGGCCTGGAAAAAGACCTTATGTCATCAAAAGAGGAAGTGAAGGCCAAGGATAACACCATTCAAACCATGATTAATGACAAGATCTCTCTTGAGGTTAAGGTGTCCAAGGCTGACCAAGAAAAAGCTGACTTGTTGAAGGATCAGGAGAAAACAATCCAGGCCAAGATGGATGCTTATACCAATGAGGTGATAGACTCTCAAGAGGCAAGGTATGCTGAGGTTAGGTCAGATATGGTTCTACTATTTCATGAGAAATTCCCGAAGAAGACCTTGGGGGATATATGGCGATTCATGGAGTACGAAGACATTCCTCATCATACCTTGTCTGTTGGTGACAAGTATAACTACTCTAGTGAGGACACTAGTGATGATGAAGAAGAAACCGGGGAGAGTCCAGATGATGAAGGTCCGGGTGATGACCCAAAGAAGAAAAAGCCAAGTGAGGCTGAGCCATCTTCAAAAGCTCAGTCTTAAAGTTTCAGTTATATCTTTTTAATTTTGTTGTGATTGAACTAAAGTCTTTGGATGGCCAAGGCATTTTTTGTAACTGTGTCCGGTCCTTGTCCGGATAAATCTCTTTTGTTTTGACAATTTAAAGTCCTTGGATGGCCAAGGCACTTCGTATGTTTGAAGGGGCAGCTTTATTTTGAACAACTCTTGCATAGTTTTTCAATTTTGGTGGCTAATGTTTAAACAACCCTTGGTTATTTTATAAACATTCTAACATGAGAGTGTTTAAATTCTCTGATGACAAATGTTTAAGTAGTCATCACACCTCCAATTTAACCCGGTCTGCTATTAATAAAACATTTCAGAGAAAGCTTTAAATTTAAACACTCCGAATCTTTTAAGAAGGCATCAAATTTTATAACACCTCATTAAAACCTCTCCGCGCCACCAGGGTACGAAAGAGTATGCCCCCGAATATTTACATGAACTTTTAAACAAGTAAATATTTACATAATTTCTATTCTAAATACAACCGGAGGTGTTCAACGTTCCAAGGGTGATTCAAAATCCTTCCATCTTTGTCTTGGAGCCGGTATGTCCCAAGCTTAAGCTTTTCAATGACCACATAGGGTCCTTCCCAAGTTGGAGCCAACTTACCGAACTGCTTTTCTTTAGTATGTAGGAAGACTTTTCTCAACACCTTACTCCCTGGTTTGAAATCCTCCTCTTAACTTTAGAAGCGAACCTGCTTCTCATCAAACCTTGATAGTGTGCAACTCTAAGGTGAACCTTAACTCGTTTTTCATCTATTAAGTCAAGTTGGGCTCTAATTGCCACTTCGTTAGTGTGTTCGGAAAAATTATGCACTCGAAAGGAAGGGAGAGTAGCTTCTATGGGAGCTATGGCATCCATCCCATATACTAAGGCAAAGGGAGACTCTTGTGTTGCAACCCCGGGAGTGGTCCGGTAAGCCCACAAAACCTCTTGTAAGTAACTAGGCCATTTTCTAGCACCCCCTTCTAAATTCTTCTTCAAAACGGACAGTATAGTCCTATTAGCCACCTCAACCGGACCATTTGCTTGTGGATGGAAATGAGAAGAGAAACAATGTCGTATACCTCTAGAGGCACAAAAACTCTCCACATCCTTGTTGTCGAATTGTGGCCCGTTGTCTGTTGTTATCCTCTGATGAGTTCGGATTCTGTTACCTCTATGGACAGGGACAGTTCGGACCAAGATGAACTAACCGGACAGGAAAGTTCGAACACCTCATCAGGTGGACTGTTCGGATAAGAACAAAAGTACTTAAAAACCTAATCACTTCTTGACTAAGCTGCTTGCTCTCCTACTAAGAGCTCATGAGTCCTTGAACTTGACCCGGGTCCATTAAACATGACCCGAAAGCCCATAAAGCCCAGATGTAAGGGTATAAATACCCAACCACCAACATTAAATGAGGGTAATGAAAATTAAATACAACCAGGCTACTTATTTCTCCCTCTACTCTGTACCCATACATTAAATACTTACAAACTTCCACAAAACTCTAAATAAAAGTTACGATCTTACCCTCAGACGAAAATAAACCACACCATCCTCTGCGGAATTCCAAATCTGCAACAGATATTGGATAAAATGAACTTTATAAATGCCCAACCACGAACATTAAATAAGGGTAATGAAAATTAAATACAATCAGGCTGCTTAATTCTCCCTCTATTCTCTACCCATACATTAAATACTTACAAACTTCCACAAAACTCTAAATAAAAGTTACGATCTTACCCTCAGAAGAAAATAAACCATACCAAATTGGCGACCACAGTAGGAGAAGACGGTGCCTGAATCAAGCATTCGAAACCATCAGGAAAAATCAGTCCGAATGAATCCGGACGCCCCAGAAGTACCACCAGCTTTGCTTGAAGTGGTGGGTGAAAATGATGAGTATACCATCGAGGAACGTGATAGATTAAAGGGCGAGATAGAAGCTCTGAGGGCAGAGAAGGCAAAGATGGGCATAAAAGAGAAATCAAAGGCATCAGTTGCTCATCATACCGAAAACCCTAGTGAGCATGAACCTTCGAAGACCCATGTGAGTACCAAGAAGACTCATGCTAGCTCTAAAAAATCTCACCGGTCCAAGCCTGTGGAGAGCTCTGACTCAAACTCAGAGTCCTCTGGTAGCTCCTCGGGCGAGGGTGGAAATGAGGAGTCCTTGTCCTCCAGCAGTGACGAGGGCTGATCTACAAAGAAACAAAAGTTAGTAAAGAAATATTCAAGAAAAAGAGATAGACATGGAAAATTAAAGAGGCATATAGGTAAAGGATCATCTCACAGCCGGTGGCATGTAGACCGGATGCTGGTGGATCCTTTTGCTTTCCATGATGAACCAGGTATCTTTGCAACTCCCAATGAAGATACTGTTTTCAGTCGTGGCCGGAATTGGAGACAATCTCCATTGTCTTCCAAGATTTTGTCCGGAAACCTCCCTAAGAGGTTCGATAGCACGAAAATGGAGAAATACGATGGCAGTAAAGATCCGGACAACCACTTGGAACAATTTAAAAAGTTCATGATGAATTTCGATGATTATGAAAAATTGTTGTGTAGAGCATTCTCCCAATCCTTTACGAGGAGTGCTCTAAAGTGGTATAACAGCCTACCACAAGGTTGTATCAAGAATTTTGATACTTTTTGGGTGGCTTTTCGAAGGCGGTTTGTTGGGAGTAAGGTCTTGAAGGGAAATGGAGACACAATAATCCATTGTACCCAAGAACCAAACGAATCACTGAAAGAATACATAAGTCGTTTTGTAAACACCAAGAACGGGTTGGCTGATTGCTTCGAACAGGTGGCAATAGCATCTTTAAGGCAGGGCTTGAACCCTGTAAATTTAGCTGATTCAGTGACCAGAAAGAAAGCCATGACTTGGGGAGGTCTGCTGAATCAAGTCGGAAAGCAAATCAACGTTGATGAAACAAAGAAAACCAGGATATACAGGCAAGTGAGGTCTGCCCCGGTGGCACCAAACCCCAATCATAACCAGTCCGAGAACAAGGCAAGGGAGACGGGACAGGGTCAAAACAGGGCTAAAGCTCAATCTCAGCCAGTTGCGCCTGCCCAGAGTCAACAATCTAGAAATAAGAGAGGGCCTTGGGTTCAGCCGGAGTGGTTTGCAGAGTTAAAAGAAAGTGTGGCCACCATTTATGACAAAACAAAAGAAGAAGTGCACTATAGAACGCCGACCTCACTATAGTCTCCCAGAGAACATCGTAACAATTCTTTCTGCCGGTACCATAATGATACTGGCCATACCACTGATGATTGTATCGCTTTGAAGCAAGAAGTTCAAAATTTAATCAAAAGAGGAAAGCTGGGGTCATATGTCAAAAGAAGAGGAGGAAATAGGCCTGATAATGCTCATCGGGTTGGTCCAAGTAATGCTACTCCGGAGGGAGCTATGGTTATAGTTGAAAGA
Source organism: Limnanthes douglasii subsp. nivea (assembly GCA_036936605.1). Classification (NCBI taxonomy): domain Eukaryota; kingdom Viridiplantae; phylum Streptophyta; class Magnoliopsida; order Brassicales; family Limnanthaceae; genus Limnanthes; species Limnanthes douglasii. Next base: position 358,827,820 of record JAUPFV010000001.1, read on the forward strand.
TTTGATGTGGAGTCAGAGTACTTGGATCCTGATCCAACTCGGAATAGAGTGGGTGCCATTCAGGAACGTTGTAAAACAATCTCTGGGCTTATTAAGTTTTGTGAGTCACTCACAATTTTCGGAGGGGATACTATGACAGCTCATACTGCTTCTTCAAGAAAGAGGCACGTTCATACTTTGGCCACCCAGCTAGAAAGAGGCATGACCTCCTATCAGTCACAAATTCCATTTCCCTTCATTGTGTTCGATGATGATGACTTGAGAAATATAGCTGGCCCTCATGAAGATGCTGTTTTCATAGGAGCATCCATTGGGGGCAATGACATAAGACGAATCTTGGTGGATACTGGGAGTTCAGCCAATATCCTTTTCTTAGCCACTTACAAAAAGATAAAAAATCCAGCCATAATTCAGCGTTCGGACAGATCAATTGTGGGCTTCACTGGGAGCTCAGCAGATGTGATCGGGGAGTTCGAAGAAGAAGTTTTGTTGGGCAAGGGCCCTTTTAAGAAGATGGTAAGGATACTTTTTATTGTGGTGGATTGTCCCACTTGTTATAATGCTATTTTAGGGAGGTCGTGGCTCTCTAGGATGCATGCAGTGGCCTCGACAGTCCACCAATGTTTGAAATATGTTGTTTAAGGACAAGTGGGAGTTGTCCGGAGCAGCCAAAAGATTGCCAGAGAGTGTTATGCTACAGCACTGGCTCCACGGACGTTGGGGGCAGTTCGTATAAATGAAGAATAGCAGTTTGAGGGGCTTTCTGGGGGTGAGGGTAAATTTGATGACCCCAGAGAGACCCCTGGTGTATTGATACCGGTTGAAAAAGTAGAAACACATTCTTTGGAAGAAGGAATAAGTGTTAAGATAGGGTCCAAAATGCCACCTGAATTGAAGAATAAAATGTTGAAGTTTCAGAAGAACCATCAGCATGTTTTTGCTTGGTGCAATGCTGATGTTACTGGGGTTCCGGCAGATATCATATCGCATCACATGTCCATTCAGAGAGACATAGCACATGTGGTACAGAAGAGAAGGGCTTTTTCCAAAGAAAAGGCTGATGTTATTGTTCAAGAAGTTGGCAGGCTCACAAAAATGGGGCATATAAAGGAGTCTCAGTATCCTTTGTGGACTGCCAATCCGGTTTTGGTAAAAAAGAAAAGTGGCAAGTGGCGTATATGCATCGACTTCACAGATCTCAATAGGGTCTGCCCAAAAGATTTATATCCAGTCCCTCGGATTGATCAGCTGGTAGATTCCACTTCTGGAAATAAACTATTGTCCTTCATGGATGCTTTCTCCGGGTACAATCATATTCAAGTAGATCTGAAGGATCGGGAACACACCACGTTTGTTACTGACAGGGGTCTTCATTGCTACAAGGTGATGCCATTTGGATTAAAAAATGCTGGGGCTACTTATCAGAGATTGGTGAACAAAGCCTTTGCTGATCAAATTGGAAGAAATATGGAAGTATACATTGATGACATGATGGTGAAAAGTATGGATGAACAACTACACTTGGCATACCTCCAAGAAACTTTTGCTAACTTAGTAAAAGTAAATTTAAAGCTAAATCCAGAAAAATGTGTGTTCGGAGTGCAGTCCGAGAAATTCCTAGGCTATATAATAAGTGAGCGAGGGATACAGCCCGATCCGGACCAGCTTAACGCTTTATTCCAAATGGAGCCTCCTCGGAATGTGAAAGAAGTACAACGGTTGACTGGGAGGTTGGATGCTTTAAATCGATTTATCTCAAGGTCTTCGGATAGATGCGCCCCGTTTTTTCAAACTCTAAAATGTGCGAAGGGGTTTGACTGGACTTCACAGTGTGATGAGGCCTTCAATGAGATTAAGAAACATATATCCTCCCCCAAGACTCTATTTAAACTTGCTGATGGAGAAACACTCTTCGTATACTTGGCAGTTTCAAGTTGTGCCATCAGTGCTGTATTGGTAAGAGAGGTGGATAGTTACCCCCATATGGTGTACTACATCAGCAAGAGCTTGATAGATGCAGAAAAACACTATTTAAAGCTCGAAAAGTTAGCATTAGCCTTGGTAATTGCTGCAAGAAAGATGAGGCCTTATTTTCAGGCTCATCCTATTGTAGTCCGGACATCCTTTCCCTTGAAGAATGTTCTTCAGAAAGCAGACATTTCAACTAGAATGACGAAGTGGTCGGTAGAGTTGGGAGATTTTGATATTGATTTTGCTCCTCGAACAGCAGTCAAAGCCCAAGCCGTGGCTGATTTTTTAGTTGAGTTCCATTCTGATAGGGACACGGAGCAACCCACTGAGATGAAAGATAAAAAGGTCTGGCTCGTCCGGACGGATGGTGGATCAAGTACTATGGGATGTGGAGCAGGGGTGTGCTTAACCTCTCCGTATGGTGACAAAATGTACCAGGCTATATGTTTTTCTTTTAGGGATTCCAACAATAAGTCCGAATACGAAGCAGCTATAGCTGGTTTGAAGTTAGCTTATATTTGTGGGGCCAAAAGAGTCAAGCTGATGAGTGATTCCCAGCTTCTTATCCACCATGTGCAAGGTCAATCTGAGGCAAAAAAGGAGCAAGTAGTGAAGTATTTGCTTCTCCTTAAAAATGAGGCACTTAAGTTCAAAAGCATTGTTTATGAGCATATACCCCAACAGAGAATGAACTAGCAGATTCATTGGCAACCATAGCATACACTGAAACATACCCTTGGATCCATATACTGGAGAGCCCTTCCATTCAACTTGATGTGGGTAAAGAGGAATAAATTTTCGATGTAAAAATGAAACAACCTCAAGATTGGAGATTTCCTCTCCTGCAATATCTCTCCGATGGCATCTTGCCTCCAGATAAATCACTAGCGAGAAAAATGAAGCACAAGGCTCGTGGTTTTATCATACTAAGAGATGTTTTGTATAAAAAATCTTACAGTAAACCTCTTTTGCGATGTTTGGGGGATGACGAGTCTCAAGTAGTCCTCTCTGAATTGCATGATGGTGAGGGATCAACTCACTGTGGATTCAGGGCTCTAACAAGGAGAGTTTTATTGGCTGTCTATTATTGGCCTTCTATAATGCAAGATGTTAAGGAGTTGGTGAAAATGTGTGATCCATGCCAGAGATATAGTAATGAAATTCATGTCCCAGCCGTCCGTTTAGAGTCAATTTCTGAGCCGGTACCCTTTGCTCGATGGGGGTTGGATTTTGTGGGACCTCTTCCTATGGCATCCGGAGGACGCAGAACTATAATTGTTGCTATTGATTATTTTTCGAAGTGGATTGAAGCAGCCCCACTGGCAGGAACAACGTCAAAAGCTGTCATAAAATTCATTTTATCCAACATTTGTTGCAGATTTGGTGTTCCACAAAAGATAACGACAGACAATGGGCCACAGTTCGACAATAGGGAAATGGAGAGTTGCTGTGCCTCAAGGGGTATACAACATTGTTTCTCTTCACCTTTCCACCCACAAGAAAATGGTCAGGTTGAAGTGGCTAACAGAACTATACTGTCCGGTTTAAAGAAGAATTTGGAAGGGGCTGTTGGGAAATGGCCTAGCTATTTACAAGAAATTTTATGGGACTACTGGACTACACCTGGGGCGGCAACACAAGAGTCACCCTTTGCCTTGGTCTATGGGATGGATGCAATAGCTCCCATAGAAGCAACTCTCCTTTCGTTTCGAGTTCACAACTTCTCCGAACACGCCAACGAAGTGGCAATCAGAGGTCAGCTTGACCTAATAGACGAAAGACGAGTTAAGGCTCACCTTAGAGCTGCACACTATCAGGGTTTGATGAGAAGTAGGTTTGGTTCTAGAATTAAAAGAAGAGATTTCCAACCGGGGGACAAGGTGTTGAGAAAAGTCTTCCTACACACTAAAGACAAGCTGCTCGGCAAGCTGGCCCCAACTTAGGAAGGACCTTATATGGTCATTGAAAGACTTAAACCTGGAACGTATTGGCTAGAAGACAAGAATGTAAGGGTTTTGAACCACCCTTGGAATATTGAGCATCTCCGGATGTACTTGGAGTAACAGCTATGTAAATATTTACTTGTTTAAAAATCCATGTAAATATTTGGGTGCATACTCTTTCCTACCCTGGTGGCGCGGGGAGGTTTTAATGAGGTGTCCATGCTGTTTTATAAAATTTGATGCCTTCTTAAAAATTCGAAGTGTGCTTACTTTGTTTCTTTTCATACCATTCGGATTGAATTAAAGGAATGATGACTACTTATACATTTGTCATCGGAGAATTTAAACACTCTCACTTTAAAATGCTTATGAAACCGGAGGGGGTGGAGTGGTGAGTTCTTCCCAGGTCAAGTCCCTCCGGCCAGTGGTGTTCCAGAGGTGAGACCTTGCCAAGTTGCCTCCTGTAAAAGCATCATGAAACCGGTTCCCCCACTTTTCAGCAGCCCAAGTGTTGATCTTGGTGCAAGTGGTCTGCCCGGACTTTAGGTAGTCATTGAAGTCTTTGGGCAGTTCTGTTAAGACAAAAAACAAGACCAGTCAATTTAGGTAAATCTGATAAGAGTAAAAAATACAATATAGGATACTTACGATCACTCCTCCATCTGCTGGTGAGGAGACTTGGGTTGACTCCAGCCTTGATTCTCTTCCCATTCTCCCAAGAGCCGCTTACGAACAGGAACTGAGTCCTCCAGTTTCTCTCTGATTCAAGCAGATCGTCCACTGCTTTATAATCGTCCACTGCTTTATAATTATCACCCATGTGGTGGTTCCTACAGAGACTGGCCACAGCTGCGAATTCCTCCATTGGTAGAGGAATCCCGGAGAGCCTGGAGGCCATGATGCAGGCCATAAGTGTGTACCAGGCGTTGGGGCTTAGTTGACTGGGACAAAGCTTGATAAGATGGAAATACCTAACTATTTCCGGATCCAAAAGGAACCTTAAACCCCAGTTAAAAAGCTCAGTGAAGATGACTATTTCACTGAGTCTGCAGTCCATTGGGGTTTCGGGGTCTATGGGGATTCTTATCTTCACATTCTCCGGAATCCCCCACTGCGTACGCATCCGGCCCAACTCGGCTGTATGGATGAAAGCATAGTTGATTTTCTGTAAAGCGAGAATATATTTAACACTGACTTTATGGAAGCAAGCTCCAACTTTTCCTTCAAGGATTTCTGGCAGATCTAGGTGCCTAAGGCACAGTTTTTCTTTGCCCTTGTCATTTTTGGCAACAACAGCATCGCTAGTCTGTCCGGAGGGTTCAGACTCGAATGGAGCCTCTTCGATAGAGTCCTCTATTATTTCCTCCATGATTGAGGAAGGGTTTTCAGTTGTTGCTGTGAGGGGGAGGTTTGGAGTTGGTTCAGCCTGACTTCCGGACTGATGAGCTTCAGTACTCTCTTGGATTCTAGCCTCCGGCTGGGGCTCTGATGTGGTCGTTTCTCTTCGGGGGCTCGAACCAGTAGCCTCCGGACCGGACAGCCTGTCCTTGGGTACTTTTATGGGTGTTTCTGACCCTGTACTGCTGCCCTTGGCACCCGATTTCGAAGGGGTTCCTTTAGAAGCCTGCCCTTTGACAAGCCAACCTTTTCTTCGATCAACCAGCTTGTTAGGAGAAGTGTCAGCATCTGACCCCATGGCTAAGAATGGGGAAGGTTTTTTAAACCTGGTAACTGTTAAACCTGGTTCAACAGTGGGTTCTGACTCTTGAACTGAAGAACCTGAGATGATAGGAGAAAGATTGGTTTGAAACAACCTCTTCGGTTTGACACTTTTTGATGAGGAAGAACCCTGATCAGGCTCTGTAGTTGAGGTTGCTGGTTAGTCGATGGGGGAAGTAGGAAGGCCGGCTGCGATGCGCCTTTCCCTTTCAACTTTCTGTGCTTTCTCTAGTTCTGATAGATTGAGCCACCCGCCTCTGATTAGAGCGTTCCTAGCCGTGAACATAAACAACCAAAGTGAGAAACATGTGTTTGAGAGAGAACTCTGAGAATTAGCAAAGTGAAAATGAAAGTTATAGTAAAACAGTGGAAAAGTGTTTTAATTTATAGTAAACCCCAAAAAGAAGTTTTGATTCCTAGGAGAATTCGAAAAGAATTGCAAATGATTAAGGGATGGCGCTGATGTCACCCTCATTAATGAAGAGGTTGCTTTTCAGAGAAGGTGGGTGCGAAATTCGAGGTGAAAAAACGGCTGAAGTGACGAACCAGAGAGAGACACATGTCCCATGAACTCTGGCAAAAAACCATTCAGATTCAAGGAGCTTTTTTCAGTCCGGATAAAACCATAACACAAATCGAAAGACCTGTTCGGACGAAATTGTTACTGGAAACATACTGTTTTTCAGGTTTTGACAAAGGTTTTTGAACAAACACCTAAAAAAGGGGCTACTGATGAGTCCGGATTCTGTTACCTCTACGGACAGGGACAGTTCGGACCAAGATGAACTAACCGGACAGGACAGTTTGAACACCTCATCAGGTGGACTGTTCGGACAAGAACTAAAGTACTTAAAAACCTAATCACTTCTTGACTAAGCTGCCTGCTCTCCTACTAAGAGCTCATGGGTCCTTGAACTTGACCCGGGTCCATTAAACATGACCCGAAAGCCTATAAAGCCCAGATGTAAGGGTATTAATACCCAACCACCAACATTAAATGAGGATAATGAAAATTAAATACAACCAGGCTGCTTAATTCTCCCTCTACTCTGTACCCATACATTAAATACTTACAAACTTCCACAAAACTCTAAATAAAATTTATGATCTTACCCTCAGACAAAAATAAACCACACCATCCTCTGCGGAATTCCAAATCTGCAACAGATATTGGATAAAATGAACTTTATAACAGCTTTCTATGTTGTACCTGCCAATGGAGCGGCTTCGATCCATTTTGAAAAGTAATCAATAGCAACAATTATAGTCCTGCGCCCTCCGGACGCCATGGGTAGAGGTCCTACTAAATCCAACCCCCATCGAGCAAAAGGTATTGGCTCAGAAATTGACTCTAAAGGGGTGGCTGGAATATAAATTTTGTTGCTATATCTCTGGCATGGGTCACACCTTCTCACCAAATCTTTAGCATCTTGCATTATAGAGGGCCAATAATACCCAACTAACAAAAATCTTCTCGTTAGAGCCCTGAATCCACAGTGAGCTGATCCCTCACCATCATGTAATTAGGAGAGCACTATTTGAGATTCGTCAACCCCCAAACCTCGTAAGAGGGGTTTACTGTAAGACTTCTTATAAAGAACATCTCTTAGGATGATAAAACCACGAGCCTTGTACTTTACTTTTCTTGTTATTGATTTATCCGGAGGCAAGATTCCATCTAAGAGATATTGAAGGAGAGGAAACCTCCAATCTTGAGGCTGTTTTATCTGTATATCGAAACTTTCTTCTTCCTTACCCATACTGAATTGAATGGATGAGCACTCCAGCACATGAATCCAAGGGTAGGACTCAGTATAGGCTATGGTTGCCAAGGAGTCTACCAGTATAATTTTTGTTCGGGGTATGTGCTCATAAACGATGCTCTTGAACTTAAGTGCCACATCTTTATGAAGAAGTAAGTATTTTACCAGCTACTTCTTTTTTGCTTTGGATTGACCTTGCGCATGATGGATAAGAAGCTGAGAATCGCTCATCAACTTGACCCTTTTGGCTCCACAAATAAGAGCTAACTTTAAACCAGTTATAGCAGCTTCATATTCGGACTCATTATTAGAAGCCCTAAAAGCAAAACATATAGATTGATACATTCTGTCACCATACGGAGAGGTCAAGCATACCACTGCACCACATCCCATGGTATTTGATCCACCATCAGTCTGGACGACCCAGACTTTTTTATCTTTCATATCAGTTGTTTGCTTTGTATCCCTATCTGAATGGAATTCAACTAAGAAATCAGCCACAGCTTGGGCTTTGATTGTTGCCCGAGGGGAAAAATCAATATTAAAGTCCACCAATTCCACTGACCACTTAGTCATTCTACTTGAAACGTCTGCCTTTTGAAGAACGTGTTTTAAGGGAAAAGACGTCCGGACAATAATAGGATGAGCCTGGAAATAAGGCCTCATCTTCCTTGCAGCAATCACCATGGCTAATGCTAATTTTTCAAGCTTTAGATAGCGTTTTTCTGCATCTATCAAGCTCTTGCTGATGTAATACACCGGACGGGGATAATTATCTACCTCCCTCACCAATACGGCACTTATGGCACAACTGGAAACTGCCAAGTATACGAAAAGAGTCTCTCCGTCAACGGGTTTAAACAAAGTCTTAGGGGAAGACATGTGTTTTTTTATTTCATTGAAGGCCTCATCGCACTGTGGAGACCAGTCAAATCCCTTTGCACCTTTTAAAGTTTGAAAAAACGGGGCACACCTGTCCGAAGACCTTGAAATGAATCGATTTAATGCAGCCAACCTCCCAGTAAACCGTTGTACTTCTTTAATATTCCTAGGAGGCTCCATTTGGAATAAAGCATTAAGTTGGTCCGGATGAGGCTGTCTCCCTTGCTCACTTATTACATACCCAGGAAGTTTCCGGATTGCACTCCAAACGCACACTTTTCTGGGTTTAGTTTCAAATTTACTTTTACTAAGTTTAGAAAAGTTTTTTGGAGATTTGTCAAGTGTTGTTCTTCGTCCATACTTTTTACCATCATGTCGTTGATATATACTTCCATGTTTCTTCCAATTTGATCAGCAAAAGTTTTATTTACCAACCTCTGATAAGTAGCCCCAGCATTTTTTAACCCAAATGGCATCACCTTGTAACACTGAAGGCCCCTATCAGTAACAAACGTAGTATGCTCCTGATCCTTCAGATCTACTTGAATCTGATTGTACCCGGAGAAGGCATCCATGAAAGACAGCAGCTTGTTCCCAGATGTGGAATCCACCAACTGATCAATCCGGGGAACTGGGTACAAATCCTTTGGGCAAGCTCTGTTGAGATCTATAAAATCGATACACATACGCCACTTGCCATTTTTCTTTTTCACCAATACCGGATTGGCTGTCCATAATGGATACTGAGACTCCTTTATGTGCCCCATTTTAGTAAGCCTGCCGACTTCTTGAACTATGACATCAACATTTTCCTTAGAAAAAGCTTTTCTCTTTTGTACCACAAGTGATATGTCTCTTCGGATGGACAGTTGGTGTGATATAATATCTGCTGGTACCCCGCTAACATCAGCATTGCACCAAGCAAAAACATGCTGATGGTCTTTTAGGAACTTAAACATTTTACCTTTTAATTCTGATGTCATTTTGGACCCTATCTTAACCTTTTTTTCCCTCTTCCAAAGAATGTGTTTCAACTTCTTCAATTGATATTAAAACTCCAGGGGTCTCTCTGGGGTCATCAATTTCACCCTTACCCCCAGAAAGCCCCTCAAACTGCTATTCCTCATTGATACGAACTGCCCCCACACGTCCGAGGAGCCAGTGCTATTGCATAACACTCTCTTGCTACCTATCGGCTGCTCCGAACAACTCCCACCTGTCCTTGCACAGCGTATTTCAAACATTGGTGGACTGTTGAGGACACTGCATGCATCCTAGAGAGCCAAGACCTCCCTAGAATAGCATTATAACAAATGGGACAATCCACTATGACAAATAGTATTCTAACCATCTTCTTAAAAGGGCCCTTCCCCAACAAAACTTCCTCCTCGAACTCCCCGATCACATATGCTGAGCTTCCAATGAAACCCAAATTGACCTGTTCGAACGTTGAATTACTGCTGGATTCTTCATCTTTTTGTAGGAAGTTAAAAAGAGGATATTGGCCGAACTCCCAGTGTCCACCAAAATTCGTCTTATGGCATTGCCCCCAATGGATGCTCCTATGACAACAACATCTCCATGAGGACCGGCTATATCCCTCAGGTCATCCTCATCAAAAACAATGAATGGAAATGGAATCTGCGATTGATAGAAAGACATGCTTCCCTCCAGTTGGGTAGCTAAAGTATGAACATGCCTCTTTCTCGAAGAAGTAGTGGGTGCTGTCATGGTATCCCCTCCGAAAATTGTGAGTGATTCAAAAAAGTTAATAAGCTCGGACACCGTCTTGCAACATTCCTCAATTGCACCCACTCCATTTCGAGTTGGGTCAGGGTCCAAGTACTCTGACTCTACATCGAATCTCTCGATTATCACCATAGCTCCCTCCGGAGCTGATGTGCCTGCATTGTTTGGACCAGCCCGATGAGCGTTATCAGGCCTATTTCCTCCTCTTCTTTTAACATATGCTCCCAACTTTCCTCTTTCAATTAAATTCTGAACTTCTTGATTTAAAGCAATAAAATCCTCGGTGGTATGTCCAGTATCATTATGATACTGACAGAAACAATTGTTGCGGCTCTCCCTAGGAGATTGTAATGCAGCCGACCTTCTATAGTGTACTTCTTCTTTCGTTTTGTCATAAATGGTGGCTACATTTTCTTTTAGCTCAGCAAACCACTCCGGTTGAACCCAAGGCCCTCGTTTATTTCTAGATTCTTGACTCTGGGCAGGCGCAACTGGCTGAGACTGAGCTTTGGCTCTGTTATGACCCTGTCCGGCCTTTCTTGCCTTGTTCCCGGACTGATTTTGGTTTGGGTTTGGTGCAGCCGGAGTAGACCTCACCTGCCTATGCACCCTAGTTTTCTTTGTTTCATCCACGTTAATTTGCTTTCCAACTTGATTCAGTAGACCTCCCCATGTCATGGCCTTTTTCTGGTTACTGAATCAGCCAAATTTCCAGGGTTTAAACCCTGCCAAATTTCCAGGTTTTCTCCCACCACTTCAAGCAAAGCAGGAGGTACATCTGGTGCGTCCGCATTCATTTAGACTGGTTTTTTCTGATGGTTTTGAATGCTAGATTCAGGCACCGTCGTCCTCCCACTGTGGTCGCCAATTTGATGTGGTTTATTTTTGTTTAAGGGTAATTTTGTCTAGAGTTTTGTGGAATTTTGAGGGTATTTAATGTTTGGATAGAATGTAGAGGGAGAATTGAGTTGTATGGTTTTATTTAATTTTCATTACCCTCATTTAATTAAAGTGGTTGGGTATTTATACCCTTTATGGTGGGCCATATGGGCTTTCGGGTTGACTTATGGATTCGGGTCGAGTTCAAAGACCCATTAGTTTTAAGCAGGTAGATAATTAGCTTAGTCATGATGTGATTAGGTTTTTAGTACATTAGTTCTGTCCGGACGGTTCAGGGGGTGAATATTTGTCCGAATTGTCCCTGTCCGGTTCTCATTTAATGTGACAGCAAATTCCGGACTCATCACTATTAGAACTACATGATGGGGAAGATCGACACATTACGACTATAAAGGTTTTACAATGAGAGTCTTGTTGGCAAGGTATTATTAGCCTTCTATTATGCCAGATGTTAAAGATTTGGTGAGAAGATGTGACATTTGTCAAATATATTTAAATGCAATCCATATGTCGGGAGTCCCTATGAAGTCTATATCCAAGGCGGTACCATTTGACAAATGGGGACTTGATCTAGTTGGACCACTTTTGATGGCTTCGGGGGGGAGGGTGTCAAACTATTATCTTTGCAATATATTACTTTTCCAAATGGGTAGAAGTTGTACTATTATTCGAGATAACATCTAAAGCAGTGATAAAGTTTATTATTTCCAACATATGCTGTAGATTTGGGATTCCTAAACGTATTGCTACAAACAATAGTCCTTAGTTTGACAACAAATACATGGAAGTATTTTGTACATCAAGAGGAATTCATTATTGTTTTCGCTTCTCCGTTTCATCCTCAAGCCAATGAGCAAGTTGAGGTAGCAAACCGAACAATTTTAATGGGTTTGGAAAAGAACTTAGAGGGAGCGGTAGGAAAATGGAAAATTTATCTACAAGAAGTACTATGGGGCTACCAAACCACAGCCCAGACAGCTACTCAAGAGTCTCCATTCGCGTTAGTTTATGGAATGGATGCAATTACACCCTATAGTAGCTATTTTTCCTTCTTTCATGGTTCAAAATTATTCCAAATAGAATAATGAGATGGACGTAAGGGATCAGTTGGATTTGATTGAGGAAAGTAGAATAAATGCTCATCTAAGAACTATGCATTATCAAAGCTTGATGAGAAGTAGGTTTGTGTCTAAAGTTAGAAAAAGAAACTTTCAAGTATGAGATAAAGTTCTAAGGAAATTATTTTTACATACCAAGGAAAATAGGTCAGGAAAGTTGGCTCTAAACATGGAAGGACCATACATTATGTATGATAAGATCAAGCAAGGAACATACAAGCTTTTGGATAAAGAATAAAATCTTTTGAAGCACCCCTCGAATGTTGAACATCTAATTTTATATCTAGAATGAACTTATTTTGTAAATATTTACTTTGTTCCAGCTCAATATAAATATTATGAGCCATACTTTTTCTTACCCTTGTGGGACGGGGAGGTTTTAATGAGGTATCTGAATCACAATCAATTTATCTTTTTTACCTTTAAAAGTGTATTTTCTATACTTGGTGAGATTAAAGTTGTGTTGCCTTCGAATGGATTACCTTCGAATGGTTTGGTGGGATTAAAGTTTTGTTGCCTTCGAATGGATTATCTTCGAATGACTTGGTAGGATTAAAGTTGTGTTTCCTTTTAATGGATTACCTTCGAATGGCTTGGTTGGATTAAAATTGTGTTGCCTTCGAATATATTACCTTCGAATGACTTGGTCAGATTTAAGCTTGTTGTTTTGGTTCAATTGTTTCAGGTTTTTAATCATCTTTGAATAAAAAACACTTAGTTATGATCAGATTTTAATAGAAGCAATAATATATATTGGAACATAAAGTGGAAAAAAATAAAGATGACATAAAATACCTTTGAATTGTAAAAAAATATGATCCACACAACAAAATGCCTTGTATACAACAAGGACTTACAAACAAAGTCACAAAGTAATCTGATCCAAATACAACAAAACTCTTTGCACACATTAAGGATTTCAATTCAAACACACATACACATAAAAACTATTAACCTTAGGTTTTCTTCTCTTCTATATTCTTTCCTTTCTTTTCTCCTTTCTTTTCTAGATGCTCACCATGTGAATCCTCTTTAGCTTCATCATCAGAGTCATACTCATCGGATTCTTCCAAAGATACATTTAACTTATCACCCAGAGACAAACTATGAAAAAGAATCTGGTCAGCTACACATACCTTCATAGCTTGACAAGAGACTGCTTGGGGAATGTCTTATGAAACAACATTACCATATCCGACTTAATGGATTCCTCCGGCTGTGGCATAGAATCCAATACTGTATCAATATATACATCCACATCATCAGCTATATCATGAGCAATCTTCTCTTTGAGAGAGGCGATTTCATCTTCTTTCTTCTTAAGAATATCTTCTAGCTTTTTGTTTTCTTCGGATAAATTATGAATGGTATATTTATCCTTACTCTGTTGATCCTTTTAGGAATTGATTTCTTTGTTGATAACTGCAAATCATTATAGTTAGTCTACAACTTATCATGATTGGATTTGGCTTGAATTAGCTCTTAGTTAAGGTTCTTTTTTTCCATACAAAAGTTTTTGACCTTGTCTTACTCTACTTCGATAGAGTTCTTCAAACTTTGATTTTCATCTTGAAGGGAAGAAATATCCTTGACTTGAGATCTTACTTGCCTCTCTAAGTAAACTATTGGCCTTACATAGCCTAAGAACGCATACCTAGTTCATCATGTTCTTTAGACACCTTGAAGGACTCTCCAACATATGTCACAACATTATCAATGCTAGTAGACATAGGAAAAGCTTTGTCAAAATCTTCAAATTTAAAGTTTCATATGTCATCTAGCAGGTCACCACCCTCGAAGGATGGTCTATCAACAATATGAAGTATTGGGGAGGGATGATCGATAGACACTTCTTTTTCTTCAGGAGGAACCTCTGTAGGAGTTATGGAAGAAAGGAGTTCGGATCAGAGTATAATCTCTGAACCGATTGTATATTTCTTCTTCTTCACTTCTCTTTTGTCACTTCCCTCTTTATTCATTTTTTGGACTTTTTTATCTTTAACAGTTGGAGAGTCTGTTGGTTCCTTAGTATCTTCAACAGTAACTCTGACAGCCTCCAATATAATTGCATCAGTTTCATCTCGAGGCCTTATACTCCCTAATTCAGGAATAACTTGAGATTAACCATCTTTCTTCTTTTTCATCTTCTTATTTTTGTCACGGTGACTTGGAGCCTTATTCATCACTAGAAGGTAAATTTTGCCATCAACTTCCTCAATCATTTTCAAAATTTCAGAGGATCGGGGAGGAGTGCTGAACTGTTTCCAAGAAAGCTCACGGATCAGATTTGTTTTCCATAGGTGGGCTCTCACCATATTTCATGGAGTGAAGCAGTTGTGAAATCCAGTTGACCATTTTTCAATGGTCCATTTATTTAGCTTTGTGAAGGTATATTTCTCATCTTCCAAATATTGTGAAAGATCTTTGAAAAGAATCTGAAACAATCCGAAGTGAGAAATAATAACACCAAAATATGGAAATAAAAGAGATCTTTAAAAATACTTACGTGAGAGTTTCCAATATGTGCTGAGCATACTCAGATTTCCCTTAGAGGTTATTTTTTCCCATTTTCCCAAGCACTACTAATATAGAATAATTGATTCCTCCAAGGCTTGTAAGCTTCTATAGTAAATCTCCATATTAAAATAATAAAATGGGATATGACCATTCCAATACAAACTAGCCACAACAGCAAATTATTTCATGGGCATCATAATTTTGGATAACCTACAAGCTATGATGTTAGATAGCAGCGTAAACCAGACGTTGGAGTTTAGTTAGCGTGGTCATAATTTTATGAAGTAAAAATACCTCACTATTTCTGGGTCTAAAGGAAACTGGAGACCCTAGTTGAGTACTTCAGTGTAAACCACGAATTCTCCTGCCTTGCAGTCCATCAGAGTTTCTTCATGAATAGGAATTCTCACTTTTATTGATTCAAAAAACCCTTATTTATTCTGAATCATATCCAGTTCTGTTGTATGAGAATATACGTATGATATCTTTTGTAAAGTCAATAAGTATTTGACACTAACTTTAGCAGAATTTGGGCCCGACTCGCTCAACGAAAGGATTCCGGATGTGGTCCGGGTTCTGGAAAATTAGTTTTTTTCCTTTTTTCTCGAACCACGTTCTGAGTATCCCCGGTTTTTTCAAACGTCTCCATGGGCGTATCTTCCCCACTCTCATCCTTTGTTCCAAAAGTTTACTAGATTTTGCAATATGATATTCTTTCTCAATTTGAGGGGGCTCATCAGATGAAATTATAGGATTTATTTCCGAAGTGCGTTGTGAAGGAAGCTCCGTTGTAGAGATATCTCCCAAGGTTCGAATTAGCCTTGAAATATTGCTAGCATCAATAAGAACTTCAGTATATTTTTCTATTTCCTTCTCAAATGGTGGAGTTTTGGTTTAAGCTTTAGAAAGTCTAGTGATTTAGCAAGGAGTGCTTTCAACAACATCCGGTCTCATGTAGGGCTGTTATCGGTCTGGGTTTTGACGGAACCGGACCGGACCGCTAAGCTTATCGGTTTGGACCGGACCAGACCGTTAAGCTTTCGGTTCTAATTTTTGGAACCGGACCGAACCGCTAAGCTTTTGGTTCGGTTCGGTCCGGTTTGGTTCAGTTTGGTCCGATTCGGTTTGGTTCCGGTTCCGGTTCGGTCCGAGTTCGGTTCGATCCCGTTTCGGTCCGGTTTCCGTTCGGTTCGTTATCGGTCCGGTTTCGGTCCGATTCAGTCCACTTAAAAAAATTAAATCCAATTAAAATTTGATTTTTAATTTTTTTTTATTGAAATAAATTATATAAAAACTAAAGTTTATAAGTTAATTTTTTGATTTTGTTAAAAAATTGATAATTAACTATTAATTTTGGTACTATAATTTATAAAAGAATAAATAACTATAATAAATAATTGGTTCTGACGATTTTATCGGTTCGATTTCCTATCGGTTCTACAGGTTTATTGGTTCTATCGGTCCGATTCTGTATCAGTTCTACCCGTTTATCGGTTTTATCGGTTCGATTCCATATCGGTTTATCGGTTTTATCGGTTCGGTTCCTAACCGTTTTTTGTTTCGGTTCCTTATCGGTTTTCGGTTTTTAGAATGGAACCGCGAACCGAACCGTTAAGGTTCGGTCCGGTTCTCACTCTGGTCCTTATCGGTTGGGTCCCGGTCCGGTTCTCGGTTCTGGAGAACCGTTAACAGCCCTAGTCTCATGGCGATGAAAGTTGAAGGGGGTTTGAGACTAATGAATTTCTTATAGAGTTTGCGACTGCTAACTTCCTTTGTTGAGGTATTTTAGATGACCGAACTGATTTATTAAGAGAAGTAGACGATTGGGAAAAATATGTAAACGATTGGGCAAGAGAGCTAGGTTTGAAGAAAATTGGGTATTTATTAGATGAAGAAACTTTACCTTAGTTTGAAATTTGAGTTACGATTACTCCGCCTGGTGAAGCATGTGATCCGACAACGATTCTAGATTTGTTTTGTCTATTCTTCCAACACAGACAAATTGAGCCAACCTCTTTTACTTAACAGAGTTATGTTGTAAACATATAAGGTATGGAAAATATTGAAAACGAGCAGCTAATGATGAGCAAGAGGGAATAGTGTGAAATTTGAGTTGAAAATTTTCTATATTTGTTAAATTGTTTCTCACTCTAGAAATAGAAACAATGAAAAATTATTATGCTTATAAAGGTGAAGAAGAAACACCTGAGTGTTTTACTAGGGAAGAGGAACCATCATTAATAATTAGAAAAAGGCTATTAAATGTAGCCGCTTTCTCTTTTTGGTAATAGATATAATTATCATGGATAAAACCGTTTAGTAGGTCCAATAACTACATGATACGTGTCTTAAAAAAGGTAATCGTGTTAAAGTAGTGGCCTTTCAATAAAAATAGATTTAAGAACATCTTTCGGACACGATTTAGAAATCATTCACAATGTTAACTCTCCCGAAATGTTTATGTTTCAGAAAGAGCTAAGGGGCTAGATAATAGGTTCGGAAATTGCTGGAGGACCAAAGTAATAAAAAGGGTCGGATTTTTCTTAGAAGACCAGTTTGCACCAGATAGCTAAATTCAACAAATAAGCAGCATACTTAGTGACTCAGCTAGGCTAGGACATTTGTGTATGGGCCTAGGAGCTCGTGAGATTGACTCAAACATATGATGCGACCGGAATAACCCCTAGATCCAAAAGACTATAAATAGTTCAACAAACGACATTAAATGGGTTGGATATTTTTTCTCACTATATTAAATACAAGCACATTTATTCTCACTCTACTCTCTACTTATAATTCAATATTACACAACCTGAATAATTTTCTAGATTACCCTTAAATCATTTTTTACCAACACCACAATTCATCAACAAATTCATATTTGTACATTAAGAATCTGAAAATTAGATTGTATCTTCTCCACTCTAGTCTGAGCAAAATATCAAAATCCAAAGGTTTATTTCTGGAACAACGAAATGTTATCTACAATATAATAATGACTTTTTGGTTTCATACCCATCGGTTACACAGAGTTTAGTTTCAAGATCGTCTAAGGGTCCTCGATTTCATATCCATCTCTTAGAGAAACCTCATCTTCAAAATTTTTGTCTAAAGACTTTTAGTTTGAATATCCTTCGATTCGAGAACCACCTCGGTTGGAAATAGGGTCTTCAACCCAACATCTTATACACAAATATCGATAAAGCTTATTTTCATAGATTGCATCAAACATCTCTGCATCCAAATCTTAACCAAATTCTTACCTTACCTAGTTTCAAGCTTCGCCACTTCGCTCATTTTAATATCCGTGAAACTCAAATCTTGACCTTTGAATCTTGACAAACCTGTGATTTTAATACAACTTCTCTAAACTCTGAATCTACCTTTAGCAATTTAGATTTGGATATAATCAATTTTAATTTCATGGTTAATATTTTATTAACATTAATTTATAAATTAAAAAATAATAAATAGAAAAATAAATGGATAAATATCCTTTTGTCTTTTTAATGTAAAATACGAACAAAATGCCCATTCTCTACTTTAAACATTAGTCAGCATTATCCTTCTCAATAAAAAAAACCAATTTCTTTAATTATACACCAACCATCTCTTAGTGACCAACTCATGTCTTTTCTATAAGTTTAAGCTTTGTAGAGCAACTTATGTATTTTCCATAAGTTTAGGCATTCTATAATAAATTCTGAAATTTTTAGAAAGAATTAGTAAAAACTCTAGAGCAAAGACCCTATTACCTGTGAAAGCCAAAAATCAAGTGAGATATGCTGTGTTTCAACTCCTTTTTCTACTTTCTATAACTAATATTTCTATAATAAACATTCAATGTGAAAATTATTTTTAGAATAAGTAAATGAACCTGAACGTAAGATCTTATATAAGAGGAAAAAAATCAAGTAAGATATGTGGTTTTTCAACTCTTTTGCTTTTGTTTTCTACATACTTCAAAGTATACATTGTCCAGTATAATTTAATGTAGTAGTTATAACATATGATAGTTGTTCGTCAAAAATACACTTTTTTATTTTAAATGTTCAAGTCTCCCTGGTTGGTTCGGAATACCTTATACTTTGAATTTGGTTGTTTGGTTGGACTTCAAGTCTCCCTTGTTAATAAAAATTTGATGAATGTGAGGACTATTACTTATTGTAGGAACTAGGAACAACTAGTATTGCTACCTGTATAGCAAATAGGTACAATAAAGTTAGTATTTTAAACAATAATGGTCCAAGACTCTCACAAATCAAAACCAATTCCATAAAAACAAAGAATACACGATTATCCACCGTCTAAATGTTGTATGGAACATGCATATTTGAATATACAATAGGAACATGCATCAAACAATAGACTACCACGCCTTCAAAGATATTCTTTGAGATCTAAAGCCTTTTCAACTTTTGGAGAACACCTTAACAATGATCACGTAAAAAAGTATTAGACACACTCGTAATTTATGAATCTCACAACGAATATTTAGATCATGATCCACAAATAGTACACTACCACCGTCTGAAAAGATCCGTCCTGAAAACGTCACACAACATATACAACATCAAAACCAAACTTTGGTTTATTATACCAAATAAAATAAAAATATTTAAATTTAATATAAAAAATAACAAAATAAAATTTATAAATGTGCTATTAGTAAAACAAAAAACAAAATGAAAATTTTAATAAAATAATTTTTATATTTATTTTAAATAAATAAAATAATTTTTTGATGACAACAATAGTGAAAGTTTAAAAATAGCGATCGTCGAACCCTAAAAAATCGACAACAATAACAAGAAATATAGTCGCTGCCCAAACATTATTACATTTTAGATCTTGTAAAACTGGGTGACTGTCGCCTAACGGCGAGTACATGCGTAGCTAGGATCTATGTCAAATCATGTCCCCACCAGAATTCAAAACATCGGTTTTAAATTAATAGCGGGATTTTAAATTTGAAATGCCTAACACACATCCCTAACTCGTGTGTTCCTGGGACCCCAGAGGCGGAGCTGGGTTGGTGTTTGTGGGTATCAGGAACACACCCAATTCCTAAACTAGTTGTTTTACTACCGATAAAAAATCAAATATACCTTTGTCCTTATGGTAAAATTAAATTAGAAACCTACAACCTGAGTTGGAGGTTAACTTTTTTTTTTTATCTTATATATTTTTGTTTTATACCCTATATTTTCTTTTCTTTTTTTATTCTTATCTATATATTTTTTTTTTTTATTCTTATCTATATATTTTCTTTTTAAACCTACCCTATATTTTCTCATTTTTTTTCTCATTTTTTTTATTCTTATCCTATATATATTTTGTCATTTTTTTTCTCATTTTTCTTTTATTCTTATCCTATATATTTTCTTTTTAAACCTACCCTATATTTTCTCATTTTTTTATTCTTATCCTATATTTTTTCTTTTTAAACCCACTTATTTTTCCTATATTTTCTCATTTTTATATCCGTTTATTCTTATCCTATATATTATTAATAATTTTTTTTTAAACATCTTATCCTATCCGTTTATTCTTATCCTATATATTATATTTTCTTTCTAAAGATCTTATCCTACCCGTTTATTCTTATCCTATATATTATCAATTTTTTAAAAGATTTTATCTTATACCTATATTTTTTCTTTTTTATACCCACGTATCCTTATTATACCCACGTATTCCTCTTATATATTACGTGTTCGTATTTATAAATATATATTATTAATATTTTCTTATTTTTAGGCTACTACATTACTAAATTTTAGGTTATATAATTAGAATCAATCAGATATATAACTATTTTTTTTAATAAAATGAGATATTTATTGAATCAGTAATGTTTGAAATACAATTGGCGGCAAAATCAAAACAATTAGGCGCCTAAACTAAGACTTTACAAGCAAACAATTAAATTGAACCTCAATTTAATCACTTAAACAACTCCAACTCTTAAACTACTCACGCTCCCCACAAGACAACAACAAATCAGCTCAAAAAAGCTTCCAATCGAAGCCAGGAACTATTCCACCATAGCGCAGATCTTCATCCTCGATCAAAACCGGCTAACTACATCGGCAACAAGATGCACCAACAGCTCTAATATCAGCAACATTCCAAGCTCAAATCATTGAAGATAAACAACATACAGCATTCTCAACGAGAACAGCACTCCAGCTATCCTTAAAGAAAATGATTAAACGCTATAAAGCAAACAACAAGATGCACCAATAGCTCATCAGCAACAATCCACGCTCAAACACAAGAACAGCACACAACAATCCTCAAAGAGAACAGCACTCCAGCTAGAAAGAAGAACCATCAACCTCAAGAACAAAATAAAAAAAACAGGTATTAAACTCAAGTAATGTATCCTAGACCAAGAGCTTCTAAGATTAATATCTCTTTAAGATCATTAGGCACCAACTCAGGAACAAAGCAATGATTAGACTTAGATCGTAAAGTAAACTTAGCAAGCCAATCCGCAGCGCGATTTTGCTCACGAAAAATATGAGAAACAGTCATACAACTGCTAATAAGCTTAAGAATATAATCAATACTAGGCCTAACATACCAGAAAGTATTGACATTGAAACTATGGATCCAATTAACAACAGCAATAGAGTCAGACTCTATATCAACCAAATTCCAATTGTTAGACATACGAACCAAAAGACCATCAAGAATAGCCCTGATTTCAGCACAGAGATGAGAAGTTTTACCATATAAGAAACTAACAGCCTTAACCAAGTTACCCTCACTATCCCTAAAAACAACCGAACCACTGGCTTCACCATTACTAAGGCAAGAAGCATCAGTATTCATTTTTAAACGACCAGAAGGAGGAAGATTCCACTTAACATAAATAGCTCTATTAACAGACCTCAAGTGATTCACACAGCCTAAAATCTTAGTAGCTCTAGCATTATTAAGCCAATGCTGCCTATTAATAAGCTTCTTCATATCAAGAGTATGAATAACAGCATTCACTTGATTAATAATAGAACCAACAGAAGTGTTTATACCTTTATTTTTAGCTAAATTCCTAGCTTTCCAAATACTATGTAAAACAAGAGAGGGAATGATATTTCTGACCTGGATCTTGGATGCCTTCGGTAATTGCCAAACTCTAGTCAACTCAATGATATTCATAGTTTTCGAAAGTCGAATCTTAAACAGAACAGAATAATGGATCCAAACAGACCAAGCCACCTTACAAGAAACAAACATATGAGACATAGTTTCACAATTACTACAAAACTGACATTTAGATGCTATAGAAATGCCTCTACTTTGAATGATCTCATCAACAACCACAAACTTATTAAGAATCTTCCAATGAATAAAAGAACTTTTGACAGGAGTTAAGTGATTCCAAACATTATTGAAAATAGAATTCAACCTATACTTAGTTCTAATACTATCCCATGTGTCCTTCAAATTATACTTACCAGTTTTAGCAAGATCCCAAATCATTAAATCCTATTTATTATAATCAACATAGAGCTTAAGAATGTAATCAACCTTTTCAGGCTGAATCAAGTTAGCTATAGAAGATAAGTTCCAACAACCATTAGACCAATACTTGTTAACGTACTCAGTATTGAACCAAAGATTATTATCACTATCATTAAGAAGTAAAATAGGATTAGTAAGAGTCCAGTTATCTAACCAGAAATCCACCTGGCCATTCCCCAACTTCCATTTAATGTGCCTCTCATCTTGCTCTCTAACTCTGATCATTCTCCTCCAAGTAACAGAACCAGCTTTCTTTGAACTAACCTGTAAAGGATGGTAACTAGAACAATATATGCTATGCATTAACTTAGACCAGAAGGATTTGTTTTGTCTAAAAGCAGCCCAAAGGTTAAACGAGATGGCAGATTGGATATCATTCATATTTCTAACATTAAGGCCACCCTCTTTATAGGTTCTACAAAGAGTCTTCCAACTACACCAGTGAACCTTCCTATCCACCAGATTAGAACCCCAAATGAATCTATGTAAAATGGTTTCAAGTTTCGAAATAACACCTTTAGGCAAAAGAGAACATTGCATCCAGTACAGAATCATACTCATCATAACAGATTTAACAAGAGTAAGCTTTCCAGCAAAAGAAAGGCAAGAGACATTCTACTCACTAATTTTATTACTAACCTTAGAAATAAGTTTGTTATAATTATAGATCTTATTATTAGTATTGACAGTAACACCAAGATAATCAGTAGGCAACAGATTAGTGGAGAAACCAGAAATGCTAGATAAAACATCAATCTTAGAAGAAACAATACTCTTAGCCATCAGAATTTTAGTTTTCTCTTTATTAACAACCTGACCAGACAATAATTGATACTTATCAAGAAAGTCACAAAGTTTATTAATAGCTCTATCATTACAATTAGTAAACAATAACATATCATCAGCAAAAACAAGAGTATTAACCTTAATACCGCCTCTACTCTTATAATGCATAAATTTATTATCATTAAAAAGAGAATTGACACCACGAATAAACAACTCTTCAGCAATTATAAAGAGATAAGGAGATAACGGATCCCCTTGACGAAGACCTTTCATAGTTCTAAAATAACCAAAAACATCACCATTAACAAGCAAGGAAACATTAACAGCACTAATCATTTTCTTAATCAGACATATAAACCTAGAAGCAAAACCAAACTTTTTCATAACATTAAGCACAAAGCAATGAGCTAGCTTGCCAAACGCCTTAGACATGTCTAGCTGAATGACAATATTACTATCGTTAACATTCCTATTCAAATCAAACATCAACTCCTTACAAACCAGAATGCTGTCATGAATACTTTTACCAGGGACAAATCCTCCCTGATTATGGGAAATAATCTTAGGCAAGATAAGAGCTAATCGGTTAGCAATAATTTTAGACATAATACGATTCAGAAGAGAGCATAAACTAATCGGTCTATACTCCTTCCAATTACTAGCATTAGTTAGCTTAGGAATTAAACAGATCCCCGTAGCAAAAATACAACTAGGTATATTCTTACCACGTAAGAAATCAATCATAGCCTTAACCATATCAATCTTAATAATGTGCCAACAATGCTTAAAAAAGACATGAGTATAGCCATCCATACCTGGAGCACTGGCTGAGTTCATATGACTGATTGCATACCATACTTCAGACTCATCAGGATCCTTGAGCAATAATCTGTTGTCATCCTCAGTAATGATACTAAGAATCATATTAAAAAGATCATCATTCATAAGACTAGATATATTAACATTGTCAGCAAAAGGAGAAAGAGTGAGAGCCTTCTCAAAGAAATCAACAGCTGATTGACCAATTTCTTTGGAGGCAGATAGCCACTCATCCCCACACTTAATACCCTTAATGATATTACGCCTTCTATTCTTTTGGACAAAGCTGTGATAAAACTTAGTGTTCTTATCACCATCAATGACCCAGTTGCAATAGCACTGCTGTCTCCAATACACTTCCTCCATTCTGTGAGCTTTAATCAACAAAACATTAGCTTTGGCAAGCTCACTCTTAGACTCAGCAGACTGGAGCGTTTGATGATTTAAATCCTTAGCAAGCACTTCATCTTCCAAGCTTTGCACCTTCCTAAAAATATTACCAACCACACTTTTGTTCCAGAAAACCAAAGCCTACTTGAGTCTTTTAAGCTTCTTCCAAAGAATAAATATAGGTTCCCCAACTAGCTCTTGACTCCAATTCTTTTCCACATAAAGTAAAAAAGAATCATCCATAGTCCACATCTCCTGAAACCTGAAACTGGACTTAACTCTAGCAAACTTATTAGATATAGTAATAAGTAAAGGCATGTGATCAGAACCCGTAGGAGCAAGATGATGAATCTTAGTACTAGCAAAGAAACTAGCCCACTTACTATTAACAAAAACTCTATCTAACCTTTTCCATTTAGAACCATTTGACCAAGTATACTTCGAACCAATATAACCACAATCCTCAATACTACAACAACTTATCATATCATTAAAATCATTTGTACTATTGATACAGAAAGTACTACATCCTAACTGCTCATCCATAGAGCTAACAATATTAAAATCACCGCAAATAAGCCAAGGCACATCATCATTAGCATTACTCTTAAGAAAGTTCCATAATTCAACTCTATTAGACCTTTGACATCTAGCATATACTACTGTGATTATAACCTGATTAATCACATTGCTAAGACCAACCTTTAAATGCAAGCATTGACTAAGATCATGCATAATAGTGACAGAAACATCATGCTTCCAAAAGAGCCAAATTTTATTAGTGTTATTGCAAGCAAAGTTGTCAAAACCAAGCTTAACAGCAATACTACTTATAACATTAACACTAACAAGAGGCTCTTGCACAGCAATTATTTTAACTTTATTTTTCTTAGCAAGAAAGTTGAGCCTACGAAGAGAAGCCTTATCTCTAATACCACGAATATTCCAATTTATTAAACTAATCATTAAGGGAGTTTGAAGGTTTAGATTTACTTGAACTAGTAAACTGCAGAGCACGAATAATCTTACTCCTTGTTTTAGTTTTCTTCTTAGCTTTTGTAATCTTCTTATCAAGGATTTCTTTGAAACTTTCTTCTTCTTTCTCAATAACTTCATCCTTATCATTTTCCTGCCTAACTTGACTTGGCTTCTTTTCCAAATTCAGATTAGAGACTTCTTTCCTTTGAACATCAGTACTACCTTTCTCCTCTTGTACACTTTGTTCAGCTTGCATCCTATCTTGACTAGAGTCCCTATAGAACTCAGGCGAGTGAGACCTCCATTTTCTAACAGGAGACTGCTGAATACTTCCAATCTTTTCATCATCCCCATCAGACATCATATTAATATAATCATTATTTTCAGCTATCCCAAGAGCCAACGATTGTATAGCTTCAATTATCTCACCTTTATCAGGTGTCTTAAACCCTGCAGACTCAACAACCTTAGCCTTTTCTTGATTGTTGGGTTTTGTTATAACAGATTTGATCTTATTGATCTTATCATCAGCTTCAACAACTAAATCTTTCTTAATCTTTTTACACTGCTCCTCATTGTGCCCAAGATGCGAACATTTTTTTACAGTACAAAGGAAGATTCTCATACACAATCTTCACCCAGTAACCATAATTATCTCCAAAGCCTAGCCAAACATCCGTTTGCAAATGAGACAAGACATCAACCTCAACAAGAGCAGTACAAGAATTGAGTAACCTATTATTCTCAAGAATTTTAACAAACAGTATCTCGCCTATCAACGACGCAATAGATTTCACAATGTTTGCATCATACAAATGCTCAGGCAACTCAAATCTTATCCAAACAGGTGCTATCGAACTTTCAAATTTCAAATTACCTGACCATTTCAGTAATCGCATCATCGCTGATTCTATAGTCCAAACAGCTCTACTCTAAATCTTAGCATAATCTTCTTTTAAATCGAACTCAAGAACTATATTTCTTGAATCCAAAATCCTATATCTATAAGCAGCTTTGAATTTAAAAGATTGCAGAAAGCTAATTAGATCATTCCGCTTTGGCAAACCGTGCGTGAATTTACCCAGCAAAGAATGCTTTGACTTGTTTTTCAAAGCTTGAAGAACATCGCTACTAAACTGTAAAGAAAGGTCATCTTTCTTGATTTCCGAATTTTTAGGCTGAAAATCTTTAGCTTCTTCACACAATAAATTTTTCTTGACAATTTCAGCATAAGAATGAGATTTCTATGCTAGATTCCAAGCATTTGTACTGTGGTTCTCCATTAAACCGAAATACTCTGATTCGGGAAAAAAACTGTTCCTAGGAAAGGAACACAAATAAAACCAATAAAAAGGATAAACCAGAAGAAGAGAAAAGAATCCAATGATTCAATCCGGAGGAGGAAGCCGGAGACGGCGATCCTCAGGGATCAAACCGAGACTCTGTTTTCATAAAGCGATTCTTGAGGGAGCGTTTTTCTATATCCCAATCAGATATATAACTATTATGCTATAATATATCCTATATATTAGTTTAATATAGATAATATTTTTTAAATATATATAATATCAATTTATACTTTTATATATATATATATATATTAAACTCTAACTAAAAAATACAGTATTTTCTTTCTAGTTTCTACTATCATTTTAAAAAACTCTAACTACAAGCTGCAAATTGTTTTCTTGCTTGCTTGCTTTCTTGTGCTTTTCAGCTTCAAACACTAAGGTATTTATTATGTTTTATGTTATTAATTATCAAAATTGAAGTTTTGCTACATGTCTTATGTTATTATTCACTCGTTACAAAGATTGAATTTAAATTTTGTTGTTGATTGAGTTTTTTTATGATTGCCATTATAGGATGCATAGATATTTTAAACGAACTCCTAGATATAACGAAGCAAATACAAATGTCTCTAATTCAATTACTGAAGTTAACCACGAAGAAACACAAGATGTATTTACCACGATTAGTAACACAACTATCCTTCAACATTTTCAAACTATGAATAAGAGGAAAGTAGAAGTAGAATTAACTTAGATTTATGTTTTTATTTTAGTTTTGCCCAATCACATTTTAGTTATTTATGTAACATATATTATGTCATGACACCGACAATTCAATACTTGAAATTTGAATATAAACCATTTGTTATTATAATTTATTTTGATATATATATATATATATATACTTCTTCAGTAATAAAATCCAGAACACCACGGTGTTCCGATCCTGACTACGACACTGTTCCATAGGATGAGGATTTTGGGGTTCGAATGAATCCTAAAAATGAATAACTTTAATAATATGAAAATTAGGTCTTTTGACGAGAGACTACATATTGCATATTAGTCTAGAAAGTTAATCGAGACGAGCCTTTCTTTTAATTATTATAAAAAGAATGTAAGAATATATATTAGTATATCTACTTTGTTGTTTGTTTTTTACTTTTGTTATTCTTCACCTTTTCCTTTTCAGCTTTCATAATTTACTGTTAAACTTCATTTTCTTAAACTTTAGTTCTAGGAGGGGAAGATTTTACAATAAATTTATATTTACATGAGTTCTCACCTTTCTTCCTTTTATATCTACTTTGTTTAATTGTTCGAACCAGGGGTTATTTGGTTATTCATTGAAAAATTACCATGTTATCTTATCCAATTTATATTTATAAAGTCCAAAATACATTAGCTTAACATCTTTAAAAAATATTCTAAAGTACATAAAATTATGTACAATGGTTTTTATTAATTTTCATTTTCTATTATTCATCAATTTATTGAAGGTAGTTGATTTTGTTATATTGTGTTTTTAGTACATCATTCTTTGATTTATTGCAATTTTATTTAATAATGTTGGGTGTTGGATGTTTTTATGTTGGTTTTTTTTTTCAAGACATAAATCTTGACTTTTAATGTTGAATTTTTTAAAAATATTTGTGATGAAATATTAGGGTTTTTTTTCCGAGGAATATAAAAATCTATTTTTTTCATTAAACTCAATTTAAATGCCTCTTTGAAGGCTTAGGTGGTCCACATTCATGATTTCACAAGATACGTTGTGGGTTTAATATAGTCTATATTATAAATATGATATGGACGTTTGAATAAGTTGTATGTTCAGTATAGTCTAGATTGTATGGACGAGTTTAAATAGGTTGCGGGTTTAATATAGTCAATATTATATGGACGAGTTTTTCGCGGTTTGATTTAGATTTGGTCACAGATTTTTTTTTAGTCAAACATTGGGTTTTTATTAATACTTTTAAATGATTACACGTTGTTACACAACTTATTTGGTTCAGAAATGATATTAAAGGAACGTGCCTCCATGGAAGATTCTTGATGAACATGGTAAAAAAGGTTGCTGTACTTTGAAACTGAAGCTCACGCTATCGAAAGATTTTAACTTTGAAATTGTGTATTCAACATTTTTGAATACCTTAAACTATTTTACATAACAGAAGTTTTGGGACAAAATAAAATTCTTTATTTATTGCTAAAAAATTAAAAATTTAAATGCCTTTTATTAGGTATATTATTAAAAAATTCTCCAATAATTTTATTATAATATATATAATTTTATATCCATTAATATCTGAATAATAAACATCATACACTTATATTATTAAAAAATATTTAGTTAAAATATAATTAATTATAATCGTACGCTGTAACATGTAATTAACATTTAGTATATATTATTATTATTTTCAGAATTAAAATTATGATTGAAACAATTTACATGGATTTTCCCTTTCTTATACGATAGGTAAAAACAAATACTACTTAATTACTAAACTCTATTTAAACCATATAAGATAGAGAAATAGCTAGGGAGAAGAGAAGTTAGATAGAGAAGTGGGAGGGTGTATATATTTACATGTGCAATATAATATAGTTTTGAGGGTCATCTGTCTAAACATGGATTTTATAACTTTTTTGGTTTGGTTTGAAATATCTATATATATATATATATATATATATATATATATATATATATATATATTAAGTAATTTATATATATATACAAACAAACTAACTAACTTGTGAGAAGGGTACAAAACACTTATATTTAGGTATGTTTGAAGGCAAACACCAAAACCGCTACGTTTCATATTCGATATTGTTATAAGTCAATCAGCTTCAACCGGTTTCCGGATTGGTCCGGCAACACCCTAGTTTTGTTTTAAGAGCTTGTATCAATTGTGTACTAATAACACATTTTAATGAGATTTTATTATAAATAATCAAAAATATTTTAATTTGTAATAATTTTTATTATTAAGCTTCTGATATATAATAATTTTTATTATATATATTTTTATTATAGAAAACTTATAGTTATAGAAGATATAAAAGTAACTATAACATATAAAAGGAGTTTGAAACTTAACACATCTCACTTCACTTTTGCCATTCACAGGTAGTAGGGTTTTTTTTTCACGTGTAACAAGGTTATTGAATTGGATTTTTACTCTTTTTTTGGATTTTTTCGTGTTTATTATAAAAAGCCTAAACTTACGGAAAATACATAAGTTGGGAACTCCTTGATAGTTGGTGTATGATTAAAAGATATATTTTTGTCTATTATATTGAAAAAGAATAATGTTAACTAATGTTTTTATAAGAAAATACAACATTGGAGATCAAAATGTAAATAAACGAAATTTTGTATAATAAATTATATAGTTGTGGACAGATTTAAAGCTTTATATGTAGATGAATGACTAATATGCAATAAGTTCATTTGTATAACAATTTCTTTTATATCTCACTTGTGTCTATATATAAAGGTCAAGGCCGAACTCAGGAAAAGATTCTGACTTTTGAGATTAAACTATCGCTTCTTGATTTTCTCTCTAGAAACTATTTCTCTCTGTTTCCCTCTACTTTTCGTTACGAACTATATAAGATCCACATCAAATTGACGACTCCACTAGAGACGATTTCAATTGGTGCCTTGATTTTTCTTGTTTGATTTATTTTCTTGTTACGTTTTAACTGTTCTTCTTCAATCTTTGAAAGTTGTTTTAATCGACAATGGATCTAAGAAATGAAAGTGCTCCCTGGTTCGGAAAATAGTTTAAACGCTTAAGCTTGATTTGCAAGGAGGGGATGATAAGCAAGATGAGTTTGTTTTGGTTAAACAAACTGAATCATATATTAAAATGCGAAAGAATCAACTATTGGATACAATCACAACTCTGAATGAGAAGTATGACCAGAGAGAACAAGAAATTCAATCAGCTAGATTGAGATCAAAAGTGAGGCAAGTGGTTGAAAAGAATGGCGCTCACAATCAATCTGATCAATCTTACACAGTTCGTGAAGTTGAAAATAAGAAGGAAAAAAGCACATTTTGAATACTTAAAGAGCGTTACAGTTCATGAAAAGAGAAAAAAGACAAACAAAGGTATATTACGTCCAGTTACGATTCGATGGAAAGTTCAGGATCTGAGTTTAAGAGGTCCCGAGGATCTTCAGAAGAAGAAAAATGTCGACCTCGAAAATCACGAAAAGAATACAAAACAATGAGGGAAAGTATACCACGATGTTAAGCTGAATGATGTGAAGGGAACACATCGAATCAATACAACGAAATGGCTGATTGGAATTTATACGCTGTCATAGGAACGGGATAATCAGTACATTCAAGGGGTTGAATGGAGAAATTATCCTTTGCCAACTGAGATAATATGTATCTCTCTTCCGGAGCGGTTTTATATCTCGAAAGTTGAAAATTCGATGGAATGCAAGACCCTGACGACCACATCGAATAGTTTTAAAATTACATGACGAATTTCGAAGGCGATGATAGGTTGGTGTGTAGATATTTCTTCCAAACGTTGAAATGAATAGCCTTAAAGTGCTACAACAAAATTCTGAGGGGTCTATTTCCAATTTCATGGATTTTTATATAGTTTTCCGAAGATAATTTGTGGGAAGTAAAGAGATGCCGACAAATAGAGATACAATAATTCAGTCCAAACAAACAGTGGGAGAGAAACTTAAGGATTATACTAAGCGATTTGGTTAGATAATTACGAGGAGTCGGTAGCAATGGTAGCATTCCGACAAGGATTGTTACAAAGTGACTTAGCTAATGGAACAACAAAGATAGTAGCTTTAACTTTTGGAGCGGTGATGGCTCAGGTGGAGGATAAAAAATAAGGTAGAAGAATCGAATAGAGTTCGAGGAGTGGTTGTGACTAGTCAAAATAGCTTAGAACATGTGTCTAACAATCAAGGGCAGTCTTCAAACTCGGCTCAACCAGCACGTCCGAGTAACAACGACAATTTACCTCCTGGAACTGGAGGGTATTCAAATCAAGCAACAGGGTACCAGTTTCATAGACTGAGGCTCAATCAGTGGATAAGGCTGGAGTATTACATAGATTTAACTAAAAATATTCCTATAATCTATGAAAAGGCAAAGAAATATGTGAGCTTCAAGAATCCCCCTCCGATAAATAGGCCAAGGGAAGAGAAAAATAACAAGTTTTGTAAGTATCATAATGACATCAGACATGATACTGCAGACTTTATTGATTTAAAGAAAGATGTGCAGAATCTAGATGAGAATGGAAAGTTGTTGGCCTATGTGAAAGGACAAAACAATGCATCAAATACTCTTGTTGCATCGACTTTACATGCAACAAATCCAAATGCACAAGCATCAAATTTAATGATTATGGATTCTAAGATTGATGATTTTGATGCTGCATCGGAATACTTATATACAGAACCAGATCGGTTGATTTTGATGGCAATGGATGAGCTAGTGAAACAATACCGAGTTTGAAGTATATGTGAATATTCTGAGTTTTTGAAAATCTTTGGAAGAGACACTGTGACTGGAAATATCGACAGTTCTAGAAAACATCATGTAGTCGAGTAGCTACTCCAATAAAAGGAGGGATTTTTACTCAGCTGTATGGTAAGAGAGATGTTCCTTTTATTCTTTTTAATGAAGATGATTTAAGAGGCACTTCAGGTCCTCATGAAGATCCAGTGGTTATTGGAGCAAAGGTAGGTGTTAAAATCCAACGGATACTAATAAATACGGGGAGCTCTACAAATGTTTTGTTCAAATCAACTTATGATATAATGTGAAATCCTCCTCGGATTTCCCAATCAGATCGTACTATAATTGGATTCACATGAGTGACATCACAAGAAATCGTGGAATTCGAGGGAGAGGTATGTTTGGGAAACGGACCTTTTAGAAAGAAGGTTCAAGTTTTATTCATGGTAGTAAACAGTCTGACCAGCTATAATGCCATTTTTTCGAGAAATCTTGACTTTCAAAGATGTACGCAGTTGTGTCCACAGTCCACCAGGTCTTGAAGTATATAATAAGAGATCGTGTGGGGGTCGTCTGAAATGATCAAAAGGTTGCTAGAAATTGTTATGCCCCAGCTCCTCGAATTCGAGGTTTGAGCAGTGGTGATAAAATGGCTGAATAGCATTTAGGGGGGGTTAACCTCAGATATTGAAAAATGGGTTGATGGTCCAAAGGAAACCCTGGATTCTTTAATAGTCGGTGAAAATATAGAGGAATATGTTTTTTCTGATGGAAACGTACTTCGAATAGGAACCTTACTGACCCTAGCTTTACGTCAGCAGTTGTTATAGTTATGTTTCACAACTTGAATATTTTCGCTTGGAAAACAGAATATGTGGTGGGAATTCTAGTCAAAGTGATATATTACAGCCTAACAATTAATCTGAAGGTTAAACCTATTATATTCTCTTTTGAGAAAGCAGAGGCTATCGTTGTTGAGGTGGATTGTTTATAAAAGTCGAACATATAAGGGAGTTACAATATCCTTTATGGACAGCAAACTCAGTTGTAGTTAAAAAGAAGAATGAGAAATTGAGAATGTGCATCAACTTTATAGATCTGAATTGAGCTTGTTCTAAATATCCATTCCTCGTTCCTCGAATAGACCAATTGATTGATTCCACTTCTAGAAATAAAATTTTGTCTTTTATAGATGCCTTTGCAGGGTATAATCAAATTCAAATGGATCCAAAGGATCAAGAGAGTACCACTTTTATCACATATTGAGGCTTGCATTGTTATAGGGTTATACCTTTTGGGTTAAAAAATGCTGGAGCAACATATTAGAGGTTAATGAATAAAGCCTTCGCTTCTCAGATCGGAAGAATCATGGAGGTTTATATTGATGACATGTTGGTCAAGAGTTTAGAAGATGATGCATACTTGGAAAATTTGGATGAGACTTTTTTGAATTTGAGGGCTATTAGATTAAAGTTAAATCCCGAGAAGTGTACGTTTGGAGTTCGATCAGGAAAATTTTTAGGTTATGTTATTTGTGAAAATGGGATCGAAGTTGACCCAGAACAACTAAAGGCTTTAATATCAATGGCATCACCCCAAAACTTCAAAGAAGTGTAGATTTTAATAGATTTATTTCTATATTTTCTGACAAATGTTTCCCTTTCTTTCAAGTGTTACAAAGACCAAAAGAATTGGAGTGGACCTTTGAATATGAAGCAACATTTTTAAGCATTAAATAACTATTCTCATCACCAAAGATACTGTCTAAGCCCCGAGTGGGAGAATAACTCTCTTTGTATATCGCAGTATCCGATTTTGCAGTAAGTGATGTTTTGATAAGTAAAGGTTCGGGAATTTAGAAACCGGTATATTGTGTCAACAGAAAAAAAGGTACTTGAAGCTCAAAAAATTGGCTATGGCTTTAGTAGTGGCTGCTAGGAAGATTCTCCTATATTTTCAAGCTCACACTATTGAGATTCGAACTTAATTCCAACTGAAAAATTGTTTTACAACGCCCCAATATTTTTAAGAGGATGACCAAATGGTCAGTTGAGTTGGGAGATTTTGATATCATATTTTCACCTTGGACGACAATCAAGCCCAAACTTTAGTATACTTTCTTGTTGAGATCAGATGAAGATATCAATAATGATGTTTTGCCAAGAGGTTCGATGTGGATAGTTCGAACTCATGGGTGCTCTAGCATTTTAGGATGCAGTGATGGAGTTCAACTAATTGCTACATCTCGGGAAACAATGTTTCAATCCATTAAATTTTTCTTACATGCATCGAACAATGAAGCTGAATATGAAGTTGCATTGAAATTCCAAAATTAGCTTTGGCTTTAGTAGTAGCTGCCACGAAGATGCGCCCATATTTTCAAGCTCACACTATTCAGGCTCGAACTTAATTCCCGCTGAAAAAATGTTTTACAACGCCCAGATATTTTTAAGAGGATGACCAAATGGTCAGTTGAGTTGGGAGATTTTGATATCATATTTTCACCTTGGACTGAAATCAAGGCCCAAACCTTAGGATATTTTCTTGTTGAATTTCATTCAAGTATATCAGACGAAGATATGAACAATGGTGTCTTGCCAAGCGGTTCGATGTGGATAGTTCGAACAGATGGGGGCTCTATCATTTTAGGATGCAGTGATGGAGTTCAACTAATTGCTCAATCTCGGGAAAAAATGTTTCAATCCATTAAATTTATCTTTCATGCATCGAATAATGAAGCTGAATATGAAGCTTCCTTGGCTGGTTTAAGGCTTACGAATATTTATGGGGCAACTTCAGTTCGTTTATAAACAGATTCCCAATTAGTAGCAAACCAAGTGGTTGGTGTTTCCGAAACCAAAAAAAAACCATTTAATATTATATATTTGTGGGCTTCAGAATTTGACTCTTCTATTCGATCATGTTACTATGGAGCATACTAGCCAAGCAGACAATATATTTGTTGATTCTTTGACAACCGTGGCCTGCACAGAAGAATACACTTAAATTTTATTACAGGCTAGTCCTTCGATTTTAACCTGCTCTGAGCAGTGTAAATATGTAGAAGAAATTTTCGTTACACCTAATGTAATTTGAAGCGATTGAAGAACATATATTCTGAATTTCTTGTTAATAGGAACATTCCTTCAAGATATGCAACTGGTTAAAAATTTGAAAGGTAAATCATGTGTTTATATTGTGGTAGATGGGTTTTTTATACAAAAAGGCGTTGAGTAGGCCATTATTGTGTTTCTTGAACAAATAGGAGTCATAAGAAATTCTGTTAGAGTTAGATGATGGAGAGTATTGAGCACATTGTGGGTTCAAGGCATTGGCGTGCCGAGTTTTGCTGGCATGGTATTATTAGCCTTCGATTATGAACAATGCTAAGAATTTAGTTTGAGGCTGTGATACTTGTCAAACGTTTTGGAAATTCCATTTATAAACCTGCAATTCTACTCATATCCATTACTGAAGCCGTCCCTTTTTACATATGAGGAATAGATTTAGTGAGACCATTTCCAATGGCTTCTGGAGAACGCCAAATAATTATTATGACCGTGAAGTATTTTACGAAGTGGGCAGAGGCTAAACCATTATCTGAAACAAAAGCCAAGGATGTAATTAAGTTGACTGTAAATAGTATTTGTTGTTGTTTTCGGGTGCCTCGATCAATTACCATAGATAACGGTTCTCAATTTAACAACTTAGAAATGACTTCTTTGTGCTTCGAGGGGAATAACACAATTTGTTTCTACACCTTTTCATCCACAAGAAAATGGTCAGGTATAGGTGATAAATAGATCTATTTTAGAAGGATTAAAGAATAATTTGATATGGTCTGTAGGGAGATGGCCTAACTATTTGCAAGGGTGTTATGGGCTTATCGAACAACTCCTAAAGAGGCTACTAAAGAAACTTATTTTGCCTTAGCTTATGGGATGGATGTTGTTAGTCCTACAGAATCTATATTACCTTCTTATAGAGTAGCGCAGTATTTTGAGGACTTAAATAACGAAGTAAAACGAGCAGATTTGGACTGGATTGAGGAAAAAAGAGTTAGAGTTCATCTGAATATGATTCATTATCATAATCTTATGATGAGTAGATATAATTCGAAGGTGAGGATGGATTTCAAGTTTGGTGATAAAGTTTTAAGGAAAATATTCCTCCATACTCAGGAAAAGAGCCTCGACAAGATGACCCCGAACTGGGAGGGTCCCTTTATGGTTTTGGAAGAAATAAAGCCAGGTTCTTATCGCTTTTGTGACGAGCAGGGGAGGATGCTTCAACATCCTTGGAATATACAGCATCTAAAATTATATTGTGAGTAACTATCTCTTTTAAATTTTTTTTCTTTTTGAATATTGACACACTCTTTCTTACCTTGTTGGCCCGAGGAGGTTTTAGTGAGGTGCTATGTAAATATTTGATACTATCAGTACAACTATTTTTTTTGCCAATGGTTGTTTAAGTATACTTACTTAAAATTGTTTTGGTAACTAGTCAAAGACTGGTCATCTTTGAAGTTGACCAAGAGTAATTATTCTGAAGTGTTGTATATACTTCTCGAAGAAACAACCATATTTGAAGTGTTACGTTCTTTAAACGCACTACCATATTTGAAGTGGTATGCTCTTTAAACACACTACCATATTTGAAGTGATACGTTCTTTAAACGAACTACCATATTCGAAGTGATATTTTCTTTAAATGCACTATAATGTTCAAAGTATTATGTCCTCTAAACCACACTATTTGTGTTAAAAGTGTTAACAGTTTCTAAATATACTTTTTATTGTGTATAATCATTTTAAGCAACCATGCCTTATTAGATAAAAAACAATGAAAATATTAACATAAATAAAGATACTATTGCATAAATTCGATGAATACACAAAAACACTTTTCAATACCAAAAGAAATGGCATTTAACATAGTCAAGTCATCCTACAACAACTGGATGACATATACAAAAAAGAGAAAAAAATGAAAAAGGGAAAACAAAGTTATTTGTCCTCAGAATTCTCCTTGGCAGACTTCCCTTGGTCAGAAGAACTGTCCTCTCATTCCGCCTCTTCGGATAAAGAAGAAGGTACGTAAGAAAAGGCTTCACTGAGGCGATTTTCAATAGAAATTTATTCCCAGACGTTAGAAAATCAGCCTTTGGAATGAAGTATGAATATCGCAAAGAAGGTTAACAAATTTTTGCTCTTCGGCATTGTTGATGGTCGCTTAAATGTCCTTACTACATCCATCATCAATAACAGTCACAATAAGCTTTTTCTCTTCATCGAATTAAATCTTGAGAGCATTCAGGTCCTCTTTTAATTTCTTATTCTCATCTTCACTCTTGTTTAGTGAAAGTTGAAGAGTATAATAATTTTGTTTCTCACTAGATAACTCTCGAGCATGTTTAGACTTTAGATCTTTTATCTCATTACTGTGAGAAGTATTAAGATTTTATGATTATTTCTTGTGCACGTCTCTGAGATGATTTTTGAGGAAAATAATTGATTTGAGGAATTCTGATATGGTAGCTTGGAATTTGTAAAATTGGCTCTCCACCATACCACCGAAGATTTCTCTCATTTTCTTCTCACAAACAGTAATTTTATTTTGACGCACCATCTCCTTCGCCATTTTCTCCAAGTGGCTTTGAGAAAATTCAACTTTTTGACATAATTTTTATGCTGCAACACCAAGGTTGGAAAATAGTTGAAGAGAAAGTGCAACATCTTGGCGTGGCGCTTCGGCACGTATGAATACTGGGCTAGGGTAAGGCATAAGAGCAAAGTAAGATGGAGGCAAAGAGACCTATGATGCAGTTGCCTTGGGAAGAACAGGGGTAGATCTTTTACCATAAGGTTGTAGTTGGTCCTGAATTTCTTGAATATATGGATCTTCATCTCTGACAAGCTCTTAAGACTGATCGAATTTGATGAAGCTATTATGATCAAAGTGATCATCTCCTCGATCATTGTCTGTGGCAGTCTCTTCTTGCTGATTTCCTTCTTCTTCACTTTCTTTTTGTTAATCTTCCACCACAACAACCTCATCAGCATCGAAAGACACCACCTCTTGAGCAGTTTATACACCTTTATTTTTTTCTCTTTTTTTAGGAGTTGTCTTAACTTTGCTTTTCTTTTTATTCGAGGTCACTGTCTTCTTTCTTTTATGGAAGGCTCAACTTATTCTCCTTCTTCAATGGTGGGGATGATTTTTTCAATCGCCTTTCTCTTCGTTTATGGTTGAGACGTCGAAATGACTGAAGGGTTAGCACCAGATGTGCTAGCTGTTTTTATATCATTTTCTCTTTCTTTTTTGAGGGAAGGTGGCTCTGTGATCAATCCCGAACTGGAAGAAACACCTTACCATGAGGTTTGACTAGTCTCTTCACAGCTAGCCTCGGGTTTGGAAGCTCCATCAAATTTTCTGGGAAGTCGGCACCCATTGTGATTCGCCATAAGTGGTTGTTGATAAAGTTAATGGGCAAGAAAGTTGAGTGAAACCCGTTGCGCCACTATTTTTCCGCCCATGTCGTTATTGCCTATTACTTTTTTAAAGAGACGGCCTAAGACTCTGAGTAATAGATATATGGCATATTTTTTAGTGAATATATATATATATATATATATTTAAGGTTGAGTGGCTTCAAATTTTCACCAACCGAGGCAGCCAGTTCTTCATAAAGATCAACATGAGCTTTTTTTTCCTTCATTTAGGCGCTTTTGTCTTAGAAACACCTTTCACTCTTTTACTGTCCGTTTTCTTTGAAGCATCATCTTCCGTATCAGTCTTGGCGTTCGATTGTGTGCCGTCAGAGTAAACTTTCTCCTCGGATGCCTTATTCATGAGTCGAGGTGGGTTAGGATTCAAAATTTGTTCTCTATTATCGTTACTTGATTAATTTTTTGAGACTCTGTAGTTGTCTCAATAACATCCCTCAGGGGAGGAGAGGAGGTTGGAGGATTGAATGTGTAATCAGCATCGTCCCCCATGACTTTGAAGGTTTTCCTTTATAAGGTTCGAGGAAGCTGAGTTTTAGTATGAACATAAAAGGTTTCCTTACGCAGTTGACGAGGGGGCTCAGAATTAACTAGAGGAGGAGTTTTTTCTGATCTCTTTGAAGAAGATGTGGTTTAGGTTACTTTGCGATTGATTCTAAGACTTGAGTTTTCAGGACGAATTTAGGGTGATGATCGAACTAGATATGGGGAAACTCGATGCATTTTCGGTGTTTAAGTTTAAAATGATTGACCTTTTTCAGGAAGTGGAGAATTTGAAAAGGCAAGAGGAGTTTAATTAGGATCAAAGTTACCGTAAAATATTGTCTAAGTGGACAAACCCCGAGGTGTGTTTCTTATGAGACTAGTTGCTCTATATTTATCTGTCCTTTTGCTTATGCAAAATTAGTCGTATGATCGAAGGCGAGGTTTCTGTTTATTTTGGGAGGATGAATTTCTAGGTATTTTGGTTTTTCGATTTTTTGAGTTTTGGATGCTTTCTCATAAACGAACTTGAAGACTAGAGGTGGATATGTGTTTTACGGTAAATGTAGCTTAAAGGTTAAGGATTCAAATGAAGGTAGCCAAGAAATTTTAGAAAACAAGTAAACTCTCTCTCTTTCTCTAAAAAAGCATTGTGAAGAAAAATGAGTCGCATAGATGTATTTATAGGAAACATTGAGGGAGAGAGAAGTGGAAGATATGCATAAAACAATTGGGCAGAATTCCGAACGGTTGCGTAAATGAGAGTTTGACACATGCCATATGATAGGCCTAGTGTATCATCATCACCTATTCAATTTCTATTTTGAACATTTATGACCATTAGAAGGAAATGATTTCATAAGGAAATGTTTGAGCGTTGAGAAAATTATCATTAATTCGAGGACAAGATTTTGCCAAATATACGGAGACATTAAGTGGAAGTTGTTCGAATCCGAGATAAGTGGATATTTCTTCACTAATGAAGATTTACGATGACAAATAGTTCTTATTCATTGACTTTCGTAAGAACTAAGGGGGATAGTGATAAGAAAATATAACATTGGGGATCAAAATGTAAATGAATGAAACCTTGTATGATAAATCATATAGTTGTGGGGGAGATCTTAAACGTTATGTATAGATAAATGACTAATATGCAATTAGTCCCTTTTTGTAACAATTTCTGTTATATCTAACTTGCGCTTATATATAAAGGTCAAGGCTGAAATGAGAAAAATATTATGACTTTTGTATTAAACTACTTGCACTTCTTGATTTTCTCTCTCTAGAAACTATTTCTCTCTACTTCTCTCTACTTTCCTCTACGAACTATATTAGATGCCCATCATTTTTAGAGTATGGAAGGGATATTTTGTTAATATTTTAAGTTAAAAAAGTTCAAAACTATTTATCGATTTATTTTTCTATTTTAATTTTTAACAATCAATTTAATTTACAAATTAAATATTATCAAAATTATAAACAGTCGTGCCATACAAATATTAAATTAAAATTAGTTATAAAAAATCTAAAGTAATTAAAATTAATTATATCCAAATATAAATAGTTAGGTTTTAATTCGAGTTCATAGAAGTTTTGTCAAGTTTTACAAGTTTGGAGAAGTTTTTTCAAGAGTCCTAATATGATCCTTAGAAAGTATGAAATAGGTTTGGGTGTTAGACTCTGGAAATTATTTCCACGCCACATCAAAGAAATAATTCATCAAGCAACATGTCCCGTGAAACCTGAAAAATATATATATCTCGGTGATGATAACCTTGTGATATTATAGGTAAAGGTATTTTGAAGATTCATTTGTATGAATCTTTTTGGGATCTGAAAGATGCTAGGCATATCCCTGACCCGAGGAAGAACATAATCTTAGTAGGGAAGTTGGCTAGTGAAGGCTACACTAAGATCTTACATGGTGACAATTGGAAGATTTCTTTGGGAGTAATTATGGTTGCTCGTGAAAACAAAAGTGGTACTCTTTATAATATACCTGAGGCTTCGCCGCATGAGTTAGAATAAGATGAGAATTATTCAGTTGTTTGGGAAGCTACTACCTCTACAGTCAATTGATATACACATGTGAAGATTGCATACTTGGAAACTAGAAAAATGTTGGTTTTCAAACAAGTGGCAGATCCCAATAGAAAGAAAGATTAGAGCTCGTTCACTCTGATGTTGGGGGACCAACAATTGTTTCATCTATTGGAGGGAAATACTAATTCGTGACTTTTATAAATGATCAATCTCAAAAGGTATGGGATTTCTTCTTAAAACATAAATTCAAAAATGTTTGATGTTTTTAAGAGATGGAAATCTATGGCTGAGAATGAGACAAGTCTGAAGAGTAAAAAGCTCATGACCGGCATTAGTGGTGAATATGAGGACACCAGATTAAATTTTTTTTGCTTTGAGCACGAGATAAGAACAGAGAGCATCATACCGGGTACGCCTCACCACAATGGTGTTGCCGAGTGTATGAACCAAACATCGACAGAAAAATCCAGAAGTATTCGTATACATACAGGTTTATCAAAGCAGTTCTAGGTGGAAGCAATCAACATATCATCTTACTAAATTAACCAAGGTCAATCGGTTCTCATAAATCACAGAATACCCGAGAAGGTATGGAGTGGAAAAGAGATACCATTATCACATCTAAACATTTTCGGTTGTGCGACATATGTTCATACAAATGATCAAGGCAAGAATAAGCTTGATCCAAAATCTAAGAAATATACCCTGATCGGCTATGGAGAAGATGGGTTTGGTTATCGTGTTTGGGATAAGAAAAACTAGAAGTAGATCTGAAGCAAAGACGTGATCTTCAATAAAACAGTTATGTGCAATGACAGACATAAAACAGAAGCAAATGAAAACCATACATGTCACTATTTGCAGATTTGAGGAGGTTTTAGACAGACATAAAACATAGCTGATCGCATCAAGTGCTCAGGAGAGCCAGTCAAACAAAGTGATTTATAACAGATCGAAACTCCGCAGTAGATCGGCACTCCGTATCCACTATTATAAGCTCATATATTGAGAAGATCTTCACGATGTCATGCACCTAATACGCGATACTTGAACTATTTATTACCGATTGATGGAAGAGAACCCAAATACCATGATGAATCTTGTCAAATCAATAATTCTAGCAAGTGAGAGCTTGCTAGTAGTTGTTAAAAGATTTGAGGAAAAGAAAATAGTTGGCTATACCGAGGTTTTAGTTGTAGTTGTGAAATTCAAAATTATTAGATGAGGATTGAGTATTTTTTCCATTAAAAACCTTTATCTTGAACAGTTATATGTGAATACTGCACTTCTTCACGGAGACTTGGATGATGAGATATATATATTTATCATCCAGAAGAATTCTTAATATAAGGGAAAGGAAACATTGTATGCAGACTCAATAAAAGCTTGTATGGTCTAAAAAATCCCTAAAACAATGGTACAAGATGGTTTTTATGCACAAAGAAAGTTTCCAGAAGTGCAATGCTGACCATTGTTGTTATTTCAAAATAACTAAGTCAATTTATATCATTCTGCTACATTATGTTGATGGTATGTTAGTGGCAGCTCCATAAATTGATGATATCAGAATATTGAAGCACAAATTATGCAAAGAATTTGACAAGAAATACTTGGGTATAACAAAGAAGATCCTTGGAATGTAAATCACAAGAGATTAGCATAAAAGAGCTTCAAAATTATCTCAGTCTGAGTACATCAATCATGTTTTGAAGAGATTTAACATGGGTGATGCCAAGCCAGTTAATATACCATTTGCAAGTCACGTTTGTTTATTCAAGGATCAATCCCCTCAGGCGGAGGAAGATAAATAGTGTATGTCTTAGGTTCCTTACGCCTCTAACTATTGGGTGTTTGATGTATGCAATGGTTTGTATGATACCATACATGCAGTAGGAGTTGTGATTTAGTTTATGTCGAGTCTAGAGATAATTTATTGGGAAGTTGTGAAGTGGATTTTGAATTACCTACTAGGAACCACAATAAAATGTTTGTACTTTCATAATGGTGAGCTAGAGATACAAGGTTACATAGATGCATATTTTAGAGGTGCATTCGATCACCAGAAATAAACCACCGGCTATATATTCACTGTTGGAACTACAATCACTAGTTGGATGCCAAAGTTACTGGAAACTGTCACTTTATCCACTACAAATGATGAGTATATAGCAGTGAGCGAAGCTTATAAAGAAATGATCTGTCTTCAAAGTCTATTAACCGAGATGGGATTTAAACAAGAAAATAATTTATGCACAGTGATAGTCATTGAAATTCACTTAACGAAGATTTCAGTATTTCATTCCAGAACCAAGAATATCGGTCTTCATTATCAATTTATCAGATCTTTATTGGAAAATGAGGTGTTAATACTATAAAATATCCAATAAGCAAAAATTCAGGTGACATGTTGAAGAAGACAGTAGCCACTGAAAAACTGAAGTTGTTTTTATATTTAGTTGGTTTCCAAGGATAATAATACTACAAAATATGTTGTATTAGATCAAGGTGTGAAGATAAATTGAAACCAGTCTTAAAGTGTAAGATTCTTACGTGAAGGCCCTACTTCCAACTGAAGGGGTTTCCAAACCGATGGGTACTCAAACCGAAGGGTATTCAAACCGAGAGTCCTTAGACAATGATCTTGAAGATTAGACTTCTGTAACTGATGGGTCTGTAACCAAGAACATTTTTGGGCTTCAAACCAAGGAAATGCGCATGAGCAATAAAATCATCATCCAAAAGAACATTGTTGGGCTTCAAATCAGAGTGAACAATGCTATTTTCACAAGAATCATGGAGTGACCCGACAAAAATTCCATTGCAGCAAAACTTTTTTTCTTTGTAACCTTCAATTGATTATCAAAAAAAGTATGTTATACAAAGTAACACATTAGTATACATAAGACATACAAATGACGCAAATTATTGTTCATTATGTGGTAACGTTGTTGGGTTGTGTTGTTCATTTTGTGTGTTTTTATTATTTATCAATTGTGTAATGAACTAATTAACAAATATAAATGGATTTTTATACTATACGATGCATGCTGTTATTGATATATATTAATACGAATAATATAATATACCATCAGAGTAGATCTTTAATCAAATATCAAACAATAATTGCTCAAATCTGATTTTTGCTTCAACATGGTTTACCTTGGTTTCTCTTCAAAAAATGATTATATTAAATGTTGAATCGAATTCAGTTCTAGCTCGAGATTCAAATGTTCATGATTTGTTTATATGCAATTTCTGACACGAGACGAATCTTGAATCCATTATTCAATCCAATTTTTTTTATGATCTTAATGGGCTTCACATTTTTCATCACCGTGTTGTTCTATGACTTCACGTTGTTCATGATTTCTAATTCGATCTAAAAAATTGGAAAGTCGACGATTAACCTTTTATCTTCTCAAAAGATTAATTTTTTTAGAAGGATGAGAAACAAGAAATTTTTCACAAATATAGCTAATTTGATGAGGTCTACAACCTAATAAATAACTAAAAATATATATATATATATATATATATATATATATATATATATATATATATAGAGGAAAGAGCTTTTAGGAAGAAAGATGAATTAGAATGAAAATATTTTACTGGCAACCAGAATTTCCCCTTTAGGTCATCATATCCGTATGTATATATAGGATCGTAAGTGATTACAAGGGTTAGAGTCTAAAATGTCATCATCAATGGATATATTAGCCTTTAATACGTAGTAAATACATCTATATTATATAACTACATCAATGTCTATACCAATTTATCACTGTCCAACATGGATTCTACCATTATAATCGTGTATACCATTGTAATGCTTATCCGACGAAGATGATATATATATTTGATAATTTTTATTTTATCTCTCTTGTGTTATTTAGTTGTTGGAGATTAAATTATTTGTTTTAATTTCAACTTGGAATTTGAAATTATTATATGTGTGTAAAATTTTTATTTTATGTACACTTTTTACTGTATGTGTAATTAATTATTTA
The DNA here is from genome assembly GCA_036936605.1 of Limnanthes douglasii subsp. nivea. Classification (NCBI taxonomy): domain Eukaryota; kingdom Viridiplantae; phylum Streptophyta; class Magnoliopsida; order Brassicales; family Limnanthaceae; genus Limnanthes; species Limnanthes douglasii. Next base: position 358,872,749 of record JAUPFV010000001.1, read on the forward strand.
GAATTTATACTTGCACGTGAACCTTTTATTTTACATTCCTTGTAAATTTCTTATTTTGTATTTGACTGTATTGGTTTTGAATTATTACTTGAAATTTGAAACTTTTATTTTACTTTCTTGCATAATATCTTATGGTATTCCTAAGAAAGAGAATAATATCTTGCCCCCAAGGGGGTAGCCGAGTTGGTTGAGTATGGCATTCTTATGACCAAAAGTTCATGAGTTCGAGTCCCTCTAGATACGCTTTCTCGGCTGAGCCTGTCACCTTGTGTGGTTTACCTTCTGACGTTGTTTTGCAGGCTATCGCGTCAGACTGAGGGTTTACCCTGTGCGCACTCATTGCACTCTGAGTAGCGGCTGCGGGTTCCCTCCATTTAAAGAGAATAATATCTTATTTTAGAGAGAGAGTGAAAGAAAAATTTGTGAGCTCAAGAAGAAAGTGAAGTTGTTTATTTATCTTTCAACCGTATCTTTTTTGTTCACCTCTAAATCCCTTTAAACTCTCAACTTTAAACATATAATATTATCTTCAAGCAAATACTTTATTTCTCAATTGGGTTTAGCCTCTCGATTTCGTCGCTTCATTTTTTTTGACAAATCATAAGAAATCCACATATTTCAAATCTTGTTCGTAATTATATGCTTGACCTAAAAAGTTCTCTTGTTTTTTTCGATAATTGCATATCTGTTTACATAGGAAAAAAGACTATAGTAACCTAGAAACTACTTGTGTACCTGTTTAAAGGTTTTAGATGATTTTTTTTTCACAACTGACTTGTGCGTAATTACGCACCTAAATTCACTAACTTTCCAGATATATTTTCTATTTTGTTTTTTTAAAGCTAAAAAGAAATTCACAGCAACAAATATACATTTTTACGCAACCGACTAAGAGTTAGTTTCAATACTAATATACATATATTTTAACCCATAATTACTCATAATTACGCAACCACGTTACTCATAATTATAAAGTAATGTTTAACCCATATGAAACTGTATTTTCACGACACGTTTCCACGTAACTACACAACCACACTTTGACAAACCTTTATTTATTTTTACTTTGCAGTTAGAATATATGGATCTATACGAAGACATCATTATATAAATTAAAGAACTAGAAACAAAAAACCAATAATCAAATTAAATAAGTGGAAGAATTAAATGTTATTCTTGAATACAACGTTAAAAAAATATAGATCAATCTATTTTCACAATCATTGCCAAAGACATCTTGCATCAGACAGAAGTAGATTGTGCATCAAATAGAAAAGTATAATATATTTGGTATATTTCCTAATCATATATTTTTAAAAATTGAATGCAATAAAATTACACTATTTTGATTGGTGTTTTAATTTTCTTTTATCGTTTATTTATATATTGTTATTTCTCAATTTCGACAATTTATAGCGTTATTAGCAACCACTTAACCATAATTTTGCACCCTTAATTGAAATTTCATTTTCAAATTGATGTCTATTTACGCAACCAAAATTGTTATTTAACAACCAGTTAAATGTAACTACGCAACCCATTATAACGTATTTTTTTAACCGATTACACTAAAAAAATTCAAAACAACTCTCCAATCCATTATCAATAATTTCACATCCAACTAAAAATGGTTACTTTCAAAGTTAAAAAAATATCATGTTCTAAATTGTTTAAAAGAATAATAAAAAAAGAAAAAAAATGAACATATATAATTAATAAAAATATAAAAATAATGTTTTATATATTTTCTTCACATGTTCTTCTACTATGGCCACGTTTTTTAAAATATCTGCACTTTACTTTATGAATCAACTCTTCACATTAGGTTATAATATGTTTCTTTAAAGGTCTTTCAGTTCCCATTTTCAAGGTAGGTGGAAAAACAGTAAGAAATGGATTTGAACTAGAAGCTTCACCAAATTTAGATAACGTTAGTATATACTGAGAGTAAATTTCCCTATAATAACTTATGCTATAACATGACTCCATATACACCGAAGAATTCTTTTAAATACTAAAGATAGAAGAATAAACACGAGAACAAATGAAACACTCGATTTGTCAACTACCATAAATACATTTGTAGTTTGAAATATAAAAAACCATAGCCAGTTCTGATGGAACCTCAAACAATACTTCGGTAGACGACCAAACAATCTATGTACTACCTTATTCCATGTTGGTTTTAATTTATTTTGTAATATCATGATGAAGCTCGATGTTCCAACCCAAACAATCAGAATAACATTTTGACGTCTCAGTCCTAAGCATAAGCTTAATTTTATATAATAATTTTGAAATATGCAGGCTACAAAATTCTTTGATTTGATTATTAAAAGATTGAAATGGACTAAAAGCCATAGTTAGATAACGTTTATCTAAAAATGTGCATGCTAAATTTTCGGGAGGAAGTTTTTCTTGGAAGGTAAATGATTTCTGACCACCTTCTTTAAAACATTCATGCAAATTGAAATCGTATTAACTCTTATTGGGTGCATAAGAAATTAGTAATCTCTAATTTGACAACGACAAATTAATTTCATAACCTATTTCCATTTCATTACGCACACGGATAACACATAATAACGCAACCAAAACAATCATCTATTTTGAAAACATTAGACTAATTTTACAACAAAAAATCTAATTAGATAACAAACTTGTACTTAATTAGACAACCACTTGGCACGTAATTATGCACGCAAAAAAGATTTATGTATTTAAACATAAGTTTTGTTATAAGAAAGTTATCATTGTTACCATCTTTAGCTATTGTAGAGAGTAAAGCCTCTCTATATATACCACTAAAAAATATGTTATCAATAAAGAGCATCAGATGACAAGAGTAAAACCCTTGAAGACAACGTTCAGAAATTATAAACATTGTTTTAAAAAAATGATTTTCGCCTTGATACTTTAATACAAAATCACTAGTGACATCCAGAGTCTTTAAGGTCTTAAAATAACCTTTTAACAACTTGAAATAAGTAGAACTAGCTCCGTAAAATTCTCGTGTAGCTTTCTCCAAAGCTACCAACGACTTATGATAAGAAATATCTAAACCATAATCGACTTTTAATAGGGGCTTAATTTTTTGGGAGTGATATCCTTTCTTGATCTAATACCATCACTTATCTCGTTTGGTATCAAATCGAACGTCAAATGTTTTTTATTTTTGTTGAAAACAAGGATAAAACTTATGATCACCAATATACTTCATAATAATCATATATCCATTCGAGTGATCAATTAAAGCATAAACCTCTATGAACATCCTTTCCCCTCTTTCATTAAATGATAAACAATTAATTTTGCTTTATGATTATGAATGAATTTATAAGTAAATACATGTTCGATAGTTAATCGAGATAAAGCAAGATGTAGGGATGTAACACCATCTCCAAATACCCACCCAACACTTTGAATACCATCAACCTAATTTTAAGTAGGAAGCTTCTTTTTCTTATATTAAAGCGCACAAACAGCAGGACTAGATTCTTCCAATGGTATATTATCTTCAAATACTGAACCAATATTATGTAATAATACTTTATCAACATTATCCAAATCGCCAACATCAATACATATCAACAATTTCACCAATCTCAACAATAATATTTCACATTTACTATGTCGAGCCAATGCAACTTATGATACAAAATCATCTTCGTAACACAAAAATAGTTATTATATTCACCAAACGAATAAGTGAAGTTAAAACGACCTATGATTAGCCAATCTCACTTGCTTATTACGAAATCAGTCACATTTTTGTCATTTTACTAAGTATATGAACATAAACCTAATTAGTTTTTTTAAAAAATAACTAATGAATACATTGTAAGCCTACCGAATAAACAAAATATAAGTTCACATTAATTTTGCACCCAATTTTCACATAAATTTTTACACCTTAAAACACAAACGATAAAAACATTATTACGTGAGCCCAAGTACACGTAATTTAACACCCACAAACAATACTAATTACGCAACAAAAAATGTATATAATTCTGCAATCCAATGTAGTGACAAATTGCGCAACAATGATATTCATAATTACACGACCAAAACAGATCAACCAAAATTAACAATATTTATTTTCTTAGAATCGATCTCTTAAGATAGTTGTCAAAATATTTACGTAAATGTGTGAGATCAAAGAATTATCATTACTAAAAATATCATATAACCATACAACAACAACAAAATAACTCGAAATAAAAAAAAATAAAACAAAAAACAGAATAATATAATCACCCATAAATTTATATACAATCGATAAATGCAAAAGAAGAAAATAAAATATAGACGATCCTGTAAAAATATTTTAATGGAATGAAAAAAATCTAATCTTAAATCAAAAAACGGATTGATCAAATAAAAGAAACATACAATAATTATTAAAAAAAACTCTATATAGTTACTTGGAATTTAGTTAAAACTTAGGATGAACAGCCGTATTTCTACGGTCACAGAATTGTTATATATATATAATTTATTTAAATGCAACAATAATGGTTAATATAAGAAGAAATTTGACCAAAGATTTAATTGGTATTCATTGAAAATATTACCATGTCATCTTACCCGAACAAAGATTAAAAAAAAGAAATGTATTTGTTTATTACACAAAATTCAGCGCAATGATATTTATTAATTTCATCTTCTATTATTCACTATTTTATTGTTTTTGTTAGTATCTATTGTCATGATGTTGTACTGAGATAAACCGCACCAAAATACAACACGAGAAACAAAGTTACACAAGTATAATATAATAAATACAATATAATAGAACTATTCAGAGAAGGGCCTTTTAGTCGAGCCCAAAATTATTGGAGATTATTAATTTTGGTGGTATTGTGTTTTTAGTTATACCATAATGTTTTCCAATTTTGTTCAATAATTTTTGTTAGTATATATTTTTTTGATTCATTTCGATTCAAATAGCTTTGTTAGAAAACAATAAAAGAACAATTTTCCATACAACATTTACTGGATAATAGTTTAATCTTACCTTTTAAAAAAATTGAAATTTAGCAAAAAAGGATTAAATATATTTTTTCAACATTTACGATACCAGTGACTTGGAGAAGAGGAGAGCGGTGGTCACCAGTGACGCGAGCGCCGACGTTCATGGACTGAAGAAGCTTGAGGACAATATCTGGTGTGAGGGACGCCATTGTTGTCTGTGTCATATGGAGTATCTTACTTTTCGATTATTTGTGTTTATAACTGTGGTCGTATCTATGTTTATAACTTTGGTCGGGAAAACTTTATAAAAACTTAATTATATAAGTAATGTTATCATATAATTTGGATGATAATGTTCCGCTTAATAATACATCAAAATTATACGACAGTTGTAAAATAAATATATGACTTGATAATACATTAAAATATGTTCAATAACATGTCAAAATTTTAAATAAAATATAAAAACCTGTTTGGTTTGTATATAATAGGAACTATTGTCTATTTTTATCTTATAATCCTTTTAATACAATATTAATATATAATAGTATTTGTGTTAAATGTTGTCCTCTTTTCTTATTGAACTTTTTTCCAGCTAAGGCCGTCATACATCACTACTGTTTAGCTTTTTGTTATAATATTTTTATTAAAATATTTATATGTAACATTATCTACGTGGAATGTTATACTCTTTTGTTATTGAACTTTTTTTTAATGCGAATCCAATTAAGGTTCTCACATACCATGGTTGTTTGTTTGGATCGTCACAAAATTGCTTTGTAATGCTTTACTTAAGCTTTAGATCCTCATTCCCACTTGACCGATCTAGGTGAAGTTCTGGCAACCGATTGGGGTCACAGGTCACAACTTTGTTCATAATATTGGTCTAAATTAAGTCGACAAATTTTAATTTTTTCCGACAAATATTGTATGAGTAAATTGTTTTTATTGATTCCGAACAAAGCTATTAAAATCAAGTTTGAGCGAAAATTCACCGTTAAATTTATTAAGAAATTTATATTTTTATAGTTTATACTTTTCAACATTAAAATATTATCTTATAATTTCACTACTATAGATTTCCTAAAATTTCCGAATTCAAAAATTCAGTAAATGAAAAAGTAAATGTGATGGTCACTTGGTAAGATCTCTGATCTTAATAATAAATGTTCTAATGATTGAGTTATTTTATTTCAAAATCAAAGCTAACTTACAAAATTTTAGAAGAAAACAAAATTTTATTGAACCTCTTATTCATCAAATCAAATTGAAAATGGACTAGAAATTGTTACACCTTCATAGTTTGTGAAATTCTATATTAGTAGTTGAACTTTTGAAATTGTTGATAAAGACAACAAAATGTGTAGGTGAGGATGAGTGCAATTTTAATCAAACAAAAATGTGTAGGTGAGGATGAGTGCAATTTTAATCAAACAAAAATGTGTTTGAGGCGTTAAAAAGGAAAAACACATATGTTTGGTCGGATAATAATCAAGAAACGCTCCTCTAGCAGTAAATTTTATATGAAAGAATATTATGCAAGTGATAAGGGAATTAAGTCACGTAATAGATTACACGAACTTTAACAGTAAAATTACATTGTTCCAGGGTTTTCTTCTTTTGCATATTATAAATTTTGTATATTACATCACTATCACCAAATACGATATAAAAATACATATAAAATATATATAAAATATGATTTGATTGGTGACATTGATTCTTATTTTGATTATTTAAGTTTTAATCAATTGGTTCTCCAATCGTAAAATTTATTGTATAATTTTCTTTACTTTGTCAAAACAGAAATTAAGGTCCACAGCGCACAGCATCGCATCCTCTCTCTGGATTGTTCTCGGGGATTTCAATGCCATAAGAAATCCCTTGGAGAGAACCAGCCAAGACCCGCGATGGAATTGTTCCATTGAAGCCTTCAATGACTGCTGTCGGGCCTGTAACCTGGATGATCTCCGCTCCTCTGGATTCCAGTTCTCTTGGCTCAACAAACAAGAGAACAACCCAATCTCATCTAGAATTGATCGGGCTTTGATAAACGCTGAATGGGATGACACTTTCCCTAACTCGTTTGCTCACTATGACCTCCCGTTCACCTCTGACCACACCCCGATCATTATTCATCTCTCCGCTCCTTACGTAACCTCCCCAAGCCCTTTCAAGTATTTCACTATGTGGAAGCTCCACCCTAGTTGCCAGGACCTGGTCCTCAGCAACTGGAGCATCCCTTCGCATCAGACCCCAATGGAAAATCTAGTTTTCAAGCTAGCTAGACTTGTCCCCTCTCTAATATCCCTAAACAAAACCGCTTTTAGCGATATTAGTGACCATGTTGAGAAGGCTAGGATTGACCTAGCCCAAGCCAGGAGAACCTCCTTAGTTACCCCTCGAACCGTACTTTCATCTCTCTCGAAAAAACGGCTTCTGACTCCTATATTTTCCTCAGTCGAGCAGAGGAATCCTTCCTTAAGGAAAAATCCAGAGAAACCTGGCTTAAGCTTGGGGACAAGAACTCTAAGTTTTTCCATAATAGCATCCGAGCCCATAGAGCCAGGAATAAGATTCTCTCTATTCAAAGGGAGGACGACTCTTTAAGCTCCAACCCCCGATCTATTGCCACCACATTCACCAACTTCTTTCGTAATCAACTAGGTTCCCCTAGTACGAAGGACTACCCAGGACCGGATCGAATAAGGAATCTTATTAAATCCTCGGTCCCCCCGAACCTAATCTCGGACATGACTAAACCCATCTCAAATGAAGAACTCAAGCAAGCCCTCTTTTCGATTAACAGTGACAAGGCTCCGGGCCTTGATGGTTACAGCGCAGATTTTTTCAAGACCTGCTGGACAACAGTAGGTCATGATGTCTGTGAAGGGGTTAAATCCTTCTTCACCAAGGGGAAAATGGACCCCAGCTGGAACAAAACCCTAATAGCTCTCATCCCCAAAATAGACTCACCTTCTCACCCGTCTGACTTCAGACCCATAGCCTGCTGCAATGTCATCTACAAAACAATCTCTAAGATCATTGCAAATCGGATTAAGCCTGCCCTTCCATCCCTTATTGACCCCTCCCAATCCGCCTTTGTCCTGGGAAGATCAATAGTGGACAACATTCTTCTCTCTCAAAACCTTCTGCATGGGTATCATTCTAACCGCAAAGGCCCCAGATGTGCACTCAAGATAGACCTTAAAAAAGCTTTTGACAATGTCAGATGGGAACTCGTTCTTGACATCTTGCTTGCCATGAACTTTCCCATTGACATGATAAACTGGATCATCCAATGCATTACCACCCCCTCCTATGCCATTAGCATAAATGGTAAGTCTTCGGATTTCTTCCCGGGGGCTAAAGGTCTCAGGCAAGGAGACCCGCTTTCCCCGTATATCTTTGTTATTGTAATGCAGGTACTCTCCAGCATTCTCCAGGAAAAAAGCTGTCACCCATCGTTCGGATTCCATTGGAAATGTCAAAAGCTTCGTATAATCAACTTGTGCTTTGCAGACGACCTCTTGATCATATGCAGAGCCAACCTCCCCTCCATTAAGCTCATCCTTGAAGGACTGCAAGAATTCGCAACCCTATCGGGACTCCAACTCAACCCCTCCAAAAGCCACATTTTCTTCTCTGGTACCTCCCCCAGTACTAAACAAGAAATCCTCTCCCACCTCAACTTCATCGAAGGTTCCCTCCCTGTCCGTTATCTTGGAGTTCCCCTCATCACCTCTCGCCTAACCTACAACGACTGCAGACCCCTTTTCCTCAAAATCACCAACCGAATCAACTCTTGGACCACAAAGCATCTTTCTTACGCCGGGCGCCTTCAGCTTATCAAATCTGTTCTATTTGCTAGCCAAGTTTACTGGTCCTCAATTTTCATTCTCCCAGTCAGAGTCCTCAAAGAACTATCCCAGCTCTTACGCAGATTTCTCTGGTCTGGTTCATAAATGAAGATCACAGGAGCAAAGATAGCTTGGGAAAGGGTAGTTGTGTCCAAAGAGGAGGGCGGCCTTGGGATTCCAGATCTAAAAACCTGGAATCAGGCGGCCGCCCTGAAACTCCTCTGGTCCATTCTCACCAAAAATGAGAACTCCATATGGACCCAATGGATACTGCTGGAAAAAATAAAGAACAATTGCTTTTGGACCATCCTCACTCCACCAAACGGTAGCTGGAGCTGGAGGAAAATCCTCAACCTTCGGAAAGTAGCAGCAAATCTCTACAAAGTCATCATTGGCAATGGAGCAGACACATCCATCTGGCATGACCCCTGGTTATTCCCCACCTCCCTGACCAACCGTTACGGTCCCTCCATCCAAAACCTATCCCGCCTTCGGAACCTTCAAAGGGTAAAAGACCTCATTCAAAACGGCAGATAGGCGTGGCTTCCCCAAGCCAGAGCCCCCAACCGAAATCTCAACCCCCACCTTACAGAAATAATATCCGCCATTCAAAACCTCCCCCCCCCCCTCCCCATCTTCAAAGGACTCGTTCATTTGGCTCCCCAACAAACCTCATCATTCATTCACCATCAGCAGCACCTACAAAACCCTAAAGCCCACCAGAAATAAAGTCGCCTGGTCTGCTCTTGTCTGGCACAAATTTTCGATCCCCAGACACTCTTTCATCACATGGCTTGCAATCCATAACAAACTCACCACAAGAGACAAACTCATTTCTTGGGGACTGGACTCCCCCCCGACCTGTGTACTATGTGAAACTTCGGCTGAAAACCTAGAACACCTCCTAACCCAGTGCCATTACTCTACCGCTATTTGGGAATCCCTAGGCCAGAAAGTACAGTTCCCCTCCCCCCTTTCTCGTTGGCCGCAATGGTTAGAGCAGGCAAGTACATGGAATGCCTCGAAGGATAACCGAAAGCCCCACTGGAAAACAGCCTTCTGTGCCACCATCTATTACATCTGGAAGGAAAGAAATGATAGAATCTACAACAACAAGCAATCCCCCTTCTCCTTAATAGCACACCATGTGCTATCGCACCTCAGATACCGATTCAAAGGAACCAAAGCCAGCTTCACAGGATAATCCGGCCACACCTGTCTTTCAAATTAATATAAGTGTAATTTAAACCCTGGAACAATCCACTAGACCTTTCGTATTCCTACTTGTAATGAGGAACCTGCCTCCTGAAAACCCATGTACATTTACTCATTAATTTAAGCGCTTTTTATACCAAAAAAAACAGAAATTAATTTTATTAGATGTAAACATTTTCTTTATGTTGTGTGATTATATTTTTTCTAGGATTGATATGTCTTATCAGAATATTATGTCATTTTTATTACCAATATTTAGAGTCAAGCTTGATATTGAAAGTACTTAGAAAATATATTATATAATACAGGTATTACAATGTTTTCTTAGGATACCATTCAATAATTACATGCTCTTATAAATAGAGGGTTGGTGTGTTACTCTTAATATCTGAAATGAGAAAGCTTGTGATTATACAGCAAGAGCTATAGATCCTATATGGGTATTCCTGGTAAGCATCTCCTGCATCACCGATTACTTATCTATAGTCAATCTTCTTCATTTTTTTTTATCTGTTTTGGTTTATAGATTTGATTATTTTCTTGAGTTTTAAATTCTCACTCAGTCATTTATTGATAATCACATCAAAATATGTTTCTTTATATAGAATACTAATGCCTTTGAAATAAAATTAAATAATTTTAAGAGTATTAATTAAATATTTTTTTAATTTTTAATAATATCCCTGCACAAGTAATAAAGTCACACTTCCACCAAAATTTTGACCTTTTTCTTTTATGCCATCTTAATAAAATTTGATTTTTTTTATAATCATACATAAAAATCCCTTTACCTTAGAGGTCTCTAAAAAGAATTTAAACAAAAAATTTTGTTTTCTATAAAAGAAATTATAGAACAAAATAACCATACTTCAAAGTCAACATTTAATTATAGAAAAAGAAAAATTAATATGAAATATGAAAGAATAGTATGGACTAAAAATACAATACCACCAAAACGAATAGCTTTCAATATATGTAGGACTAGACTGCATCTTTAATAGTCTTTATATTACCAACTCCCTGGAGTCCTTAACAAGAGGTACCTCTATATACTCATTCAAACCAAAATCTCTGGTTTGAATTCCAAATCTAGTGGAACTTGAGCCTTCAAGGAGTGACCTCGCTCCTAGACATAGATCCCGCTTTAGTATCTTTCTAAAAGATGTTGAGCTTATCATCTTCAAAATTTGTTTTAATTTTTTTATCGATTTAATTATATTATTCGGTAATTCTTATATATTATATTATAGCTGTCTAACTTTATATGGTAACATATATGCCAATATCACACAAACCAAATGGAACCTCTTATACACAAACCAAATATAATTGCGTGGTTGCATGGTACTGGTGTGATTATCCCCTATAATGTCTTGTCCATACGATGTAATAAAATGCTGAATAATAGAAAATGAAAATTGAAAAAAAATTGCTGTGTTAAGAATAATGAACTTTGGTCCTATAGACAAAAAAACATTGTTTTTTATCTTTTTCTAAAAAAATAACATGTAGTGTCTAATAGAGAGCACAAAAGTATTTATTAAAGTTAAATTTATTATTAATTATTTTTATATATGAAGCCGATGTTGTGATGCATGAAACATTATATTGTTGTTGGAATATCTATGAAGATTTGTGGTACTATCTACCTAAAGCTAAATTATTTTCTGAAATTGCTAACAAATCTTAGAATCAAACTGACCAATTTCAAATTATAACTCATCAACAAATTCAAAATATATAGTTTATAAATATTACTTGATTGACATTTCATACAAAAATCGAACTAATCTGCAACATTCTGACAATTAGTTTTATAAAACTTTATATTATAAAGTTTAGCAAATAGATCACAAATTGTTGAATGTGGATTTTTGTGATATTGTATATTAATAATTATCCTTTTATGAAATTGTATAATATATTTTCTATTTAATGTTTTAAGAGTTTAATATTGTATTTTAATTTTAAATTACTTCTATTTTAAACAATCCTTACAAGTTAAGATAATAGAAAAGTTACAGATAAATGATTTTCCTACTATTTTCCACTCCGTTCCTAGAATAATTAAGAGACCATCAATCACCTTTTCATATTCTAACTGAACCTTTTTCATTTTTTTAGTATTTTCAAAAGGGTACCGCAGATATATATTTTTCTTTCTTTCTTTTTATTCTATCAAAAAAGTAAAATTGTAAATTATCAAAAATTATTTCAAAACTTTTCATCTTTCTCCACAAAAGTTTATAGATCACAAAGATATAAAAAAAAATCTAAAGCGAAAGGAGCAAAAAATCTATTTAACACCATTATTAAACGGAAACAAAACTAAAACTCAATCAATCTCATCTTTTATTTTGTCTGTTTTATTTGGATTCTAAATAGTTTCTCAGCACTTCGTCATTTCTTATTGCAAGCTGGTTTGGGAGTAATATGTTCATTATAGAATGTTATTATAAATTATGGTTAATACCAAACCTATAAGCATTGTTGTCTCTTACTGCATTGCCACCAGGCAAAGTATTCCGAGAATAAAGGAGAGATAAACAGGGGAGGCTCACCATACTACGTTTATTTGTTTGTCTCTAGTTAACCAAGAAAAATAACACTAAACTTTTTGAAGTTGAATTTTATTCTAAAAAAAATACAAATTTTAATTGAACATTTTAAAAATGTGCATCGTAAATATTTTCAAATTTAAGTAATCTGTTTTTCAATTTTTTTTGTCTTAATACTTTTTAAAAATATTCTATGATATATTGACAGTATATATGTACATATTTTGGAGTTGTACATTAATCCCTAAGTTTTTCAAAATTCTGATTTTAATTCCAAACCTCTTTGAGATTTTAGTTGGTGAATATTTTTAAATAAATTGAATTTATAAATTATAATTGTATTAGAAACTCTTACAATACTTTTAATAATATTATAAAATGTATACGAATGTTACTTTTGTTAAGCTGCTTGATTTTTCGTAGATAAGTTTTTGTTTATTTAAAGGTAAAATTAGAATAAATTAATAGTTATTGGAACAATAGAGAATACAATAACATTAGTAGAAGAATTAAATTTGTTATTTAATTACTATGCAGTTATCACAAAATGGCTCAAACACAGAATATATGGGAAGAACATATTGAAATGAAGACAGGATTTAACGCGACTCGACAATTGTTTACGTCCACCGGCGCCGCCAGAGAAAAGAGTTTCACTACGATAGAAAAGGTTACAGATTTCAGATTGTGTTTTTGTGTAGCCCTAATAATCTATTTGTATGGAATAAATAGACTTACTAGATAATGGTCCTAATGGGTTCGTATACATGAGACCAAAGATGACATTACCCATTTTAGATTCTCTGTCAATGACACAAAACTGTACCGCCGAACACGGTACACAGTCAAGGCACAATGACACTATGAGAGACACAAACTGTACCACCGAACATGGTACATTGTCAAGGCGCTATTCGACTCATTCGCAACAAATATTTCCCTTGAGGCAAATATCTTTTCTTCACTATCAACAAAGAAACTTCTCTTCTTCTGACTCACCAAATGCCCCTAAGGCACTCACTCTATACTGCGAATACCAATCCAGTTTAGGCACTCCCTAAACTTTTGAACGGATACTGCATTGGTCCTTATATCTGCTGGTTTATCGTGTTAGACACTTTCTTCACATCAACAATTCCCTTTGATATTATATCACGAATAATATGATACCTGACATCTATGTACTTTGTACGCTCATGGTACATATGGTTCTGTGTAAGGTGTATGGTGCTTTGACTATCACAAAACACTTTTCTAATAGTCCTATCCAAGCCCAAATCTACCACCAAACCTTGCAACCATATTGCCTCTTTAACTGCTTCTATTACCGTCATGTACTCTGCCTCTGTTGTAGATAAAGCTACAGTAGCTTGCAACTGTGCTTTCCAACTGATTGTACTACCAGCTAGAGTAAATACATATCATGACGAAGATCTTCTTTTATCCATATCACCTGCAAAATCAGAATCAACAAAACCAACCAATGATCCTGCAACATCATTTAGCGATTCACCAATATCGGTCTTGTTAAAAGTTAAGCCAACGTTCACAATATTCTTAAGATACCGAAGTATCCATTTCACTACCTACCAGTGTTCTTTCCTAGGATATCCCATGTACCTGCTAACTACACTAACCGCATGTGAAATATCAGAACGTGTTCATACCATAGCATACATGATACTACCAACTGCACTTGCATATGGAACCTTCGACATTTGTTCCAACTCAGCATCGTTCTTGGATGCTCCTACTGCAGACAACTTGAAATGAGTAGCAAACGGAATGCTAACTTCTTTAGCATCAAACATGTTGAATCGTTGTAATACTTTCTCAATATAGCTTCGTTCAGACAAGTGTAATGATCCTACACTTTTGTTCCTAATAGTCTTCATACCAAGAATTTTCTTTGCTCTACCCACATCCTTCAACTCAAACTCGGCTTAACTGCACAATGAGTGACATACTACAAGCAGAAATAATAATATCATCTACATACAACAACAAGTAAACATAAGAATCATCTGACATCTTTTGATGATACACAAAACTAACATATGGACTCCTCGTGAACCCTTTTGACACCATGAATGTATCAAAACTTTTGTACCATTGCCTAGGTGACTGTTTCAAACCATACAGTGACTTTTTCAACAGACAAACTTTGTCCTCCATATTAGGTTCGATAAATCCCTCTGGTTGTCTCATGTAGATTTCCTCCTCCAATTCACCATGTAGAAATGCAGTCTTCACATCCAACTGCTCAAGCTCTAAATCTTGCAAAACTATTATGGTGAACAAAACTCAAATCGAACTATGCTTCACCACTGGAGAAAACACTTCATTGAAGTCGGTTCCTTCTCTTTGAATAAAACCCTTAGTGACCAGTCTTGCATTAAATCGAGATACCTCAACCTATGGATTACCTTCCTTTTTCTTGAACACCCATTTAGTGCCTACTATCTTTTGTCCTTTAGGGAAGTCAACAAGCTTCCATGTTTGATTCTTATCAAGAGATTCAATCTCTTCCCCCACAGCACCAATCCATCGATATGCCTCTAAACTCGTTATAGCTTCTCTGTAGCTACTAGGTTCCTGCATCTCAACTTCTTCTGCAACTGACAGAGCATATGCAACTAGATTCACATACCTTTTCGGAAGTCTAATATCTCTTCTTTCTTTGCCCAATGTTATGCTATAAGGTTGTTGTTCTGGTTCGGGCGCATCATCGTCACTATCATCCGATGCTGACGCTTCACCTCCTGATTCTGGATCCACCTCAGAACCATTTGAATTATTAGACCTGATAGGAACTAATTCTACTTCTTACTCCACCTGTTTACTCACAACCGATCCTGATTCGACCATTTCTCCTACTTCCTTCTGAATGTCTATCGAAGCAAACTCATTAAAGTAACGTCCCTACTGATAAGAAAACGTTGAGACTTTGGAGCACTACACCGTAACCTATATCTCTTCACTCTAGTAGCATATCGTAGAAATATACACTTCTTTGCCCTCGGCTCAAGCTTACCATCTCTCACATGATCATACACAAGACAATCGAACACCCTCAAATGTTCATAATCAGCCGATAATCCAGATCAAATCTCAAAAGGAGTTTTACAATCAATATCCATTGATGAAGACTTATTCACCAACTAACACGCTGTATTGATAGCTTCAGCCCAAAAATCCTTTCCCACACTGGAATGCGAGAGCATACTTCGTGTTTTGTCACAAAGAGTTCTGTTCATTCTTTCTACGACTCCATTCTATTTTGGTGTTCTAGAACAAGTGCGATGGCACACTATTCCCTCAGTTTCGCAGAACTCATTGAACTCATGATTGTAATATTCTAACCCATTATCTGTCCTAAAACGTTTGATTATTCTTCCAGTTTTCTTCTCAATCATCGTCTTCCGTTTGACAAAGGTTGAATATGCCTCATCTTTCGTTTTCAGAAAGTAAACCCACACCATCGTTGAATAATCATCAATCAAACTCATGTAGTATCTGGCTCCATTCTTGGATGAAATTATGTTTAGACCCCAAAGATCTAAGTGAATGAAGTCCACTGTCCCTTTAGTCTTTTTTACAACCGATTTGTTGAATTTGACTCTAGTTTGTTTACTAAACACACAGTGCTCACAAAATTCTAATGATTCTTCTTTATACCCTTTGCACAAATCTTTATTTCCAAACACAGCTAATCATTTGTCACTCATGTGACCAAGATGCCAATGTCACAACTAATTTTGATCTTGCCTACTTTGGCTATTACTCCCTGATGATGCTACTGCAGCAACATGCCAACACGTCAAGATTCCAAAGAGAAATCAGGTTTCTCTTTAACCCAGAAATATGCCAGCACGTCAAGATTCCTAAGAGAAATCAGGTTTCTCTTTAACCCAGAAACATGCCAGCACGTCAAGATTCTAACAACCCCATCAAACATTCTGAGTCCGACATTACCAGTACCACCAAAAAATAACGAATGATTGTTCCCTAAATAGACAGTTCCCTGCATTGGCTTGTACGTATCAAACCACTGCTTGAACTGACACATGTGATATGTAGCACCAGTATCGAGTACCCAAGAGTTTTACCCAAAGTCTGAACTCACGGACAATACATCTCATCTACCACTGTTTTCACTATCGTCAGAATCATTCAAACTTTCAACAATGTTTGTTGCGTTTTCTTTTTGATTTCCCTTCTTACCATTCAGTTTCAGACAATCTCTCCTATAATAACCATGCTCACCGCATTCATAACAGTTTGAGTGTTTTACCTTTGACTTGGACCTCATCTTCTTCCTTCTTAAAGAACTCGCTTTTCTTCTAGATCTTCCCCTAGTCATAAGACCTTCCCCTTCATCTTGATTGTCTGGCTGCAAGTGTCTCATCTCCTTTGATTTCAGTGCCCCTTTAACATCTGCTAGCGATAACTTATCTTTACCATACATAATGGTATCTACGAAATTTTGATAGGGAGCTGGTAACAATCTCAATACAAACAAAGCTTGATCTTCATCCTCAATATTAATATATATGTTCTCCAAGTCCATTATAATTGATTTAAAATTATCTAAGTGCTCTGTTATGGACATACCTTCTTTCAATCTAAAATCATACAAATGCTTCTGCAAGTATAATCGTTTTATTACTGATTTCTCTTATTAAAGATCTCCTAGCTTCTTCCATGCGCATGCAGCAGTCTTCTCACCACTAATCTCGCGAAGCACATTGTCTTTTACCCTCATTAAAATCCAGCACAAAGCCCTTTCTTGAAGATCTTGCTTCTCCTCTTTTTTCATCTCTTCAGTTAACTTATTCTCCACAACCTTCCTCAACCCTTACAGTACCAATGAAGATTTCAATTTAATCTTCCACAACGCAAAGCTGGATCCCCCGTCAAATTTTTCAATCATGTATTTTGTTGCTGTAGACGCCATTGTGAAACCCTAATTGCAAAAGCCCTAATTTCACCACGTGGCTCTAATACCAATTTTATTATTAAATCACTATGCAATTATCACAAAATAGCTCAAGCACAGAACATATGAGAAGGACAGACTGGAATGAACACATGATTTAACGTGGTTTGACAATTGTCTACGTCCACGGGCGCAACCAGAGAAAAGAGTTTCACTATGATAGAATAGGTTACAGATTTCAGATTTTGTTTTTGTGTAGTCCTACTAATCTATTTATATGAAATAAATAGACTTACTAGATAATAGTCCTAATGGGCAAGTATACATGAGACCAAATATGACATTAACCATTTTAGCTTCACTGTCAACGACACAAAACTATACCGCCGAACACGGTACACAGTCAAGGCACAATGACACTATGAGAGACATAAAACTGTACCGCCAAACACGTTACACTGTCAAGGCACTATTCGACTCATTCACAACAAAATTATCTAAATGTGATTATATTCAGCCGACTCAATAACTAATTAATTAAGTAAAAAGGCACAAGTCACAAGTCACGTACCAAATAATTTTAAAGAATATTAGTTATTTTTATTAATGATTTTAAATTTTATAACATAATTTTTTAATTGGCATCATAATGATATTATTATCATAGAAATAGAAATGAAACGGAAAGTGAATGAAGATGAAAGAGAAGGCTCTGAAACCGAAATACTATGAAAAAATGACACTATATGGATTAGGCGAAAAGGTAGGAATTCGTTGTATATATACAAAATACAATATGTTATTGTACCTTTCTTGCATGGAGGGATGTGTTTAGTGAGAGAGAAGCAGATGAAATCAAGGAGTAAATTTTGTCAGAGGTTTCATACTATTAATAAACAAAGAGAAATAAAGTAGAGAATAAGATGAAAAGAAGCGGTTATGGTTTCTGTTTATTTAGAAAGAGAAAGTATTATATAGAGCATATATTCATATTAATAGATAGAATATAGAGCTAACGAATTTGGGCTTTATATCTTTATTCCCTCTCTCAAACTCATAATACAAAAATAATAAGCATTGAGGGTTTGTCACAAAGAAAATGAAACCGAGCAGTTGACTGAGCCTTCGTGAAAATATAAGCAACCTACAAAGCTGATGGAACAATAAAAGCGAGATGATGTCGATCTGAAGATGATGCTGAGTGGAGTGAAAATTTCAATGTGTTTCATCCTCTTATACAAAAAAATATTCTTTGTTATCTGCATGATGCTTTTGTAATCATAATGAAAGGAAGTGGATTTAGTAACATTAACCCTCATATCTGTTAGAATTCATCGTAACCAAACAATCTCACATGTAGTTACGACAATAAAATAGTACTCAACTTCAATAAACAATCGAGAGAAAACATCATGTTTCTTGGTTTTCAATGAGATTAATGAATCTCCAAGGAAAATACCAAAACTACTAGTAGATTTTTTATCATGAAGATCATTATCCCTATCAGCATCGCTATAGGCACGCAGTTCAACTAAATAGGTTAAAAGAAACAAAATACTCTAGAACTGAGTGTCACGAAGATATCTCAATATTCGACGAACAACTCCCCGATGGACAAATGTACAAGCAGTAACAAACTGACTCACCACCTGAACAACATAAGCTATATATGGTCGAATAACTATAAGATAGACCAAGTTCCATACAAGAGTTCGATATAGAGTTGGGTCTAACAAAAGAACATCATCCGTCGGAGAGTACCGACCATTGGTTTCAAGAGGGGTATCTACCGTCTTGTTATCAGGAAATCGCGCTCACTCGAATAAATCAGATATTTTTATTTTGTTTGAGAGAGAACATAACCTTTTGGAAAGTGAGCCACCTCAATACCTTGAAAATAACGTAATAGTCCCAAGTTCTTCATCGTAAAACATTGAGCCAAATAACGTTCTGGTACCTCAATACCATCAATATTATCACCTGCAATGATCATATCATGTACATATATGGATAAAACAATTCGTTATGAACGGGTAAATCTGATAAACAACGTTGAAACATGATTACTAGCAAGGAAACCAAGTGAAGTAATAACCGTAGATTATGTTTTAAACTAAGCACGATAAAATATTTCCAAAATCGAAAACTTCACCTGGTTGGTAAGCAACACTTGGTGGAGGAATCATTTAAACCTCCTCATGAAGATCACCATTCAAAAATGCATTTTTTACATCTAGTTGGAAGATCTTCCACTGGTGAACGAATGCAACCGCAATAAGAGTACGGATTGTCGTAGATTTTGTAGTATGAACTGTTCTAGTTGTCTCATGAGCTAGAATATCAATATCAAAATATATATTACTATCAGTTTCAAAAAGATCAATAGCTTGAAGGTCTCTCTTTGTTACATCATGTCGTTTTGTTAAAATCGGATAATATGAGATATGCTCAAGAAATATAATATTACGAGATACATATAGCTTCTAACTGGTGGGATCATAAAAAGGATAACTTTTCTGTGTATCACTATAGCCTAGAAAATCACATATAGTTGTTTTAGGACCCAATTTGTTGCTTTCAACATGAGGACGGAGGACAAAGCATGCACACTCAAACAATCGTAAGGAAGAATAATCTGGAAGTTGTTCGTATAACTTCTGAAATAGAAACATTCCTGCATAATGACCATTGGGAATTTGATTAATCATATAAAAAGCAGTCAAAATTGCTTCTCCTCAAAAACAAGTTGGAACTTCAGCTGATAAAAAAGAAAGAACGAGTAGTCTCAATAATGTGATGGTATTTTTTTTCTGCAACACTATTTTGTTGATGGGTGTTAGTACAAGATGATTGATGTATGGTGCTATCAGATGCAAGTAAATGTTTGAAATCATTGGAGGTCACCCTCTAAGTCATACCTGAAGCATTTTATCACAGCATAATGTTAGGTCTTAACCAATGCTCTAAATTCTCTATAAATTCCAAAGAAATCTTACATTCGTTTTATCAAATAAAACCATGTGTATCGAGGATAATCATCAATAAATTATTCATAATATGACGAAACATCCTTTGTAGAGACATGAGATGGACCCCGGACATTATAATGAATAATATTAAACGGAGCATTAGAAGAAGTGACACTTCATTAAATGACAACACCATACAATTTGCCAATTTACAACCACTATTCTGAGATATTACAAGTATTTAACTGACTTAAAGCACATGTAGAGACTGAAAGTTTCAAACGTGATGTAGATACATGTCCTATACAAGAATGCCAAAGATAAAAATCAGACGATGAATGATTCAAACGAAACGAAGACAAATCAACACCATAGGCAACAATAGCAGTCACATATGTTTTTTCACTATCAACAGCATTGGCATTCACATTTGTTACTTCGATTTTTTAAAAAAAAACATATAGTTCCCTATTTTATGATATGTCGCAATCACTCTATGAGTTTGTTGATTTTCCATATCACAAACAAAATCAAAAGTGAAGACCCAATAACCAGATTTACACAATTGACTAACTGAAACAAGATTCAAAACAATGATGGGAACATAGTAAACATTAGATAGCGATATATGAGCAGAAAAAACATTTCTCATTATTACATTGATAAATTATGAGAAACAGCTTTAAAAACAAAAATATTCTGAACTTAAATCGTATTATAATCCAAATCCAAATCCAAATTTCCATAAATAAATAAATAAAAATATAAAAAAAATTAAAAGAACTTTCATAGAACCTTCTTTATCTGATTAGTAGAGAAAGAGAAAACATTATTTATAAGAAAAGTGGCTTTTAAATTTCAAAATACTAGTGACTACCTATTTGAAGATAAAATATATATTAACTTATTTTAATTAACGAATTTTCCATTACTTCATTATATATTTTAAATTATTTAAAGCATTTTTTAAATATTAATTTTTATTTTATTTTTGAAATATTTTATATTTTAGTTTTTTTAAATAAAATAATTTATTTATATTATAAACTATACTTTGATTTTAATTTTCATATATTTTTATATATTAAAAAAATTGATTTTATTTCTATATATTTTTGAAAATATATCTTTTATAATAAATCTGAAATATTAACAAATTTGATTTTTTTTTATAATTTTAATATTAAATTTGATTTTGTTATATTTTATTGTTTTAAAATATATTTTAATAATAATATATTAAAATTTTCATTTAAAATATTGTTTTTTCAAATAATGTATTTTATTTTATTTTCCAAAATTAGTTTTAATCTACCTTAGTTACATGGATCTATCATGGTGCATAACATAAGAATAATATGAAATGTAATCTTACATATCTATTATTAACTGGTCCCACTTAATTAGAGGTCTACTTACAGTAGAGTACGAATAATTAAAGATAAGAGCACACTGAAAACTTATATATATATATATATATATATATATATATATATATATATATGTTTGCATTAATGACCTTAAGTTCGCGATTATCATAATACAAACAAATTTAATAGCTTAATACAAACTCCCATTGAAACTAAGAATCCTCTAAGTACACAACACCCATGTTAATGGTGTGTTCAATAAAAGCTTTAGAGATTAATGTCTTTGTAAGAGGATCTACTAACAACGAGTTTGTCCCTGTGTGCTTCACACTGATTTGACCACTCTGTACTCTCTCTTTAACATACAAGAACTTGATATCTACATGTTTAGACTTAACCGAGCTCTTGTTACTGTTTGAATACTGAACTGTCGAGTTATTGTCACAATGTAATCTAAGGGGTCTTTATACCCTTTACGATTCGCAATCCTGTGACAAAATTTTGCAGCCAAAGCGCCTGATTGGATGCCTCGAAACAAACAAAAACTTCCACAGCCGTACTGTAAGATGCAATGAGTGTTTGTTTAACATTATTCCATAATATTGCACCTCCCGCTAAAAGGAATATAATACTTGAGGTTGAACAACGAGAATCCTCACATCCAGTAAAATTTGAGTCGGAATACCCTATGACCTCCAGTTTATTTGACTTCTTATATGTTAACCTGTGATGTTTTGTTTGTTGCAAATACCGGAGAAATTTTTTGACTGCTTTCCAGTGTTCCATCCCTGGATTACCTAGGTATCTCCCTAACACACCCATCAAAAAAGCAATATATGGCCGTGTAAAAAACATGAGCATACATCACACTTCCAACAGCTGAAGCATATGGAACCTTTTGCATTTCCTCAATCTCAAGTATTTGTCTTTGGTCATTGCTTAAGGCTAAACGTTTCACCTTTTGATGTAGGAGTTTCATTTCCTTTGTTGTTAGCCATCCCGTAACGTTGTAACATACATTCAATATACGCTTTTTGTGATAAAATCAAAATTTTATGGGATCGATTCCTATGAATTTGAATTCTTAACACAAATGATGCATCACCAAGATCTTTCATATCGAATTTGTCCGAAAGAAAGTTTTTGGTCATATGTAACAATTCTTTATCGTTCGTGGCAAATCATATGTCATCAACATACAACACTAGAAATATGAATTTATTCCAACTGAATTTTTGATACACACAATCCTCCACTAAATTTATCGTGAAACCAAATGAGATAATAACTTCAAGGAATTTGTGATACCACTTTCGAGACGCTTGTTTGAGACCGTAAATAGATTTCTTTAGTTTGCATACTGTCGACTTTGGATCACCGGAGATAAATATTTCAGGTTGCAACATATAGATCATTTCCTCCATGTCTCCATTAAGAAAAACGGTCTTTACATCCATTTGATGGAGCTCAAAGTCTAAATGTGCAACTAATTCCATGATTATCCGAAAATAATCCTTCGATGAAACTGGAGATAAGGTTTCTTTAAAGTCAATCCCTTCACGTTCAGTAAAACCCTTAGCTGCAAGTCGCGCTATATGCCTCTCCACATTACCCTTAGAATCCCGTTTGGTTTTTAAAATCATTTACAACCAATTGGCTTCTTTCCTTCAGGTAATGGAACAAGCTCTCATACCGCGTTATCTTGCATTGATTTAAACTCTTTGTTCATTGCTTTAATCCACAACTCAAAATCAGAACTTGGCATGGTTTCACGAACACTTAAAGGATCATTTTTTGTTGAACAATAAGATTCTTCATGTTCTTGAAGATACACTATATAGTCTGAAGATATAGCGCTCTTTCTTTGTCTACTAGATCTACGCAAAGGTATAATTTCTTTATTTTGCACTTGAACGTCTTGAGGAGGTAGATTTTGTTCTTCTTGAACAACTTCATTTTGATCCATTGGAACAACTTCATTTTGTTCAATTTGGAGAAAGATTAACATCATCTTGAGTATCTATATAATCTAATGAATCTGAAGTGATGATTGGTCTCCTAAACACCATATCATCATCTGATACCAAAGTATAATTGTTTGAACCTTCATGAATCTCTACTGATTCTTCTTCAAAATGAATGTTTGTTACTAAATTCTTCCCCCCCCAAACTCTATATCCTCAAAGAATTTAGTTGTACCCGTCTCAAAAATATTCTTTATAGAAGGATCATAAAATTTAAAACCCCTAATGTGCTCGGGATATCCGAGGAAATAACTACTAACCGTTTTGGAGTCCAATTTCTTTTCATTCGGCCTATAAGGCTTCGCTTCAGCTGGAGATCCCCAAACATGTAAATGTTTCAAACTAGGTTTACGCACAGTCCAAAGTTCATACGGTGTCTTATTAGTTGCTTTCGTCGGAACTCTATTAAGTAGGTAGGTCGCACATTTTATTGCTTATCCCAAGAGTGATATAGGTAATGTTGAATGACTAATCATACTTCTTACCATATCTTTTAATGTACGGTTTCGTCTCTCAAATACTCTATTCATACTGGGAGAACCCGACATCGTATACTAAGGGACTATCCCACACTTCTCTGGGAACTTTGCAAATGGTCCATGACGTTGTTTACCTGAATTATCATATCTTCGGTATTATTCACTACCACGGTCCGATGTGACGCACTTGATGTCTTTACCAAGTTGTTTTTCAACTTCAGTCTTAAAGACTTTGAACTTGTCAATGAACTTTATTTTTCGTGAATAAGATATAGATAACCATATCGTAAAAAGTCGTCAATGAAAGATACAAAATATCGTTGGTCGTTCCATGATGTTGTAGGGAATGGACCACGGATGTCTGTATGTATCAAATCCAAGACCCCTTTCGCTCTGTATGCATCTAATCGTTTCACTTTAGTTTGTTTTCCTTTTACACATTCAACGCAAACGTTGAAGTCCGAAAAATCCAGTTGACTTAATAAACCTTCCGAAACAATCTTTTCAATTCTATTTCTAGAAATGTGACCTAATCGCTTGTGCCAAAGTTTTGCTGAATTTTCCAGTTTATAATTTAGTTTTCCAGGTACGTCTACATTCATTATATCTTTTTGATCCTTTATAGTATCCAATAAATACAAGTTATCATTTGTTATTAACTTTCTAAAACCAATAACATTACCATGGAAATAAAGACAAAAACTTTCATTTCCAAATAAACAAGAATAACTTAATTTGTCCAACAACGGAAAGGAAATTAGGTTCCTTGTAAAAGAAGGTACATACAATACGTCTTTTAAATACAAAAAGTGTCCACTGGTAAGTAACAAACGAATATCACAAATAGAATTAACTAAACACGAACTGCCATCAGTTGTATAGATGGATGTTTCACCATTATTCAGGCTTCAGTTTCTTATCATACCTGCAAAGAAATACAAACATGAGTTGTTGTTGTTGTATCAACCCACCAAGTATTTCTCGGCACTGAAACTAAATTGATCTGAGAACATACCATAAGAGTGAAAATAACTTTGACTTTAATCATAGCCCTCAATTTTCACATTCTTTCTTAAAGTGTCCCGGTTTCTTACAATTGAAGCAATGTCCTTTGACAGACGTACCCTTATGCTTATTTTGTCTCGAACCGGATACATGTGCATCTAAACCTTCATACTTTCTTTTAATTTCCTTATCCACCTGAACTTTCACCATTTTCACTTCTGGATGTTCTTGCTTCATATTTTCCTCCTCTTGCGCTATCTGAGAGATGAGCTCGTTAAGAGTCCGTTTCTCGCGCTGACAGTTAGAAGAAGTTTCAAAGTTCTTATTGATGAGGGAGAATAAAATACAAGGGCCAAAATGCATAAGAATAAATGTATAAGGGCCAAAATGCATAAGAATAAATGTATAAGGGCCAAAATGCATAAGAATAAATGTATAAGGGCCAAAATGCATAGGAACAAAGGTATAAGGGCTAAAATGTATGGATTGTAAAGATATAGCCGAAATAGGAGGAAACCAAATAGCAGGGACCAAAAGATGTAATTAAACCAAATTAAGGCGTGTGGGGTCCGCAATTGTACTATAAAAGGACCACACACGTTTCACAAAGATCGAGATGAATAGTACGAGACTTTCTCTCTCTATACTATTTTGCACTTTCTCTCTCTAAGTTTTGATACTCAAATATTCCTCTATCACTTGATCCTCTATCAGCAAATCTTCGCATAACAAAATCACCCTCGGACCATCTTTTAACTCTTCAGTGGCGCCGTCTGTGGGAAACAAAAATCGTTCTGACGATAATCGCTTCCTAGAAATAATTCATGTTCCGAGGAGAACGATGGAAGGCCAGGGGGACGGTTTAATTGATAACTGCGA
The DNA here is from genome assembly GCA_036936605.1 of Limnanthes douglasii subsp. nivea. Taxonomy (NCBI): domain Eukaryota; kingdom Viridiplantae; phylum Streptophyta; class Magnoliopsida; order Brassicales; family Limnanthaceae; genus Limnanthes; species Limnanthes douglasii. The sequence goes on from JAUPFV010000001.1 coordinate 358,899,024, forward strand.
GGAAAACATGGAGGCGGATGACTTTCAGGATGACTTGGAATCCAAAGGAGAAAGAGGTCGGCGAGTCGAGAATGCTTTCGATGACTCCGCCCTCTTGGCTCAGAGGAATGAACTGCTGTTGGAAATCGAAAGGTTGAAGGCGGAGAAGGAAGCCGCCTAGAGAAATATTCGGTCTGAGATAAGAAGAGAGCCCGTCGAACAAAGGGAGGAACGGGATGTTGAAATTCGTCCCAGGAAGAGAGATAATAAATATCGGAGGCGTGAGCGACGGTCTCCAAGGAGGAGAGAAAAATACCCTTCGGACTCAGCTTCTTCAAGCGACTATTCGCGGTATAGTACTTCTGAATCATCTCATCGAAGATACCATAGGAGGAAAAAACGTGATCAGAGGCGAACTGGTGCCCGAAGGGGAAGGAGTTCGGAGAGGAAATCCTCGCGGGAGAAGAGTCGCCACGACCGAGTTGGCGATCGCTCTCATGAGCAGGCGAAGTGCCTTGGGAAGGATGATGTGGGCCCTCGAAATTCAGAATGGCAGCAGCAATACACTTTGCCCTCCGAGGAGGGTTTGTACTTTTCAAACAACGATAATTTGAGGTCCAACATTTATCGTGGGGAGCAAGAAGTTTCGGGCCAACGGAGACACCATAATATACTGTCGACAAAAAGTGGGGGAGAGCCTCAGAAACTATACCAATCGTTCTGTCAAAACCAAAACAGATATGGAGTACTGTAAGGATTCGGTGGCGCTTGCAGCGTTCAGGATGGGCTTGCTTCCCGGGTTGTTGAAAGACACGGTGGCAGAAAGTCAAGCGATGACTTTCGGAGCATTGCTAGATCAAGTTGAGAAGAGAATCTTGGTGGAAGAAACCCAAGCCTCAGAGAAAGGTTCCGGAGAGCAATTGGACCATAATCAATTTCAAAAGACTGAGCCAAGCTCTCAGGGCCCTCGATCAGCCGTTCAAGCTAAAAGCACGGGTCAGTATCCTCCAAGGCAAAAAACAAATCAGCAGTACTATGGAAATCAATCAAACCACAATCAAGGGGGAAGATACATGTCAAACAAATGGACTCGACCCGACTACTTTGCGGAGTTGACAGAAAATGTTGCTGCAATATTTGATAAAGCTAAGTCTTCGGTCACGTTCAGGAAGCCTTTTCCCATACAAACACCGAGGGAGAGCAGAAGCGTTAACAAATATTGCAAGTATCACGAGGATGTGGGCCACGACACCAAAGATTGCATATCGTTGAAGAAGGAGGTGCAAGCTCTCATTGAGAATGGAATGCTGTTGGAGTATGTCAAGAAACACTCCCAGAAAAACGCCGTGGTAAAAGCTGTCTCGAAGAATACTAACACAGCCATGGTAATTTCCGAAGGGGTTGACGATTTTTACATCGAACAAGAGTATTTAGACCCAAAAGTCGGGAGGAACAATGTAAACCTGGTCGAAGAAGAAATTCCGAGGGGAAAGGTGGATAGTCTTTGTGCATTTTTCGAGTCCTTAGCAATCTTTGGCGGAGACACTATCGCAGGAAATTCGAACAGCTCTCGCAAAAGGCACATGGTGAATTTGACCACCCAGATCGAAGCTGGAGTCTCCGCACAAATGCATCGATCGCCTTCTCCTATTATTTGTTTTGATGATGATGATATGCGTAATGTTGCAGGCCCTCATGAGGACGCTGTAGTGATCGCGGCGGGCATTGCCGGGGATCAGATTCAAAAAATACTCATCGACACAGGAAGCTCTGCGAACATCTTGTTTATGAGTACTTACCGCCGCATTTCTGACCCACCGGTCATCCGAAGATCTGACAGAACAATAGTGGGTTTCACTGGTGCCACAGCGGTTGTCGTGGGGGAGTTTCAATGTATGGTGGAGTTGGGTCGTGGACCATTCAAAAAAGAAGTGGAGGCACTCTTCATTGTGTTTGACACACCCACCTCATATAATGCTATTCTGGGTCGCTCTTGGTTAGCTCGGATGCATGGCGTCATCTCCACGGTGCATCAATGTCTAAAGTATGTGATCGGGAACAATATTGGTACGGTTAGAAGTAGCCAGAAGATGGCACGAGAATGTTACCAGATAGCCCTGTCTTTCAAAGGAGTTCGATGGGGGCCCTCTGACTCAGCATAGCAATTAAAGGGGCCACTCCTCGAGGTCATCCCTTGTGATGATCTGAGGGAGGCCCCCGGATTTCAGGTCCCAGAGGAAGATGCTGCGACACACGAGTTTACGGCTAGCAAAGTTCTGAGAATAGGGGTCCACCTCTCCCCCGAATTTAAAGGGAAGTTAATTGCTTTCTTGTCTGATAAGCTTGATATGTTTTCTTGGTGTGCACAGGATGTCACTGGTGTGCCGACGGAAATTATATGTCACAAGCTTGCCCTGCGATCGGATATGCGACCCATAGTTCAAAAAAGAAGGCCTGTCTCCCCGGAAAAGGCCTCCGCAATCTTGTCGGAGGTCGAACGGTTGTTAAGTATTGGTCATATTCGCGAGTCGCATTATCCTTTATGGACGTCAAATCCGGTGTTGGTGAGAAAGAAAAATGGCAAGTGGAGAATGTGTATCAACTGCACGGACTTGAACCGCGCTTGCCCTAAGGATTCTCTTCCCGTCCCGCGTATTGATCAGTTAGTGGACTCGACCTCCGGAAATCGATTGCTATCTTTTATGGATGCTTACTCGGGATACAATCAAATCCAATTGGCTGCTAACGATGAAGAGAGTACTTCTTTTATTACTGGGCGAGGTCTATACTGTTACAAGGTCATGCCATTCGGGTTAAAAAACGCGGGGGCAACTTATCAGCGCTTGGTTAATAAAACCTTCGAGGGACAGATTGGGCGGAACATGGAAGCTTATATCGACGATATGTTGGTTAAGAGTGAGAAAGACGACGACCACTATGCTGACCTCGCAGAGACATTCCACAACTTGCGTAGAGTCAATCTTAAGCTCAATCCAGAAAAGTGTATTTTTGGAGTGTGGTCCGGTAAATTCCTTGGCTACATGATCAGCGAGAAAGGCATTGAGGCGGACCCGGAGCAGTTAAGAGCTTTGATCACCATGAGTCCTCCCCGAAACATTAAAGAGGTGCAAATTCTGACAGGACGATTGGCTGCTCTGAATCGATTCATTTCTCGCTCGTCGGACAAATGTGCCCCGTTCTTTAAAATATTGCGGAATGCGAAGCAGTTTTGTTGGACCGAAGAATGTTCGACGGCTTTTCGTCAAGTTCAGGAGTATCTAACCTCTCCGAAAGTTTTATCTAAACCCTTGGTGGGGGAGACGTTGATTGTTTACGTAGCGGTATCTGCGTGTGCTGTCAGTGTCGTTCTCCTCCGAGAAGATGACTCTCTCCTAAGGCCAATTTACTATGTCAGCAAGAGTTTGTTGGACGCCGAGAAGCGGTATCTTACCTTGGAGAAGGTGGTTTTGGGATTGGTGACAGCAGCACGAAAGATGAGGCCTTATTTTCAAGCCCATCCAATTGTGGTTCGAACGACGTTTCCCCTGAAGAGTCTATTACAAAGACCAGACATCTCTGGCAGGATGACTAAGTGGTCTGTAGATCTGGGAGACTTCGACATAACATTTGAGCCTCGCACGGCGATAAAGGCACAGGTTTTAGCGGATTTTCTGGTTGAATTCCACTCAGATAGGGAAGAACAGGAAGTATCTGATATAGTTGCCGAGGAAGAATGAGTGATTCGAACGGATGGTGGGTCGAACGTCTCAGGCAGCGGAGCAGGTGTCCAGTTAATATCCCCGCAAGGGGTAGCTATGTTCCAAGCCATTCGTTTCGGTTTCAAAGCTACTAATAATGAGGCTGAGTATGAAGCAGCTTTAGCCGACCTACGATTAGCTCAAATATGCGGGGCTCGGCGGATAAAATTGGTCAGTGATTCTCAGCTGGTGATAAATCAGGTTTCGGGGGAGTCCGAGGCAAGGAAGGAAACACTGGTACAGTATTTGAAGCTGATGAAAGATTTGGCGTCGGGTTTTGAGGGCGTCAAATTCGAACATGTCCGACGAGAGTTAAACGCCGTCCCGGATTCTCTCGCCTCTGCCTCGCGGACAGAAGGTTATCCCTGGGTTTTGGTCCAGACATGCCCGTCGATCTCAATCAGTAAAGACCATGTGATGAACATTTCGGAGGAAAACCATGCGATCGCGCCTGATTGGAGAACAGTCCTCATTGATTTTTTGGCTAACGACGTTTTGTCCGCCGTCAAATATGAAGCCAGAAGAGTTAGATTCAAGTCTCATGGTTACATTTTACTGGGAGGATCCCTGTATAAAAAATCTCTGAGTCGGCCATTACTAAGGTGCTTGAATGGGCCCGAGTCACAAATTATCCTCTCCGAGTTACATGACGGTGAAGGATCGGCTCGTTGTGGATATAAAGCTTTGATACGCAGGGTATTCTTGGCAGGTTATTATTGGCCAACTATCTCGGCTGATGTAAAAGATTTGGTCAAACGTTTTGATACGTGCCAGCGTTATGCTAATGTAATTCACAAACCAGGAGTATTGATGGAAAGCATCTCAGAGGCAGTTCCTTTTGACAGGTGGGGCATTGACTTGGTTGGACCTTTACCGATGGCCTCTGGGGGCAGACAGACAATAATTGTGGCCGTTGATTATTTTTCTAAGTGGGTGGAAGCTGAGCCACTCGCGGGAACGAAGGCCAAAGATGTGATCAAATTTGTTTTGTCTAATATCTGTTGTCGTTTTGGTGTACCATTGCAGATTACCACGGACAATGGACCACAGTTTGATAACAAAGAATTTCAGAGTTTTTGTGTGTCGAGGGGCATACGACAATGTTTTTCGGCACCATTTCACCCTCAGGAAAATGGGCAGGTGGAAGTAACTAATCGCACCATCCTCGACGGTTTGAGAAAGAACTTGGAAGGTAAGGCGGGGAAATGGCCCGACTATTTACAGGAGGTGTTATGGGCATATCGAACGACCCCCCGAGCAGCCACCGTTGTATCCCCTTTTGCCTTAGTTTATGGAATGGATGCCGTGGTCCCTCCGGAGATCCTCTTTCCTTCACATCGAATAGCAACTTATGATTCAGACGCAAATGACCAGCATAGAGCATTGGCTTTAGACTTGGTGGAGGAAAAGAGACAACGGGCGCAGCTGACTTCCCTTCATTATCAAACTCTTATGAGGAGCCGATATGCATCCAAAGTCAACCATAGAGACTTTCAGGTGGGAGACAGGGTCCTACGGAAAATTTTCTTACACACTAAGGATAAGAGTTTGGGGAAGTTGGGCCCTAACTGGGAAGGCCCTTATGAGGTCACCGAAAGGATTAAACCAGGCACATATCGGTTGAAAGATAGAGACGGACGATGTCTCCGCTTACCTTGGAATATTGAGCATTTAAAGTTGTACCTTGATTAGCTGAGCCGGGTGACATTGTATTTCTTTTCACTTTCTATGTATCCCTAGAAACAAATTTTGGTGAGGACACACTATTTCCTACCCTGTTAGGCACAAGAAGGTTTTAATGAGGTGTTTCGGTGATCCCCTTAATACAAAGTTTTTTTGCCTTTAACTATTTTTTGAGTCACAGTAACATGTGCCTCGAATTGTTGTCCCTCGCACGATTTTTTGAGTCACAGTAAAATGTGCCTCGAATTGCTGTCCTTCGAACTATTTTTTGAAGTCACAGTAACATGTGCCTCGAATTGTTGTCCCTCGCATGATTTTTTGAGTCACAGTAGCATGTGCCTCGAATTGTTGTCCCTCGCGCTATTTTTTATTTATTTATTATTTTTTACTTTATTCATCGGGTCACATTAAAGTGTGCCACGATGTTTTGGGACCTTCAAACTATTCTTCGGGTCACATTAAGGTGTGCCACGATGTTTTGGGACCTTCGAACTATTCTTCGGGTCACATTAAGGTGTGCCACGAAACCACTCTCAGTTGTGAATCAGAACATTTTCTCCTAAAAATTGTTTTCGGAGACCCTAAAATTGTTCGAAGGCCAAGTAAGTTGGAATTCGAAGGCCTCATTGCAAGTATAAAACTTGCTAAATTTATCTAAGTAAAAATTGTTTGAAGGCCAAGTAAGTTGGAATTCGAAGGCCTCATTGCAAGTATAAAACTTGCTAAATTTATCTAAGTAAAAATTGTTCGAAGGCCAAGTAAGTTGGAATTCGAAGGCCTCATTGCAAGTACAAAACTTGTTAAAATTATCTAAGTAAAAATTGTTCGAAGGCCAAGTAAGTTGGAATTCGAAGGCCTCATTGCAAGTACAAAACTTGCTAAAATTATCTAAGTAAAAATTGTTCGAAGGCCAAGTAAGTTGGAATTCGAAGGCCTCATTGCAAGTATAAAACTTGCTAAATTTATCTAAGTAAAAATTGTTCGAAGGCCAAGTAAGTTGGAATTCGAAGGCCTCATTGCAAGTACAAAACTTGCTAAAATTATCTAAGTAAAAATTGTTCGAAGGTCAAGTAAGTTGTAATTCAATGGCCTTATTACAAACATAGCACTAGTTGTTCGAAGGCCAATAAAATTTATGAATTTATCCAAGTACTCATTGTTCGAAGGGCCAGTGAAATCATAGTTCGAAGAACAATTTATCTAACTGATGATCATTATGAACTTGTTCCAGATACAATACATTGACAAGTTAAATATTCAGTGCTCTTACAAAGTTAAAGCAGCACAGCAAGTTCCAATCATTACAAACAGAGGCCTTTTTAGGCCATACACAAAAAACTACCTACAGCACCTTTATTCAATCGGCATTTTTCGAGGTGTCACTCCCTTCACCTTCTGAGTCTTCACTCTCACTTACGACTATTTGAGGAGGGCGAAGTTCTGGGGGGACAAGCTTCCAAAAAGGCCCTAGGTCATATTCAGGGTGATCGGTGTATATCTGGGTCAATAGGCCGGCTCGAGTAGCAGCATCCCGAGCCTAAAATTTCTTCGAACATGTGGCTGCATAAGAATCTACAGCCTTTTCCTTTGCCTCTTCGACTTCTACTGGGAAACCTTTAATCTTTTTCTCTAGTTTATCACGCTCTCCAACTACTTTTCAAAGAGCCTCAGTACATTGCTCGAATCCATCGCAAGCCTTACGATGCCCTTTTTTGTATTCAGATATCATCAGCTCTTGGGCATCAGTCTTCTCCTTGTATAAGTCTCTCTCTTTCTGGCAACAGCTCTCTAGTATCATCACATAATGCTCAGCAGCAGAAAGACGCTCATACAAGGCATCAGCCTGGCCTTCGACCACTGCATACTCCTTCTTGGCCTCCTCGAGTTGAGAGGCAGCTACTGATGCCTTGAACTTGTAGTAATTTTTGCGCTTTTCCAAATGGCGCATCTTTTTTCCCTGGTTCACTGAAGTGTGTAATATTCTTCGAAGACTCATTGAAAACTCATCATCCAGGGGGACTTCGAAAGGGAGCATGGATAGGAGCTAGCCTTGGGCTGTTATCCAGGGAAGCTGGGTGAGAAGCCTCAGTAAGAGGAGAGTGCAAGGACTGGTAGGAAGCCTCCCTGGGTGACTGGCCACCCCTGTTTTCAGGATCATTTGCATTACTGTGGACTTCTCTTTCGAAATTAGTCTCTTCGTTATTATGAGGGGTTTCTCCTCCCTCGGATTGTTCTTCGATGGGCTCCAGCAGAATACCCTTCCCCTTCAAGTCTTTTTTCTTGCCATCTTTCCTTGATGGGAGGATGGGAGCAGGGAGAGGAGCAATGGACTTTGTTGGAACAATGGTACTTGTACGAGGGGCTTCACTTGTTCGAGGGGCTTCGATTGTTCGAAGGGCTTTAGAATTTGATGTCCCTGGCTTCTCTGAGGAGGGAGGTTTTTGAGTGTTAATAGCTACTCTGGGATTCACCGGTTGAGTTGGTGCCACTTCCTCTTCTGGAGGTTCTTCCAGGTGACTTTGGGAGCGAGCGCGCTTGGGTAGATAAATTGTCACATCCTGTTGGCTACACCGCTCTAATACTTCCCTCTCCGAAGGCGGAGTCATTAATCCTCTCATGCTAAGGCGTTCGAGGGGATTCAGCCTCCAAAGTCGACTCCTTGCCAGATTTTCATCAGTAAAGCACTGCCGAAATCGGTTATCCCACTTATCTTTTGCCCACAGGCGAAGGTTGGTGAAAATGGTTGTAGCTCCCTCGACATACTCAGTATAGGGTTTGGATATGCCGGTCATAGCTGAAACAAATAACAAAGGATAAGAATGTTTACAAAGAATATGCTGTTCGAAGACACGTGTGTTTTCGAGGGTGTATATTTTTCGAAGACACCTATAAAGTTCGAAGAAGCAATATACTTAGAAAAATGCAGATTTACAAGTTCTAAATTCGAGGGCGCATAGTGATTCGAGGAGTGTCAAATTCGAGGAGTAAAAAGTAGAGCTAGCACTTACATTTCATGGTCCACTTCAAAGAAAGCTTATGTGGATTCGAAGGAGTGGCTTCTGATCCGGTCTCCCAGCAACCAGAGAAAAAGAGGAACTGTTGCCTCCATTTTTTATCAGCCTCCAATAGATCCTTCAATATTTTTTGCCCCCGATTGAATGTCAGTGAGTAGAAGGGGAAGTAAGGGTTTCGAGCAAGACCAGCAAGACCAATGATTTGTTCCAGCGAAAATTCTTGGCCTGAGAGCCTTGAGGCCATTATGCAAGCCATTAATGTGAACCACATATTGGGCCCAACCTGTGAGGGACAGAGATCTATCTTCGAGAGATATTCAATAAAGAAGGGGTCTAAGGGATACCTTAGCCCCCAGTTCATGATTTATGTGTAGACCACCACCTCATGGTCCCTCACAGATAAGGGTGTATCTCCCTCGGAGGGAAATCTGATGTTGACATATCGGGGGATGCCCCATCGAGTCCTAAGCATTGTCTCCTCCGTCTTCGAAAAGTACTTATACTTGATATTGGCAAGGGCCACCATGTGCTTATTCTCAATGCCCCTAATGTTATTGCCGGCAATATTGTCTAACTCCAAGGGCAAAGTAACATCCCCCTTAGATTTTGGAGCAATCCGGCGAGCTTGTTCCTCGGATATTGCCGAAGAAGATGTACCACCATTCGCAGGGCCCGACAAGGCGGTAATGGGCAATCTCTGTCCGGGGAGATTGTTGAAAGGTTTCATAACTATGGGGTCTAACGTTTCTTCATGTCTAATACGCATATCTTCCTCGGTAATAAGCGTCCTTGAGGGGGAGAATTGAGTTCCGTGGATGGTCATGGATGGCGTGGAGGGCAGACTAGACACATCTGTTCCTTGTCTTCGAGGAGGACTGTCAGTATTATGTTGCACGTCTTGCCTTCGAGGAGGACTGTCAGTATTATGTTGCAAGTCTTGCCTTCCAGGAGGACTGTCAGTATTATGTTGCAAGTCTTGCCTTCGAGGAGGACTGCCAGAGTTAAGATGCAGGTTTTGGTTTCGAGGAGGACTAATAACATTATGATGGTCTTGCTTTCGAAGGGGACTAACTGAGTTTCGAGGAGGACTCCTCGAAGATCTTCGAGGACTTGGAGATTTTTGGGGGAGGTTTTCAACATCAATTGGGGCAGTTGGTTCTCGAATTGTTAGGGAAGTCTCCCTGGCCCGCTTTCGCTCATGAGAACCTTTTCTGTCTCTATGGGACTTTTTCCTCTTCGAACCTGATGAATGCTTGTGTGATCTTTCTTTACCCATTTCTCTTGGAGGGTTTGTTTCGCTGAGCAAGCTTTGACGAGCTACTTCACGAGGGATAATGGCGGTCGAATTGTTCGAAGGAGGCCATGCACCAAAAAAAGTTGTAGTCGGTGGTGGGGGATGAGGCCTTACGTCTTCCCCAGCAGCAACCCTCTCTTCGAACCGTTTACTAATCAACAACCACTCAGGAATTCGACGGGGCTTGTTCGCCAGCTTTATCTCTCTAGAACTAATTGAACAGAAGTTGCATTAATGAAGGAAAAGGTTGGTATTTATAGAGTGCTAGTGGGCTTTCTTGACAAATGAGGCCCGGGGACATTTTTATGTTGTTTGCTTAGGGGTACGATGGTCCACATAGGTGGACATTGTTCGGCCGCCTAGCTATAGCAGAAGGTGAAGAGTTTTGTGTCAGAAATGGTCAGGGGAAGGGAAAGAGTTTTCTGACAACAATGTCAGAAGAATTGGTACCGTTTCTTCAGAAGTATGCTGACACCGGTGTTTGTACAATGACATCATCAATCCTAGCAACCTTTTTTCGCCTAAGTACATAATTATCCGATGACCATCTGGCTTAAAAAGTTGCAAGGATTGAGGGGGCTACTCGGTATAACAGAAATTCGAAGGGATCTTTGTAGATATTTGAGGAGGCTTTCAAGTCATTCGAAGACAGAAATTCGAAGGGATCTATGCAGATATTCGAAGACAGAAATTCGAAGGGATCTTTGTAGATATTCGAGGAGGCTTTCAAGTCATTCGAAGAGGTTTTGGGTGTCGAAAAGATTTCGTGGAGCGACCTTTTGCCTAAGAAGTCTATGGCCCCAATAATACCAAGGGACTTGTGGAGCAACTTTTCGAAGGACTTATGAAGTTTGAAGAAGAAACGATTTTGGGGGGCTACTGATGAGGGAGAATAAAAGACAAGGGCCAAAATGCATAAGAATAAATGTATAAGGGCCAAAATGCATAAGAATAAATGTATAAGGGCCAAAATGCATAGGAACAAAGGTATAAGGGCTAAAATGTATGGATTGTAAAGATATAGCCGAAATAGGAGGAAACCAAATAGCAGGGACCAAAAGATGTAATTAAACCAAATTAAGGCGTGTGGGATTCGCAATTGTACTATAAAAAGACGACACGTTTCACAAAGATCGAGATGAATAGTACGAAACTTTCTCTCTATACTATTTTGCACTTTCTCTCTCTATGAGCTATATAAAAAGTATTCATCTTCTTTAAAGTTTTAATCCCAAATTCGTTATAAGATATGCAAAATTACTGGATTCTTTATATCTTGTTGCTATGTTTTTATTCTTTCATTTGTCTCCGCATTCGCTATAAGTTAAACACATTCCACGTGATAACATGCTAACACGTTTCATCTGATAATATATTCACAACCTTAAAAAATAATCTCAAGCTCAACAATACACTTTTGAAAAGGTTATAGATGGATTTGCATTCTAGAATAAGTTCAATAATAAAAGAAGACAACATCCAACACAAATTAAACGTTTTTATAAAATATATTAGAGGAATAATAAATCTATCATATAATACTTTTCTGGTATAATATTCTATAGTGACTTATTTTTAATAATTATTAATTAATAAACTTGTTTTTATTTAATGTATTATAAAAAAATAATAGACAATGATTCTAGTTTTCACAAATTCTTATAATTCAGCCCCCTCTCTTTTACATATACTATTTTTTTCTTTTTACGTTACTTCTTCTTTTTTTATGAGATTTCGTCTTCTTCTTTAAGATTATTTCTTTTCTAATCCTAATGTATGTATTTTTTTACGGTTCCGTTTTCCTACTTACGCCTTCTCCTTTTCTAATCCTATTACATGTGTCGCCTCTTTTTTTCATAATTTTTTAGCTTTCGATCCGGTTTTTGGTGTTCGTTGAAATGATCATTTTTTTTACTCCTGCGATTATCTTATTATAGTGGTATTTAAAAAAAAATTCTTTTTCGGTCTTGTATTTTAATGTATGTGATGTGATTACCCTTTGTTATTTATGGAGTCGGCCACTTTCGTGATTTTCATAGCCGAGCTTTTCTTAAATTTTCACAGTGGAGCCACTCATTTTCCGAGGTTTTCAAATCTAAATCTAAAATGCCAGCCACGTATTTTGCTACTGCACCTAGACGTTTGGGTGAGAGTCGGCCACATAGCGCAGGCTCAGTTTGTGAATTGAAATATTTTCTTACGGTCTTAAGTAATCTAGTGTATTTTCATGTATGTATGGTTGTATTGGTTTTTTCTTGTATTTAGATATATGGAAATAGTCCCCCTGTATTTAGGTGTTCCCCTTATGCCCGTGACATTAATATTTTATTTATTATATGTTTAATGTTTATTTTAAAAATAAAATTTTAAATTCAATTGTTTATTAATATTAATATGAAAGAACAGTTGATAATCTACCTAATCTTATAATAAATGTTTCAATGATTGAGTAGTATTCCATTTGGAAACCCTAATTAAATTGCAAATTTTTTAATAAGAATTATAAAACCTTATATTTATAAAATGAGAACGGATAAAAACTCGATTAGAAATTGTTGGACTTGCATAGTTGAGAAAAATGTATATGATAGTAGTTAAGCTTTCATGAAATTGTATAGCTAAGTTTATCTGAATTTGTATATTATAAAACTTCAATTTATGAAACTCCCTTTCAAACTTTAATTTTCATAAAACTTTACTTTATCCGCGTTTTCAAACATTTTTTATGTAAATTTTATATTTAGCCTTCTATAATTTTATTTAATTCTTAAATTACTTTACATTTTATTGTGTTAATTTAAAAAAAATATATGGCGAGGACGATACCATTAGAAAGGCTTTTAGCTGGGTTTTGGAGTCGAATTTAGGGAGTGAATATTAGAGTAGAATTTGTAAAGTTTTTCAATGATTCATTCATTGTAACCAATTGGTATTTAAGTACAGATTTTCAGATGTAACAAACTTTGGGAATATTCTTTTGTTTGTTACAATGCTGTTCATTAAATGAGGCTTGTTGTTTGGATACAGGGGTATGATGAGAGTGAGAGTTTGGTAATAGGAATAGCACATGGGCCCTCTTAGATGGAGTCTTGTTGGGCTTTAGGACCACCTTTAGAGTCCAATAGATCAAGGTACTGAGTCTGAGTCTTTGACCCAACACACAAGCCCAAGGTCATAACCCTAGGACAGAGCTTGTGTTTGGTGTCGTGCGATGCTGCTTCTTCTTCTTCAGAGCAATCATCGTCGACGGTGAGATTCACCGGATGCATATACTTGACATCCCCCCTCAAACGAAGCGGTGACTCAAGGAGCCCGAGTTTGTCCCGTAGATAAGCAAATCAAGACGGACGCAAAGCTTTGTTGAGAGAATCGGCTACCTGGTCTTGAGTAGGGACATAGCGAATCTGGATGGTCCCTCTAAGAACCTGATCTCGAATGAAATGCACGTCAAGCTCGATGTGCTTGGTGCGGGCATGGAAGACGGGGTTCGAAGCCAAAGCACTGGCCCCCAAATTATCACACCACAAGACAGAGGGAGGTATGAGAGGGATTAGGAGTTCAGTGAGTAACGAGTGAATCCAGATTATCTCAGCAAAAAGATTGGCGAGTGCACTGTACTCAGACTCTGTGGACGATCGAGAGACGACGTTCTGCTTCTTGGAGGACCAGGAGATCAACGTTTCTCCAAGAAAAACACAGTATGCCCCAGTCCTGCGTCGATCATCAACGGAGGAGACCCAGTCAGCATCGGAGTAACCATGTAATTGAAGATGGAAGCAGGGCTTGATATGAAGCCCCAGCCAACGTGACCCAGATAAGTACCGTAGTATCATTTTGAGACAGTGCCAGTGAGTAGTTGTAGGGGCCTGCTGGTATTGACTCAGTCGATTAACAGCATAGGCAATGTCTGGTCTGGTGTGTGTTAGATACTGCAAGGCTCCTAACACACTTCGGTATTGTGTAGGTGAAGTAAGTGGAGAGCCAGAAGTTGCTGATAAGGTAGTGCCAGGAGCAAGAGGAGTAGGACAAGGTTTGGAGAGAGCAGCACCCTGATTGGCAAGTAAGTTTTCGATATAATTATGCTGTGTAAGATAGATACCTGCATTATCACGATGAACCTCTATTCCAAGGAATAGAGAGAGTGATCCCATATCTTTAAGAGAAAATTTTGCATTGAGGTTGTGAGTGAACTGAGTGAGGCATGCTGCATCATTGCATGTGACCAGGATGTCATCCACATAAACTAGGATGAGTAGAATGGTAGTTTTAGTAACCAGGTAGAAGAGAGAGCAGTCAGCTCTCGAGTTCTTGAATCCCCAATCAGTTAGAGTATCCCGTAGCTTAGAAAACCAGTCCTTGGGTGCTTGCTTCAGACCATAGAGAGCCTTGTTTAACTTGCACACATAGGTAGGTTGATTGATATCTTCAAAACCCTGAGGCTGTTGCATATAAACAGTCTCGTGTAGCTCCCTATTTAGAAAGGCATTGTTGATATCAAGTTGCCTGACTGACCAATTCTTTGAGATAGCAATAGTGAGTATGAGCCTGACTGTAGAGGCCTTAACAACAGGGCTGAAAGTATCATAGAAATCAATACCAGGAGTTTGGTGGAAGCCTTTGGCTACAAGCCTGGCTTTGTAACGTTGAACAGACCCATCCATAGCATGCTTAACCTTGTAAACCCATTTGCAGCCAACAATAGTAGAGTGAGATGGTAAAGGGACTAGAGACCAAGTGTTATTAGCCATTAGAGCATTATATTCAGCATTCATAGTAGCCACCCAATTAGGATTCCCTGCAGCTTTAGAAAAACTAGATGGTGTAAACATGTCCCTGTCAGCAGTATTAAGAGTTCCAATATAGGGTAGTTTGGTTTTATGAATACCACTTTTGTGTCTTGTCTGTATGATGTGAGTGTTTGTAGGCTGTGAAAAGGGGTTAGAAGGATTTGGAGTGGGAAAGGGTAGGTCAATGATGAGTGATGGTGTGGAGCTAGTGTGGGGATCAGTGTATTGGTGAGGATTAGTAGCAGTGTCAGGGTCAGAGAGTGAGTGTGGAGGAGTGTCTGGATAAGGCTTAGAAGGTGAGTTAGGTAGAGAGTGTGAGTGAGTAGTCTGGTGTTTTGTCTGGGAGACAGGCTGAGAAGTATGAGGCTCAGTGGAGAGATCAGATGTAGGACTAGTACAAGTGGACACTCTTTCAGAAACCATAGAAGTAGACATGGAGGGTAGCCAGAGACTGATAGACTGATAGGGAGACTGACTACTTTGGGGTTGGTGAAGGAACCCTGAAGTAAAAGGAAAGTCAGTCTCATTGAATACTACATTCCTGGACAGATAGACTCTCCCTGTAGGACTTAGACACTTGTACCCTTTGTGGTTGTGGCTGTAGCCTAGAAAGACACACTTAAGAGAGTGAAATTGAAATATGTGAGTTTGATAGGGTCTGAGACAAGAGAAACAGGCACACCCAAAAGGTTTGATGACTATATAGTTGGGTTTTTTGTGAAATAGGGCTTCAAATGGGGAGATGTTGTTAAGAGTAGGAGTGGGTAACCTGTTGATAAGATAGATGCTTGTTTCAAAGGCTTCAACCCAGTATTTATAGGGTAGTTTAGACTGAGCAAGCAGAGTCAGGCCAGTCTCCACAAGATGCTTGTGCTTACGCTCAGCTCTTCCATTTTGAGCTGATGTGTAAGGACAGGACCTGCGTAGTAGGATGCCATGTTCTGTAGCCAAGGTAGCTAGAGGTCTAAACTCCCCCCCCCCAATCACTTTGAATTGTTTTGATCTTTCTTTCAAACTGATTTTCAACAAAAGCTTTAAAGATTTTAAATACTTGAATGATTTGCCCTTTAGTTTTGATAGGATAGGCCCAAGAATATCTAGAGAAATCATCAAGGAACAAAACATAGAACCTAAAACCTTCACTAGATAGGACAGGGGATGGACCCTAAACATCAGTATGGATAAGGTCTAATACATTGCTAGCATGAGAAGTAGATATAGGGTAAGAGAGAGTGTGAGACTTGCCTAGCTGACAAGCCTCACAGAAGAAGTTCTCATTACTTGAAAGAGTTTGAAGATTACAAGACTTCAGGACACTAAGTAAAACAGACTTAGATGGATGGCCAAGCTTCCTATGCCATCCATCCTTAGAGACCTTAGAGAAACACACACTAGGAGAACAAAAGGGACCCTTAGACACACAGACTTGAGTATTGAAACTGACTGGATTGGTAGGTAGATGTTGAGAAAGAGTATCCATCTTGTATAAGCCATCTTCACATCTCCCTTTGAGCAATACTGTCCCTGTTAACCTGTCCTTCACAAGACAAAAAGTTTTGTGAAATTCAACAAAAACATCATTATAGTTAGTGAGTTGAGAGATAGACAAAAGATTTTTATTGATTTTGGGAACATGGAGTATAGATTTGAGAAAGAGAGGCTGTTTATGTAGAGATAGAAAAGAGGTTTCACCTATGTGAGAGATTGGAAGTCTCTCACCACTACCAACTAGGACATGTTTAGTACATGTGTAGTCATGTTTCTGAGTTAGCTGGTTGGTACTACCTGTGACATGGTGGCTGGCTCCACTGTCAGCATACCAAACTCCATCTGATGGTGTATCTTGTGCAGCAAGCAAAGCACTGTGATAACCTTCTGATTTAGGGTGTTCTGAAGAGGTTGACCCCATAACTGAAGGGTCATCTCTATAGTAACACACAACAGCAGAATGACCATATCTGCTACAGATCTGGCATGTTGGTTTGTTTTGAGCAAATCTTCCACCCCTGCCTCTGTAAGAATTGCCTCGACCTCTGTAGTTGGAGTTGAACCTGCCTCTATAGTTTCTATTGAAGTTCTTGTTCTGTCCAGAGTAGCCTCTTGGATTGGCATTGTTAACTTGTTGCTTTGTGTCATTTCTTTGTGCATAATTAACACTTGTTAAACTGACTGTGGACATTGTATTTTGCAGGTCATTGGGCTGTTCTAACCTGCTTTCAAAGGTTAGAAGGCTTGTCTGCAGATCAAGCCAAGAGAGACTGTCTTTGTCAGCCAGACTGACAACTATTGGTGTGTAGTCACCATCAAGGCCTGCAAGGACTTGAGTGATCAGGTCATCCATTGAGGTAAGACAACCTGCTAGAATAAAATTGTCAAAAATCATTTTCATTTTGTTCAAGTAATCAGACATAGTAGTGGACCCTTTACGAGTTTTCTGAAACTCTGCCTTGAAGTAAGTGATTCTGGCTCTTGTCTGAGAGCCAGATAGCTTTCCTGCTGCTTCCCAAAGACCTTTAGAGGTCTCTTCTTCCATCAACTGAGCTGCTATTTTAGGGCTCATAGTGGAATACAACCAACCAAGCAACAGTTAGTCCTTTGAGATCCATTCTTCATAGTATGGATTCTCAGAAATGTTGCCTTCATTATCAGCAGAGTGTTTAGGAGGACAGATCTTCTCTCCTGAGATATAGCCTCCTAACTTGTTACCTTTGATCAAAGGTAACACCACTGTCCTCCAAATGAGGTAATCACTTCTATCAAGTCTGATGTTATTTGCATTGTTGATTGAATGCAGCTGAAGACTTCTTGGAGCAGCAGCAGAGTTATTGGGAAGGATGGAGCCAATGGAGTCTGAGGACAGTGATGGAGACTCATCGGAGTTGGCCATTCAATCAGATCAGAATGGCTCTGATACCAAGTCGAATTTAGGGAGTGAATATTAGAGTAGAATTTGTAAAGTTTTTCACTGATTCATTCATTGTAACCAATTGGTATTGAAGTACAGATTTTCAGATGTAACAAACTTTGGGAATATTCTTTTGTTTGTTACAATGTTGTTCATTAAATGAGGCTTGTTGTTTGGATACAGGGGTAGGATGAGAGTGAGATTTTGGCAATAGGAATAGCACATGGGTCCTCTTAGATGGAGTCTTGTTGGGGTTTAGGACCACCTTTAGAGTCCAATAGATCAAGGTGCTGAGTCTGAGTCTTTGACCCAACACACAAGCCCAAGGTCATAACCCTATGACAGAGCTTGTGTTTGGTGTCGTGCGCTGCTTCTTCTTCTTTAGAGCAGTCATCGTCGACGGTGAGATTCACCGGAAGCATATACTTGACATTTGGAGATCTGGTGGCCACAGCTCAGAACATTCCATGGGGATTCGGTGAGGCAAAAGCCCCGAACGCGCTGAATTGTTTGTAAAGGCAGCTTCAAATTGCTGCACATCAGTTTTGAGCTATTGTTGTTGCATCGAATGTTATTCGAAGTCAAACAATCAATGCATAGTTGTGCTTACATAATTGTGGGAGCTCTTGTTTGTTTAGGCTGCTTCGAATGTTGTTTGCTCTGTGTTGTTGCGGAGACTATGAAAATTAGGACAAGTAGGGTTAAAATTAACGCTATATAGGCTGTCAATCCACTAAACTTTTGGATGTGAGAAAGATAGAAATGTTGAAGTTGGTTACCCCTAGAAAGAGTAAACATTTTGTAATTGCAATTTATTCTTATGCGAATATAAATTTAATCCTCAAACTTTTTGAAAGTATACTTCATTTTCCCAATATTTCAATTTAGTCTAGTCTATATATATACTAAACTGAATTTAATGTCAATTGCCTTTTAATTTTTATTTTTATGCTTAATCATTTTGAGTAAATTAATCCCTAGATCTTATAAAACCAATTTTTTAATGTCAAACTGGTTCAAACCGTTAGTCCTAAATATTTTTAATTGCATTTAGCTTCTAAGTTTATAAAAATATAAATATATAATTGTCTTAATTTTAAAGATATCTTTATGGTAAAGTAGGAGTTATTATTTATTAAATAGTTAATATTTATCATAAATACTATCAATGATAAAAAACAATTATATGATTATTGTTATAGATACATCAAAATATCTTTTGAAAATATCTTTTAATAATAGGCCTTATGTCAAATAAATATAAGACTTCATAATAGATTTAAATATGTTTATACATAAATACAACGTTGTCAAGAGTTTGAAAAATAAAGAAAAAAAATTGGAAGAAAATATTGGAAAATAAAATAAAAAGTAGAAAGAAAAACTATGAATCACCTAAAACTCAAAATTTGAAATGGCACTACAATAATTAGGAATGATTAGAAAGAATTTAAAGACTATCATTATATATAATAAAATGTTAACGAGATATAAATATTATATTTTATTTGAAAATTTCATCCAATGGATATAATAAAATGTGGTAAATAATTAAATTTTTAATATAGATCATTTAATGAATAAACCGAAAAGAGATTATATGCAGGTTTGTCTCCATTTATGTTTTTTGTGTTTTGTTTCTTTAGAGATTTTGTAGTTGAGCTTGAAAATTTGCGGAACCAAGTTAGAAAAGGTTTGGTTTTCCACACACTGTCGGCAGCTTTGTGTCTAAAGTTTAGGATGCAATTTTTAAACTTAGCCCTTTATTTATAGCCTACAGCTAACAATTCTCCACCTAAACTTATGGTAACTACAGCATCAGTTTTATCTAATATTTTACTCTTTAGAGACCAACTCACATGCATCCGACACTTGAACAAGTTTAATGGAGTTCGTGAGCTTTAAATCAACAATACCTTGGTTAGAGCGTCCTTATGATTTTTCTCACTAAAACTTTTAGCCACCTTCACTTTCTCCATCTTCACCATGTCTCCAATGAAGTGCAAATTAATGTTTAAGTGTTTAGTTCGCTCGTGGAAGTTTGTATTTTTTATCAAATGAGGGGAACTAATGTTATCAGAGAACAAAACTACATCTTGATCCACATCAGTGAGTTCACTCAATAATCCTGTGAACCAAATAACTTCTTTTATGGCTTCCATAACAGTCATATACTCGGTTCCCGTAAACTACAACGCAACGAACTTCTTCATACAAGACTTCCAGCTAACCGCTCCTCTAAGGACTGTAAAACGATAATCTGAAGTAGACTTTTTTGTCTCAAAGGAACATGGATAATCGGAGTCTACATATTCTCTCTATAGTATATCATATGCGATAAGGAAATAATTCACCAAGCCCAGTAGGAAAAGTGTTAATTGTAAAAGGGGCAAATAAAATAAACTCATTAATGTATTTATTATTTATTATAGAGAGCAATATGTAAAAGGAGTAGAAAATAAAGGACTAAGCATTAAATATTCAAGGACTACATATGACATAAATGTGGACCACTTTCCCCACTACATAAGAGAGCCTCTTTATTCTTGGGTAGGTGGACATTCTTTAATATTTTCTCTTTCTACTTTCTCTCTCAATATTCTTAGCACTAGTCACATCAAGCACTAGATCCAAAATTCACCCATTCTTCTTATTATTTTACTCATCATTGGCGCCGTCTGTGGGAACAGGTGATACCTGAAAGGAAACTGCTTCTTTGAAATCACGATTTTATCTCAACAATGAATGACGAGACGACTAGGGAAGGGGTCGGGGGAGTGGTGGCCCGAGCTATTTCGCTGTCCGAAGGTGAAAGGGCCTTCGGACCATGATCATTACGCACATGGTCGGGACAAGCGATCAACTCTTATCATGACGATGAGACAATTGATAGAGGATATCGCGAAGTTGAACGCTGATAAGGAGAGGGCCTTAGACGAGAAAAGAGCTTGTGAAGGAAAAGGGACAGACAATGATCGATAACCGCGGAGAAGACTCCCCAAGAGAAGGTCATCATGTTGACGCCCGACCTATTCAAGGTTATCAGGAGTCCCAGCAAGACAGGGAGCGGGAAGGAAAGACCAAGCGGTACTCGAAGGATGATTGAGGCGTTTACACTGATTTCACTTCGGATGATTCATCGGGAAGAGAATATTGTCGCAAGGAAAGACAAAATAAAGTCGTACGAAAAAATTAATCCCGACGCAATATCGCACCGCGTTCCGACTCACCTAAGCTCAGGAAAGAAATCACCGAAAAAAGAACATCAACCTCTCACGAAAAAAAAAGAAATGCTGATAGCGAGTAGAGATGAGCGGGTAGTTCTACCCCAGGTTCAGTGGCAACCGTCAATTAGCCAGACGCATGGGTACAGAGTCAATAGTCAGTTCATCAACCAAGGAAATAAAGGATTATATGGAATTCCTACCGAGGGGCTCGGCGGCGGCTCATTCGGTTTTGGTTTGAATTGGAGAGCATCGCTACTGTCAGATGAAATACTTTCGGGACACCTCCCGAAGAGATTTGACATATCTAAATTAGAGAAATATGATGGAAAAAGAGATCCGAACAACCATTTGGAAGCTTTTAAGAACTTCATGTTGAGTTTCGATAACGATGACAAATTGTTATGCCAAGCTGTTTTAATGACCTTCAAGGATCGGGCATCTAAGTGGTACAACCGGTTACCACATGGTTGCATAAAGAATTTTGGGATGTTTTGGATGATGTTCCGACAATAATTCGTGGGAAGGAAAAGCTTCTGAGCTAATGGAGACACAATCGTCAACTATAGACAAAGGCTGGGAGAGAGCCTCAGGGATTATACCAGGCGCTTTATCGATGCAAAGACCGACCTTGACCACTGCGAGGAGAATGTGGCACTGACAGCATACCATTTAGGGCTGCTCATGGGACCGATAAAACAAGCAGTCACAAAGAAGCAGGCTTATACTTTTTCCGCCCTTTTAGCTCAGGTGGAAAAGAAAATACTAATAGAGGAAACTGAGGCTTCCAAGTTGGCAGCGCAGATCCAACAGAGCGCACAGGCGTCGGTAGTTATAAAACACGGCACTCAACTTTGCTACATCCCGCAGACTAAGCCAATCAGCACGATACAACCAGCTCAGCTCGTACTGGCCAAGACTCAGACGTCTCAGGTTCAGAGGACTAAATAGATCAATCAAGTGGTCACACGCCCCATTTCCAACAAATAGATCTGACCTGCCTACTTTGCTGACTTAACTGAATGCGTATCTACTATCTATGAAAAGACTAAAAAGAGCGGGATTTATCGGAGGCCTTTTCCTATCCTAACGCCTCGGGAAAGCAGAAATAATTGATATTGTAGATACCATGAGGATGTGGGGCACGATACCAACGATTGTATTTCTCTCAAAAAGGAAATACAGATGCTGATAGAAAACAAAAAATTACTCGAGTATGTAAAGAAGAAAGCATATCAGGGTGCAGCTTCGAAAGAAATCGTGACAGTACAAAAATCGGAGACAACAATGGCAATTTTTGAAGTAACCGATCTTTTTGATGTATTTGTCGAATATCTCGACCCGGATGCCAGTCCTAACGTCATCGGGGTCATAGTAGAATAAGTTGTGGAAAGCCGAAGGAAGGTAAGCAGCCTCTGTCAATATTTTGAATCCTTGACTATCTTTTGGGGTGACTCTATGGCAGGGATCACCCATTCTTCCCGGAAACGACATATTGTGAACCTGGCAATTCATTTGGAGGCTTGGACGTCTCCCTATGTGAAAGGAAACCCATCACCAATTTTTTATTTTAACGACGATCACATGAGGGACATAGCTGGTCCCCACGAAGATGTCGTCGTTATCGGGGCAGCCATTGCGGGAGGAGAAGTCCGCTGTATCCTCGTGGACACCGGAAGTTCGGCAAACATAATCTTCGCGTCTACGTTTGCCAAGTTTAAGAAACCCTCAGTGATTATGCGTTCGGACCGAACTATTGTGGGATTTACAGGTTCGGCTGCAGTGGTGATAGGAGAATTCGAGGGCGTGGTTAACCTCAGCCGCGGGCCGTTCAAGAAAGAGGTCACTATTCTATTTGTCGTGGTAAATGCGACAACTTCTCACAACGCGATTTTTGGTCTGCCATGGCTGTCGCGGATGCATGCGGTTACGTCTACTATTCATCAATGCTTGAAGTACGTGGTCGGTAACTATGTGGGAGTAGTGAGAAGCAGCCAGAAAGCGGCAAGAGAATGTTACCGGACAGCTTTAACACCAAAAGGCGATCAGGAAATGGAGCAAGTTCGTGATTAGCAGTTAAAGGGACTTCCATTGGGGTCGTTACCTGTGGACGATCCCAGGGAAGCTCCCAATTTGTTTTAATACCGATGAGGATTGCGAGAGATACCAGTTTACCGAAGGGAAAATCTTGCAAATCAGAACTAATTTGTCGCCGGTTTTCAAGGTAAAATTAATTTTACTACTACAAGAGAATTTACATTTGTTCACTTGGTGTTCGGAGGACGTAACCGGAGTCCCAGAAGAACTGATAATACACAATTTGACTGTTAACAGAAATGTATGACCCATCTCACAAAAATGTCGGGCTTTCTCACCAGAAAAAACGGAAATTATTCTAGGAGAAGTCGAAAGAATGCTCAGCGTCGGTCATATCAAAGAACCGAGTTACCCGCAGTGGACATCCAATCCCGTTGTGGTCCAAAAAAATGGCAAGTGGAAGATGTGCGTAGATTTTACCGACCTCAACCGAGCATGCCCCAAGGACCTCTTCCTGATGCCAAGAATCGACCAACTGGTTGGTTCAACGTCGGGTAACAAACTACTCTCTTTTATGGACACATATGCATGATATAACCAAATCAAGCTAAACTCAGCAGACCAAGAAAGCACGACGTTCATCACCTGGCGGGGGCTGTACTGTTATAAGGTTATGCCATTCTGGTTTAAAAACGCAAGAGCGACTTATCAGAGGCTGGTAAACAAGGCGTTTGAGAACCAAACCGGGAGGAACATTGAAGTCTATATAGACGAAATGCTCGTGAAAAGTGAGACTGACGATGACCATCTTGTTGATTTGAGAGAAATATTTGCAGTTTAAGGAGTATAAACCTTAAATTAAACCCGGAGAAGTGTTATTTTGGAGTACGGTCGGGAAAGTTCCTAGGATTCCTCGTCAGCGAAAGAGGAATCGAATCAGACCTGATCAAACTCAAGCTCTAGCAAGCATGACCCCGCCAAGGAATATCAAGGAAGTTCAGATATTAACCGGGCGCCTAGCGGCTTTAAATCGATTCATATCTCGTTCATCTGACAAATGTGCTCCCTTTTTTCAGGTTCTAAGAAATGCAAAGTCTTTCGATTGGGCACCGGCTTGTGATAAGGTTTTTTTGGGAATCAAAAATTATTTATCATCCCTGAATCTCTTGATGAATCCTCTTAAATGGGAGGTTCTTTTTCTCTATGTGGCAGTTTCTGATTTTGCAGTGAGTGCGGCTATGGTCAGCGAGCCGGGAGAAGTCCTTAAAGCGGTATATTTTGTAACAAAAAGCTTGTTAGATAAAGAGACAAGGTATTTGAAACTGGAGAAGATGACATTGGCTTTAGTGACCGCGGCTCGAAAAATGCCGCCATACTTCCAGACCCATTCAATTATCGTTCGAACATCGTTTCCACTCAAATATGTTCTTCAGCGTCCGGACATGTCAGGAGGAATGTCCAAATGGTCGGTCGAACTAGTCGATTTTGATATCAATTTCGAACCAAGGACGACCATTCAGGGCCAGACCTTGGCTGATGTTTTAGTCAAATTTCATTCCAACCGACCAGAACAAGTAAAGCCCGAGGAAGATAAACAAGTTGAATGGATTATCAGAACCGGCGGAGGATCGAACATCAGTGGTTGCGGTGCAGGTGCGCAGATAACCACTCGTACTGGCATAAGTATGTACCATGCGATCCGATTTGGTTTTACCATGTCTAACAATGAAGTTGAGTATGAGGCTGGCCTAGCTGGTCTAAGGTTAGCACAGGTGTGCGGGGCCAGGTATATACACCTCATCAGTGATTCTCAGTTGCTAATAAACCAAGCCTCGGGAGCGTCGGAAGCTAGAAAAGAGCACATGGTTCAGTACCTAGCAGTGTTGCGTGTGTTAGCCGCGTCATTTGCTAAAGTGACATATGAACACGTCCCCAGGACTGAAAACGTGATCATAGACTCCCTTGCATCGGCATCCTGCTCAAGCAGCTACCCTTGGGTAACAGTGCAAGAAAACCCTTCAATTATCAAAATGACAGAGCTGGACAACCGACCAGAGATCGTCTGTCAGATATCCTCGGTAACCTTGTTGGACTGGAGAAGCGACATCATAGGTTTTCTGACAGAAGGATCATTACTGGATAATAACGCCTTGGCCAGGAAAGTGCGAAATAAGGCTCGAAGGTACATTCTGTTGGGAGAAATACTATACAAGAAGTCTTTTCGCAGGCCTTTGCTGAGATGTTTGGGGACAAATGAATCACAGATAATCGTATCTGAATTGCATGATGGAGAGGGCGTCGCTCACTGCGGCTACAAAGCACTGATAAGGAGAATTTTTCTTGTCGGTTTTTATTGGCCGACGATATCTGCAGATGCTAAGGATATAGTAAGAACATGCGACACCTGTCAAAGATTTGCGAACGCAATCCATATCCCCGCAGCCTCCCTGGAATCAATATCGGAAGGCCTCCCTTTTGACCGGTGGGGGATCGACCTAGTAGGACCATTACCGATGGCCTCCGACGCAAGAAAAATGATAGTGGTGGCAGTGGATTACTTTTCGGAATGGGTAGAAGCCGAGCCACTATCGGGAACAAAAACTAAAGATATCCTCAAGTTCATTTGGTCAAACATCTGCTGCAGATTTGGGGTTCCTCAAAGGCTCGCGATGGATAACGGACCACAATTTGATAGTAGCGAGATGAAATCCTTTTGTTCGACCCACATGATCAGGCAGTGTTTTTCGACTCCTTTCCACCCTCAGGCGAACGAGAAAGTTGAGGTCATAAACCGGACTATTATAGACGGACTCAAAAAGAACCTAGAAGGAAAATCCAGCAAGTGGCCGGATTATTTACAGGAAGTACTATGGGCCCCAAATCAGAACCCCAAATCAGTCCAGCAGCTCGATATTCGTCGGCTCGGACACTAATGATAGCCCAATCAATAAATCCAAACACGGGCTTGGGTTTCTTTTTCGATTTCTGGTTATGCTTCGGGTTTTTCTTTTTCACAAACACTGATTTCTCTCTCTAGAATGGTAAAGGGGGACTCTCTCTCTCTCTAGGATTTCTCTGAGGGAGCAAGTTGTGATAAGAGAAAAAGTATTTATAGGAAACGATATGCCTTAACCGTTTCACGCGTCGGGAAGTCAATACAACAAAGAGCCGCAGGAAGTCGAAGAGTCTCCTGGAGAGATGTGCAGATGAGCACGCTTCAAATAAAAGAGCGACACGTGTAAGCCAAACCGACTATGCACGAAATAGGCAAT
This sequence comes from Limnanthes douglasii subsp. nivea, assembly GCA_036936605.1. NCBI lineage: Eukaryota > Viridiplantae > Streptophyta > Magnoliopsida > Brassicales > Limnanthaceae > Limnanthes > Limnanthes douglasii. The sequence goes on from JAUPFV010000001.1 coordinate 358,924,977, forward strand.
CATCAGGCTAGTACCATAGGCTTGCGCCGGCGCCAGAACTCGAGTGTTCCCCGAATGAGCTCCACGTGTCCACCAACGTAAAGAACTGAAGCAGACGACTTATCAAGAAGGCTTAATGACCCAATTGAGCCAATGGCCGATTTACTAGCTAATATTTTTAATAAGCCCATCACCGCAGGTCGTGAAGCGGGGGACAATATTGATCACCTCCCGAGGCGTTAAGAAACGTGAGAAAGGTCGGTTTTAGCTGTGACCGGTTGGTCAGGCGTTGGGCAATGAAACCTTTCTCGAAGCTTTAGGTGACGCGATCCCGAGGCACTTGGCCAAAACGCCCACAAAACCCTAAGCCCAAGGCGATTTTTGACAGTGGGCGCTTTCTCGAGTTACTCATGAGTCTTCATTCCCGATGCTCTTGAAGACTGGGGGGCTAATGATAAGAAAATAATTTTCCAAGCCCAGTAGCAAAAGTGTTAATTGTAAAAGGGGCAAATAAAATAAACCCATTAATGTATTTATTATTTATTAGAGAGCAATATGTAAAAGGAGTAGGATGTAAAGGACTAACCATTAAATATTCAAGGACTACCTAGGACATAAATGGGGACCACTTTCCCCACTATATAAGGGAGCCCCTTTATTCTTAGGTAGGTGGACATTCTTTAATACTTTCTCTTTCTACTTTCTCTCTCTACATGCTTAGCACTAGTCACATCAAGCACTAGATCCAAGATTGACCCATTCTTGTCATTATTTTACTCATCAATATATATCCTTCAGATGGTAACACAATACGAGACATTCAACTATCTCATGAGCCACTTAAGTGAATAACAATGCAGCTTTTCTAGATTAGACATGAATCTACTCAAACTACTTACGACATAGATAATATTAGGTCTCGTGCAAATCATAACATATATAATGCTACCAATAACATTAGCATAAGGTATCTATAACATATACTTCTTATTTACTTGCTCGGTTGGTGCTTCAGTGGCACTGAGTTTGAATCGGAGATCAGAAAAAGTTACAACCACCATTTGCTTGGGACATAGAGAACTTATTTAGGACCTTATGTGTATATTTTTGTTGAGATAAGAATAAATACCCTTTCGACATGTTCCTCGTAATATTAACATCAAGTATCATCTTAGTGTCTCCCATATATTTTATCTTAAACTCTAATTTCTGCTAAGTCTTAACCACTTTGATTTTTATCTTATCTCTTCCAGCTATTAGTATGTTATCCACATACAACAACAATATGAATTATCTCTCAGTGTGTGTTTCCTCATTCCAAAGACACAATTATCATAGCAATTGCGGACATATTTGGTGGATCTCATAAGAGAATCAAATATTCAATTCAACTGCCTCAACGTCTGATTTAGCTCATAAAGTGGTCTCTTCAAGACATAAACACATCTACTTCCCCTTCTTCAAACTTTTTCGGTTGAAACATGTAAATGATATTTTTTCAATTATCTACAAATGAATGAAGCAATAACATATATTTGATCTAGTTCAAGATTAAATCTAGTAACAATTGACTGTAAAACTCTGATGCAAAGTCATAAATAGATTGACCACGTGAAATGTTTGTAAGTAGATTGATACTTTAAAAATGTTTTCCCACAAACTTCACCAAAAATATGATGCAGTACAAATACCAATAGAACTTAAGACGGAATAACTCAATAATGAGAGAGAAATAAAAAAAAAAAAATCTTTTACTATCCAAAATTCAATCAATTTTAAATGACGGTGTACAACTTTTTATATAGAATTCTTTAAGACTAAAATTAATGGATAAATGAATGATACAGGTAATTACACGGTGATCTTCAAAAAATTAAGTTGTTATATGGATTAAAGATTGTAGTAAGACTAAAGTATAAGTTTTTTAGCCTCTTGTTTCTTTTCTCTGCCGTTTTATTTAACTTATCTAGATTCTCTAGCATGAGATCATTTTTTTCTCCCTCGTCTCTGTATGGTTCGTCATCATTGACTCCGTATTTAAGCTAATCTTATTTATATTATAATAGTATCAACTTCATTTTAATCCACTTTCATTTATCAGATTAGCTCGTTTTCTTTATCTTATCATATTCATCTTATCCAATATATTAAAAAAAACGATGTAGAACAAACTAATTAATTTAAAATAGCATCATTCTCTTTTTTCAAAAATAATGATTACGGATTGTGTGTACATAATACTTCCAATTTTGTGGCCGGAATATATCAATAAATAATAATTGAGTGGTGTGTATAGTCTTTCCAATCTTGTGGTGGAGATCTATAATTTAATTTAGGTCCATAAAATACCAGAATTTTGTTTTATAATTTAGCTTTGAATATTGAATAATTATAAATATAAAACAATAAATTGAACTACTAAAAAAAAATAGAGTTATAAAATAAAAAATTAAATTTTTATTTTAAAAAAAAACATATTTTTATTTCTTCCATGATTTGAAAAAAATTTCATGTTGTTAAATTAAACTTAACCACACCACTTTCTAATTACTCGTACCTTATTCTTCCCCTCTATTAACCTACCTACTAACAATTCCAAAGAAAAAAAACCTACAATTCCAAGGACTGAGGTAAGTTGGCTACGACTGTTTGGTTAGGTTAGGCTTCTTAACTTGTAGAACATTAGGGTTCGATTAGGGGTTTTAGGACTGCAAACATTAGGGTTCGATTGGGATTTTTGATTTTGGTTCGATTTGTTTTCGATTTTGGTTCGATTTTGTGACCATTTGGCTGATTCTATTTTGTTTTGTTTTTTAACGAAACCATGTGTTTCCGAGAGGCCATCTCGGAATCACATGCTTTTTTTTAAGTGAAAAACATGTAATTCCGAGTTGATGTCTCGGAATCACATGTTTTTCAGTTAAAAAAAGGCATGTGCTTCCGAGCTGACCTCTCGTAATCAAGTGCAATTGTTTTTTGACAAATTACATCTGATTCCGAGTGACCATCTCAGAATCGGATGTAATTTGTCAAAAAAAGATGACCACTCAGAATCTAATGCATGCCGTCTGTTTCTTTAATAAATCACATGTTTTGTTTTATTCTTGTAACTGTTTCGTTTGTTAACAAGTTATTTTAATTTCAGAATAATCTTAATACAAAGTTAACATATGCATATTCGCTACCTTGTTCGTTACTTGAGTGTTGTTCTCCGGTTTGGTATGGCTTTCTTGAGTTTCCATGATCAATCTTCAATCGATCTTCAATAAAACTGATTTTTTTTAGGGTTAATTTTAGAGGCAAAGATCAAATACGTAGGATTAAACATGGGTTAATGATGCTTGCTATTTAAATAATGGCACGTAATGTTAAATTTGAAAACAAAGTAAGAATAATCTAGTAATAACATATTTCAAGTGTTTTAGAAATTTCAAATCATGAAGAAGATAATATGATTGGGGAAATTGATTTGGTCTTTAAAATGAGATGCACTTTTATATCGAGATTTCCAATTGTATTCAGGTTTGAATTCCACTATATTTTGTTTTATTTAATGTTTTTAATTGTTTTTATGTTTTTAATTGTTTTTTATGCACACAATTTTTTTTTATCTTTAATCATGTTTAATAAATTATAGATATTTTACTTCTCAAAAATAAATTCATTATATTTTGGCATAAATACGTTTTACTACTGACGAATTTAAACTACCATTTCCACATAATCACACTAGGCCCCCCTTCGGAATATGTTTAACTTAAATTTCAAGTATTTAACTACGTCTAAATGATAATAAAATAAAATAAACTCACATCATATTTAACTCCTCCAAAATACAAATGTTAAAAAAAGTTCTTAATATATTCTTTATTGATACTTTTTTTCTTTTTTTAGGTGTAATCCTGATTGATACTTGTTATAACCTATATGCATCATCTTCGGAGTTCTAATCCTAAATTTGTTATAACATATGCAAAATTACTGGATAGTTTATATCTCGTTGATATGTTTTTTTCTTATTTGTTTCGGCATTCACCATAAGCTAAACATATTCCACGTTATACTATGCTAACACGTTTCATTTGATAATATAATAAAGGCTTTCAAAAATAATATGAAGCTTCACAATATCTTTTTAAAAAAGTTTTAGTCGATTTTGCATTCTAAAAAAGGTTCAATAATAAAAAAAGACAACATCCGACACAAATAAAACCTTTTATAAAATATATACTCTTCTAGCATAATATTCTACAGTCACTTATTTTTAATAATTTTTAATAAACAAATTTATTTTTATTTAACATATTAAAAAAATAATAGACAATACTGGATTTTTCATAAACATAACAGACTTTATCATATATTTATTTGAGCTTTTATGTATAATTGAACATATCAAAGGCTGCAACTGCTGTATCCGCTTTTGATGTTGATGTCACCTCTACTGCTCCCATTGTAGCTCTTCTCAGCGTATTCCATTTGGAAACCCAAATTAGATTGCAAAATTTTGAATAAGAATTATAAAACCTTATATTCATAAAATGAGAACGGATAAAAACTCGATTAGAAATTGTTGGACTTGCATAGCTGGGAAGTTGTATATGATAGTAGTTAAGAGTTCATGAAATTGTATAGCTAAGTTTATGTGAATTTGTATATTATAATACTTCAATTTTTGAAATTGCATTTCAAACTTTAAACTTCATTAGACTTCACTTTAATCTGCGTTGTTAAACATTCTTCATGTAATTTTTACATATTACCTTCTCAAATTTTATATAATTCTTACAGTATTTTGTATTTTATTGTTTTAACTTAAAAGAATATATGGAAAGGAAAATACCATTAGAAAGGCTTTCAGTTGGGTTTGAAGACCTAGTTGCCACAGCTGAGGACATTCCACCAGGATTCGGTGAGGCAAAAGCCCCAAACACGGGTGAATTGTTTCTAAAGACAGCTTCGGATTGCTGCAGATCAGCTTTGGGCTATTATTGTTGCATCTGCTGCATTGAATGTTGTTAGAAGTTAAACAATCAAATGCATAATTCTGATTACACAATTCTGTCGGAGTTTTTGTTTGTTTAAGCTGTTTCGAATGTTGTTTTACTATGGGTTGTTGCGAGATGATGGAAATTGGTTGTAAATTTATGTTATATAGGTTTTCAATCCGCTAAAGATATAAATTAAACTTTGGATGAAAGAAATATAGAATTGTAGAAGTTGGTTATCTTAACATTTTGTAGTTGTAATTTATCCTCACGTGATAAAAATAAAGATGTGTATTTTATGTGAGAAAATAAATGGAAACAAATTTAATAAACTTCAATCTCATTTTCTTTTTGAATGGAGAGTGTTTTTGTAAGAAGTTATATATACATGGACGTAATTAATATATTGAGACCATTATCTTCACTAACTATAATCAATACAGTAAGACCAATACTGCCTAAATATATGACTGTAACTAGTGTAACAGTTAATCAATTTTAGTGGCTACAATTAAATTACAATAAATACAAATCTAATTTAATACCCCCTTCAAGTTAGAGAGTGTAAATCAAGGACTCCCAATTTGCTACACAAAAAATAACATTGATCTTTCCCGAGTGTTTTAGAAAATATGTATGTCAATTGCATTTTTTTAGAGATATAACATGGGCGAATTATGTTGGCCTGAATTTTTTCTCGAATTATAGACACTCAATCTCAATATGTTTAGTACGTTCATTAAAAACGGGATTAACAGCTATATGTAAAACCATTTAGTTATCACAAAACAATGATGCCGGTTTATCAAAGTCGACCTTCAAATCTGTAAGTATGTATCTCAACCAAGTTAATTCCAAACAAGTATTCGTCATTGCTCTATACTTTGGTTCTGTAGATGAGTGTGAAACATTAGTTTGTTTCTCTTAATACTATGATATGAGTGATGATCCAAGAAAAACACAATATCCAGAAACGAAACGTCTTGACATACGACATCCACCTCAATCTGAATCACAAAAGGCACTGAGTGTCAGATTGTTTTCTAATGGAAAGAAAAGACCCTGACCTGGTGATTTCTTAATGTAACGGATGACTCTTAACGTTGCTTCCCAGTGTGGCTTCCTAGGTGCTCCCATAAATTGGCTCAATATAGGCACCAAATACATAATATCAGGTTTGGTTACTGTCAAATATATTAACATGCCAACCAGTTTGTGATATCTATTTCAATCATGAAGTAGCTCACCGTTTTCATCGGTTAATTTCAAGTTTTGCTTCATTAAAAAAACTCGGGTTTTACTCTTGAAATTATGTGTCTTGCAAAATATCTAATGCATATTTTCTTTGAGATATAAAGATTTTTTTCTTAAATCGAGATTGAATACCTAGAAAATATTTTAAATCGCCAAGATCTTTAATGTGAAAATGTTGGAGAAGATGATTCTTCAACAATTTGATTTCATGCAAGTCATTCCCAGTCAATAGGATATTATCAACATAAATGAGACTAACAGTGAACTTGTTACCTTGAGATTTAGTAAAAAGTGATTAATTTGCTTTTGATTGTATGTAACGTGCAGTTTTGACAGTAGCTGAAAAGGTGAAGAACCAATATCTGGATGCTTGTTTCAAACCGTAAATAGACTTTTGAAGCCGACATACCAATTATCCCCGTGTCGGCGGAGACCATGAGGTGGAGACATATATATCTCTTCATCTAGATTTCTATGAAGCAAATAATTATGAACATCAAGTTGATGAGTATACCAGTTTCTGGACGCTGCAACAATCAACAATCATCGAAGAGTGGTGAGTTTAGCAGTTGGAGAAAAAGTCTCCTGATAGTCAATACCTTCAACTTGGGTGTAGCCTTTAGCCACCAAACATGCTTTATATCGCTCAATGGTTCCATCGAAGTTGTATTTCATCTTATAAACCCAAAGACATCCGATAGTTTCGTACCCTGGAGGAAGGGGAACCATTTGTCAAGTGTTGTTATGTTTTAGAGCCTGAAGTTCAATGGACATGGCTGGGCGCCTAGGTGGATCACGATTAGCATGTTCAAAAGATGAAGGCTCTGTTTGTGATGTTCACAAAGCTAGGAAAGCACGATGGTTTGGGAAAAACGTAAAATCGAAGTATGAGAGGATATGGGATACCTTGTAGACTGACGAGAACTTGATTGCGTTGAAGATTGATTGATCTCGGTAGACGTGTCATAGTCTTGGTGACATGTAGGAGGTTGAATATGTCGGGTGGAACAAAGAACCGATATATAATTAGGAACGGTAAGAGAAGGAGCTGTGGTTGAGGGAGGTGAGGTAGTTGAAGGTGTTTCTGGAGCAGAAGATGTTGGTGGAGCAGAAGGTGATGGCGGAGTGATGAGTGAATGTGCTACATTCTTAGCTGATTCTGGGGATGTATGAGCTTTGGAGGTTGAAAGTGTGAAATTTTTGGGATTGGATGGAGATGAAAGATTTAATGGCTGAGGTTCTGATTCATAGGATGTAGGATTGGGAACTGGAACTGATGAGTTAGGTGTTTGATTGAAAGATGGCGAGGGTGATTGGTTTGAAAAATGAAAGTTGGAGGCGTGATGAAAGGGAAATATATTTTCCTCAAAGTGGACATCATGGCTTATGGAAACTTTATATGTATGTAAATTAAGAACTTTGTAGCATTTTTCCATGCGAATATCTCAAACACAAATTGATGCGCGAGAGTCAAATTTATGTTTGGGATGAATATTAGTTACATAACATGCACAACTAAAAATGCGTAAGTGCCTTAATGAGGGAGACCGATTATAGAAGACCTCGAATGAGGATTTATTTGATAGTGAAGTAGTAAGAATGCGATTAATTAAATAAACGGCTGTTAAAATATAATTCCCCCAAAATCCAAGTGGTACATTTGATTAAAACATGAGAGAACGAGAAACATTTAAAATATGTCGATGTTTTCGTTCGACAACTCCATTTTGTTGTGGGGTGTAAACACAAGAATTTTGAATTCAATGCTTTTTTTTCAAAAAATATACGAAGAGGAAGAAATTCAGTACCATTATCCACTCTTATTGTTTGAACATTTATTTGAAATTGAGTTTCGACAAATTGCATAAAATTAGTTAGTAAATATTGTTTTTCTTAATTATGGTGCATAAGAAATATCCATGTGCATCGAGTAAAATCGTCAACAATTTTAAGGAAATAACGTGAACCAATATATGAAGAAACTTTATGAGGACCCCAAACATCCGGTTTATCTGACTTCCCATATGTCAACATGTACCCTTTTGTTCCTTACAAGTATTGTAGTACCCTTTTAACTACTTTCAAGTGATGATGCATGGGGTAACTTACATATCTCCCAACATATTTACAACAAAAGAAATGTTCGACCTAGTAAAAACTTGAACATATACTAAACTCCCAACTACTGAAGCATAAGGGACTGTTTTCATTTCCTCAATCTCAAGTTTTATCTTTGGACATTGACCCAGAATAAGTATGCCACCTTTTGCTATATAGGTACTTAGGGTTTGAAATCTTCCAATCCATAAAGTTGTAACACACTTTCAATGTATACCTTTTGTGATCATTGAAGAATACCACGAGAGCGACCCCGATGTATCTGGATTTCTAACACAAAACTGGCATCACCACGATCTTTCATATTGAAATTTCTAATAGAATTCTTTTTCTAGTGTGTAATAATTAATTATTGTTTGAGGTAAGCAATATGTCATCCACATATAATATAAGAAATATGAAATTACTCCCATTAAAATTGTGATACACATAATCATCAACCGAGTTGATCTCAAAGTCATAACCGACTATCACCTCAAAGAATTTGTGATATCATTTATGAAAGGATTGTTTAAGCATATAGATGGACTTCTTAAGCCTACAAACAATATATTTTGAGTTACTTTCCATAAAGTATTCTGGTTGCACCATATAGATCATTTCCTCAATATTACCATTGAGAAAATAGGTTTTAATATCCATTTGATGAAGCTCAAGGTCAAAATGTACAACTAATGTCTTGATTGTTCTAAATGAATCCTTCGTTGATACCAGTTCAACTATTAATCATAACCTTACGCTACAAGACGTGATTTACGTCTTTCGACATTACCTAGGGAATCGCGTTTGGTTTGTAAACCCATTTACAATCAATCGCCTTTTGTCTTCAGGTAATGGGACAAGATCCAATACCACATTGTCCTGTATTAATTTATACTCTTCCTTTATAACGTTAACCCACTTCTGAGATTTATAGCTTTCCATGCCCTGTTTGTAGGATGAGGGATCATCTACAGTTTCAGCACAAAACTCATTATACTCTTGAAGATATACTATAAGTACTAGACCTATAGTACTATTCTTTTCTCTTATGGACCTTCTTAAGGGTACTACTTCTTCTTGTTGTATTTCTTGAGGAGGTAGAGTTTGATCATTATGAACGATGTCATTTTAATTCCTTGTGGAAGATTATCTTGTGGTTTCTCTTGTTCTACTTGGACCCCATTTGTATCCTGGTTAGAACCCTTGAGTGGAGCATCATTGTTAATTTGAGGATTCCCTTGTTCTGATATGGCCAAAATGATTGACATTACAAATCAACATATGTTCCCTTATTCTTTCCTTCAAACTTAACATCCTCTAGAAAATTGGTCGTTCCCATCTCAAATATTGTACCAGTGAGAGAACCATAAAATTTAAACCCTATAGAATGTTTGGAATAAACTATGAAGAAACAACTAACTGTTTTAGGGTATAGTTTCTTTTCCTAAGGTTTGTAAGGACTACACTATTCATGCTAGGTGACCCGGCATTGTGTATTGATAGAATATTCCACACTTCTCTAGGTACTTTGCAAAGGTCATGGATGTTGTTCACCCGATCTGTCATATATACCATAGTATTCACCACCACGGTCAGACCTAATGGTTTAAATGCTTATACCGAGTTGTTTCTCAACCTCGGTCCCAAAAGCTATGAACTTATCTAGAGCCTCAAACTTTTCATGAAAAAGATAGAGGTAACCGAAATGAGAGTAGTCACCGATGAATGATATTAAATACCGCTGCCCGTTCCATGATTCATGTGGAAACGGTCCACAAATGTCAGTACATATCAACTCTAGGGCTTCACTTACTTTATATGCCACTAACTTTTTAACTTTTGTTTGTTTTATTTTGATACACTCGACACATATACCAAAGTCATAGTAATCAAGGGGACCCAATAAACCTTCAGTAACAAGCTTGTCCATCCTAACTTTGGATACTGACCTAACCGTTTGTGCCACAGTGTAAAGGATCTTTTAGATTTAGTAACATCGTTTAGTGTGCGTTGTGTATTCATAGCAATGTTGTGATTAATAATAATATTTAACAAATACAAATTATCTACTTTAATCAAATTTTCATTTCCAACAATCACATTATTTAAAGAGAATGTAAAACAATTATTTCCCATCCGACAAGTGTAGTCTTGCCACTCTAAAACTGGAAAAGAAACTAAGTTCCTCCGACAAGTGGTAACATACATTATGTTCTCTAAAAATAATACATGTTCAGTGGAAAGCTTTAAAGAAAAATCACAAATAGCTAAAACATCACACAAACCCCCGTCTGCCGTGAAAATGGAATTTTCATCCTCACTTAGCATCCTGTTGTTTGACGTACCCTACAAAAGAAACAAAAACATGAGTTTTTGCATCTGCATCAACCCACCAAGTATTTCTTTTCACATAAACTATATTACATTCTGAAATAATCAAAGATGTGGGAATACATTTGCTTAACATGTAAGCCCGACGTTTCTCACAGTCTTTCTTCTGGTGTCATGTCTCCTTGCACAAAAAGTATCGACACACAATCGATTCCTCGGGATTTTTTCTTCTTGATTGGACCATGACTTGGTCATTCGCCATCAGTTTTCCGCTTAGGCCCTGTCCTTTTTGCAAATGTAATCAGATTAACCTGAGGTGTCGTGCCTTTAAGTTTCTCCTCATCATGTGCAGCATGGGAAATAAACTCCTTGATAATCTACTTTTTCCGCATGCAGTTATAGATGGACTAGAGATACTTAAACTAGTCTAGTACCGAATAAAATGTAAACCTCACTATGCATTCTTCAGGAAGGTCTAAACCGATTGTCTTTAACTTTTGGCCAATCATCGATATTCTCATAATGTGCTACCGGATTTTACCTTTGCCAGTATACTTTTTGGTAGCTAGTTCGATGAGAAAACGTTGCATCTCTACATTCTCACTTTTTGTAAAGGTTTTCTCAACCTCCGCGATAAAGTCTGAGACAGTGGTAATACCTTTAGGAACAACCCACGCAATGCTACTGGAATCACCTGTAACAACAGGGCCATGCACAACTTATTTGACTTCTCCTACTTTTCATCTACCTTACTTTCCTCCAGTGTGGACTAAGGGGGGGTGGTTTGTGAGATGAAAGTCCATAGTCATAACTATATACAGATAAGAACAATAACATATATTCCTTCCACAATTGGAATTCTGAACAATCCAACATGGGTGGATGATTCCCTAATAGAATGTAACGGACACTATAATAACAAACAACACATAAAAGACATTTAGCTTCTTGACATATAACTGAAAACATATGCATGAACATGACAAATACATGCAAAACATAAAATTCCCTGATAATGAATACCGGAGGATAAATCGTACTAACATGCAATTTTATGAGTTTGAGAAAGATATCATTATCATTATTTTAATTACTTAAGTACCAATGAGACCTTCTAGATGGTCGATGTTAATTATTTAAATTAAAATAACCCTAATTTTATATTCTTAAGTACAAGTGAAACCATCTGCATAGCCGACTCGACCTACTTAAAATAAAAAATATTGCAGTGATGAATTTAATTTATCCCAAGTACCAATGAAACCTTCTGGAGGGCCGATTTCATCTAATTAAAATTAAAATTAACACAATGACCATATTCGGTAATTTTCTCATGTTCATGAGTAATTTACACCCAAACGTAAGATCTATAAGAAAATTGATTATATATCTTTTGAAGGGCCGATTAAATTAATTTCTTAGTTTCACGTACCGGTCAACAAAACCTTAGTTATGCATCACTATTTAATTATTCTAACATACACAATTAAATTCATAAATTTACATACAACATTTACCATGCCCAAACACTTAACATGTTGTGAAATAAATTAATTTAGATATTTTAAACTAATAACATAATTAATTTTTAAAAAATTACAAAAAAAATCTAAAAATATTTAACTCCCGACCTACTGCAGGTCCTAGGCGTCCCTAGCCTGCAGCAACCCTAGTGGAAATTGCAGCAGTTGTTGTGTTTGTAGCAGTTACTACTGCGAGTCCTCGGCAGCGCCCAGCCTGCAGCAGCGCTGCTGTCAGTGGGTTTATGCCCAGCGAATAACCATCCAACACTATCATCGCGAGACCACTGGGTTTGTAAATCTCCGCAGGTCATGACGTTTAACAGAATGTGCGCAATTCACTAGCCATGATAAACATCGTTGGACAACTTCGATCAATGTTTACACAAGGGGTTAAGCCGTCGATGAGCCACTGCCCAATAATTTTAATTTAATTTTGTATGGTTAATTTGATGCTAATTGTGGGAGAAGAAATTCCTGACATCAATCCTAATTTAATCGAGAAAAACCCCAAACTAATAAAAATATAATTTATTCATATTAAAGATGAAAAAACAGATAAATATGCTTTTCGATACAAATAAATCACATAAACACGATTTTCATACAATATTTAAATTTGTGCCCTAACCAGCTCAATCAACACATAATCTCAATGGCATGGATTCTTTATAGTCTATAAAAACACAGATTCTCAATGGCATGGATTCTATTGGAAGCGACAGATTTGTGTTTAGAGTTTAGGATGATGAAATTCCTAAACCTAACCCTTTATTTATAGTCGTTTTACAATGTGAAGCCCAACCTTATAAAGCCCATCATATTATACTTCCTTATGTCCGGGGACAATAACACGATAAATTAAAAAATCAATTTATATCCATTATTACTAATTCAAGCTTTAAGTGTTGAGATTTGGGCCCTCTTCATCACAATACCAAATTCAACCTGGTTACGACACTTGAAGTATGATGGCGACAATCATCTATTAAAACAACTTTTATAGTTTCTGAAGCTTGTATTCAAGCATTTTACTCTTGTCTTTTGATGCTCTTTATTGATAACATATTTTTTGGTGGTATATATCGAGAGGTTTTACTCTCTACAATAACTAAATATGGTAGAAATGGTAACTTTATTTTAACAAAACCTATGTTTAAATACATAAATATTTTTTGGGTGCGTAATTACGTGTCAACTGGTTGCGTAATTATGTACAAGTTGGCTGTCTAATTAGACTTTTATTGTAAAATTAGTCTAATGTTTTGAAAATTTATGATTGTTTTGGTTACGTTATTATGAGTTATCCGGGTGCATAATTAAATGGAAATAGGTTATGAAATTACATTTTGGTTGTGAAATTAGAGATTACTAATTTCTTATGCACCCAATAAGAGTTAATATGATTTCAACTTGCGTGAATTTTTTTAAAAATATGGTTATAAATTATTTAAATTCATGGAAAATGTTCCTCCCGAAAATTTAGCATGCGCATCTTTTAGATAAACGTTATTTAGATATGGCTTCTAGTCCATTTTAATATTTTAATAATAAAATCAAAGAATTTTGTAGCCTGCCTATTTCAGAATTATTAGGTAAAATTAAGCTTATGCTTATGACTCAGTTGTCAAAGCATTATTCTGATTGTTTGGGTTGGAATAGCGAGCTTCATCACGATATTACAAAATAAAGTAAAACCAACATTGAAGAAGGTCGTACGTAGATTGTTTGGTAGTCAACGGAAGTATTGTTTGAGGTTCAATCAGAACTGGTTATGGTTTTCTATATTTTGAACTACAAATGTAATTATGGTAGTTGACAAATCGAATGTTTCCTTTGTTTTCGTGTTTGTCTTTGGATCTTTAGTATTTAAAAGAATCATTTGGCGTATATGGGGTCGTGCTATAAAATAAGTTATTATAAGGAAATTTACTCACATGGTATACCGACTTTATCTAAATTTTGTGAAGCTTATAGTTCAATTCCATCTCCTATTGTTCTTCCACCTGCCTTGAAAAAATGAACTCAAAGACTTTCGAAGAAACATATTATAACTTGATGTGATGAATTGCTTCAAAAAGTAAAGTGCAAATGTTGTAAAAACAATGTTGCCATAGTAGAAGAACATGTGAAGAAAATATATAAAACATTATTTTTCTATTTTTATTAATTATATATGCTCATTTTTTCCATTTTTATGATTTAAAAAAAATAGAACTTGATATTTTTTAGCTTTGAAAATAACTATTTTTAGTTGGATGTGAAATTAAATTATAATGAATTGCGTAAAAAGAGATTTGTTTCGAAAATGTTTTACAAAATTACGTTATAATGGGCTGCCTAGTTACATTTTAACTGGTTGTTAACAACTTTGGTTGCGTAAATAGACATCTATTTTGAAAATGAAATTTCAATTAGGGGTACAAAATTATGGTTTAAGTGGTTGCATAATTACGTTATAAATTGTCGAAGTTGAGAAATAACAATATATAAATAAACGATAAAAAAATAATACTCCAATAAAAAGAGGGTAATTTAGTTACATTCAATTTTTAAAAATACATGATTAAGAAATAAACCAGACATTTTATACTTTTCTATTTGATTCACAATCTACTTCTGTCTGATGCAAGATGTCCTTGCCAACGGTTGTGAAAATAGATTGATCTTTACTTTTTAACATTGTGTTCAAGAATAACAATTGATTCTTCCACTTCTTTACTTTGATTACTAGTTTTTGTTTCTAGTTCTTCAATTTAGTTTTTTTGGTTTAAAAAAATGACTGAACTTACTAGTTGATATTGATTATTCCAATTGTTGACTTTTTCTAGAAGATTTTTTTATTTCGTATGTGAGTTGAAATGTATATGTGGTTCTTGATGAGGACTATACTAATTATTTGGAGATTGTATATATACATATCAAAGTTAGTATGTACATTCTTTCTGTGTTTTTTTGGTTGTGAAAAACAAAATAGAAAGTAAATTTGGAAAGTTAGTGCATTTAGTTGCGTAATTACGTACATGTCAGTTGTGAAATAAAAACAATTCATCTAGAACCTTTAAACAGGTACACAAGTGGTTTATAGGTTACTAATAATAATGTTTTTCAGTGTACAAGGAAGATAACATAAAATTTTCACCTACCAAATATAAATTTTAAACAAATAATTACACATACACTAAGAAAATAAATAAGAAAGTAAAATAAAAAATTTACATGATAAGTATAAATTTTAAACAAGATAATTTCACATACAATAATAAAAAGTAATACTAGGGAGATAAAGTAAAAATTTCAAATGTCAAGTATAAATTCTAAACAAAATAATTTTACATACTATAAAAAGTATACAAGAAATGTAAAATAAAAATTTCATCTGCCAAGTATAAATTCTAAACAAAATAATTTTGAATACCATATGAAATTATACAGTAAGTATAAATTCAAAATCACTACATTCAAATACAAAATAAGAAATTTACAAGGAATGTAAAATAAAAAATTCACTTGTCAAGTATAAATTCTAAATAATTAATTACACATACAGCAAAAAGTATACATAAAATAAAAATTTATTCTCGCAAGTAAAAATCATGAACAAATAAATTCACATACAATAAGAAAGTATATACACTGCCATATATAAATTCTAAACACATAATTTTTAGTACAATATAAAAGTAATATAAAATAAAGATAAAATAAAAAATTCATTCACCAAGTATAAATTTTAAACAAAATATTCATTGATATAATAAATTATAGAAGAAAGTAAAATAAAAATGATAGTCATTCATTATTGAAAAAGAAGTCGAAGGAAAATCACCCCCACCCCCTAATAATAATGTTTTTCAGTGTAAAAAGGTATACAAATTATCGAAAAAAACACGAGAACATAAGATTTACAATAAAAGGTATACAAAGAAGATAATATAAAATTTTAACCTACCAAATATAAATTTTTAACAAATAATTACACATACACTAAGAAAATAAATAACGAAAGTAAAATAAAAAATTTACATGATAAGTATAAATTTGAAACAAAATAATTTCACATACAATAAAAAGTAATACAAGAAAGATAAAGTAAAAATTTCCGGTGTCAAGTATAAATTCTAAACAAAATAATTTTACATACTATAAAAAGTATACAAGAAATGTAAGATAAAAATTTCATCTGCCAAGTATAAATTCTAAACAAAATAATTTTGAATACTATATGAAATTATACAGGT
Source organism: Limnanthes douglasii subsp. nivea (assembly GCA_036936605.1). Classification (NCBI taxonomy): domain Eukaryota; kingdom Viridiplantae; phylum Streptophyta; class Magnoliopsida; order Brassicales; family Limnanthaceae; genus Limnanthes; species Limnanthes douglasii. The sequence continues at coordinate 358,941,390 of JAUPFV010000001.1, forward strand.
ATAAATTCAAAATCACTACATTCAAATACAAAATAAAAATAAAAATTTATTCTCGCAAGTAAAAATCATGAACAAATAAATTCACATACAATAAGAAAGTATATACACTGCCATATATAAATTCTAAACACATAATTTTTAGTACAATATAAAAGTAATATAACAGAAAGATAAAATAAAAAATTCATTGACCAAGTATAAATTTTAAACAAAATATTTATTGATATAAGAAATTATACAAGAAAGTAAAATAAAAACGATATGCCACTATAGGGATAGTAGGTGAGTTCAATTCTGGATTTTGGGACTGAATTTATGGTTTTTATATGTTATGAGTATTTTAGTTATTTCGTGTTATTGAGACTATTTTTTTTAAGGGAAACGCTAAATCGAGACCCGTTTTGATTGTAATGAGACCCCGTTATAATAAGACCTTCTTTAGCTATAATGAGACCCCAAATTTTACTAAAATACCCTTAATATATAAACCTTTTTCAGCCGACTATCTATCTCTCTTATCTTCTCTCTTCTCTCTTCTCTCTTTTCCCTTTGTTTTTTTATCAAATTCAAGTTGCGGCTCGCATTTCACCAATCAAAATCAGAAATTTATTTCTCTTCTCCAATTAATCTCTCTTTCTAGAGAACTCATTTCCTAATCAAAATCAACAATAGCACCCCAAGCATAAAAGAAACAGACTGAGAAGAAGGTCGCCGAGAAATATCCCTTGGCCGCCGTAGCAGCTGAGAAGAAACCAAAGGCGAGAAAGAAGTTACCAAAAGAAGCTGGCGCCGGAGCTGATAAAAAGAATAAACGATCCAAGAAAAACGCTGAGACCTACTAGATCTACATCTTCAAGATCTTGCAGCGGGTTCATCCCAATGTCGGTATTTCCAGCAAAGTTATGGGAATCATGAACAGTTTCATCAACGATATCTTCTAGAAATTGGATGGTGAGTCTGCGAAGCTTGCGAGGTACAACAAGAAACCGACTATCACTTCAAGGAAAATCCAGACTGCGGTAAGATTCGTGTTGTCTGGTGAATTGGCTAAACATTCTGTATCTGAATGAACGAAGACTGTTACAAAGTTTACAAGTTCTTAGGTTATGGAATTTGGGGATTTAGGGTTTCTGGTTGTAAATTTAATTCAAACTTAGAAATCGATGTGTTGTTTTCTTTCCTGTGGTTTTGTTATCTAATTGATGTTTCTGATTTCAATATTAATCAAAGATCTTGATTTCAAATATTGATTTTTTTGATTTTTTTTAAATTACAGCTCGCGTTTTATCTTGCCGGGTTTCAAAGAAGATTGTCATTACCATCAGGCTGGAAAATATTTCACAGTTACTAGTTTATTTCTTAATAAAAAATTATACAAATTACTGGGTCTAGAGATTACTTCATTGTAATATAATTCTGTAAACAAAAAATTGGTTCTTCGACTAGTGTGATTCATTCTTTTTACGCTAATGAAAAGTCGGAAAGTTCCACAAGGCTAGATTTTAATGTAATTGATTCTTTGGGTATTAGATTAGTTTTAGAGAGAAGTTTGGTTGGAGAAGAAGAAGAAAATTGTTTAGATTTTTGTCGAATACTTAGTTTTATATGATGGGTAAAATGGTCATTTTACATAAAGTAAAATAAAAAGTTTGATTTAAGGTCTTATTATAGCCAAATGGGGTCTAGATATTGGTGTGAATTAAAGTTGTAGTGAGTGAATTAAGAACAAAGAGTCTACAGTGAGAATTTCAAGTAGTGAAAAGTACTTCTGAATATTTCATAGGTCAAAATAACTCCTTCAGCCTCTTTAAATAGGCAAGGTGAGTTAGTTAGAGAAACGGTTACATATTATCATATTTACAATTTAACCCTTCGATTTCTCCTAAAGCCTAATTTAATCCTATAATTACAGAATTTATCACTTTAGTCCCTAAAGAATATCTTTCCTTATCAGTAGCCCCCCTAGTTCTTATACATTAATGTATAAGAACTATTAGCTCTTCGAATTTTTCCTCGGATCAGCATCATTTTACATCTTTATTATGATTACATTCAATGAAATAGGACTCTCTTCGAATTGGTGAGTAAGTGCAAACGAATTTCTCAACTGCCTCGAATTTAACTCCTCGTCGAATTTGACTTCTTGTGGTACTGCTTTGCCTTTGGTTTTCAAACATTATTACTTCAAACATAGTTTAATAACACTTCGAAATCTCTGAACCCTACTTGATGGACTGATTAGACTTCTAGTAGTAGACCCGTGACATCACTAGTTTCCTTTTCGTTTCATATTCCACCCAATGAAAACAGATTACTTGTTCCACACTTTCACATTCTCGACGTTACTCTTTACCCTATAAATACTCAGCTATTCATTCAGTAAGAGCTTTTTAGAGAATCCACCTTTTGAACCATCTCCAATCTGTTCTTCATCTTCAACCTGCTCATCTTCAACCTGTTCATCTTCAACCTGTTCATCTTCAACCTGTTCATCTTCAACCTGTTCATCTTCAACCTGTTCATCTTTTCTTGTCTACCCAAGCAATCTCTCATACCAAAACCCATTGTATGAGAAGATACCCTAGATACAATAGATTTAAACCCAGAAGACCAGTACGATCAAAGAAAAATCTTTTTCCTGGTTCCAGTAACCAAGTATTCGGGGCCTACGATTATCTTTGTATTTCTCGAAGAGCCAAAGAATACAAAGCTGCTGGGTTGATCTATAACGGTCCTCACTCTTCCTGCACCACTTTTAAATACGGCAACTTCAATCCTAACCTTGCCACTTCGTCTTCACCTCTAGTTTCTAACCCAGAAAATAGCTCAACAGCCTCTCCTCTCCAAAATCCAGCCAAATCTTCATTGCTAAGACCTCATCGAAAATCCAAAGTAGTTACTTTAGACAAGCCACCCACTGATAACAAATCACAACTCAAATCACCTGTCCTTCAAGTCGAAGAGACAAAAAACCTTCAATCCAAAACACTTCCTCCTCAATTCGAGGCTATCAGAGCTAAACGTGCCAAAAAATCACCTTTCTTAGTTATGGGTGAAGAAACAAAAAACTCTTCTCCTCCTCAACACTCTCCTCCTCCCCCACAAGAAGTGGATGATACTACACCAGAGTGTAGTCAGCCAATTCCTGTGACTCAACAGGAGACTCAAATTCGAAGTCACTCCGATGAAGGTCACAAAAAAGACGATTCAGAAGCTACTGAGTCCGATGCCGAGGAGGAATCCGAGGCTGATGGTGTAGCTCCTCCAAAGAAAACTCGAGGGAAAAAAGGTCTCATTACACTGCCTGAGAACGTTGCCTCCTTAGTTCAGGAAAATCTCAAGCCTCTTTCTGCTTGGTACATTCTTGCCTTGAAGAATGTATCTTACAGCTACTACCTCGAATCAGAGAAGGAGCACCTCAGAAAGCTATGGGGGTTAACCGACAATATGACGCTTCGACTACCAGTTGAAGGAGAGACACCCTTGAACTGTCAAAAAGATGAGCTGGTAGTGTACACTGAGCTCTTCAACTGGGGACTTCGGTTTCCACTTGATCCGATGATAGTAAAGTTCTTCGAAATCCACAGACTGTGCCCAACACAAGTTACTCCCAACTTGCTCTTCACTTTGTTCTCAGCAATTATGGTATCAAGGCTTGGAGGTATTCCCCTCGAAATCGAGGACTTCATCTCAGTGACCAAAGTCTCAAATGGCCCTGTTCTGCCATTTTATTACTTAACCCTTGAAGATGATTTGAAAATAATCGACGACCTCCTCGAAGCCGATAAGTTCTGGAAACAAAGGTTCGTTTTTCTGTCAGGCGCCTGGGAAAATGGCAAAGAAATTTCCGATGCCAATCCTTCTAGACTCACCCTTACTTGGAGAGACAGTAGTAAGTGATACCTTCCCTTATTTATCTAGTTGTTTTTGAATCAATCTACTTGGCTAACTATTTTTCTCTCTTTAGAAATTCCGAGGCGGTTTAAGGGTCGTCGAAAAGAAGCCAAGCTTATCTTCCAAAAGATGGCTGAGTGGGCTGAAAAATCTTGGGGAAATGGCTTTCATTCAGCATTCGAGCCCATTAACTTCGTTAATAGCCATCTCTGGCGTATATCTTTAGGGGCCGACTTCCCTCAGGATCCGATGACGCCACCAGATCCCCTTCTAGCAGTTGAGAGGATACTTGCACCAGATGGGAAATGCTATCTTCCTCTTCGGAACCGAAGTGACAGCCATCTTCCTTTGAAGAAGAAAAGAAAACTGACCCAGAAGAAAGCCAGCACAAGCAGGGCTAAGCCTTCCAAGACTTCGAAGAGTGCAGGGAAAAGAAAAACATCAGCACCTTCACTTCCCACTATATCCGAAGAAGATCAACCTATCCTGAAAAAGAAAAAAGACACTTCTCCAAAAAAGAAAAAGAATAAGTCTAGCAAGCCAAAAGAAAAGAACGAAGCTGATATGCTAGAGGCTGTGCTAGCTTCCGAAGCGCAGGGTAAAACTTTTGTTGAGGAAAACCCCGAAGGAGAAATAACACTTGGAGATAAACAGATAGATGATTACTTGAACTTCGACGACTTCAACTCAAGTGGAGACTTTGTGTTTTCTGGTTCTCAGACTACCAAGGTTGTTCCACCAATTTCTACTGGGGCTGGAACAGCTTCGACATCTAACACTACCGCTCCTGTTCATCAGCCATTAGTCTTTCCTCACTCAGAAAAATCCGATGAGGTAATTTCAATTCTCCAACCTTTTCCAAATTTAATTGTTGCAGTCTCAAAGTTATACGAAGAGGTGAGCAAATCTCAAAGCCAATTGGAGTGCCTCGCCCAAGAGTTAGCTAAGAGTAGAAAAGAAACAGCCTCTGAAAAGACTTCGAAAAACGAAGCACTCCAGAAATTCGAAGCTGAGAAAGAACAGCTTCTTAAAAAACACAAGGAAGAAGTCGAAGCTCTTAAAACTTCTCATCTGCAAGCTCTTGAAGAGTTAAAGGCTGAACACTCTACTGCTATCTCCGATGCTACGGCACTTATTAAGGAAACAAAAGATAAATTGGAAAAAATCCAAAGTGAGATTACTACACTTCGAACAGGATTCGAAGAAGAAAAGAAAGCTGCAGTCAAAAAGGCTGAAACCAAAGTTAGTTCTGTGATGCTCGAAGGCATGAAGAAAACTCAAATTGATACATCTATTCAGCTTCTTCGAGAAGTTCATGCTGCTTGTCCAAGACTAGACTTATCAGACCTTTGGAAACGAATTCCAGAAGAGCAACGTCCCAAGGAAGCTTTCGAAGCGCCACCAAGCTCCTCCTCAGAAGAAGGAAATAGTTCCAAAGAGGAGTCATCAGAAGGAGAAGAAGATGATGCCTAATAGGCTAGGCAACTTGTTTTTGTTTTTTGCGTATGTGATTAAGTACTTCCCCCTTTTCTTTTTGTAAACTTCGTATTTTATTCCACGAGGAAATCACTTATCTTGTTTTTTTTTTATATCTTGAATTTCTGGTATACTTGTTTGAAATGGTTATTCTTAAACATATATGCATAAGTCACGGCACCTCGAAAAATAGATGCACTCATAAGACGTAGCACCTCGAAAAATAGATGCACTCATAAGACGTGGCACCTCGAAAAATAGATGCACTCATAAGACGTGGCACCTCGAAAAATAGATGCACTCATAAGACGTGGCACCTCGAAAAATAGATGCACTCATAAGACGTGGCACCTCGAAAAATAGATGCACTCATAAGACGTGGCACCTCGAAAATTTGGTTGTTTCTTCAAAGCTATCGCTTCGGAAAATTATTCTTGGTCAACTTTCAAAGATGATCAATCTTTGCCAAATTACCAAAATAATAAATCACACATCATAACAAACAACCAATGGCCAAAAGAAATTTTATTAAAAAATTCAATATTAATTAGACACCTCGTTAAAACCTTTCTGGGCCAACAGATAAGGAAAGAGTATGTCTGTTTTACAAAAATTCGAAGTTCAGTTTTACTCACAGTACAATTTCAAGTGCTCTATGTTCCAAGGGTGCTTGAGCATCCTTCCTTCTCGATCTGATAACCTGTAAGAACCTGGTTTGACCCTCATTTTAACTTCGTAAGGACCTTCCCAATTCGGAGCCAATTTTCCGAGGTGTTTATCCTTAGTGTGAAGAAACACTTTTCGCAACACTAGATCGCCAATTTTGAATTCCCTTCTCTTAATTTTAGCATCGTACCTGCTTCTCATTAATGTTTGATAATGGATCACATTCAAATGTGCCTTGACCCTTTTTTCTTCCAACAAATCAAGTTCCACTCTTCTAGCCTCATCGTTATCTGCCTCGTAATATTGTAGGAGTCTATAGAAGGGCAATGTAGATTCAGCAGGGCACACAGCATCCATCCCATATACTAAAGAAAAAGGAGTTTCTTTTGTAGCCTCTCTAGGAGTTGTCCTATATGCCCATAATACTTCTTGAAGAAAATTTGGCCATTTCCCTGCTGCTCCTGCCAAATTTTTCTTCAAGCCATCCAAAATAGATCTATTTGTAACTTCTACCTGTCCATTTCCCTGCTGCTCCTGTCTATTTGTATCCCTTTCGAAGAGCAAAAAGAGTCCATTTCCTTGTTATTAAATTGAGGACCATTATCAGTTGTTATTTTCCGAGGTATTCCAAAACGGTAGCAAATGTTACTTTGAATAAACTTGATTACATCCTTAGCTTTTGTCCCAGCTAAGGGTTCTGCTTCTGCCCACTTCGAAAAATAATCAACCGCAACAATAATCATTTGTCTCCCACCATAAGCCATAGGTAATGGTCCCACTAAATCAATTCCCCATCTATCGAAAGGAACCGCCTCTGAAATTGTCATTAGGGGTACCGCTGGTTTATGTATTAAATTTGCATACCTTTGGCAAGTATCACAACTTCGAACTAACGACTTGGCATCTTGCAAAATGGTAGGCCAATAATATCCTGCCAACAATACCCTACGTGTTAAAGCTCTAAACCCACAATGAGCTGACCCATCTCCATCATGCAGTTCGGACAGAACATTCTGAGACTCATCCTTACTCAAACATCGTAGTAAAGGTTTCGAAGCAGACCTTTTATACAATACTCCATCCAGTACCACATAGCCAAGGGATTTGTACTTTATTTTCTTGAGCAAGTGTTTATCCATAGGCAATATTCCATTCGAAATAAAGTTTAACAAGTCAAACCTCCAATCTCCTCGAGCGCACGTTGGATTATTTACCACCTCATCGACAACTTCACATTGCTCAGAATTCGATATGATCGAAGGCGATGGTTGTGTTACAATCCATGGGTATTCTTCTGAGTAAGCCATCGTTGCCAAAGAATCAGCCATAGTGTTGTTTCCTCTTCGAATATGCTCCACTTCGACATTTTCAAACTGCGCCATCATCCCCCGAAGCTCTTGTAGGTACAAAACCAAACGCTCCTTTTTAGCTTCTGATACCCCTTTAACGTGGTTAACTACCAACTGTGAATCTGTTTCCAAGCGTACAAATATTGCTCCACAAATCTTTGCCAAGCGCAACCCTGCTAGCACAACCTCATATTCAGCTTCGTTATTTGAAGCATGAAAGCCAAATTTTATAGCTTGAAACATAAATTCCCTCGTTGGTGCTACCAATTCAACTCCTGCACTTGACCCTTTACTACTGGATCCCCCATCAGTTCGTATTGTCCACGTCGGATTCCCATTCACCTTTTCAGCATCTTTCTCTTCGGATCTGCTTGAGTGAAACTCCACCAAAAAATCTGCTAAAGCTTGAGCTTTGATAGCTGTTCGAGGGGAAAACAGCACATCGAAATCTCCCAATTCCACAGACCACTTGGTCATTCTCCTTGAAATGTCTGGTTTTTGCAAAACATTTTTTAATGGATATGAAGTTCGAACTACAATCGTATGTGCCTGGAAGTAAGGGCGCATTTTTCTTGCTGCCACTACTATACACAGTGCCAATTTTTCGAGCTTCAAGTAGCGTTTCTCAGCATCAACCAAACTTTTGCTGACATAGTAAACAGGCTTCGAAATTTTTGTGTCCTCACTGATCAAAACTGCGCTCACTGCATAATCTGACACTGCTATATACAAAAATAATTGCTCACCTTTCCGAGGCTTCGATAATATTTCAGGAGAGGACAAAAGATTTTTTATCTTCAAAAAGGCTTCTTCACAATCCGAAGTCCACTCGAAATTATTGGGTTTACGCAGCACCTGGAAAAAAGGCAAGCACTTATCTGAAAAACGAGAAATGAATCTGTTCAGAGCTGCTAACCTGCCCGTTAGCATTTGCACTTCTTTGATATTCCGAGGTGAAGACATCGATATCAAAGCCCTCAACTGTTCTGGATCCACCTCGATTCCTCTTTCACTAATCATATACCCTAAAAATTTGCCAGATCGGACTCCAAATGTGCATTTTTCTGGGTTCAACTTCAATTGAATGGCTCTAAGATTCAAAAACGTCTCTTCTAAATCATCAATATGTGCATCATCACTTTTGCTTTTAACAAGCATGTCATCGATGTACACTTCAATATTTCTCCCAATCTGTGAAGCAAACGCCTTATTCATCAGCCTCTGATATGTTGACCCAGCATTTTTCAATCCAAATGGCATTACTTTATAGCAATACAAACCTCTGTCAGTAATAAAAGTCGTGCTTTCTTCATCATCTGGGTTCATTCGAATTTGATTATACCCCGAAAATGCATCCATGAAAGTCAAAATTTTATTTCCTGAAGTGGAATCCACTAATTGATCTATTCGAGGCACCGAAAAAGGATCTTTTGGACAGGCTCTATTCAAATCTGTGAAGTCCACACACATTCGCCATTTTCCATTCTTCTTTTTTACTACCACCGGATTAGCCGTCCACCTCGGATAATTGGCCTCCCTAATGTGCCCCATCTTATATAACCGATCCACTTCGGCAACTATGGCCTCAGATTTCTCCAGTGAAAAAGCCCTTCTTTTTTGGATAATCGGTTTGACCTTCGGATCAACCGCTAGGCTATGACATATGATGTTGCTTGGGACCCCTACCACGTCTTCGGATCTCCACGCAAACACATCCAAGTTTTCAGACAAAATATTCAATAACTTTTCTCGCATCGACAAAGATAACAGAGTGCCAATTCGAAGTACCCTGCCATTATTGAAAATATATTCCTCTATTTCTTCATTGACCACTACAGAACTCGGGGTTGACCTCGGATCATCAATTCCCTCGTCTGTTTCACCACAAGACAACCCCCCAAACTGCTAACTCTCCATGAGATCATCAGAACTTTTACCACGTAACCTAAATGCAGCAGCATAACATTCTCTTGCCACCTTTTGGTCACTTCGGACTACGCCGACTCTGTCCTCGACCACATACTTCAGACACTGATGGACTGTAGAAACTACAGCGTACATTTTGGCCAACCATGACCTCCCAAGAATAGCGTTGTAACTTGATGGACAATCCACCACCACAAAAAGTACCTGTACTTTCTTCTTGAAAGGCCCTTTTCCCAAGGAGATTTCACCTTCGAATTCACCTATCACAATTGCTGATGCGCCGGTAAACCCAATGATAGTCCTCTCTGATTTTTCTATTCGAGGAGGTGCAGCCAACCTATCATATGTTGACTTAAAAAGCACATTAGCAGAGCTTCCTGTGTCGATCAGCACTCGTCGAATCTCCACCCCGCATACTTCTGCTCCAATGACCACCGCATCCTCATGTGGCCCAGTAATCCCCCTCAAATCATCCCCGTCGAATATTATAAAGGGCACATCCTTTCTGCTGCTTAGATGTGCCGATGTGCCTCCCTCAATTTGTCGCGTTAAGTTTACTATATGCCTCTTCCTCGAATTGTTGGTGTTGTTAGTCATCGAATCTCCTCCAAATATGGTTAGTGATTCGAAAAAGGCGCACAAATCTCGAACACGTCCCTGACGCATCGGCTCATCTATCGACATTAACAAAAGTCGACTGGGGTCTGGTTCAACATATTCCGAGGCTACATCGAAACCATCTGCCTCACCTGCAACATCTAAAATCATTAACGCAGTTTCCTGCTTGGAATTAGGATTACCTCCTTTAGGAGCTGTTGCCTTGGCATTCTTCCTGACATATTCCAACAACTTTCCATTTTCGATCAGAATTTGCATCTCCTTCTTCAGGGCAATGCAATCATTTGTATCATGGCCGATGTCTTCATGATACCTACATAATTTATTATTGCGCTCCTCTCTTGGTCTGTTGATAGCTGGTGGCTTTCTAAAATTGATTGTTCCCCTTGTCTTTTCATATATTGAAGCCACGCTCTCAGTTAAATCTGCATAGTAATCTGGCCTTACCCACACATTCGACCTGGACCTAAATTGCTGCTGATTGTTAGAATTATGTTGATTATATCCCCCTTGATACGAGTTCGAGGTTCCTCGGTTAGAAACATTTTGATTGTTCTTCGGACGCGAGGGATTGTTATTTGAGACGTTAGATTGTCCACTTCCCTTCTGAACAGTACTAGCACCTCCTCGAACCCTCGTCGATTCTTCGACCTTAATCTTGTCCTCAACCTGGGCCATAAGAGCTCCAAACGTTAACGCCCTGCGCCTCGTAGTCTCATCGGCTAAATCCCCAGGCAACAGCCCTTGCCTGAACGCTGCCATAGCCACACTTTCTTCACAGTCATCCAACTCAACCTTTGTTGACACAAACCTCTTAGTATAATCTTTCAACTTCTCTCCCACAGCCTGCTTGCACTGTATTATCGTGTCTCCATTGGCTCTCATTTCCTTGCTTCCCACAAACTGTCTCCGAAAAGCAGTGTAAAAACTTCTAAAATTTGCAATCGATTCCTTGGGAATCTTATTGAACCATTTTAGCGCAGTTCCCTTAAACGTTTGAGAAAAAGCTATACACACCAATCTATCATCATCTTCGAAATTAGTCATGTAGTTTTTAAATTGTTCTATATGGTCATCGGGATCTTGAGTCCCATCAAACTTATCAACTTTGGAAATATCAAACCGCCTCGGTAGCGGCACAGATCTGATCTCCCTGACCAGTGGTGAGTCCCTCCAGTCAACCCCCTGGACATACTGGTCCTCAATTTTCATCCCCACAGTTGCATATAAGCTGGACTCACCTTCATATTTCCGAGGCGAACACCTCCGAGGCGAGTATTTCCGAGGTGAGTATACTCGCCTCTCTTTCTTCTTCCTTCCCTCCTTATACGCCTTAGCTGGCCGGAACTCACGCTCTGTTCCTCTTGAACGACCTCGAGAGCGTTCGTACCTCGGTGTTTCATCAGATTCAGAATATTCAAAATTCTCCTCATCACTAGAGTTTTCATACAATCGCCTTTGTAACTTTTCTTTCCTCTTTATCCCGCTATATTCTTTTTTCTGCTCAGAACGTGCTTTGCGCTGCTCATAGTGATCATCGCCATCGTCCATCGACTGATCCGACTGATCATTCCGATCGCCCCCAGCAATCTTAGACCTAAGCCTAGCACCATCATTATTTCTCTTCTTTTTTACGAATTCATCAAGTTCAGCCACCTTCCTAATCATCTCATTCATCTTTCCTTCAAAGTCAAATTGGACTGATTGAATTGGAACAGATTTACCTGCCTCTTGCAGATCGGATTTCAGCGTTTCCATCGCCTTGCGAACGGATGGATTGTCACCTTCATCTGGATTCATCTTCAAACAGCGAAAAATCAAACGAAATATGAAAATTCGACCGAAAAACTTTAAAAAACGAGAACTCGAACGTCAATTTTTGATCTGTTGATCAAGGTATCCTCGCCCCCTCTTTCTAGCGCCAATTTGGTGTGAATTAAAGTTGTAGTGAGTGAATTAAGAACAAAGAGTCTACAGTGAGAATTTCAAGTAGTGAAAAGTACTTCTGAATATTTCATAGGTCAAAATAACTTCTTTAGCCTCTTTAAATAGGCAAGGTGAGTTAGTTAGAGAAACGGTTACATATTGTCATATTTACAATTTAACCCTTCGGTTTCTCCTAAAGCCTAATTTAATCCTATAATTACAGAATTTATCACTTTAGTCCCTAAAGAATATCTTTCCTTATCAGATATAGCCTAAACTCTCATTCTAACAAAATCGGGTCTCATCATAGCCTAGCCCATAAGAAATTATACAAGAAAGGTAAAATAAAAATTTCATAGGCCACTATAAATTCTAAACGAAGAAAAAAATACAAGCGAGGTAAAATAAAAATAAAGCATTCAATATATTGATTTAAAACAAATAACTTCAAATAGAATAAGAAAATAATACAAAAAATCAAATAAAAATTACACTTTTCAAATATAAATTCTAAATAAATATTTTTAAAATTAGTACAAGGAAGCTAAAATAATTTTTTTTCCTAAATATGAATTATATATAAAATAATTTCACATACCTTAAAAAAATCTACAAAGAAGAATAAATAATTTCAACTAAATCGAACTTGTTTACAAGCACATAGCCTTAGAACTAATTAATAAGGATATAATATCGAAAGGGGCAATTCTGGTTAACAGTAAAATATTTTCTTTTTAATTATCTTTCTTCCTAAAAGCTCTTATATATATATATAATATTTTTAATATCTTATTAGGTTTTAAACCTCATCAAATTTAAACATTCTTCCAATTTTTTTAATCTTTTGAGAAGATAAAAGGTTCTTCGTCGACTTTCCGATTTTTTCAAATCGAACTAGAAATCATGAAAAACGTGAAGTCATAGAAAGAAAACAGCGATGATAAGCTCGAAGCCCATTGAGATTGAAAAAAAGAAGAAACAAATTTTATTAAAAAATGAATTCAAAGATTTGTCTAAAATCTGAAAAATACGTCTGAAATTGCATATAATAAATTGTGAACATTCAAATCCCAAGTTAGAACTGAATTCGATTCAAGATTTATTATAATCATATTTGAAGGGCAACCAAGGTAAACCAAGAAAAAATTAGGATTGAGTAATTGTTGTTGATAATAAAGATCTACTCTGATTGTACATTATATTATTTATTTGTATTAATATATACCAATAAGTTATTTACTTTATGTACAACAACACAACACAACAACGTCACTACATAATGAACAATAATGGGCGTCATTGTATGTCTTATATATTAATGTGTGATGCTTTATATAACACACTATTTTTTTGTATAATCAATTGAAGGTTACACAGAAAAGAAGTATTGCTGCAATGAAATTTTTATTGGGTAATTCTGTGATTCTTGTGAAAAATAGCATTCTTCGCTCTGATTTGAAGCCCAACAATGTTCTTTTGCATGATGATCTTACTGCTCATGTACGTTGTTTTGGTTTGGAACTGTGAAGAATAGCAGGTCCTTGAAGCATGGAAATTGTGAAGCTTCAAGGACTGCTTCGATGGAGGTTTTGGCAGTAGAGAAAGAAGAGAAGAGAAGAAGGGTGGCTGCTGTGGTAGAGAAAGAAGAAAGGGAAAGTGACTTAGGGTTCAGACAGTAACCCTAAGTCGATATGGGTCTTTTGCTATGGGCCTTTTGGCTTTGGATAGGAGTCGGGCCAGATTGTGTTTCGAAGCCCAACAGAAGCCTTAGAGTGTGGCTTTTTGGATCTGATGCTGGTCCAAGTTTTATCACACACGAAAATAGTCTAATGGTCTAAGTGTTACATACTTAAATAAATGTGTAACAAGAATATAATAACAGATCTACATGTCTAACTAACTAACAACTTCTTGTTAGTGAACTACCAATAAAATGTAATCAGCTGTACTTGATTCTTTAATGAAAAACATTCAATCCTGAAATCTCTCTCTATACTCTTGAATTCAACTTGGTATCAGAGCTCCTCGCAAGCCTTCAATGGAGAATCCAGAGTCACCTACCCATAGCAATGAGTCACTCGGGTCTGTATTTCCCAGAAATCTCTCTGGTGCTACCAAAAGTGTACACCTGCAAACAATCAACAACAGTAGTCAGATAAGACTTGATAGAAACAACTACTTGTTGTGGAAAACTATGGTGTTGCCTATTATCAAAGGCAATAAGCTAGGAGGTTTTGTTACAGGGGATAAGCCCTGTCCTCCTAAGCTCGTTAATGACTCTGAAGGTAATACTATTGACAATCCTGAGTATGAGGATTGGACTGCCAAGGATCAGTTACTTCTTGGCTGGTTGTACTCTACCATGAGTACAGAGGTTGCTGCTCAGTTAATGGAAGAGAGCACCTCAAAAGAGCTGTGGGACGCAGCTAGTAAACTTTCTGGCTCACACACAAGAGCCAAAATAACATACTACAAATCAGAATTTCAAAGAACAAGGAAATGTAACTCTACTATGACTGAATACCTAAGCAAAATGAAGAATATTGCTGATAATCTTGTGTTAGCTGGCTGTGGTGTATCAATAGATGACCTAATCACTCAGGTTCTTGCTGGTTTGGACTCAGAATATACTCCTATTGTGGTTAGTCTAACTGACAAGGACTCTATGGGGTGGCTAGATCTTCAAACTAGCCTACTCACATTTGGGAGTAGGCTGGATCAGTTAGTAAGCATTCAAAACAATGTGTCATACCTAAGTCTAGCTACAGTAAATCTCACTCAGAAAACAGACTATAAGACACAAAACAACAATGGGAATCAGAGGAACTACTCTGGTCAGTACAAAGGATCATACAAGAACAACAGAGGAAGAAACAATTCATCAAATTATTCAAGGGGAAGAAACAATTTCTATAGAGGGAGAGGTGGACGCTTCTCTCAAAATAAACCTACATGTCAGATCTGTAACAGATATGGACATGCTGCTCCAGTGTGTTACTACAGGGATGATCCATCTGTTATGGGGTCATCTTCTTCTGAACAACCTAAGGGGGACAGTGATCATGCAGCCTATGTGGCTACTCAAGACTCTAATGGAGATTCTGCCTGGTATGCTGACAGTGGTGCTAGCCACCATGTCACAGGCAACACTAACATGTTAACTCAAAAGGCAGAATACACAGGTAACAAAAGTATACTTGTTGGGAATGGTCACAGGTTGCCTATCCATAATAGAGGGTACTCTAGTTTACAGTCTCTCAATCACACTCCTATTTCTCTTAAAAATATACTACATGTGCCCTTGATTAATAAGAATCTCCTATCTGTTTCTCAACTTACTAGTCATAACAATGTTTTCATTGAATTTCACCATGGTTTCATTCTTGTGAAGGACAAGTTAACAGGGACAGTGCTTCTCAAAGGGACTACTGAGGGAGGACTATACGGGTTGAAGGATGTTTCTAGGTCACAAGCTACTGGGGTCCCTTCTATCAGTGTCAAACACAGCTCTCTAGTTTCCAGTACTTTACTACCTAAAGTCATGTCTGTTTGTTTGTCTAATTCCCTAAAAGATGGATGGCATAGGAAGCTTGGCCATGCATCCTTACATGTTCTTAATTCAGTTCTAAAGCAGTGTAATCTTACTTCTATTATGAAAGAAGAATGTACCTTTTGTGAAGCCTGTCAGTTTGGGAAATCCCATATGTTGCCATCCTCTTTGTCTCATTCTCATGCCAGCAATGTCTTGGATCTCATACATACAGATGTATGGGGTCCCTCTCCTGTGGCTTCCACTCAAGGTCACAAATATTATGTGATCTTTGTGGATGACCACACCAGGTATACCTGGCTGTACCTTGTCAAACACAAAAGTCAAGTGGTTAGCATGTTTAAACAATTCAAAAGCCTTGTTGAGAAACAATTTGAAAGAAATATCAAAGTAATTCAATGTGATGGTGGAGGAGAGTTTCTGCCAATATCTACTATGGCTCAGGAACAAGGGTTCATTGTGAGGAAATCGTGCCCTCACACTTCAACTCAGAATGGTAGAGCTGAACGTAAACACGAGCACATAGTTGAGACTGGTCTAACTCTTTTGTCTCAAGCTAGTTTTCCTTATAGGTTTTGGGTTCAAGCCTTTGAAACATCTGTCTATCTTATCAATAGGCTACCTACACCTGTCCTATCCAATAGTTCACTTTTTGAAGCCTTGTTTCACAAGAAACCTAATTATCTAGCCTTGAAAACATTCGGGTGTTCCTGATTTCCATGCCTCAGGTCTTATCAATCACACAAGTTTCAGTTTCATACAATTAAGTGTGTTTTCTTGGGGGTTAGTCAATTCCACAAGGGCTATGTGTGTCTTAGTCCTAAAGGCAGGGTCTATATTTCTAAAAATGTTGTGTTTAATGAAGCTGATTTCCCTTTTCAAAATCAGTTTCTTCATACTACAGTCCATGAGTTTTCTACTAAAATTTTCTTACAGTCTTGGTTACCTAATCTACCTCTGGCTCTTGTGAACAATGAACATTCTTTAACATCTACTACAACTCTCAGGGTCCCTCAAGATGCTACTACTCTGCAGCCTATGCCTTCACAAGGTACAACTCTACCCTCTTTTAATAATTCTGCTCATACTGAATCTAATACTTCTACCTCATCTCAAACACATTCTGAGTCATCTACCTCTAACTCTAATCATACTCTTGTTTCTAGCCATTCTCCAGTTCAAACAAACCCTACTGATAAACACCTAAGTCAATTGCATCAATCTAGTCCTAAAATTTCTATTTGTCTGCCCTTTGAGTCTAATGATAAGTCAGCCATTTTAACTTCTAAACCTACCTCCCACTCTATGATAACCAGAAACCATGATGGAACTAGGGTACCTAAAAATCCTTATATTGGCTCTGTGATCAAAACTAACCTGGATACTATTGAACCTAGTACCTATTCTAAAGCTGTGGTGTGTTCTCATTGGGTAACTGCTATGGAAACAGAGTATAAAGCTCTAATGGCCAACAAGACCTGGTCCTTGGTTCCCTGAACTCCTAATCTAAATGTTGTGGGCTGTAAATGGGTTTACAAAGTTAAACATAATAGAGATGGATCTGTTCAACGATATAAGGCAAGACTTGTAGCCAATGGGGTTTCATCAAACCCCTGGCGTTGACTATTCAGAAACTTTTAGTCCTGTGGTTAAGCCTTCTACTGTTAGACTGGTTCTAACCCTAGCTGTTTCTAAAGACTGGGAAGTTAGGTAATTGGACATTAATAATGCCTTCCTCAACGGGTATCTAACTGAGGATGTTTACATGGTTCAACCACAAGGGTTTCAAGATCTTCAGAAGCCTACACATGTATGTAAGCTCCATAAGGCCTTGTATGGTCTTAAACAAGCCCCAAGCCCCAAGGGCCTAGTATTCTAGGTTGAAGGACATACTTATTCAGTGGGGTTTTAAGAACTCTAAGTCTGATTGTTCTCTGTTCTATCTTGTTTCTAAAACTACTGTCCTACTAATTCTGGTCTATGTAGACAATATTATTGTGGCAGGTAATCAAACAGAGTGTTTGAGGGAGTTCATTCATAAACTCAACACTGTCTTTTCTCTCAAAGATATTGGACCACTCCATCTATTCCTTGGAATAAAAGTTCATCGTGATCCAACCGGGTTCTACTTAACACAACAACAATACATTAAAAACTTACTTGGCTCTTAGGGTCTCTCGCTAGCCAAGCCGTGTCCTACACCAATGGCTGCTGGTGTTCATATTTCCAGTGAATCTGGCACTCCTCTTGCTGACCCTACACAATACCGAAGCCTGTTAGGCGCTTTACAATATCTAACACATACGAGGCCTGATATTGCCTTTGCTGTTAATAAGCTCAGCCAATATCAGCAAGTCCCGACTACAACACATTGGCAAAATTTGAAAAGAATCCTAAGGTACTTATCTGGGTCTTGCTGGGTAGGGTTACATCTCAAGCCGACCTTCAACTTTCAGCTTCAAGGGTTCTCAGATGCTGACTGGGCTTCGTCTTCTGATGATCGAAGGAGTGTTGGTGCCTACTGTGTGTATTTTGGAGACTCCCTAATCTCCTGGTCTTCGAAAAAGCAGAATGTTGTGGCTCGATCCTCCACTAAGTCAGAGTATCGAGCGTTGGCAAATCTCTCAGCAGAGTTGATGTGGTTGCGATCGCTTCTGACTGAAATCTGTTTTCCGATTGAGACTCCCTCTGTTATCTGGTGCGATAACTTGGGAGCGAGCTCGCTCGCCTCCAACCCAATTTTCCATGCCCGAACAAAGCACATAGAGATTGATGTGCACTTTGTTCGGGATCAGGTCTTGAAGGGTCTTCTTCAGGTCCGATTTGTACCATCTCACGACCAGTTAGCCGACTGCCTCACGAAGCCACTCACGCATCATCGATTTCAATTTCTGAGGGACAAACTCGGTCTCCAATTGTCGCCCCTTCGTTTGAGGGGGGATGTGAAGAATAGCAGGTCCTTGAAGCATGGAAATGGTGAAGCTTCAAGGACTGCTTCGATGGAGGTTTTGGCAGTAGAGAAAGAAGAGAAGAGAAGAAGAGTGGCTGCTGTGGTAGAGAAAGAAGAAAGGGAAAGTGACTTAGGGTTCAGACAGTAACCCTAAGTCGATATGGGTATTTTGCTATGGGCCTTTTGGCTTTGGATTGGAGTCGGTCCAGATTGTGTTTCGAAGCCCAACAGAAACCTTAGAGTGTGGCTTTTTGGATCTGATGCTGGTCCAAGTTTTATCACACACGAAAATAGTCTAATGGTCTAAGTGTTACATACTTAAATAAATGTGTAACAAGAATATAATAACAGATCTACATGTCTAACTAACTAACAACTTCTTGTTAGTGAACTACCTATAAAATGTAATCAGTTGTACTTGATTCATTAATAAAAAACATTCAATCCTGAAATCTCTCTCTATACTCTTGAATTCAACTAGAACGACCATTTTTAATTTATGGTAAGAAATCTGTAGGGAATTGAGTTAGTTCTACCAGAATCAAAGATATTCTTGGCTATGATGCTTTAGAAAATTGCATCTAAGGCTATCCATCAGTCCTGGAAAAAGTATTCAGCTTTAAAATCAACTTATTAACGATTCGATAGTTACGAGAAAAAGACTGGTTCATGAAGTATTTATTAATAATATTTTTATAATAGTTGTCTCAGAACAATAAACTCGAAGCTTTGATGGACTTTACATTCCTTGGCTGCATGTTATCAGTATTGAACGTTTCGCATTCAAAAATGGATATATCTAGCGAAAGTACTTATAAAAGATATTATATAATATGGGAATTAAAATGTTTTATTAAGATACAATTGATACAAGCTCCTTATAATGCTTTATAATGATACAATTGATATAACATCTTAAAATAGAACCATTTTATAGTTTTTTTCATAAAATGTATGGTACCACGTAAGGTTAGACACCGCCATGACAATATTATACAAAATTTATAACCACAAAATAAAACCACATGCCTCCGTCTATTTCAAATTAAATATTTAATTAACTATTTTTTATGCTCCATATATTTCAAATTCGATATTTGTTGGGAATATGGGTGTTGTGAATTAGGGGTTTGGTCCGCATATTCCGCCTCCGTATATAAGTAAGAACACAACCGATCTCAACACTAGTATGATATTGTCCGCTTTGGCACCCGAAGGCCCTCACGGCTTTGCATTTGGTCCACTACCAAAAGGCCTCAAACTAGTTGAGGTATGTTCTTACTTATATACCACTGTTCTTTCCCATGTTTAACCGATGTGGGATGTGGGACTTTGGTCGCCACCCTAACAAATCCTCCTCTCGAACAAAGTACCACTTAGCCTCCTCTCAATTGAAGCTTGTTGACTTGCCTAAAGGACAGAAGATAGTAGGCAGTAAATGGGTGTTCAAGAAAAAGGAAGGTAATCCAGGGGTTGAGGCATCTCGATTCAAAGCAAGACTGGTCGCTAAGGGTTTTACTCAAATCTTCCCCTTGAGGCGAATATCCTTTCTTCACTATCAACAAAGAATCTTCTCTTCTTCTGACTCACCAAATGCCCTTAAGGCATTCACTCTATACTGCGAACACCGATCCAATTTAGGCATTCCCTAAACTTTCGAACTGATACTGCCTTGGTCATTATATCTGCTGGATTATCGTGTGTAGACACTTTCTTCACATCAACAATTCCCTTTGATATTATATCACGAATAAAATAATACCTGACATCTATGTGCTTTGTACGCTCATGGTACATCTGGTTCCCTGTAAGGTGTATGGCGCTTTGATTGTCACAAAACACTTTTGTAGTAGTCCTATCCAAGCCCAAATCTGTCACCAAACCTTGCAACCATATTGCCTCTTTAACTGCTTCTGTTACCGCCATGTACTCTGCCTCTGTTGTAGACAAAGCTACAGTAGCTTGCAACTATGCTTTCCAACTGATCGCACTCCCAGCTAGAGTAAATACATATCATGTCAGATATCTTCTTTTATCCATATCACCTGCAAAATCAGAATCAACAAAACCAACCAATGATCCTGCAACATCATTCAGCGATTCACCAATACCGGTTTTGTTAAAAGTTAAGCCAACGTTCACAGTATTCTTTTGAAGAGATTCAATCTCTTCCCCTATAGCACCAATTTATCGATCTGCCTCTGAACTCGCTATAGCTTCTCTGTAGCTACTAGGTTCCTATATCTCAACTTCTTCTGCAACTGACAGAGCATATGCAACTAGATTCGCATACCTTTTTGGAAGTCTAATATCTCTTCTTTCTCTGCCCAATGCTATGCTATAAGGTTGTTGTTCTGGTTCATGCGCATCATCGTCACTATCATCTGATGCTGACGCTTCACCTCCTGATTCTGGATCCACCTCAGAACCACTTGAATTATTGGACCTGCTAGGAACTGCTTCTTCTTCAAGCTCCACCTGTTTACTCACAACCGATCCTGATTCGACCATTTCTCATACTTCCTTCTGACTGTCTATCGAAGCAAACTCATTAAAAGTAACGTCCCTACTGATGAGAAAACCTGGAGACTTTGGAGAGGTACACCATAACCTATATCCTTTCACTCCAGTAGAATATCCTAGAAATATGCATCTCTTTGCCCTCGGCTCAAGCTTACCATCTCTCACATGAGCATACGCAGGACAACCGAACACCCTCAAATGTTCATAATCAGCCGACGATCCAGACCAAATCTCAAAAGGAGTTTTACAATCAATAGCCGTTGATGGAGACCGATTCACCAAGTAACACGCTGTATTGATAGCTTCAGCCCAAAAATCCTTTCCCACACCGGAATGTGAGAGCATACTTCGTGCCTTGTCACAAAGCGTTCTGTTCATTCTTTCTGCGACTCCATTCTGTTGTGGTGTTCTAGAACAAGTGCGATGGCGCACTATTCCCTCAGCTTCGCAGAACTCGTTGAACTCACGACTGCAATATTCTAACCCATTATTTGTCCTAAGACGTTTGATTTTTCTTCCTGTTTGCTTCTCAATCATCGTCTTCCATTTGACAAAGGTTGAATATGCCTCATCTTTCGTTTTCAGAAAGTAAACCCACACCATCCTTGAATAATCATCAATCAAACTCATGTAGTATCTGGCTCCGCTCTTGGATGGAATTCTGTTTGGACCCCAAAGATCTGAGTGAATGTAGTCCATTGTGCCTTTAGTCTTTCTTACAGCCGATTTGCTGAATTTGACTCTAGTTTGTTTACCAAACACACAATGCTCACAAAATCCCAATGATTCTGCTTTATACCCTTTCAACAAATCTCTCTTTCCCAAAACAGCTAATCCTCTGTCACTCATGTGACCAAGACGCCAATGCCACAACTTATTTTGATCCTGCCTACTTTGGCTATTACTCCCTGATGATGCTACTGCAGCATCGCCCATAACAACACTCCCCTGGAGAATGTAAAGACCCTTCTGCAAACTACCTTTCATGCATACCATTGAGCCTTTTGTCACTTTGATTACACCATTTTCTGCATGGTACTTGTAACCCCGAGAGTCTAGAGTCCCAAGAGAAATCAGGTTTATTTTTAACCCAGGAACATGCCAGCACGTCAAGATTCTAACAACCCCGTCAAACATTCTGATTCTGACGTTACCAATACCACCAACAGTCAACGAATGATTGTTCCCTAAATAGATAGTTCCCTGCATTGGCTTGTACGTATCAAACCACTGCTTGAACTGACACATGTGATATGTAGTGCCAGTATCAAGTACCCAAGAGTTTTGCCCAAAGTCTGAACTCACGGACAATACATCTCCTTTACCACTGTTTTCACTATCGTCAGAATCGTTCACACCTTCAACAATGTTTGCTGCATTTTCCTTTTGATTTCCCTTCTTACCATTCAGTTTCGGACAATCTCTCCTATAATGACCCTGCTCACCGCATTCATAACAGTTTGAGTGCTTCACCCTTGACTTGGACCTCAAGTTCTTCCTTCTTAAAGAACTCGCTTTGCTTTTAGATCTTCCCCTAGTCATAAGACCTTCCCCTTCAGCTTGATTGTCTGGCTGCAACTGTCTCATCTCTTTTGATTTCAGTGCCCCTTTGACATCTGCTAGCGATAACTTATCCTTACCATACATAATGGTATCTACGAAGTTTTCATAAGGAGCCGGTAACGATCTCAATACAAACAAAGCTTGATCCTCATCCTCAATATTTATATCTATGTTCTCCAAGTCCATTATAATTGATTTAAAATTATCTAGGTGCTCTGTTATGGACATACCTTCTTTCAATCTGAAATCATACAAACGTTTCTTCAAATATAATCGGTTTACTACTGATTTCTCTGAGTAAAGATCTCCTAGCTTTCTCCATGCGCAGGCAGCAGTCTTCTCACCACTAATCTCGCGAAGCACATTATCTTTCACACTCATTAAAATCCAGCATAAAGCCCTTTCTTGAAGATCTTGTTTCTCCTCTTCTTTCATCTCTTCTGGTAACTTATTCTCCACAGCCCTCCACAGCCCTTGCAGTACCAATGAAGATTTCAGTTTAATCTTCCACAACGCAAAGCTGGATCCCCCATCAAATTTTTCAATCATGTATTTTGTTGCTGTAGACGCCATTGTGAAACCCTAATTGCAAAAGCCCTAATTTCACCACGTGGCTCTGATACCAATTTTGTTATAAAATACTATGCAATTATCACAAAATGGCTCAAGCACAGAATATATGCGAATGAAAGATTTAAATGAAACACAGGATTTAACGTGGTTCGACAATTGTCTACGTCCACGGTGCCGCCAGAGAAAAGAGTTTCGCTATGATAGAAAAGGTTTTAGATTTCAGATTGCGTTTTGTGTCGCCCTAGTAATCTATTTATAGGGAATTAATAGACTTACTAGACTATGGGCCTAATGGGCTCATACCACAAGACTAACTAGACAATGTCATTATCACAAAACAAAACTGTCCTGCCGGACACAGTACACTGTCAAGGCACTATTCGACTCATTCATAACAATATTAAAATCCACCTCCTTTAAGCAGCATAAAAAATATCTTCAGAGATCTCGACTATAGAGATTTTACATTTGATTTCTGTAATGATCATTCAGTATGGTTCCAGCATCCTTATGTTAAGATTTTTATGCAAATTTTTTATAATAAAATTACTGAAATACAAAGAATAATAATAGAACAAACTAAAATTATTAACAGGGTTCGAAAATTATGCATACGACTCTAGATCTATGGTAAATCGATTTTATTTGAAAGGACTTTGTAAATCTTTTTTCGATAGATTTACAAAAGCTAGCTAAAGGTCATATATATAGACTTCAACACATATGAAGTGTCATCTTCAAGATATTTGTCTAAGGACTTTTGGTTTCAGACCCATCGGTTACATAAGCCTCATCTTCAAGATCTTTGTTTAAGGATTCTCGGTTTGAATACCCCTCGATTTGGAAACCCCATTCGGTTGGAAGTAGGGCCTTAGGCTAATAATATCTCACTTGGTTTCAATCTGTCTTCACAACTCGATCTAATGCAACATATTTTATGGTATTATTACTCTTACAAACCAACTAAAGATAAATAGAACTTCAGTTTTTCAATGGTTATTGTCTTCTTTAACACGTCAGCTGATTTTTTGCTTCTTCGGATATTTTATAGTATTAACACCTTATCTTCCAATAAATATCTGATGAAGTGATAACGAAGACCGATATTCTTGGTTCTGGAATGAAATAATGAAATCTTCGTTAAGTGAATTTCACTATGACTATTATTGTGTAGAACATTATTTTCTTGTTAAAATCCCAACTCGGTTCATAGACTATGAAGACACGTCATTTCTTTACAGGCTTCGCTCAATGCTACATACTCAGCCTTTTTAGTGGATAAAGTGACAGTTTCCAGTAACTTTGACATCGAACTAACGGCTTTAGTTCCAACAGGGAATATATAGCCGATGGTGTATTTGTGATGATCAACTGCACCTCTAAAAAATGCATCTACGTAACCTTGTAACTTTAGCTATTACGAAAGTACAAACATTTTATTGTGGTGCCTAGTAGGTACCTCAAAATCCACTTCACAACTTCCCAATGAATTTTATCTAGACTAGACATAAACCAACTCACAACTCCCACTGCATAACCAATGTATGGTCTCATACAGACCATTCCATACATCAAATTCCCAATAGCTGAGCCGTAAGGAACGTATAACATAAACTCTTTATCTTCCTTCCTATGAGGGGATTGATCCTTGGATAAACGAAACTGACTTTCCAATGGTGTATTAATTGTCTTGGAATTACCCATGTTAAATCTCTTCAAAACACGATTGATGTACTCGTACTCAGATAACTTCAAAGCTCTTCAATGCTTATCTCTTGTGATTTACATTCCAAGGATCTTATTTGTTGGACCCAAGTCTTTCTTGTCAAATTCGTTGGACAATTTGTGCTTCAATATTTTGGTATCATCAATTTATGGAGCTGTCACTAACATACCATCAAGATAAAGTAGTAAAATGATATAAAGGGACTTACTTCTTTTGAAATAGCAACAATGGCTAGCATTGCACCTTTTGAAACTTTATTTGTGCATAGAAACCATATTGTACCATTTTCTTAGGGCTTGTTTTAGACCATACAAGATTTTATTGAGTCTGCATAAAATGTTTCCTTTCCCTTATATTAAGAAGTCTTCTGGGTGATAAATATATATCTCATCATCCAAGTCTCCGTGAAGAAGTGCAGTATTCACGTATAACTGTTCAAAATAAAGGTCTTTAATGGAAAAATACTCAATCCTGATCTAATAATATTGAATTTCACAACTACAGCGAAAACCTCGGTATAGCCAACTATTTATTTTTCCTAAAATCCTTTAACAACTACTAGCAAGCTCTCACTTGCTAGAATTATTAATTTGACAAGCTTCATCATGGTATTTGGGTTCCCCTCCATCAGACAGTAATAAATAGTTCAAGTATCGCGTATTAGGTACATTACTTCGTGAAGATCTTCTCAATACATGAGCTTATACTAACGGATGCGGAGTATCGATCTACTGCGGAGTTTCGATCTGTTATACATCACTTTGTCTGACTGACTCTCCTAGCTGAGTATTTGATGTGATGAGTTATGTTTTATGTCTATCTAAAACCTCATCGGCATCTGCAAACATTGACGTGTACGGTTCTGAGTCATTTGCTTCGATTTTATGCTTGTGATTTTACATAACTATTTTATTGAAGATCAGGTCTCTGCTTCAAATATTATCTAGTTTTTTCCTCATCACATACACGATAACCAAACTCATCTTTGTCATATCCGATCAGGGTATATTTCTTACATGTTAGATCAAACTTATTCTTACCTTGATCACTTGTATAAACATATGTCGCACAGACGAAAACGTTTAGATGTGATAATGTTATCTTTTTCCACTCCATACATTCTCGGGTATTCTATGATCTATGAGAACCGATGGACCTTGGTTGCTCCCGTTGAAATCTTCCAATTGTCACCATGGAAGATTGTAATATAGCCTTCGCTAGCCAACTGCTATACTGAAATTATGTTCTTCCTCAGGTCGGGGATATGTCTGACATCTTTCAGCTCCCATACGAACTCATTCAACTGAATCCTCACAATACATTTACCAATAATATCACAAGGTTGATCATCACTAAGATATATATATATATATATATATATATATATATATATATATATATATATATATATATATATATATATATCCAAGGTTTCGAGGAACATAGCGCTGAAAAAAATCGTTCTTTGATGTGGCGTGGAATAATGCTCGAGAATTTAACACCCAAACCTCTTTCGTGCTTTCTAAAGATTATATTAGCATATCGTCTTTACCTTTTACTCTTGACAAAACTTCTCCAAACTTATAAACTTGACAAAAATTCTACAAACTCAGCATCTAACTATTCAGATTTGGATAGGATTAATTTTAATCAATTTAGATTTGGTTACCACTAATTTTAATTTAATACTCGTATGGCACAACTGGTTAATAATTTCAATAACATTTAATTTGTAAAGTAAGTTAGATGGTTAAAATTTTAAATAGAAAAATAAACCGATGAATAGTTTTTGATTTTTTTTTTAAACTTCAAATACCAACAAAATATATCTTCCCTACTCTAAAACATGAGTCATCATTATCTTTACTTCATATAATAGACAAAACTCAATTTCTCTAACTTCTCTTACCTATAACGCACATGGTAAATATATATATATATATATACTTTTTCCCCTTCTTTCCACTACTTTCTCTAACTTCTCTTCTCCCTAACTATTTCTGTCTTAGAATTTTATAAGTGTGTTGGCTTTTGTCATTTCCGTTTTTATTGTTCCATCGTTGTAATTTCTTTTATAATTCTAATATTTATTTTCACTTTGCCTGTAACGTTGCACTCATTAAAGAGGAGTGAGTCATGAACACCAAAACAATGGGCCTCCCTCCCCGTCGGCTTTTTAACGTCAACAAAAAGACATAGAATTTGATGTCCTTCAACCCCAAAACCACCAACATTACCAGCTTAATTAAGTCTACGTATTCCAAGCCACTGGTTATCTCTAAAATCTAATAAATTAATAAAAATAATAAATTATTAGTGCAAAATAATATTATTTTGTAAAATTTTATATACTTTGGATTTTCTTTTTAAAATGCTGAGGTGATATATTTTGGACTTCTATAAATATACATTGTTTTTTATCTTTATATCGATAAGATAACATGTAATTTTTTCGATGAATAACCAGATGACCCTTGGTTCGTACAATGAAACCAAATAAATATAAAAAAAGAAGAAAGGTG
This sequence comes from Limnanthes douglasii subsp. nivea, assembly GCA_036936605.1. NCBI lineage: Eukaryota > Viridiplantae > Streptophyta > Magnoliopsida > Brassicales > Limnanthaceae > Limnanthes > Limnanthes douglasii. The sequence continues at coordinate 358,968,652 of JAUPFV010000001.1, forward strand.
AGAACTCGTTGGTGCCCAGTAAAGAAAGTATTTATAAAATTATTGTAAAATCACTTGGAATTAGCAAAATGAAGTTCAACAATAAATTAAGAAAGCTAATAGGAAATATGTGAATAGAGTTAAGAAGAACAAAGTAAAAAACAAACAACAAAGTAGATATAATAATAGATATATTGTAGATTAACTTTCTAGACTAATGTGCAATATGTAGTCTCGAATCAAAAGCCCCAATTTTTATATTATTAAAGCTATTCATTCACTCCAACCCCAAAATCCTCACCCTAGTGTCTTACTTTTCAGATTATAAATATTAATAACTATGGTCTGGTTAATAATACATCAAAATTATATGTCAAAATGTCAAATAAATATACGACTTAATAGTAGATTAAAATATGTTCAATAATACGTAAAACTTTTAAATAAAATATGACAGAATCGGGTAGGTTTCTATATAATAGGAACTATTGTTTAGTTTTTCTTTTATAATCTTTTTATTACAATATTAATATATAATATTATTTATGTTGAATATTATCCTATTTTCTTATTGAATTTTCTTATAATGTCAATCCAGATAAGACGGTCACAAATCGCTATTGTATAGTTTTTTTTGGTTATAATACGTTTATTGAAATATTAATATGTCACATTATCTGTCTGGAATGTTATCCTCTGTTGTTATTGAACTTTTCTTATAATGCAAACCCAATTAAAGTACTTTTTTTTATCGTTCCCTTCCGATTTTAGAAGTTGTTTTGTAGTTTTTATTCGGATTTTTAATTCTGGACGGGCCTTTGAACAAAGCCTATCGCCTTATGCAAGTGGTGAGCGCGACCAAAAGATTTGAACCCTTTTCATTTACCCACCATCTTAATAAAATTAACTGATTTTTCTTATAATCATACATAACAGCCCTTGCATACTTAATAACCATGCGTTAAAATTAATTTTAAACAAAGTTTCTTTTTCTTCAATAAGTCTAACCCCTCTCGGAAGAATATTTAAAATCCTAAAATCTTTTCACAATCACTCTATATTTTATAATTCTTGCCTGATGTGAAGCTTCAAAGTCAACATTTATTTATTTATTCGAAAGCATAAAAGTAATTAAACAACAAATACTATTGAACAAAATTTGAAATGTGAGAGAATAGTATGGACTAAAAACACCAAAATCTCTCTCGGTCTGCATTTCAAATCTAGTGGAATTTGAGCCTTCACGGAGTTACCTTGCTGACAATGGCAGACACATGATGCTTTAGCTTTTCTTAAGGATGTTGTGTGTATCATGTTCAAAATTTGTTTTAATTTTTTATCCATTTAATTATATTGTTCGATAATTCTTATATATATTATATTATATTATGGCTGTCTAACTTAATTATATGCTAACATATATGCAAATATCACACAAACCAAATGGAACCTCTTATACACAAACCAAATAAAACTGCGTGGTTGCATGGTAAATTTGGTGCGATTATCCCACTATAATGTCATGTCCATACAATGTCATAATGTAACTTTGTACAAATACATTTGCTTTTTTTATCTTTTTCTAAAAAAATAACATGTCTAATTTAGCATAGGAGTATTTATTAAGGTTAAGTTTGATTATTAATTATTTTTATATATGAAATAGATGTTGTGATACATAAAACATTATATTGGTTGGAATATGTATAGAGATTTCTTCTATTGTCTACCGGAAGCTAAATTGTTTTCTGGGATTATTAATAAATCATAGAATCAAATTCAAACCAATTTCTAAGTTCTAAGTCATCAACAAATTCAGATAGATATTTTATAATTTTTAGCCTTAAAAATATTTTATAGTCTTCGAAAAATCTCAAAATTCAAACGTTTTAATAGTAGAATAAATAAATGCCACATTGATAATGCCCCTAAACTTATAATAAATTTACTTGATTGACATTTCATTTAAAAATTGGGCATAATCTACAACGTTATGACATTTCTCTTTTATAAAACTTTATATTAAAAAGTTTAGCAAATAGATCACAAATTGTTGGATGTGGATTTTTGTGAAACTATATATTAATAATTATACTTTTATGAAATTGTATATCATATTTTCTATTTAATGTTTTAAAATGTTAATATCGTATTTTAATCTTCAATTTTGTTTTTCTGTACTTTTTTATAAGCAAAAAACCAATTCTTACAAGTTAGGATGGAAAAGTTGACAGACAAATGATCTTGTTACTATTTTTGACTCCGTTCCTAGAATAATTAAGAGAAAATGGATCACCTTTTCATATTCTAACTTAAGCCTTTCAAGATTTTTATTTTTACCCTTTGTAAATATAAATATGTTTTTCTTTCTCCCTTTCTTTTTATTCTCTATCCAAAAGATAAAAGTGTAAAATATCAAAAATTACTTCAAAACTTTGTATCTCGTCACAAAAGTTATAGATCACAAAGATAAAAAAAAGTGTAAAGAAATGAGTAACAAATCTATTTACCACCATTAGTAAACAGAAAGAAAACTAAAACTCAATCAATCTTACTTTTTAGTTTGTCTGTTTTATTCGGATTCACGTATTTTCTCAGCACTTCATCATTTCTTACTGCAAGCTGGGTTTGGGAATTTCGGAGTAATATGATCGTTACAGAATTTTATTATGAATTATGGTTAATACTAAATATATAAGCATTGTTATGAATTATGGTTAATACTAAATATATAAGCATTGTTGTCTCTTACTGCTTGAGGCAAGGTATTCAGAGAATAATCGAGAGATAAGCAGCAGCACTAGCGCCTAAAGGCTCAACATTCTACTTTTTATTTGTTTGTCTCTAGTTAACTAAGAAAAATAACTCTAAACTTTTTGAAGTTGCATTTTATTTCAAAAAAATATAAATTTTAATCGAACATTTTGAAAATGTGCATTGTAACTATTTTCAAATTTAAGTAATCTATTATTCTCCAATATTCATTTTTGTCTTAGTACTTTTTAAAAACATTTTATGAGATATTTACATATGTACATTAATCCCTAAGTTTTATAAATTCTGATTTCAATTTCAAACGTCTTTAAGATTTTAGTTGGTGAATATTTTTAATTAAATTGGATTTCTATATTTATAAAGCGATAATTGTATTAGAAACTTTTTACAATATTTAACAATATCATAAATTTTTTACGAATGTTACTATTATTTAAGCCGTTTGGTTTTTCATAGGTAAGCTTTTATTTATTTAAGGGTAAAATTCAAATAAATTAATAATTATTTAAACAATAGATAATATAATTTTATTAGTAGAAGAATTAAATTATCTATATGTGATTATATTAATCCAACTCAATAGCTAAGTAATTAAGTAAAAAGTCAGAAGTCCTGTACCAAATAATTCAAAGAATATTATTATTTTTATTTATTATTTTAAATTTTATAATATAATTTTTCAATTGGCATCGTAATAATATTATTGTCGTAGCAATAAAAATAGAACGGGAAACAAACGAAAATGAAGATGAAGAGAAGGCTCAGAAACCGAAATACTATGGAAAGCAATGCACACTGTAGATTAGGCCAAAAGGCAGAATACAATATGGAGAATACAATATGTTACTGTACCTTTCATGCAGAAAGAAAGGGATGTGTTTAGTAAGAGAGAAGCAGATGAAATCAAGAAATTAATCTCGTTGAAAGTCTCATATTGTTAATAAACAAAGATAAAGAAAATATATAAAAGAAAATAAGCGGTTATGGTATATGTTTATTTAAAAAAGGAAAAATTATATAAAGTATATATTCATAGTAACTGATAAAATAAAGAGCTAACGAGTTTGAGTTTTATATCTTCAACTCCTTCTCTCAAATTCATAATACTAACAATAATAACTATTGGGAGTTTGTCACAAAGAAAACGAAACCGAAAAGTTGACTGAACTTTCATGAAAATATAAACAACCTACAAAGCTGATGGAACATATGACAGCGAGATGGTGTCGATCTGAAGATGATGCCGAGTGAAGTGACAATCTATTTTAATGTACTTCATCATCTTATGCAAAAAAAATATTCTTTGCTATCTGCATGGTGCTTTTGTAATCACAATTAGGGCTGTCCACGGTTCTCCGGAACCGAGAACCGGACCGGGACCGAACCGATAAGGACCGGACCGAGAACCGGACCGAACCTTAACGGTTCGGTTCGCGGTTCCATTCTAAAAACCGAAAACCGATAAGGAACCGAAACAAAAAACCGGTTAGGAACCGAACCGATAAAACCGATAAACCGATAGGACCGATATGGAATCGAACCGATAAAACCGGTAAACCGATAGAACCGATACGGAATCGAACCGATAAAACCGATAAACCGGTAGAACCGATAAAAAATCGGACCAATAAAACCGTTAGAACCGATTATTTATTATTATTATTTATTCTTTTATAAATTATAGTACCAAATTAATAGTTAATTACTGATTTTCAAAAGATTAATTTATAAACTTTAATTTTTATATTATTTACTTTAATATAAAAAATTAAAAATTAAATTTTAATTAAATTTAATTTTTTTTAAGTGGACCGAACCGGACCGAACCGGACCGAAACCGGACCGATAACGAACCGAACCGAAACCGGACCGAATCGAAACGGACCGAAACGGGACCGGACCGAACTCGAACCGAACCGAACTCGGACCGAACCGAAACCGGAACCGAACCGAATCGGACCGGACCGAACCGAACCGAACCGAAAGCTTAGCGGTTCGGTCCGGTTCCAAAAAAAAAACCGAAAGCTTATCGGTTCGGTCCGGTCCGAACCGATAAGCTTAGCGGTCCGGTCCGGTTCCGGCAAAACCCGGACCGAACCGGACCGATAACAGCCCTAATCACAATGTAAGGAAGTGGGTTTAGTAACATTAACCCTCATATCTGCAAGAAGGCATCGTAATGAAACAATCTCACATGTGGTTACGACCATAGAACAATACTCAACTTCAGTAAACGATCTAGAGAAAACATCTTGTTTCTTGCTTTTTCCATTAGATTAATGAATCTCCAAAAAAAATACATAAACCAGTAGTATATTTTCGATCATGAGGATCGCCATCCCAATCAACATCGATATAGGCACGCAGTTCAAGTAAATATGTTAATAGAAACAAAATGCTCCGGAACTAAGTGTCACGAACATATCTCAATATTCAACGAATAGCTCTTCGATGGATAAAAATAGGAGCAGTAACAAACTGACTCACCACATGAACAACATAAGCTATATATGGTCAACTAACGGCAAGATTGACCAAGTTCCTTACAAGAGTTCGATATAGAGTTGGGTCTAACAAAGGAACATCATCCGTCAGAGAGTACCGAGCATTGGTTTCAAGAGGGGTATCGATGCGCTCACTCGAATAAATCCGATATATATTTTGTTTGAGAGAGAACATAACTTTTCGGAGAGTGAGCCACCTCAATACCTTGAAAATAACGTAATAGTCCCAAGTCCTTCATCGTAAAACATTGAGCCAAATAACGTTCTGGTATCTCAATACCATCAATATCATCACCTATAATGATCATATCATCTACATATATGGATAAAATAATTCGTTATGCACGCGTAAATCTGATAAACAACGTTGAATCATGATTACTAGCAAGGAAACCAAGTGAAGTAATAACCGTAGATAATGTTTTAAACCAAGCACGAGGATCTTGTTTGAGACCATATAAAGCTTTCCAAATCGGAAAACTTCACCTGGTTGGTAAGCAACATCTGGAGGATGATTCATGTAAACCTATTCATGAAGATCACCATTCAAAAAGACATTTTTGACATCTAGTTGGAAGATCTTCCATTGGTGAATGAATGCAACCGCAATAACGGTATGAATTGTCATAGATTTTGTAGTATCAACTTTTTAGTTGTCTCATCAGCTAGAATATCAATATCAAAAGATATGTCACTATCAGTTTCAAAAGGATCAATAGCTTTAAGGTCTGTCTTTGTTACATCATCTGGTTTTGTTATAATCGGATAAAATGAGATATGCTCAAGAAATGTAATATTACGAGATACATATAGCTTATGACTGGTGGGATCATAACAATGATAACCTTTCTGTGTAACAATATAGCCTAATAAATCACATATAGTTATTGTAGCACCGAAATTGTTGCATTCAACATGAGGACGAAGGACAAAATATGTACACCTAAACAGTCGTAAGGAAGAATAATATAGAAATTTTCTGTATAAATTATGAAATGGAAACATTCATGCATTATGAGCACTCATAATTTGATTAATCACATAAACAGCAGTCAAAATTGCTTCTCCCAAAAAAAGTTGGAACTTCAACTAATAAAAAGAAAGAACGAGTAGTCTCAACAATGTGATGGTATTTTATTTCTGCAACACCATTTTGTTGAGGGGTGTTAGTATAAGATGATTGATGTATAGTACTATCGGATGCAAGTAAATGTTTGAAATCATTGGAGGTCACCCCCTAAGTCACACCTAAAGCAATTTATTACAACATAATGTTGGGTCTTAACCAGTGCTCTAAATTCTCTGTAAATTCTAAGGAAATATGACATTTATTTTATCAAATAAATCCATGTGTATCGAGGATAATTATCAATAAACGATACATAATATGACAAACCATCCTTTGTAGAGACATGAGATGGACCCTAGACATTAGAATGAATAATATTAAACGGAGCATTAGAAGAAGTGACACTTCATTAAACGACAACACCATACAATTTGCCAATTTATAACCACTATTCTGAGATATTACAAGTATTTAGCTAACCTTAAGTACATCTAGAGTGCAGTGGAACAATACTTTTCTCCTTCCTAAGCTTATTTTGAGAAAATCTCTTTTGGCGTTGTGGGACAGTTGTGATGTTTCCTCGACACATTCGAGCCTATGTTCGATGCATTGGTGTCTTGTTACTCGTACGTCGACGTTGCCACGATATCGAGTTCTCAAAAACCATGCTCATAGTGCGTCGAGCAATGGTATATTGCTCAGCTCCTTTTTTTAGTGCGTCTAGGTCGCACTCTTCATTCGATATTTTGAACAGGTCTGAGTGTGTCGGTTCGTGGTTTAATATCGATTATCGAAGGTGGTCAGAGTTCGTATCTACTTTCGGGATACAAAAGATCTTTCCGGGTATGAAGCGTCGCTGATGCTAATTGCGGTTGCGGAGGAAGATTCTGATTCTGGCGTGACAGCGTTGTACAGGGGGTGCTTGACTTTCTGCTTAACCCTGTCGAAATGAGGTTGGGCTTTCTGCTTCACCCAAAGAAAATGGATTATCCTTTGAGCCTCTTTTTTTTATATTAATAATCGGTGATCTTCTTCCTCTCTCTTATTTCATTAGTACGAGATATAAATTTCTTATTCCTCAATCGCCCTTTATGTCTTATATTATTATTCTTAAAAGCTTATTTTCTTTTATTTAATTTTAAATGGTGTTTATTATATTATATTTTATAATCTATTTATATCTATTAATACTATTCTCTCCTCTTTAGTTACGAGTTTGATTTTATATATTCTACTCTTTATTGGCCTTACCGTTATGGTTATTTGGATTTGTTTTCCGTCAGGACATCGTCTGGTACTTTGAAAATTGTATTTTATTTTTTTGGATCTTCAAAATATTTATCGGACGAGATAAAAGTTGTTGGAAGCAATGAATAGGTGGACTTTTACAACATCCTTGGAACATTGAGCATTTAAAATTATATTGGGAGTGATTATTGGTACGTTTATGATATGGTATTTTTTTTGTTTGTGTAGTTCTACAGTGGCATTCTCTTTACTTTCCTGGTGGCTCGATAAGGTTTTAATGAGGGGCCATATATATATATATATATATATATTTGCAGTTATAAATGAAATTTCTTCAGCTTGGACAAAGTTTTCTTAAGTGATGATAAAGTTAGTTTGGAAATTACACAAGGACTGATCATCTTTGAAGTAATTTATAAAGATAAAATTTGAAGTGCTAACATCCATTCATTATTCGAGGTATTAATTTGGGTGCCGATAGAGTTCAAAGTGCTAACATCCATCAAAATCATTGTTTGAAGTGTCAATTTGAGTGACAATATAATTTGAAGTGCTAACTTCCATTAAAAGCATTGTTTTAAATGCCAATTTGAGTGGTGATTTAATTCGAAGTGCTAACATTCATTTAAAAATATTTTTCGAAGTGCTAATTTGAGTGACTATATAATTTAAAGTGCGAATTTGAGTGACGATATATTTTAAAGTGCTAACGTCCATTTAAAAGCATATTACGAAGTGCCAATTTAAGTGACAATATAATTCGAAGTGTTAACATCTATTTCAAATATTTTTTGAAGAACCAATATGAGTGATATTATTATTCAATGTGCTAACGTTTATTAAAGCATTTTTTGAAATGTCAATTTGAGTAACGATATAATTCCAAATGCTAATGTTCATTTAAAAGCATTTTTCAAAGTACCAATTTGAGTGGTAATGTTATTCGAGGTGTTAAACGTTTGTCAAAGCATTGTTCGAAGAGCTAATATGAAAGAAAAATTACATATGTTAAAGAATTATACGAGGTTTACAGGCATATCTAGGATAGTTTGGAAAAATGATACTCATACTTAACATTTTTTAACCAAATAAAAAGCGACAAAAACACTACATGTTTAGCACTTACAGATACAAACACCTACCCAACAAAATAAACGTAGAATTCGTTTTTGAGGACCACAGAGAGAACAAACAACAACAAAAAAACAATTTCCATAAGTAAAACACCACCTCCTATTTACCCTCGCCATCATTGGGTGCACTATCTGAGGTTCTTTTCGAGGAGTTCTCTTCTTGATCTGAAGCGTCTGATGTGCTATATTTATTATCCTCGGATTCAGCTTCCTCTTAATCACTTGTGATAGTGATAAAGGCTTCTTTAGGGCTTCGATCTACTAGGATTGAATTCCAGAGTTCTGCTAAATTTGCCCTCGGAAAATCCTAATGGAATTTGCGAATCAATGAGATTCTTGTTTGTTCTTCAGATATTTTTATGGCACCAAGACTATACTTTGCACTTTCATCCACCACAGCTTTAATAGTATCACATTTTTCCTCTACAGATTTAATTTTGTATGACTCCAAGTCTTTAACGACTTTATTTCTCCCTGCTTCACTTTTTTCATAGAGTTCTTTTAGTGAAGGTTGCTTCGAATGCTCTTCATCAATTTCATCTTAATGTTTTAGCTTGAGCTCTTCTAACTCTTTTTGATATGTTTGACGTTATGCTACGCTTTATCTCAATGGCCCTGCTATGAAATTCAGATCCATATTTTGCAAACCCTTCGAATTACTCGAGGACTAGCTTGCTGCAAAGCTTCACCCACTTTTTTTTGTGAGTATGTTCCTTTTTCCACCAAATAACATCTTTTGCAACGATGAGATCATTGATAGGTTTGAGAAAGGAGTTAGTAGATTTGAAACTTCTTCGGATAGTTCACCTGGAGGACGTAGAGGAAAAAAAATATACAAACCATGGCATCTAAGGATGCGGCCCGATGAGGGGATAGATTTTGATTGTCATGAAGGCTAGGTTAATTGTCGACTATTGTTAATTCTCTATATGATCCTGATCCAGTCAGTCTCGATCTAATAAGTTGATTGTTGATTTCAACAATGTAAATTTATTCTTGGACTCGAGGATCCGTATAGAGGTATTGCTTTTCATTTTCTTTTATTTCTTCTTCAACAGTGGGGTTTTATCAGCAATGGGGGTCGGATTGGAAGAACACACATTAATCACATATTCTGTCATAATTATTGGAGTATTTTTTGAAGAGCTTTTCTTTTTCTTAAAAGAAATAACTTTTTTTCTTTTCTTTGAAGATTCAAATATTTATTCTTCGTTATTGGGATGATTAGCTTTGTTAGATTTTCTCTTCGGTTTACATTGAGGGCTTTTTTTCTTTTTTTCTTTTGAGCAACCAGTTTGAGTTTTTTTCTTTTTCTTTTTTGGAGGTAAATGAATTTGTGCCCTATTTCGAACAGGAAATATGACGAGTGCATCAAAAGTAGCTAGCCTCTTCACGATGTCTCCTGAACCATGAGGTTCTATGAACTTGTCAACATGGAAGACAAAGTACAAAGGGATCTTCCATAGATGGCTCGAGAGAAAATTCAGAGGCACAAATGCCTTGTGAAATTCATCGCACCGTTCTATTTCTGCCCATTCAGTTAGGTTGGCAAAGGTATCTTCGGTGGCGTGTTTACAGATCTTGTACCGCCACAAACGTTCTACGATGAGTAATAAGAGATTCGAAGATTTGAAGTAAAATAAAAATTGTTATGTTATATTACTTATTGGTGATATTCCATTGGGATTTTAGGTAGATTTCTCTTTTCCATTCTCCCAAGCATAACAAATAAATAAAAACTTATCTTTCTGTACTTTACGAGCCTTGAGGAGATCGTCAATAAGCTTTGAGAAGTTTCCGAGCGTAAGGTATTAGACGGGTCGAACGAGATTCTTTGAGAGACCAATTTGTGCGAGGAATTGTTCTATTGAAAGGGGTATTTGGTCAAGTCTTAATGTCCTTATACTTGATACGAGTATAAAACACAAGTTTGGACTCACTTGCATCAGACACAGCTCGATTATCTCGAAGTAATCTACTATGACTGGGTCAAATGGAAACCGAAAGACCCAGTTTAGAATCTCAAGGTAGACAACGAGTGCTTTTTCTTCACAAGAGAGCGAAGTCTCTACCACCACTAGTAATTGAATAGTGATATTATCGGGAATACCCCACTGTTCTTCAGAATCTCAGATTGAGATTGGTTGTAATACTCATATTACACATTATTGAGTGCAATAAGGTATTCAGGGAGGACATTCTTTAGATTGACACTTAGATAATATTTTCGGGAATGAGAGCTTTTTTATTTATTTTCTTCTTTTTCTTATTTGGAGCTTTTTTCTTTGTAGCATCACCTTTAAAATCGGAGAGAGGAATACTTTATGTATTTTTTATATCTGAATCAGTCTATGTTATAGACTATGATTCAATGTTCTCCTTGGAAGCTTCGTCTTTAAGTTGTGGGGGGGGGGGGGGGGTAAGTAGTATGAGGTATGGTTTGAGGGTTCTCAGGAATATTCAAAGCTCTTTGTTATCGGATTTACGAAAGCGCCAAGTGTGATTGTGGGTTTGTCACCGCTGTCTCCTTCGACGAAGAAGATAAGGCTGTGGTATTTGTCGAAGTGTTGATATCTTCAGAATCCCCCGTCGCGACGAATTGACTTTTTTGAAGAGGTTTTTTTTTTAAATATACTAATGAATTTATTTGAAGTGTTTGTTTTCGATTTATTCGCGGAGACTGGGTCTT